>JAPPVO010000017.1:102982495-103585858 GCA_030407325.1 Camellia japonica | reverse complement strand
AGGGCAAGTCTTAGATGGTGTTCATGTTCTTCAACAGTCTTAGAATAAATCAGATGTCATCAATAAATACTACAATGAAATCATCAAGGTACGGTTTAAAAATTCTGTTCATAAGGTCCATAAATGCAGCTGGGGCATTCGTGACTCCGAATGGCATAACTAAAAATTCATAATGTCCATACCTTGTTCTAAAAGCAGTCTTATCAATATCTCCCGGTTTAACCTTCAGTTGATGGTACCCCGATCTAAGATCAATCTTGGAAAACACTTGTGCACCCTGTAACTGGTCAAATAAATCATCAATACGTGGTAATGGATATTTATTCTTTACAGTTACCTTGTTCAGTTCGCGGTAATCAATGCACAGTCTCAGTGAGCCATCTTTCTTCTTCACAAACAAAACAGGTGCACCCCACGGTGAAGTACTGGGTCTGATAAACTTTTTGTCTAACAGTTCCTGCAATTGCACTTTCAATTCCTTCAGTTCAGTTGGAGCCATTCTGTAAGGAGCTTTCGATATCGGCTGTGTACCCGGAATCACATCCACAGTAAATTCAATTTCCCTGTCAATCAAATCCCCTGGCAAATCATCTGGAAACACATCTGGGAATTCTCTGACTATAGGAATACAATTCACATCAGTTTTAACACTATCATCAGTAGGCACAGTCAGTACAGAACACAGATATCCTTTACACCCCTTTCTAATCAGTCTAACAGCTTTTACAGAAGAAATCAGATACGGTGGGGGTACTACTCCAATTCCATTAAACACAAATTCCGGTAAGCCCGGTGGACGGAAAACTACTTGTTTTGTTACACAGTCTATAGTGGCATGATACTTTTGTAACCAATCCATCCCCAATATTACATCAAAATGATCGATATTCAATGGCAGTAAATCAATAAACAGATGCATATCCCCAACAATAATCTCACAAGCAGGATACATATATGCACATGTCATGGATCCCCCAACAGGTGATGATACAGCTAACAAGTAATTCATAGGTTCTAAGGGTCTATTCAATTTTCGTGAGAAAGCATGTGACACATAAGAATGTGTAGACCCCGAATCAATCAATACATATGCATTTTGAGCACAAATAGAGAGGATACCTGACACAACAGTCTCGGTATTCTGCACGTCTCCCGGTACTAGGGCAAACACTCGGCCCTGCCTCATAGGCTCTTTCCCGGTAGCTTTGGGGTTAGGCTTCGGTGCTACATTTGATGCTGCTACGCTCGGTGCAGCTTTACTACTGGATTGCGGGGCAGAGGGACAGTCTTTAATTCTGTGGCCCACCTTGCCACACCTGAAACAAGCTCCAGAAATCTGATAGCAAACCCCTTTGTGCTTGTTGCCACATATGGAGCAGGGTGGAGTAAATCCACTCCCTTGGCTGGGGCTAGTTGTCGACCCCGTATTCTGTTTCTTGTTTGCAGAGTTATGCTTGCCTTTCTTAATTTGAAACCCTGCCTTTTTCCTTGCCACTCAGTTGTTGGTGTTTCAGTTTTCAGTGCTTCAATATTTGATTCGGCCATCAAGGCCCTGTCAAGAACACCCACATAAGTTGGCAATTTCAACATGTTGACTCGGTCAAGGATAGCAACATTCAGGCCACCTTCCAATCTCCTGGCCTTCTTATAATCGGTGTCCACCATGTGTGGTGCATACCTAGCAAGTTCGGTGAATTTCTTCTCATACTCGGCAACAGACATTTTGCCCTGTTTCAGTTGCTCAAACTCCGTTACTTTTCTGTCTCGGATGCACTGGGGAAAGTACTTTTCAAAGAAGGACTCCTTGAACTGAGCCCAAGTCAATATAGCATTCGCATCGCGGGTCAACATCCACCACCTTCTTGCTTCTTCTTGAAGGGTGAAGGTTGCTAACAGTACTTTGTTGGCTTCGGAACACGGAAACACTTCAAATAATTTTTCTGTTTCAAGTACCCAAGCTTCAGCCTTCAATGGTTCAAGGCCTCCCTGAAAGGATGGCGGTTTTAGCTTGCTGAATTTCTGGGTAAGAGCAATAATATCCTCCTCATTTGCATTCACATTTTGCACATTCGGTTCCGGTTGCACCGGAGGAGGAGGAGGTGGGGGCGGTTGGTTCTGTTGTTGATCCAGTCTTTCAATTATCAGCCCCATCATTAGTTCAAGTCTGGCCATTCTGGCCTCAGAGGATGATGATCCAGTTTCATTTGCAGTGTTTATGTTATCCATTTCACTATAAACAGTTATAACAGTTATCATTATAGGCAGTTGTACAATTAGACAGTTTAACATTTAACACTTAATCAATCAGTCATAAGCACACACTTTTCAAATTCATGAGATGCCCTAATTGCTTTTCTAGGACACCCTATAGCTCATTTGGACACGTGTGTGCGGTATAACCCGTGGTTAAGTATCGCTCTGATACCACTCTGTCACGACCCAAACCCGGCCCTATGGGTTTAGCCCCGTAACCGGCAATGACACAGTATAACAGAGTTCAGGGCCTGGCGGAAGCCAATACAGTAAATAACTAGTGTCCATTGAGCTGTGAAAATCTGTATGCCAAAAACATTTTCATGCATTCATACAGTTCAAACAGTACGGTCTATATACAGTCAGATACAACATTCAGTACGGGACTTAACCCCTCGATAACAGTACAGTAAAACAGTAAACAGTCTATACAGTGATACAAAACAGTGAGGAGACCGATGGGAAAACTAAAACAAAATCCCAAGGCCATAACACGGCAACACGGAACCTCAGTGAGGCACATAGGCTGGCTTGACAAAACTGGGGACCAACCCACGCTCCTAGCTCTGGTCTGGCTGCTGAGAACCTACATATATATATAAACAGTGAGCTAAAGCCCAGTGAATAACATAATGTATAAAGAGGTTAAGAATGTAATGTCCTTACAGTAATGAAATCAGTTCATTTCAATCAATATTACAGTTGTTCAGTACGATAAACAGTCATATGTGGTACATCCATTAGCATAACAGTAACAGTAGGTCAAAAGACCGAACAGTAATGATGGCCAGTCATTCAGTAAACAGTATGGTTCCACAAGGGAACCGACAGAGATCTCTGTAACAGTAACAGTCAGTAACAGTAGTGCTAAGGATGCCACAATACAGTTCAGAAATAAAGGACATACATTCATTCAGTAAATAATTCCAGTTCAGTAAACAGTTCAGTTCAGTATTCAAAAGATAGTCATTTTGAACATATCTTTACACAATTGTTACTCACAGTGATTGGGCTAATAGCAGCTAGAGCGCGTCCCCGAGAGCCAACCCTAAACAGTTAACAAATAGAACCCACACTAAGTTTCACAGTCGGAAAGGTGATAATTAAATCCCTAAATTTCCTCGGTGTGGTTCTACGTCTAAATCCTCATTAAGATGTCTTAAACTAGGCCTAAGAATGCCTAGGATGAGATGAGGATGCAAAAATACAGTTGGAAGGCATTTTTCAAAAGTTGCTGAAAATAGGCTCTTCGCTCGAGCGAGCCTTCCTTCGCTCGAGCGAGCTTCCAAAATCAAAGGCTTCGCTCGAGCGAACAATCCTTCGCTCGAGCGATCTGATGAACAGTAAAAGTACTGGATGCTCGATTTTACGCGCGATACCACGCTCGATGCTCGCTCGAGCGAGCTTGCAAAACCAAAGGGCTCGCTCGAGCGAGGAATCCTTCGCTCGAGCGAGGAAGCCAAATCTGGAATTTCCAGATTTGTCTCCCAAGTTCGAACCAAGCATTCAAACACCCAAAACTCAACCTCTTGGCCCCAAATTCTGGAAAATACATCCACATTCAATATACAACAAGTTTCAAAAGCCAATTTACACATGCAAGGGCCAAAGGTGAGTCAATTAAAGCCATTTTCAAACCCATTTTCAAGAACACTTTCAAAACATGCAATGCATGTTTTTAACCAAAATCAAGCTTCATTCTTGCTCAAAGGAGCTCAATAGTTGGAAAACAAACTGAAAACATGGACTTTGATAAACATGAGCATGCATGTACAATCCACCATGAATTCAACTTCAAAATGCACCAAAAATGGCATGCATGCAACAATGGAGCAATAATTCAACTTATGCACTAAATCATGGCTTGATTCTACAATGGAACCAAACATGCAAGATGGAGTTAAAGACAACAAAGAAGAATATTTCCTTACCTAAGTCTTGATTTCAAGTCTAGAAGCTCAATTTAGCAATTATGCTACAATCTTCAAGTTCTTAGCAATTCAACAAATGAACCAAATTTTCTCTTCTCTCCTCTCTCTAACTCTTGGTCGGTTGAAAGGCAAGAAGGGCTGATCAATGTTGATCTAAGTGTATAAGGCCTCAATATGAATAAACAAAGGCCACTCAATGGCAATTTCGTAAATAAGTTGAACTTGGCAATTAACTCATTTAAATCTAATTTAATCATTCCTAATCAATTTTCAGATAATTATACCATTAAATCACAAATATTCTACTGATTACAAAACACTAAACGGTTCTCCAATCGGCCGCCGATAAGGCCTTCAATTAGCAGTTTAAACACATAAACATAAACAGATAATCAACAATCAAACAGATGCAATATGCAATTCAATAAATAAACTTATTCAATTTCAGTTTCGATTTCAATCGGTTTATTCAGTAACTCAGTTAATTCAATTATCAGTCATTATCAGTTCAGTTTAGCAGTAATCAGTATATAATTCAGTGGTTTATCGGTAATCAGTACGAGGGTTGTTACAGTCTCCCCTCCTTATAAGGAGTTTAGTCCTCTAAACTCGAGTTACCTTCAGTTTGGAAGAAAACAGGATTCAGTGGGAAACAAATCAGGATATCTTTTCGCCATGTCATCTTCCCTTTCCCAAGTGGCATACACACCACCATGATTCTGCCAGTCAACTTTCACTAGCGGAATCTCTTTGTTTCTCAGTTTCTTGATCCGTCGGTTTACAATCTGTATAGGCCGTTCCTCGTAAGTGTAGTCATCACTCAACACTACTCGGGTAGGCTCAATCACATGAAACGGATCTCGAAGATAGTCTCTCAACATCGAAATGTGGAAGACGTTATGCATATGCTCCATTTCAGGAGGAAGTGCAACTTGATACGCCACTGGATTGATTTTCTCAATCACCTCATACGGTCCGACATACCGCGGCGCTAATTTGCCTTTGACTCCAAAACGAGTCTGGCCTTTCATTGGTGTCACTTTCACAAACACGTGATCACCCACTTCATACTCTCTATCCCGTCTTCTAACATCCGCATAACTTTTCTGTCTACTCTGTGCGGTTTTCAATCTTTGCTGTATCAGTTTGATCTTTTCAGTCGTCTCATATACAATCTCGGGCCCAAGCAAAGGCCCATCCCAACTTCTGCCCAGCAAATTGGAGATCTACACTTTCTGCCATACAATGCCTCGAAAGGCGCCATACCAATACTCGAATGGTAGCTGTTGTTGTAGGCGAATTCAGCCAACGGCAAATGACTTTCCCAGTTTCCTTGGAAATCAAGGACACACATTCTCAGTAGATCCTCTAAAGTTTGGATGGTCCTTTCTGACTGTCCATCTGTCTGAGGATGATAGGCACTACTCAGCCTCAATTCAGTACCCAATGCAGTCTGTAGGCCTTGCCAGAACCTCGATGTAAACTTCGCATCCCTGTCAGAAACGATAGACATAGGCACTCCGTGCAATCTAACAATTTCATCAATATAGATAACAACCAATTTATCCGCATTATAGATTGTCTTGACAGGTAAGAAGTGGCAGATTTGGTCAGTCTATCAACAATAACCCAAATAGAATCCATACCTTTCCTGGAGCGAGGTAATCCAACGATAAAATCCATCGTGATATGCTCCCATTTCCACTCTGGTATGGGTAAGGGTTGCAGTAATCCGGCAGGTCGTTGATGTTCAGCTTTGACTTGTTGGCAATGAAGACACTTGGACACAAAGTCGGCAATTTCTTTCTTCATTCCCGGCCACCAGAAATTCTGTTTCAGATCTTGATACATTTTCGTATTCCCCGGGTGGATAGAAAACTTCGAACTGTGGCCTTCTTGGAGAACTCTTCTTTTCAATTCAGTGTCATTTGGTACACACAGTCTATCTTGAAATTTCAGTACATTGTTGTCAAATTTGAACCCCGGTCTCGGTTTTGAATCTTTTCTTCGATGATTTTTTCAAGTAATCATCCAGTTGCTGTTTCTCCTTAATCTCTTCAATCAATGCTGGTTGAGCAGTAATGGCAGCTAAGGTTCCACCTTGTTCCTTCAAAACAATTTCAATCTCAGACTTTTCAAGTCACAAAGCAATTCTTTCTGTCCAGTCAGCAAACAGGCTATGTTCCCAATCGATTTTCGGCTCAAAGCATCGGCAACGGTATTGGCTTTTCCCGGATGATACAGAATCTGTAGGTCATAATCTTTGATCAGTTCAAGCCATCTCCGCTGTCTCATATTCAGTTCTTTCTGTGTGAAGAAATACTTCACTCTTGTGGTCGGTGTATACTTCACATGTCGCCCCATACAAATAGTGACGCCAAATTTTCAATGCAAAAACCACTGCAGCAAGTTCCAAATCATGGGTTGGGTAATTCTTTTCGTGCGGTCTCAACTGTCGGGAAGCATAAGCAATGACCCTCCCATTCTGCATTAAAACACATCCCAAACCCTTATGAGAAGCATCACTAAAAATAGTGTAACCATCTGTACCTGAGGGTAGAGTAAGGATCGGTGCAGTTACAAGTCGAGTTTTCAACTCTTGAAATGCTGATTCCCTTTGGTCGGTCCAGTCAAATGATGTCCCCTTCTGTGTCAACTGAGTCAGTGGTAAGGCAATCTTGGAGAAATCTTTGACAAATCTTCTGTAATATCCAGCCAATCCCAAAAAGCTTCGGACTTCGGTTACATTCGTTGGTCTAGGCCAGTTTACTACAGCTTCAATTTTCTGCGGATCAACAGAAATTCCGTCTTTGCTAATAACATGCCCCAAAAACATCACATGATCAAGCCAAAATTCACATTTAGACAGTTTAGCATACAATTTCTGTTCTCTTAAGGTCTGCAGGGCAAGTCTTAGATGGTGTTCATGTTCTTCAACAGTCTTAGAATAAATCAGGATGTCATCAATAAATACTACAATGAAATCATCAAGGTACGGTTTAAAAATTCTGTTCATAAGGTCCATAAATGCAGCTGGGGCATTCGTGACTCCGAATGGCATAACTAAAAATTCATAATGTCCATACCTTGTTCTAAAAGCAGTCTTATCAATATCTCCCGGTTTAACCTTCAGTTGATGGTACCCCGATCTAAGATCAATCTTGGAAAACACTTGTGCACCCTGTAACTGGTCAAATAAATCATCAATACGCGGTAATGGATATTTATTCTTTACAGTTACCTTGTTCAGTCCGCGGTAATCAATACACAGTCTCAGTGAGCCATCTTTCTTCTTCACAAACAAAACAAGTGCACCCCACGGTGAAGTACTGGGTCTGATAAACTTTTTGTCTAACAGTTCCTGCAATTGCACTTTCAATTCCTTCAGTTCAGTTGGAGCCATTCTGTAAGGAGCTTTCGATATCGGCTGTGTACCCGGAATCACATCCACAGTAAATTCAATTTCCCTGTCAATCAAATCCCCTGGCAAATCATCTGGAAACACATCTGGGAATTCTCTGACTATAGGAATACAATTCACATCAGTTTTAACACTATCATCAGTAGACACAGTCAGTACAGAACACAGATATCCTTTACACCCCTTTCTAATCAGTCTAACAGCTTTTACAGAAGAAATCAGATACGGTGGGGGTACTACTCCAATTCCATTAAACACAAATTCCGGTAAGCCCGGTGGACGGAAAACTACTTGTTTTGTTACACAGTCTATAGTGGCATGATACTTTTGTAACCAATCCATCCCCAATATTACATCAAAATGATCGATATTCAATGGCAGTAAATCAATAAACAGATGCATATCCCCAACAATAATCTCACAAGCAGGATACATATATGCACATGTCATGGATCCCCCAACAGGTGATGATACTGCTAACAAGTAATTCATAGGTTCTAAGGGTCTATTCAATTTTCGTGAGAAAGCATGTGACACATAAGAATGTGTAGACCCCGAATCAATCAATACATATGCATTTTGAGCACAAATAGAGAGGATACCTGACACAACAGTCTCGGTATTCTGCACGTCTCCCGGTACTAGGGCAAACACTCGGCCCTGCCTCATAGGCTCTTTCCCGGTAGCTTTGGGGTTAGGCTTCGGTGCTACATTTGATGCTGCTACGCTCGGTGCAGCTTTACTACTGGATTGCGGGGCAGAGGGACAGTCTTTAATTCTGTGGCCCACCTTGCCACACCTGAAACAAGCTCCAGAAATCTGATAGCAAACCCCTTTGTGCTTGTTGCCACATATGGAGCAGGGTGGAGTAAATCCACTCCCTTGGCTGGGGCTAGTTGTCGACCCCGTATTCTGTTTCTTGTTTGCAGAGTTATGCTTGCCTTTCTTAAACTTGAAACCCTGCCTTTTTCCTTGCCACTCAGTTGTTGGTGTTTCAGTTTTCAGTGCTTCAATATTTGATTCGGCCATCAAGGCCCTGTCAAGAACACCCACATAAGTTGGCAATTTCAACATGTTGACTCGGTCAAGGATAGCAACATTCAGGCCACCTTCCAATCTCCTGGCCTTCTTATAATCGGTGTCCACCATGTGTGGTGCATACCTAGCAAGTTCGGTGAATTTCTTCTCATACTCGGCAACAGACATTTTGCCCTGTTTCAGTTGCTCAAACTCCGTTACTTTTCTGTCTCGGATGCACTGGGGAAAGTATTTTTCAAAGAAGGACTCCTTGAACTGAGCCCAAGTCATAATAGCATTTGCATCGCGGGTCAACATCCACCACCTTCTTGCTTCTTCTTGAAGGGTGAAGGTTGCTAACAATACTTTGTTTGCCTCCGAACACGGAAACACTTCAAATAATTTTTCTGTTTCAAGTACCCAAGCTTCAGCCTTCAATGGTTCAAGGCCTCCCTGAAAGGATGGCGGTTTTAGCTTGCTGAATTTCTGGGTAAGAGCAATAATATCCTCCTCATTTGCATTCACATTTTGCACATTCGGTTCCGGTTGCACCGGAGGAGGAGGAGGTGGGGGCGGTTGGTTCTGTTGTTGATCCAGTCTTTCAATTATCAGCCCCATCATTAGTTCAAGTCTGGCCATTCTGGCCTCAGAGGATGATGATCCAGTTTCATTTGCAGTGTTTATGTTATCCATTTCACTATAAACAGTTATAACAGTTATCATTATAGGCAGTTGTACAATTAGACAGTTTAACATTTAACACTTAATCAATCAGTCATAAGCACACACTTTTCAAATTCATGAGATGCCCTAATTGCTTTTCTAGGACACCCTATAGCTCATTTGGACACGTGTGTGCGGTATAACCCGTGGTTAAGTATCGCTCTGATACCACTCTGTCACGACCCAAACCCGGCCCTATGGGTTTAGCCCCGTAACCGGCCAGTAATCCATGATTACCGAAGGCCTGCTTAACAATGACACAGTATAACAGAGTTCAGGGCCTGGCGGAAGCCAATACAGTAAATAACTAGTGTCCATTGAGCTGTGAAAATCTGTATGCCAAAAACATTTTTCATGCATTCATACAGTTCAAACAGTACGGTCTATATGCAGTCAGATACAACATTCAGTACGGGGACTTAACCCCTCGGTAACAGTACAGTAAAACAGTAGACAGTCTATACAGTGATACAACACAGTGAGGAGACCGACGGGAAAACTAAAACAAAATCCCAAGGCCATAACACGGCAATGCGGAACCTCACAGTGAGGCACATAGGCTGGCTTGACACAACTGGGGACCAACCCACGCTCCTAGCTCTGGCCTGGCTGCTGAGAACCTACATATATATATAAACAGTGAGCTAAAGCCCAGTGAATAACATAATGTATAAAGAGGTTAAGAATGTAATGTCCTTACAGTAATGAAATCAGTTCATTTCAATCAATTATTACAGTTGTTCAGTGCGATAAACAGTCATATGTGGTACATCCGTTAGCATAACAGTAACAGTAGGTCAAAAAGACCGAACAGTAATGATGGCCAGTCATTCAGTAAACAGTATGGTTCCACAAGGGAACCGACAGAGATCTCTGTAACAGTAACAGTCAGTAACAGTAGTGCTAAGG
The DNA here is from genome assembly GCA_030407325.1 of Camellia japonica. Taxonomy (NCBI): domain Eukaryota; kingdom Viridiplantae; phylum Streptophyta; class Magnoliopsida; order Ericales; family Theaceae; genus Camellia; species Camellia japonica. Next base: position 103,575,604 of record JAPPVO010000017.1, on the reverse strand, counting down.
ATGCCACAATACAGTTCAGAAATAAAGGACATACATTCATTCAGTAAATAATTCCAGTTCAGTAAACAGTTCAGTTCAGTATTCAAGAGATAGTCATTTTGAACATATCTTTACACAATTGTTACTCACAGTGATTGGGCTAATAGCAGCTAGAGCGCGTCCCCCGAGAGCCAACCCTAAACAGTTAACAAATAGAACCCACACTAAGTTTCACAGTCGGAAAGGGTGATAATTAAATCCCTAAATTTCCTCGGTGTGGTTCTACGTCTAAATCCTCATTAAGATGTCTTAAACTAGGCCTAAGAATGCCTAGGATGAGATGAGGATGCAAAAATACAGTTAGAAGGCATTTTTCAAAAGTTGCTGAAAATAGGCTCTTCGCTCGAGCGAGCCTTCCTTCGCTCGAGCGAGCTTCCAAAATCAAAGGCTTCGCTCGAGCGAACAATCCTTCGCTCGAGCGATCTGATGAACAGTAAAAGTACTGGATGCTCGATTTTTACGCGCGATGCACGCTCGATGCTCGCTCGAGCGAGCTTGCAAAACCAAAGGGCTCGCTCGAGCGAGGAATCCTTCGCTCGAGCGAGGAAGCCAAATCTGGAATTTCCAGATTTGTCTCCCAAGTTCGAACTAAGCATTCAAACACCCAAAACTCAACCTCTTGGCCCCAAATTCTGGAAAATACACCCACATTCAATATACAACAAGTTTCAAAAGCCAATTTACACATGCAAGGGCCAAAGGTGAGTCAATTCAAGCCATTTATCAAACACATTTTCAAGAACACTTTCAAAACATGCAATGTATGGGTTTTTAACCAAAATCAAGCTTTCATTCTTGCTCAAAGGAGCTCAATAGTTGGAAAACAAACTGAAAACATGAACTTTGATAGAACATGAGCATGCATGTACAATCTATCATGAATTCCACTCCAAAATGCACCAAAATGGCCATGCATGCAACAATCCAAGCAATATTCAACCTCTATGCACTAAATCATGGCTTGATTCTACAATGGAACCTAGAACTTGCAAGATGGAGTTCAAGGCAACAAGAAGAAGATGAATATTTCTTACCTAGAGTGTTGATTTCAAGTCTAGCAAGCTCAATTTAGCAATTATGCTACAATCTTCAAGTTCTTTAGCAAATTCAACAAATGAACCCAAATTTTCTCTTAACTCTCCCTCTCTCTAACTCTTGGTCGGTTGTAAAGGCAAGAAGGAGCTGATCAATTGTTGATCTAAGTGTATTAAGGCCCTCTAATGGTAATAAACAAAGGGCCACTCACATGGCAATTTCGTAAATAAGTTGAACTTGGCAATTAACTCATTTAAATCTAATTTAATCATTCTTAATCAATTTTCAGAGAATTATACCATTAAATCGCAAATATTCTACCGATTACAAAATACTAAACGGTTCTCCAATCGGCCGCCGATAAGGCCTTCAATTAGCAGTTTAAACACATAAACATAAACAGATAATCAACAAATCAAACAGATGCAACATGCAATTCAATAAATGAACTTATTCAAATTCAGTTCCAATTTCAATCGGTTTATTCAGTAATTCAATTCATTCAATCATCAGTCATTTTCGGTTCAGTTTAGCAGTAATCAGTATATAATTCAGTGGCTTATCGGTAATCAGTACGAGGGTTGTTACAGAACAAGACATGAATAATCATTCTAAACCATACCAACCCGAGTCCGGAATACAATAGATAACTGGTCAAAGCCGGAATCGCTATAACCTCCCCCCTTAAGAAATTTCGTTCCCAAAATTACAAATCAAGCTCAAAACAAAATTAAACCATTTACAACTATGTTATTCTCACAAATTCATCACTATGACCCATCCTCCGGTCATCCATTCTCACCGACTTGATGCACAAGTCCCATATTAAAATGAAATTTACAATTTCCACAACATTTACAATGCTTCCAAAAGTGATATAACATATGTGATATTCCACATTCTCAAACATATGCAATATTTGTAACAACTCATATTTTCAAAATGTCCATAACATATACAATGTTCTCAATATTTAAGACATATACAACGCTTATACTTTTCATCATAATCGAAATCCCAATAGAAAATTAAACATTAACGAATAAGTCCGGATATTTCTCTCGGACTTCTAATTCACGCTCCCAAGTTGTTTTCTTAACCCTGTGATGTTTACAGAAAACTTTAACTAAAGGAATTGTCTTGCCTCGCAAGGCTTGGTCCCTCTTATTCAAGACTCTCACCGGTTTCTCCTCATACGAGGCATCCTCATCCACTTCCAAGTTGGTCCAATCCAACACGTACGATGGATCCAACTCATACTTCCAAAGCATACTAATATGAAACAGTCATGAATCCTGGAAAATTGTGGCGGCAATGCTAGACGATAAGCAACCTCCCCAATCCGCTCAAAGATCTCAAAAGGGCCAATAAACCGAGGGGATAACTTCCCACTCTTCCCGAATCTCATCAAACCCCGCTTAGGTGATATTTTCAAAAACACATGGTCTCTCACCTCAAAAGACAAGGGTCTCCTCCTACGGTCAGCATAACTTTTCTGACGACTCTGAGCCGCAACTAACCTCTTACGGATAAGCGCAACTTTCTTCATCGTTTCCCAAACTAACTTTGGGCCCAACAAAGGTGCATCACCTACCTCGGCCCGACACACTGGAGATCTACATGGTCGGCCATACAAGGCTTCAAATGGTGCCATGCTAATACTCGATTGGAAATTGTTATTGTAGGCAAACTCCACTAAGGGCAGGTGCCTCTTCCACGACCCCTTAAAATCAAATACATAACCTCGAAGCATATCCTCAAGGGTTTGAATAGTACGCTCAGATTACCCGTCAGTCTGAGGATGATATGCAATACTAAAGGTCAATCTAGTGCCCAAGGCACTCTGCAAGCTCTGCCACAACCGAGCGGTGAAACGCGGATCTCTATCTGAAACGATTGTCATAGGGACCCCATGCAACTTTACTATGTCCCTGATATACAAGTCGGCAAGATGGTATACCGAATCACTCACACATTGGTATAAAGTGCGCGGACTTGGTCAACCGGTCAATTACCACCCAAATGGCATCACTACCCCATTGAGTCCTCAGAAGGTCCACAACGAAATCCATTGTGACATACTCCCACTTCCACTCAACTATAGGCAATGGTTGCAACAAACCCGCTGGCCTCTAATGCTCGGCCTTCACTTGCTAACAAGTAAGGCATTTCGATACAAATACGGCTACATCCTTCTTCATACCCCTCCACCAAAACTGGCGACTCAGATCATCATACATCTTTGTGCCTCTCGGATGCACTGCAAGGCGCGAAAGGTAAATCTCTCGGAGTACTTCCTCTCGGCAAGACTCCGTTACAAACAAACGATCATGGTAGCTTACACTCTGGTCAGGATACACATTCAATCCCCGTTTTATTTTCCCACTGGCGATTTTCTCCCTGATGGTTTTTACCTCAAAATCACCCCTCTGCGCTTCTAACACTTGGTTCACAAGTGTAGGTTGTGCAACCACAGAAAATAAGGCCGCAGATTCAATAAACTCACCAAGGTGCAAATCAAAATCTTCGAGGGTACCCAACATTTCCCATTCCTGGATGGCGATATAGGCCACACTGCTAATAGACTTCCTACTCAAAGCATCAACCACTACATTGGCCTTCCCGGGATGATAATGTAACTTAAAATCATAATCTTCTATGAACTCCATCCACCTTATTTCTCTCAAATTCAAGTTCTTCTGGGTAAACAAGTACTTTAGACTCTTGTGATTGGAAAACACTTCAAATTTCTCACCATACAAATAATGCCTCCAAATCTTCAAGGCAAATATCACCGCTGCTAACTCTAGGTCATGGGTAGGGTAATTTCTCTTATGTGTTTTCAATTGCCATGAGCCATAGGTTACTATCTTCCCTTCTTGCATCAAGACGCAACGCAAACCTTCCCGTGAAGCATCACAATAAACTGAGTAACCCAGACCCCTCTCCGGAATAATCAATTTTGGAGCAGTGGTGAGTCTAACTTTAAGTTCCTGGAATGACTTCTCACAAGTCTCATCTCACACAAATTTGACCCCCTTCTTCGTCAACCTGGTAAAAGATGAAGCTAGCTTAGAGAAATCTTTCACGAACCGACGGTAATACCCGGCCAATCCCAAGAAAATATGGATCTCGAAAGCGTTCTTAGGTTGTGCCGAATCTTGCACTGCCTCTATCTTGGATGAGTCTACCGTCACCCCTTTTCCGGATACCACATGGCCTAAGAACTTAACTTCCTTCAGCCAAAATTCACACTTCCCAAACTTAGCATACAACTTATGAGCTCTAAGCAATTCAAGCACTACCCGCAAGTGTTCCTCGTATTCTTCCTCAGAGGGTAAATAAATCAAAATGTCGCCCACAAAAACAATCATGAAACGATCTAGGAACTTACGAAAGATCCGGTTCATTAAATCCATAAATACAGCTGGAGCATTGGTTAGCCCAAAAGGCATTACTAGGAACTCGTAATGGCCATACCGCGTACGGAATGCCGTCTTCGAGATATCCTCTTCTCTTACCCTCAACTGATGGTAACCCGACCTCAGGTCGATCTAAGAGAAATAGAAAGCCCCTTTTAACTGATCGAATAGATCATCTATACAAGGCATTGGGTACTTATTCTTAACAGTTACTCGGTTCAATTTTCAGTAATCGATACAAAGTCGCAAGGTTCTATCTTTCTTTTCAGCAAAGAGGGCCGGCGCTCCTCAATGTGAAGTGCTAGGGTAGATGAAACCCTTATCTAATAGTTCTTGGAGTTAAACCTTCAACTCGCTCAACTCAGCAGGTGCAAACCGATATGGTGCCATAGAAATTGGTGCCGTGCCAGGCACTAAATCGATAGAGAACTCGATCTCTCGGTGAGGTGTAAACTAGTAAGATCCTTGGGAAAGACATCGGGGTGTTCACAAACCACCCTTAGCAACTCAACTCGGACTTCATTACATGTACTATTCAAGAAGCTAGCAAGAAGATAACTAAGCTCACTCCGCCCATGCAGATCATGTACCGGTGATAAGACCCTATTCACCCGGTCCCCCAAGAAATAAAAACGATCCCCGCTCGAGGTACATACAGTAACCCTTTAACGGTAGCAATCTATAACAGCCCGATATGACGATAACCAGTCCATAACCAAAATAACATTAAAACTAGACATGTCAAGCAAAACAAATGCAAATGGAAGTCGACGACCAGCAACCTCTATGTCACTACCCTGACACCCCTGTTTCAAGATAATCTCATCACCAATAGGTGACTCTGCACAAATATGAGATGCTAATTGTGCTAACTCCAATCCCAAAACTGACGCAAATGCAGACGAGATAAAAGAATGAGATGCACCCGTATCAATCAATACACTAGCAACTGAATTGCAAAACAAAAAGGTACCTCTTACTACTGAAGGAGTAGGTACATGGTTTCGCATCGTAACGGCATACACACGCCCTGTTGGCCTCTGATCTACTTGCTCACCCCTCAGAGCATAGGCTTATTGCACTGACTGAGCCGAAGAAGCTCCCTGATTGGCCCTTGAGGCCTGTGCTAACTAAGTAGGTTGGTGACTCTATGTCTGTCTCGAACCAGGCGCACCAGACGTGCCACCCAACTATGGACAAGACCTCTTCAGGTGCCCCACCTAACCACACTGATAACAAGTGGGCGGTTGTCCTCTACTTTGACTCTAGCCTTGAGGACGAGCCGAAGACGAAGCTGCTTGCTGCACTCTCCCTCTCTGCGGGCAAGTTGGAGACTTGTGACCCAACTGGCCACATTTGAAACAAGTTACGTCTCCTTGACCACCTCTCCTAGAACCCGAACTCGATACTCGGAATGTGGACCTCGATTGAGCTCCTTGGGACTGTTGAAGGTTGGGACCCCTCTGCCTCTTTCCGTTCCTCTGACTGTCCTGACTCCTCTTGGAGCCCCTCATCCTCTCTTTCTTTGCCTGCATGATGGTCTCAAGATGGGCTGCAGCCTCCACAAGGCGCCCATAATCTCTAATCATCGACCCAGCCACTCGAAACATGAGTCCGGTCCTTAGCCTTTTTCGAACTCCAGACAACGGCGTTTCTCAGCTACCACTAACTTAGGTGCAAACCTAGAGAGGCTAGTGAATGTGGCCTCAAACTCGGCCACAAGCGTGTTCAACTACTTGAGGCGAGAAAATTGATCTCTCAACTTCTCCCTAACAGTGAGAGGCAAAAACTTGTCCTAGAAGGCGTTGACAAAAGCCTCCCAAGTCCCTCAAATGTGTCCCTACGCATACTTTCACCACTGAACCGCATCCCTCTTTAGCTAGAAAGACATCAAGGTCACCCTCAACTAGTCGTCCTCAATGCCAAGCATCTCGAACGTCTTCACTATCTGTTCAAGCCATTCATCTGCTTTCAGTGGCTCCTTTGGGTCGCCGAAAAACTCATCCGGATTCGACCGGAAAAACTCCATCTTCAGAAAGAAAGGCCCTGCCTCAGCTACTTGGGCCTAGACTTGATTCTCAACTCTGAGAATGTCCATTGATTCCCTCAATGCTCCGGCCATTTCGCGGGCTAAGGCGCCCATGGCTTGCTAACCTACTGGTTTGGCCACATTGGCCTGACCAACCCCTTCCTCCTATGCCAGAATCTCATCCGCTATAGGCACCTCGTGCCTCTTAGGCCTACCACGCCTATCTCCACAACCACATCCTGACATCCTAATAAAGGTAACACAAGAAATTAGCACATTCACAAATGCGCCGAAGCTAACTCACTCACGTCCTAATACATTGGACAATGTAATTCACTCCATATAGGCACTTAATCATGTAAACACATACGAATTTCATTTTCGGGCAATGACCGTCCCGCGGTGTTGCTAGAGTTCCAATTAGAAATAGCAGTAATCAAGTGCCTTTCTAACAGGACTCCTAGAAACCCGTAGACCCAATCAACATCCAAGAAATTCAATCCCATACCCAAATAATCATATAAGCATGTTGTCATATAAACACATATCGTTTACACTTAAGTCTCTAACAAGCGAGATAAACCCATTGTGGTACTAACCACTTCACACGTACCCAAAGTATTCAAACATGGTACGCTCTGATACCAAGTTGTCACTGATCATGGGTACACCATGTCACCCAACAACTGGACCTATCAGCCTAGCCCGCCACCGACGCCAACGGTACACCGTCACCCCATGAGTGAAGAGTCTTGCTTCGGTGACACAGTCACAAACGAAAGTTCCTATCTGTGATACGTCTGCACTCGTGTAACAGGTCAACTAGCTCTGATACCAAGTAGTAACGTCCTCAAAATACACAATAGACACAACCCAAAACATATATCAATAATCGCATGAATCAGGGTAAATAGTCCTTTCATTACATGAAGTTGATGATTACAAAAGAGTTTGACAGAAGTAAATGCCCTATTGGCTTACACCTTTCCAAGTTTTGACTTGGTTACAATAAAATGAGTATTGCTCAATACAAATTTAGCCCTAGGCTATACAAAATAAACAAAACATGAAACCCTTGCTTCCCAAAGGTCCCTCTAATGCTATTGCCTTGGTGGAGGTATGTCATCATTACTTGAAAATGTTATTCCCAAATAGGGTGAGCCACAGCCCAGTATAAATCTTCTAACACAGTATATGAAACTTAGCAAATGTATAAGTACAAGTGTATAAACAATACATGTGCTAAAACTTTTCACACCTTTATATACTCATAAGATACCAATTTCAAGTCTTAATCCACTTACTTTCAATTTACATTTCGATTACTTATCTTTCTCAATTTATGAGTCAATTTCATTATTTCACAACAACCGAACTGTGACTACAACTCAATTACTTTCAATTCACACAACACATATGTATAAACACTCCAAACTTCCTTTTCACAGATATTTCGTCTGTGGGCAGCCGTCAAACGAGACCCATGTAAACGTAGGCTATACAAGCACTACAATTGCCATTTTACGAAAATTTCGTCCGTGGGCTAAGCACCCATGTATAATTTTGGGACTTTCACCCAGGACGCTCCAGCCAACTTAATTATGATGGAGTATATCCCCTTTCTCCTCCCAAACAATCATCTATAAATATGCAATGTATTTAAACATATAATCAAACATGGAGCACATCCCATTTCCACTCCTAAACAAACATACATATACAATGTATATAAACACAGTCATATTCAATGACAACCATCAAAAGATTAGTTTCAATTCATCTAGTCCACATACAATTTCTACAACAATCAAAGCTATCCTCTATCGAAAGCCCAATACAATTATCTCTAAATAGACATTCATACTTAAACAGATAGTTTATTCAAAACTTCCAAAGGTGTGAAATAATACATGTTCCATTCCTTCATTTGTATCAAAGATCATCCAATTCCACATTTTCAATAACAATTTACACTATTTGTACAAAATAATAGTTTGATCCAATTAGGGCAATTTTTTCCCTTTTTCCCAAATATTAGCCAAGTGCCAAAATCATCAAATTAGATATAACACAACATCATTTTCAAACCCCACAAGCATTTATTTCATCTTCACCCAAAAACCCTCTTTCCATTTTTGTGCCCAAACCCTAAGTTTGTTTAAAATATCCCCAAATCACACCATTGTTACACAAGAGACAATAACTGAGCTAAGTATCATATGAAAGTGTAGAAAGAATCCCTACGTCAAAGGAAGAAGATGAGCCAAACGAGAGAGAAACTCCAAGAATGTCGAAACCCACTTCTATTTGGATCAAAATTCGGATCAAAATGTAGATCTTGAGATGCTCTATCTTTTTCTCAAAGGTACTAGGGTGAAAAGATCAATGGATCTAGATGAAATCTAAGAGAGAAGGTAAATTTTAGAGAGAGAGGCTCAAGAACAAGCTTTTTGGAAAGTTTATGAGAGAGAGAGAAAGAGAGAGAGAGAAGAAAAAGCGATTCAAAATGTTATCTTCTCGGACTGTTATATATGCAGTCCGCTCGAGCGCGAAAAGCCCCGCTCGAGAGTCAGACACAAAGTTCCGCTCGAGCGTGAAAAGTGGCGCTCGAGTGTAAGATATGCACTTCTAGAAGTTTTGCAGAGCAGAGGCTCCACTCGAGCATGAGACTGGACGCTCGAGCATCCAATGCACATTTTCAGTATTTTCAGACCTGCAAAAGAAATATTGAGAGTTGACGAATCCCGCTCGAGCGCAAGAATGGCCGCTCGAGCGAAGGAGCAAAATTTGTGAAGCCCGTTTGAGCGCAAGAATGCCTACTTGAGCAGATGAGCCAAAATCTAGGCACCAAAGGTTTGGAAAAGCAACCAACCAACCTGTTCCAAACGTACAACTACAACCTGATAACCAAAATAAAGGGAAGACAAGGGGAGCAAGGCATAAATAATCATTCTAAACCATACCAACCCGAGTCCGAAATACAATAGATAACGGGTCAAAATCGGAATCGCTATAGTTAACAACTCTCTATCTTTGATTTTCTCTATCAATGACACACGCATATCATATCAAAGTATAAATCCTTCTTCATAGTTTGAATAATACTTGCATAGTTCTTACATCATTTTAAAAAATTAATCAAGATAAGAATTTCGTAAGATTATAAAAATTATATAAGAAAATTGTTTTAAAAATTTTATTTATAAAAAAAATGATGAAAAATTAGTTGAATTGTACTTGAAGAAATATAACAAATGATAGCTTTAATCATTATATACCAAAAAAAAAAAAATTACATTGGTTACTCAATGAAAATTGGTCGAATACAAATAAAGTCATGGACATTGAATTAAATTATATGGGCTCTAAATTGATAGTATAATCTAGCAAATCAACTAATAATAACATAGAAATATTGACAAATATGTAGTACTTCCCTATCATCTTTGTATTATATTCATTAATTTTATATATCATATAAAAGTTTTTCTCGTTTTGATTTTTCAATAAAATAAGAATCAAGAAAACAAATTTGATAAGAAATTGATTCTAAACTTTATTATTGCAAAAAACAAAAATTTCAAAGAGAGAATTTAGAGATGGGATTAAAGAAATACTATAACGAATGACAGCCTTATAAAAAAATAAAAAATAAATAAAATAAAAAAACATAACGATGATCTAATGCAAACTATTTTTAATAACTAATAGAAAGAATATCAAATTATTGCCTTGTATAAATATAGTGAAAAAAATTAATTTTGTGAGATTTATGTACTGCCTTCTCCCAATGCAGCCTTCATTATTTTATTATTAATACTCTTCTCATTCAGAGCCAACCAATTTCATTATTAATACTTTTATCATTCACAGCCGATAGTTTTTTTTTTAATCTTTTTCACTGGGTAGATAATAACGAATAATAAAAATTATTAAGAGAATATTAAGAATTTAATAGGAGATAAGAAGTTATAGATAAAGGCATTTCATAAGATAAAAAATTTAAAATAAAAAAAGATAATATGTGATAGAAGGAGAAAAAAAATATGAGTAAATCAAAATAAAGATTTAGATATATATGTTTTTGATAGATATATAGATTAGCAAATCATATCTTTATCTAAATTTTTTGTAAATCAATTATTTAATCTTTATTTCTATTTGTAGGCTACGAAATTAATCTTTATAAATTATTTATCAATTTTTATATGTTTATTTATCTATAAGTCATGAAATTAATTTTTTTAAATAATTTTTTTAATTTTTATCTTTATCTATAGGTCATGAAATAAATTTTCATAAATTATTTATGAATTTTAATATGTTTATCTATAATGAAATTAATTAAAGTACAAAACGAAGGGAAAAAAAGAAGAAGAGTAATTTCGTTTTTTTTAAATCAATTATTTATTCTTTATCTTTATTTGTAGGCCACAAAATTAATTTTTATAAGTTATTTATCAACTTTTATATGTTTATTTATGGGAAGAAATTTTAAATTATCTATAAGTTATGAAATTAATTTTTTTTAATTAATTGTTTAATTTTTATTTTTATCTGTAGACTATAAAATTAATTTTTAGTTTTTATATGTTTATCTATATGGAGGATTCTCATTCAAAGCCAACCAATTTCATTATTAATACTCTTTTCATTCAGAGCCAATAATTTTTTTTTTATAAGTCTTTATCACTTGGTAGATAATAACGAATAATAAAAATTATCAAGAGAAAGTTAAGAATTTAATAGGAGATAAGAAGTTATAGATAAGAGCATTTCATAATGTGATGGCCGGTTTTGGTACACATCTTTTCACTTTTTGTCTTCGTCGAGTTTGTTGCATTTGGAGGCTTATTCTCAAGTCTTTACTTCTATTTGGTTTCTGTGTCAAGTTCCTTGTATTTCAAAAGGTGCGAAGTTGAACCCGGAGGGTTGGATTGGAGCTGGAAATTTTCTGGGTTGGATGGCTGAGCCGCATATGCGAGGGCCTTGGGCCGCACGTGCAAGAGAGGGGCCGCACGTGCGGAATGTAGGGGAGGACCTGGGTACTCACTGTAATAAAAGCACAAGAAATAGTAGGTACGGGGAGGAGATAGCCGCATGTGCGGGGATGAAGGCCGCACGTGCGGGAAGCAGGCTCCGCACGTGTGGGACGCTGGCAGTCCGAATCTCTTTTCTCTATTTGGCTGTGTGTGTATCACTTTTAGCTCATCTCTCTCTCTCTAAAAATCACCTCCTCTCCCTTCTCTCTACATTCCATACACAAACACTTAGAATTCTTGATCTCTTAAAATCTATTGCATTTCTAACCCAAGATCCTTTATCAAAGTGGAAGAGCTACTCTAGAGCTACATTGTGTACGGTGGAGATTGGATTTTGGCACCATCAAAGTCTAGGGTTTCATCTTCTTTTCTCTTTAAAGCTTAAGGTAGGGATTTCTTTGAGTTATATATACATGTTTTGCAATGTTGATGTGTTTTAAGGGTTTTCTTGAAGTTATTATATTGGTTTTGATTTTGTGGTTCAAAATGTGGAGATTTTCAAAAGTGGGTTTTAAAAATCTCAAATCTTTCTAAAATAGCATCTTGAGGGTTGAAATCATCTTGGGCAAGAAAATGGTGTGTTCTTTAGGGTTCCTATCAAGTGTTTAGAGTGTGTGTGTTGTTGTAAAGAAGAAAACCTAGAAAATTTGGGGGTTTCCTTAAATAAAAGAAGATGAGGGTTTATGGTTGACATTATATATATATATATATATATACATAGTTGTGTGCCATGATAAGTAAAAAAAGTGGAGAATTTCTTGTTTTATTACAAATGCATATGTATTGATGATGGGTTCTTGACATATGAGAATTATTGAGATTGTAAGTTATTCTTCAAATTTTTGTTATAGTTTTGAAATGATCAAAATGATGGAAGTGCACGAATTGTGGACGTGTTGTTATATATTGATAAATAGTAGCAAACTTTTGGTTATTTGTTGGAATGACATTGAAAAGAGAAAACAGATATTTTGGTCATTATAGAACATTTGTTGAAGTATGTTGAAAGTGGAGAACATGATGTAGTATAGATAATTGTTGCATTGGCTTCTCTAAAACCTTGCATGTCTTGAATATTTGATTAGGAATTGGAACTTTCATTGAAAATGAAATATGGTGAAATGAAATCATGGAAATGTTTAAGGGGTAAATACGTTGGTAAGTCCGGATAGGAGGTGTAGATGTAATTGGTTAAGTTGGCCTGAGTGTCCGGGGTGAAAGACCGAAAACACGCGTGGAGGAGGTACCACTTCCCTTCCGGTTAGGAATCGATAAAGTGGGGTTTTTGGTAGTGCTTGATAAGCCTACTTGCAGACATCAACCTAGGCATTACTTGAGTCGTATTTACCGTCCCGTTGAATAAAATTGTAAATTTCGGAATTGTTGAGATTTCAAACTATGGTTGAACATGGTGACCTTTAAAAGGCATGTAAATGAAATTCTTTTTAAATTTGGTATTGCATGGCATTTGCATTTAATGTCAGAAATTTTGTATAAATGTATATACTTTGTTAAGGATTCTCTACTGGGCTTTACTCTCACCCCTATGGGATTTTGGTGCAGAAAAAGATGTGGTGATCCCGTCAAGTCGAAGGCGTGGATATATTTTGTGAAGAGTAAATGACTCTATTTTTGTTGTGAATTATTTGCTAGCCAAGGGCTTTAAATGTATGGGTTCGTGAAACCATTTTTGTGTAACCGGGCTTAAGCCTTGGAATATGTAAGCCCTTAAGGGCATTTTATTTATTTTGGGATTTGAAGTTTTACATGCTATAAATTCATGTGTTTCTATATCATTGAATATATAAATTGCATGTGAGACTTTTGTACAAACTTTATTGATTAATGATGTAAATGTTGGATGTTGGTTAATGTACTTCATTTATGTTAAATTATTTTGAAATTCAAATATTTATCCATAAGCAATGAAATTAATTTTAATTTTAAGTAATCAAACAAATAGAAAATGAAGAAAAATAGAAAACATGAAAGGCAATCAAAGAAGGTTGCCATGTAGGAAAGAGAAAGTTTTAAAATTATGAGAATTTAGAAATAAATATTTGGAGGCTTTTGACAAAACAACTACATTTGGTTATATATATATATATATATAGTATATGGTATATAGTATATAGTGTATATATATAGTATATATAGTATATAGTATAGATATATATTCACTTTAATTTTTTTAAACAATTTATAAAATGAAATGCACAAAATTTAAACTTAAGATTTTGGATTTGAAAAATAATATTAATTAACAAACACTATATATATTTCTAATTCAAAATCAAAATTTATATTTTACAAATTTAATAGCACACCCATCGGTGGCTTACACCCCTAATTCTTTTATAAATTGACTAGTGTTACTTGCACACAAATCAAATATAAATATATCTGCTACTATTTTAAAAGTATGAAGAGTGTTTATATTTTTTATTCTTTTTGTATCTTGAAAAATACCTTTTCAAACTTATTAAATATCACGCAGCAACTTACTTCTATCGAACAACTAAACACCTTTTGAAATTCAAACACCTTCTAAAATTCAAACACTTTCAAACATTAAACGCTTTTAAATATCATAATATGATTATTTTCTTAATAATTCTACTATTGTAACATGTTCAATATTTGTCTCTTCAACTACTTTCTCATGAACGGTGAGTATTCAAATATCGAACACCTTCAAACATTATGATTAATATTTTTAGTAATTCAACTACTATGACTTGTTCAATATTTGTCTCATCTACTACCTTCTCATGAACGGTGAGTGAGAGAAATTTTGTGATATTCAAATTAAGAAAAATTATGAAAATATATATAAAATAAATAAATAATTTTACAATTGATCTACTTTGAATGAGTGGTGATGATTTAAAGTGCCTTGTTGACAAATTGATAGCCCTTGGATTATTTTTTTCAACTGAATTTTATGTATTAATAATAGACTCTATTTCGGAAGATTCGGAACAACTGCCGGTCATAATCTACTGCAACACTTACACAAATAATAATCGACTATGCTCTGGAGGGTTTGGAACAACCATGTTTCGCAATCTAAAATAAATTCTACAATCAGTATTACCCAATCTATTTCGAATGTTTCAGATCAAATCTGTTACATAACCCAATGGTTTTAAATCAAAACGTAATAGCCCAATTTATTTCAGAACCAAACATTCAATCGCATTTTCTCTCAATCGACTATGTATTACAGCCTTTTTTTATTTATTTTCATTCTCCATTCATAGTTCTGGTATATTGGATTTTAATTGCCTACGTTTCTTTTCTACTTAATTAATTTGTGTAAAATTTTCATCATCCTATTTGTTGTATTTGCTTTCTTTGTACATAGTTCTGGTATATTGATTTTCAATTGCCTAAGTTTCTTTATCGTGTGCTTCACTTTTATAGAGAAAACACAATATATATGAACCGACTATGATGATGTAAACTATGAAAATATGCAGAAAGGTCTTGTCCTTCCAAGTGGGTGGTATGAAAATATGTATGAGTGACTTTTCAAACTCATATATTAATACATACGAACTGATTGGATTTTCTTACAGAATAACTAATTTCTACTTTGATCTAAGTTAGATGTTTTTAGTGAAATAAGTTTAGCCATTTTATTTTTTGACGCCTGTTCATTCTTTTTAGTTGAAATTAGTTTTTTTCCCTTCCTCGACTAACAAAAAGAGATGGACACAACCAATGGTATGAACTTGTATGTCAATTTCGATGAAAAAAGAAAAAAAAATGTTTATGATTTGACAATTACTAATGAAAGGATTTATTACAGATGCAATTTCAGAATGTTGTACTCGATAAAGGAATCGATATGCCAGATTTATACCTGAACAGTGAAAACAATATATTGAAAATATTTCAAATAATTGGAAAAGGAAACGCAAAGGCCCAAACACATTTAACAACACAACTTACTCTTTCGAAGGGCATGACAAGACAACTCCAACGAATGGTAGACATATAAAATTAATTATTATTTTGGATATATTTTACTATATAGATTTGAATCTAATGCAATTAGCTTATTTTATATATATGAAAAACAAGTGACACATCATCGCAAATTGTTTGCTCTCTGACATATGAATTACGTAAAATGACATCTTGTAACTTTTGTAAGGTTAAATGATTTGAATAACCTCCAAACTTTTGTCGCTATAATGGAGAAGTATTTCTTGCAAGCCCCTGAAGTTCCAAATTATCTAAGAACCATGTTCACTTCTCAAACTGTAGAGACTGTTGAATTCCATAGACATATTTGAACATATAATAGCATTTTTGCGTTCACATCGTTTGGCATCAAATTAGACAAGTAATTGGCAAATTCTAGATGAGTGTTTATTGGTATGTCTTCAACATTTTCTTATGTACATGAACAAAAAATATCTTACACAATTATTATATATAACTTATTATGAAATAATAGTTAACCTTAAATTATTTTTTACTATTATGTTAGATGTATTTAGCTTAGTACACAATATTGAACCTCTTTCATCGATTACGAGAATTGGAGCAATTGATAAATTTGAAGAGAAATATCTATTTGAAAGATTCAACATATAAATTATAATAACTCTTAAGTTACAAAATAAAAAACAAAAATATTGAAAGTAATGAAATTTTATATTTTCTATTGTCGCAGTTCTCAGTCTATTCACATTATGGGGGATGTAGCCCAAAATAAAGGAGAAAAATTAGAAGATCTGGTAAAAGAAATATCAGTAGCTGCAATATCCAAAGTAAAAGTGCCAACATAAATACGTACTTTTGAACACTTAAAATAATATTATATATTAAATTATTATTATTATTCTTTCCTCATGATGAAAATATGTAAATTTATAATTTTACACTGCTTAATATATATACTCACAAAACAAAAGTGAAACAACCTGATGAATTATATATTTAATAATAATAAGTGGTGTTTTAAAAAGTTGGTAAAAAATTAATTTTTTGACTTTTTTGACTTTTTGATAGCTTTTTTGTGTAAAAAAAGCTGACTTTTTTGTGGCTTTTTGTATAAAAAAGCTAAAAAGTCAAAAAGTTAACTTTTTTAGCAAGTTCCCAAATTGCCCCCAAGTTCAATTATGTGATATGGTCTACAATTATTTTATGTGATATGATCTACAATTATTTTATGTGATTGGTTTCTATCTACTTTCAAAATTTTAATGCTTAAATATTATAAAAATTTACCTATAAATCCCATCTTAAGAAATGGTGATCCATTTAGTCTTAAAGATTTTCTTATAAACCAATTAGTCCCAATGATTTTGAAAATGTAGATTTAATATATTATTTAAAAATTATATTTATGTTACACCCTTATTTCTTTATGTTTCCTTCTTTTTTTTTTTTTTTTCTTTCGTGCTAGAAAGGTAAGGTACACAATGTATGGAAATCAAATTTGGATGAATTTTTATTTGAAAATCTTTTTTGTTTGGAAAACATTTCAAAATGAGTACAAAAATGACTCGAAATATGAGATTCTTTAAAAATTCTAAAAAGATATGGGATTCTTTAAACATTTTAAAAGGAATATAAAAACTATTTATTAAGTTTCGGCCAAATATATAATTTCAAACAGTAATACTCCAATGTAACACTCAAACGTAACACTCCAAAAAAAATTCTTAGTGTAACACTCTAATGTAACCAAAAAAAAAAAAAAAAACCCATTTGATGTATTTTTTCCAAACGTAACACTCAAATATAACACTCCAAAAAAACTCCTTAGTGTAACATTCTAATGTAATACAAAAAAATTTCTTAGTGTAACACTATAATATGACACACAAAAAATTTCTTAGTGTACTTTTCTCAAACATAACACTCTAATATGATACTCCAAAAAAATTCCTTAGTATAACACTTTAGTGTAACACACACACAAATTCCTTAGTGTAACACTCTAATATAACACAAAAAAATTTCTTAGTGTACTTTTTTCAAATGTAACACTTCAATATAACAAGTCAAAAAAACTCTTTAGTGCAACATTTGAAAAATCTTAGTGTGTTTTTCGTAAACGTAATACTCCAATGTAACACTAAAAAAAAAGGATGTAGGATTCTTCAAACCATTTCAAAAGGAGTACAAATATTCCTTAATAAATTTTGAATAAATATATAATTTCAAACTGTGAGTGTTACATTCGGAAAAAATAAACATAGAAGTTTTTTAGTATTTTTGTATTTGTTACATTTACGTTTGAGATTATATTGATTGGAGTGTTACGTTTGATAAAAGTACACTAAAGAGTTTTTTTATTTTTTTATTACATTGAAGCATTACGTTTGGAAAAATACACTAAGGAGTTTCTTTTTAGTTTTACGTTGTTACGTTTGAAAATAGTACACCAATGAATTTTTTAGTGTGTTATATTGAAGTGTTACTTTATTAGAGTATTACGTTTTTGTTCGTAATATGAGATTTGTTTCAGAATGAAGAAAATTCCAAAACTTCTGTAGTGCGGATTGTCCAAATATGTTATTTTATATTTTTAAAAACCTACTTTTATCCCTAAAAAATTAAATCTAAACATGTAAGTGACTACCTTTTTATGTAATTTTCACTTTAATTGGACCTTTGGGTTAATAAGAAAAAAAAAAGGACTAAACAATTCACAAGATTATTTTGAGATTTATTGGTACTTCACCCTAAATATTAATATAAAAATATATGATAATATGTAAAATATTTATGCTAATTTTTATTCTTCTATCATACATTCAATGCCCACTAATACGGTCTAACCAATGCAACTATTATAAAAAGGTAAAACACAAAAAGTTAAAACTATTATAAAAGTTAATAACCAAAACAAAAAACAAAAAGAAACAAGAAAATTTACCACATGCACCTCTACTAGTATTCATAAAGAAAAAAGAAAAAAGAAAAAAGAAAAGGGTAAATTACAAGTACACTTTTTGAGATTTATTTAAAAGATGGATTGCCTCTGTAGTTTAAAAAATTATAAATAATTCCTTATCAAAAAAATTTTATTTAACAGAATTAACTAAAAAAAAATCCTAATTACTCTCTTATACAATGATAAAATTACCTAAATTATCAATTGAGTTGACGATTTATTAATAATAAAAAGGGTCATTTATTATGAAATTAGTGATTTCAAGAAGCGGAATGTAATTTTTAAAACTAAAAGGGATAAATCGTATTTTAAACAAACCTAGCGGAGTGTATTTGTAATTCATCACAAATATGACTTAGTTTATTTTAGTAATGCAAACTACACGAGTAAAATATGAGAAAAGGGGATTTGGTCAAAATTCTCTCGTAATAAAACTTTAATGCATTAAAGACAATTACAAAAGTTTTCCTTTAAAAATCCAACAAATGCCACTATTACCAAAATATCCTTGGTGAGTAATTTAATATTTTAAATTTTAAAATAGATGTCATTTTTTAATAAAATTAGTATTTTTAAAATCCTCTCAGCAAGATCTATCAAATAAGATTACTATGAAATTCTTTAAAAAAATTATCATCAAAATTGACGTAAATAGTAACATGTTACTTTGTATGACAGTAACATGTTACTTTGGTTCACAGTAACATTTTACTATTGCAAAAAATAGAGTACATACTAGATGAGCTACCCAAAAATGCACATACACAACATTTCTAAACTTGTATAAAATAAAATAAAAGTGTTCTTCGTCAAAAAGAGTTCGGATTGTTGCGACCATTTATGGTTGATTCTTTTTCACTCTCAACAATTTTGCAAAAAAACCTTCCGCAGAGAGTGGTGAGTTTTAGAGAGAGATAGAGATTCAATCGATGAATACAGAGATTCAAGCAAAAGCCACAGAGATCGAAACGACAAGCAATGCCGATAAGCACCGCTCTAAGCATGAAAAGCATTGAGACCGCGACATCGATGATCATTGATTAGTCCAAAACAGTAGGTAATGGGAATATTTTATTTTATATTATAAATAAAATTAGCTAACTTTTTTAGTCAAGTCAATTCAGATTATTACAACTTTGAATTACTTATTTGTTTGTCGCACAAATTTTTTTTTTGAAATTCCAGTTGAAAGAGAGGCAGGATTAACCGAGGTTGTTTAAACAGGCATAGGCCAACCAATAAATCGACTAATTAAACTCATGTTTCTATAATCAATTCGATCCCCCGATTGGAACGGAGGTAAACGCCTACAAAAAGACCGCTTGGATTTAAGAAAAAGTCGCTTGGATTTAAGATCGAGAGACGAGAGGGACGACAAGGTTTGAATTGCGTCAAACTTCGTTGATACAGATTTCAAATCTGTGAGATATATATATATATATATATATGCATGGACAATATTGTTCAAGAAAAAAAAAAAGAAGGAACTTTTACTCTGTCTTTTCTCAATTATACGCCTCCTCTTTAGGGGGTTTATAAAGCAAAATAAATTAGGTTGTCATTTTCACCAAATAAGAGTCCAATGAAAAGGTATTAGCTACATTTCCTTACGAAAAATATACAAAAAGTAAATTGTTTGGGTGAGATTTCTTTTTAAGTATGATTCACATCATATTCATGATATATTTTATCACATCGTATATTTTTTTGAGTTTTGTTTCTATGCGTATAGTATTTTTTTAATTTATTTTAAATGTGATTTACACCATACTTGATCCAAAATCCACGTTGAATGGTTTTTGAAGAGTATTATATCTTGGTACAAGATTTGAGATTATAATATTTAAAATATAAGATTTGAAAATACAAATAAATCAATCTGAAAACAAATCTAAACTAATCTTATCGCTCCCTCAAGTGGAAGAGGCAAGGAGACAAATCTTCAGTTTGTCCTTAAGAAATTGAAACTGATTGAGGGTAAACCCTTTGTCAAAATATCAACAATTTGGTCCTTTGATGAAATGAATTGAGCTTGAAAATCATGATGAGCCACATTTTCTTGAAAAAAATGAAAATCAATTTCAACATGCTTAGTTAGCGTGGGATAACCATTTCGTTTTCAATTTTTAGTTTATATTTATAAAAGTTTAAAAAATTGTCGTATAAACTTGTTTGGTAAGTTTTTGAGTTTGTAAACAGGTCTCTCAAATTAAAAACTAAGTTAAAAATCATAAACTGAAAAAAATGTTTATAAAAGTTTAAAAACTGAAGAAAAACATGGAAGGAACACGGAAACAGTGCGGAAAGAACATGGATGCACAAAGTCAGTTGTTCCAACCACGAGCAGCAATCACGGAAGCATTTTTATTTTTCTGTTTTTATTATTTTTAACATACAAAAACTTAAAAACTTAAAATAAAAATGAAAAAGCATTCACGAAAGTATTTTTTAAATATTTTGTTCAAACCAAATGTGTTTTTAATTTTTATTTTTTTAAAAATAAATAAAAACTAGTTTACAGTTTTTTATTAACATAAATAAAAAATGTAAACGTTACCAAACACCACTAGTTTTTTTGATAAGTAGGTGGCTCCAATATTTTCACACCAAAGAATCGGTAAAGCATAAGAAATGCCATGCTTAGAAATAAGAGATTGAAGACAAGATAATTTAGCAGTAGCATAATGTGGGATCTCCGGAGGGTATACGACGCTCCCAATAATTCGCCCCTCACGTCTTGTTCATGGATGGTGTAATGTAAAACGAGCAAGAGTTAAAATTTAGCATTTCCGTTGAAAATCCACTAATCAATCGGAATGCTAAACGAAGACCAATCACAAGACATGGAGGCGTCACCTAATCTTTTTAGAAAAATTAGGTTGTGTTTGGTGTAGCTTTGAAAACTTAATTCCACCCTTCCGTTTGCATGCATTGTTTGGATGGAGTTTTGGAAATGTGATTCCATCACACATATCAAAATATATTTCTCTTTCATGTTTGGCTACTCTCTCTCTCTTTTCTATTCTCCGTTCTGAAAAGCAAATGATTTTTAAATTTTGGATCTACCTGGTCATCCTCCCAGACATCCGGCTGGTTGACCGGAACAGTGCAAATTTTTTTTGTTTTTTTTTTCAATCGCCACTTGCCACCTATTATTTGGAAAAAAATTTAAATTTATTTTTGATATTTTTTAAATATAGAAATTATTTTTTAGACCAAAATGACATTTTTTTTTTGAATTGAATTTTAAAAAGAATTTGTTTATGAATTTTGAATAGAATTTTGAACAGAGTTTTGAATTGTATGTTTTATAAGTTATAAGTTTTTGAATTAAGTTTTGAAAATTCTTTTCAAAACTCATAACCAAATAAATTTTCTTATTTCATATGTCATATCAAAAACTTCAAAACTCAATTTAAAACTTATAACCAAACAAATTTTCTCTTTTCAAATCATAATTCCAAAACTTATGAACTCAAAATACGACTATATTCTCAAATTATAATTCTAAAACTCTACCAAACACTACCTAATAAACCTTAACTTCTACCAATATAGGACACTGCCCATCACAACCAAAGAATCTGGTCTGGGAGTTTCGGTATGAAAGAGGAACTCATTCACCTGATTAATGATCGGCTTCTACTAATTCTTGATATGACACTCATTATCACAATATGTTCATATAACCTAATTATTATTGCTAACTTTACTACATGGAGCAATCAAATATTAGACCAAATCGCCTACTTTGGAGTATTCCAACATCTCGTATTTCAAAAAGGATTTTAAACGAGAAACTCATAAAAAATAAAAATAAAAATAAAAATAAAAATAAAAATAAAAATGGAGATTACCCCTACACAAGGAGATCAAAATTACCTCAACTTAGGCAATATGACCTCTAATTAATAGGCAAGCATAGAGATATAACACGTAAGCATATACCCTCATGATAGCATGTTGGGCATAGTAAAGAAGCAAATACACACACAGGATGCAGAAGAAAGGAAATAAACTCAACTAGTACTCCTCCGCACCATGCCATGAGCTAAAGAGTTAGAAAAAGATATGCATGATCCTAGATGCAGCAATCTAAAGTATGATATACAAAAGAATGAAAAATGCTCACCTAGTACTTTAAACCAAGTGCAATAGAAGAAAAAAAATTAGAAAACATGGATGATCCTAGATATAGAGTTCTATAAAATGCCAATGACACACATGAAATGGATCCTATGGGCTTGATTGCTACTAAAAATGGCATATAAATCATCAAAAAAGTCCACACCACATAATAATAACAATATCTACTCAAACACGATAAACCAAGCCCAAATGCATGGACCTAATCTAAATCTTGTGAATGTCATGTGAGTAAAATGAAGTCTAAGCAAAAGAGATACATATA
This sequence comes from Camellia japonica, assembly GCA_030407325.1. Taxonomy (NCBI): domain Eukaryota; kingdom Viridiplantae; phylum Streptophyta; class Magnoliopsida; order Ericales; family Theaceae; genus Camellia; species Camellia japonica. The sequence continues at coordinate 103,552,707 of JAPPVO010000017.1, read as the reverse complement.
AACTACGAGAAGGAGAGTAAGGGAAGGAGAAAAAAAAAAGGAAAGCATAAATAAGGGACAGAGAGAAGAGCAATCTCAGCGCATAAACTATCTATATCAACATAATCAACAAATAGATAAACTCTAATGAAAATTAGAGAGTTCTACTCCCCTAATTCATGGAAACATATACAAACTACCTGAATCCATGCAATAACGGTTCTAGGGAATAGATTCGACCGATTTTCATAGAGAAAGCTATATATGCCTATGCTTCTAACAAAATAATGAACAATAATTAACTAAGCAAATAACAAGAACTCTAATGAGAATAGATAGGTTCTACCCCTCATACTCATGAAAATAGATATAAACTACTCAAATCCATGAAAAGACTATCTGAGAGAGGAGACTCAATATATTCTCAAAGAAGAAGTCGCGCTTGGGCATCTAAAGAGATAGAAAGCCATAAAAACAACGAAATGATTGAGAACTCTAATGAGAATAGAGAGGTTCTACCCATTTTACTCATGAAAATGGGTATAAGCTATCCAAATCCATGAAAATAAGATTTGAGAAGGGAGGCTCAATCTATTCTAGAAGAGGAAGCCAAAGATAGAAAATAGGGTAAATTATGCAAATGGTGCTTGTAATTTACACGATGTGTCAATTTGGTCCCTATTATTTTAATTTGCTCGATCTTGCCTCTTAATTTAATAGATTGTGTCATATTGGTCTAATAAATAACGGTCGTTAGGTTTAGTGGACGAAAACTGAAACGATATGTCAATTTGGTCCTTATAGTTTTCACGATGTATCAATTTGGTTCCTGTCAAAATTGAGCAAATTAAAACAATAAGGATCAAATTGACAATAAACTATAAGGACCAAATTGACACATCGTTTGAGTACATGATAACTTTCTGTCCACCAAACCTAATTGTCGTTATTTATTGGACCAATATGACACAATCTGTTAAATTAAGGGGCAAAATCGAGAAAATTAAAACAATAAGGACCAAATTGACACATTGTGTAAAATTACAAGGACCATTTGTATAATTTACCCTAGAAACTAAGAAAATCAACTTGGACTTGGCTAAAACCCTACACAGGCCTCAAAATAAATACAACATGAGTAGAAAAGGGTTAACCAAAAGTGTTTGGCAACTAGGAAAATACAAGATAAAATAGAAAGAAAAAAAAATATCCAACAAGCTAAAGGGGGCTGTGGTAATGACCCCGAAGTAACCTCAACCCCAATCAATAATCTCATCACAATAATAGAAGTGTTTGGATATAGAGAAAGAGATAGAAAAGAAAAGAAAATGTTAGATGGAAGTAGAGATTACCTCAAAATCCAGTAGAAATAGTGCCCAAGCTGCTCATACACTCTTTTCCAAGCTCTTTCAAGCAAAGAGATGAATAAGACTCCAAGTATGTGTGTAGAGAATTGTGGGAGATAGATGGTTGCTTTTGTCTATAGAGTTGAGTAAAAGATGTGCCAGCCCCATCCTTCCCTTCAAGGGGGTCTTTCATAGACAAAATATGCTCTAGAATATCTCAAAAGGGTCAAAAATATCAAGAGACACGTATGGCTAAAATGTATGGTTGGGCATCATAAGATTGTCTGGCTAAATAGAAAAGTGTCCGGCCAAACGATTTTGAAATATTCTGGCGGGACAAAATGGTTCGTTTATGCACAAAAAGGTCCAACCAGACACAAAGTTGTCCGGCCAAACCCATTTCTAGAGGGTTTTCCATAATCTCACTTATTCTAACTTTGACACTTGTTTCTTTTTGAAAATTGACCAAGATTTTGAAAAGCACAAGGTACGAAATGATGAAATGTTTGAGAAGGTATCTCTAGTTTTTAGGAAATCACTTTTGAAAATAGTTTTAAAGGTCTAGAAAACTCTTTTGGCTAAAAAGGGTATAGAGGTGGATATTCTTCTTCATTCAAGGTTTAAACTTGAGCTGAGATAGCGTATTCTTGCTTTCATCATCAAAAGCTTTTGGAGAGTGCCTGAGTCTTAAGGTTGATAAAAATAAAAATAAAAATGAGGTGTCCACAGTTTCCCTTCTTTAACAATACTTGATACGTCATTCGAATGGCGTGAGTAGAAGTCAAAACCTAGAGACAACCCTTTTGATAATGCCGTAAGATGCTAATTAGTCATGCAAATGCAGTTGGTTAAACCCCACAGGGCTGCCTACGTATCCCTTTGCAAGGAATCAAACCAACGTAATTCAGAGGCAAAATATGAATGAAATGCTAAATCAAGAACTTGTTTTGAAAGTTGTACTTATGTGTTTCACACAACTGGTTTGAGAGTTGGACTTATATGCCAAGCGAAACCAGTTTGAAAGTTGGACTTACTTGTTTCACACAATCGATATTTGATAGTTGGACTTACACGCCTAGCGAAGTTAGTCTGAAATTGGACTTACACGCTAAGCAAAATTGGTTTGAGAGTTGGACTTACGTGTTTCATATAGCCGGTGTTTGAAAGTTGGGTTTACATGCTTGGCGAAGTCGGTTTTGAGAGTTAGACTTACGTGTTTTACAGAACCGATGTTTGAGAGTTGGACTTACACGCCTAGGGAAGCCAGTTTTGAGAGTTAGACTTACACGTTTCACACAGCTGATGTTTGAGAGTTGGACTTACATGCCTAGGGAAGCCAGTTTTGAGAGTTAGACTTACGTGTTTCACGCAACTGATGTTTGAGAGTTGGACTTACATGCCTAGTGAAGCCGGTTTGAAAGTTTTTGTATGCACATGAATGTGATGTAATGGAATGTTGGTAAAGATACAAACGTGACAATAAATGAGGCAAGCTTCATGCGAATGACATGAAGTATGCTGACAAGAGGTGAGAATGTGATGAATACAACCTTTTTATGCTTTCGTGCATCAAGGTGGTGATCCCTAACATGCTCGACAAATGAATATATGAGAAGAAAAACACACCTCCTTATGTTTTTCACAAGAGAAAAAAAGCATATCCAATCGTGTTTCTCACGAGAGGAGTTAAAACACATCTGCTCATGTTTCTCACAAGAAAAGCCAAAGCACATCCACTCGTGTTTCTCACAAGAAGAGTTAAAACCTATCAGTATTTTCGCACTTCAAGGAGGTTGGAAACATACTCCGAAACTTGCATACGACTAACAATCATAGAAATAGTGAACTCTAATCTCAACCAATAGTCGATAAAAGGTGAACCCAGGGGTGCAACTCCAAACATGTTTTTCATGAATGAAGGGTACAACCTATCAACGCTTCACACTTCTAGGAGGAAAAACTAATCAAATGTGTTTCTCATGAATGAAGGTACAACCTATCAGTGTTTAATACAACAAGAAAGAAAGGGAAATTACGTAATTGAGAACCTGCATGTAACACTTGTATCCTTTAATCTATTAGAAGGCATATTTAACTCCTTTGTTTTCCTTTTTTGGGAGTCTTTGGAGTTGTTGTATCTTGGTTTTAGAGGAGTACATTTCAATTTAAACATGTTGGGATTGTTCGTTCATGCTTGTTTATGTTGAAAAGTTTTTTGGAAATTTGGAAAATTTGTGCTGGGGTCGACGCTTACCTTCCTGGGGGTCGACACCACCTTGTTGCCTTGCTCTTAGTGCCTCTGCTAGTTTTTGGGGTCGACACCTGAGTCCCTAGGGTCGACCCTTCCCTTGTTGTCTTGTTTTGGGTTGCATTCTGAAATAAAGGGTCAACATCTTTGGTTACACGGGTCGACCCTTGTCTACTACACACATTAGTGTCTCAGTATTTCTTCGTAAGGGTCGACACCTCTGTCCTAAGGATCGACCCCTGTGTGTAATTTTCAGATTTTTGGGTCGGTTTGGGCCCTACTTTTTGGAGATTTTTGACTTGTTCTTTTTATTTGACTTTGGGGCTATTGTTCTATTAGTGCCTTGCTACTTAAATAGGCTCCAAACACTTGTTCATTTCACTTTTCCCTCTTTTTTCTCTCTCTACATCGTGAGTTTCTCTTCTCTCTCTCTAAACTCAAACTTTTTCACTTAGATCTTTAGATCTACTCACCTCACCTTGGTCCTTTGAGGAAGATTGTAGATCTCGTCAGGCTTTCTTTTGGTCCAAATAGTTCGTGGTTTTGTCACCGGTGATGTTTGGGTGGTCTTCTCTTCGCTTCAAGAGGTAGGGATTTCTAATTATCCTTCAATACTCTCATTTATAGATAGATTTGTGGTATTTTCTTTATATAAATACAAAAGTTATATTTGAATAAATCATGAGATTGGGGGTTTAGGGTTCGAAGAGTTGGGGTTTACTTGTTGGGTTATGATTTTGGGTCATGATTTTGGGTCATGAATTTGGGTGTATAATGAATAGAAGAGTTTGAATAAAAAGTGTTTATGTAAAAAGTTTTAATTTCTCTTAAAAACCCTAGTTTGGCTCAAGAAGATGGTTGATGGTTTTGCTTAAATTGAAAGTAATGTCATGAAATTGAGGTGTTAAATTACATAAGTAGAAGTTTGATTGAAATTTTAAAGAGTTTGAAAATGTATGTAAAAGTTGCGATTGAACTCTTAATGTTGATATTTTAAATTAGATTATAATATGAAACCAAACTTGGGGGAAGAAATTACTAATGGTATGAATGATATGAGTTTTGTGATGAAATGATGATGTGGAGGTTTAAGAGTTTGCATTGAATTATGCTGAATTGTATTGAATGGTGTTGAATTGGGTTGTGTTGAATTTTGTTGTGTTATGTTAAATTGCATTGAGTTATGTTGAAATGTGTTGAGTTGGGCTGAGTTGTGTTGAGTTGGGTTGAGTTGTGTTGAGTGGTGTTAGGTTGTGTTGTAATTGGTACCCGCGCAAGGAGTCAAAAAGAAAAAGAGGAAAATGTCATTTGGTGCCCACGTCCGTTCGTATAAGAGCCAGTAAATGTGGGGGTAATTTTAAATTCAAGGTACCCAAATGTCCTGTTTAGGCTTATCGCTGGACGAATGTGGGAAAAATGATTTTTGAGTGTCCACATAATTCTGCCGTGTTGTAATCGGCAAAAGTGAAAAAATGGATAATTTTGAAAATGTTTTTTGGTGCCCACTCCTTGCCGTATAATAGTCAGCTAATGTGAGAATGGTTTTAAAGTTGAAAATGTTTTTGGGGTCCACGTCCTAAAATCTAACAGTTTGAAATTATTAACTTTTAATCCGCTGGCCAATATAATTCATCTGAAAATTGCTCATTTTAATTTCTTACAATAAAGTCTAATTGTGTGAAATTTTAAGTTTATGCGATTGTATTGGCCAATACAATTAAAAAGAGAGTTTTTTGTTAATCAAATAGTTAGATCTATATGTGTGTTAATTGTCCACTTAATTACGACTTTCATATTTAAATTACCCATTTAATCCTTACTTTTATTTTCTTACCTCTCTCCTTTCTTTCTATCTCTTCCTATATTATGAGGTGTGAACTATTGCGGTTTTTGTAGTGTGATTGCTGCTAGAAATCTGCCTGCGTGTACCACCAAGATCAAACTAAAAGAATCTACATGTATGTATGTATATTTATGGATTCTTTTATATATATGAGAAGATGAGAAACAATACCATATTTTCAAAAAAGTAAGAGCACACCACTGATCTACCACTTTTGTCACTATTACATTCGACTACTTCCAATACAAAATTTCACAGCAAGTTCACATTTTTGCACATCCACCATGAATCTTTTCAAACTTTATATAAGATGAATCTTAGCTCAAGAGCCCTGATGCCATCCATCGAATTTGTATGTAAGAGTGCTTTTATTTTTCATGGAGACCAACTTGAAACTCCACGCACCAATGCACATGGAATCTTTGTTTTGGGAACTAGCTATTTTAGTTGGTTTTTTACGAAATGACGTGTAAAAAAGTAGAGAGAAGATACGACTTTTTTGTAGTGACTTTTTGATTTTTTGACTATTTTAATATGTTTCCAAAGTTGCCTAATCAATAATAATAAAGTAGAAAATTATTCTGAACATTGCTTTTATTGCTATTGTATCAAGGCTCATCACATATATTAAGATATTATGCAATATAGCTTTAGAAACAACCAATTTCTTGCAACATGCATGCCAATATTTTCTCACATGTTAAGAGTTTCTTTCAAGCTCTATCGAATTTCCCCTGTAGACAAGAAGCATGCAATGAGACAACTCCAGTGATCCTGTCTTTCAATTTTCCATGAAAATGAAAATAAGCATCTCTTCAATGTTTTTTGATTATCAAAGTGTCGTAGACTCCCCAAAAGCCCACAAAGAATCCCAGTACTATAGTGATGTACAACATTAGCTTTTCAAACTTGCCCTTATCATCTGTGTCTTCTTTATCCTGATTTGTAGGTTGCCCACTGTTATCAGTACAATTGGTTGCCAATGGAAACCCACAAAGTGCAAGATTACCCTCGTAAATTGATGGATCCACAAGGGTTTGGAATTGATTGTTTGTGGGGGTTTTACCTGATAAGTTGTTATATGATAAATTCAATTGATTCAATAAAGTTAAGAATGTCATGCTTGGTGGAATAGGCCCTGAAAGTTTATTCTTCGAGAGGTCAAGTGTTTCTAACCATTCCAAATTTCCAATCTTCCCTGGTATCTTTCCTCTCAAGTGATTCATTGATATTCAAGGTGCCCAATTTGAAAAGGCCTGTTAGTTCTTCAGGACTATCCCCAGATAAATTATTGTTGGATAAGTCAAGACTATTTACAATGTAAAGGTTACTATCCTGATAGAGTAGTATTCTTCCTTTTGTAACCACCTGCAAGTGACCCTCGTATCGTGTAGTATCTAAATTAAGCTCAGTTTTCATACCACTCAAGTTACCAAAACAAGGTGGAATTATTCCTGATAGCTTATTTTGTGAAAGGTCCAATATGTGAAGTGATGAGAGGCCACATATTTGTGAAGGAATGTTTCCAATAAAGGAATTATTCCTTAAACGGAGATTCAAGAGAGATGGCATGCTTTCTCCTATCCAAGACAGAATGTATCCAGATAATTGATTGTCACCAATATCGATGGTATCCATGGTTGTACAGTTCTTCAAGGCGGAAGGAACTTCCCTGAAAGATTGTTCCTAGGGAGAAACAAGAATGTGAGGAAATTTAAAGAGCCTATTGAGTTTGGTATTGTGCCAGATAGACTATTGTTTGACATATCAATGTAGTACAAGTTTGGCATATCATTCCAAAAGTCAGGAATTTCTCCAAATAGATAATTGTTTGAGATGGCTAGGTTTGTCAAAGCATTCAGATTACCTATGGATAAGGGAATGCTACCATTTAGAAAGTTCTTAGAGATATCTAAGTCTGTTAACTGGGGCATTACTTCACCAATGTCTAGAGGAATTGGTCCAGAGAACAAGTTATCCCTTAGATATAATGTGCACACATTGGAAGACCAAAGTGGGAGAGGACCCTCAAAGCGGTTTGTACTAAGATCAACATTGGCGAAGTTGTTAAACCGTAATGACTTTGGCACTCGTCCACCTAAGTTATTATAAGATATGTCTAGATCAACGAGCTGCAAATCCAACTTCCAAAACCAATCTGGTATGGTGTCTGAAATTCTAGCATTGTTAAGAACCAAAGTGTTCAACTCGCTTTGATTTCGAAGCCATGCTGGAAATTTGGGTCCTAACTGGCATGATCTGATGTTGATGTATGTGAGTTTGAAAGGAGGAATCCAATCAGAATTGATGTTGAGAATCATTGAAATATTTGGTGATTGTTTATAAATGGAGATTTCCTTCAAGCTTGAGAGATTTGCAAAATGAGCTTCAGTGACAACACCTTCCCATGAATTCTCAGAGACCTCCAATACAACTAATGATGAGAGCTGCCCAAGGTTTTGTGTGATGTTCCCCATCATTTGATTGTTGGAGAGGTATAAATCCTCCAGAGAAGATAAATTTCTGATGGAGTTTGGAATTGAACCTTGGAACAAGTTATACTAGAGTATAAGATACCGCAAATTTTTCAGGTATCCCAATGTATTAGGCAGGCTACCTGTCAATTGGTTGTAGCCCAAGTCCAATGTCTCTAAGTTACTATCAGGGCATTCAGACAAACCATTGATGAATTCGGTTACCTCTCCTGTGATGTTGTTGAAAGAAAGTTTCAACATCTGCAAATTACAAAGCTTCCCTAGATTTCTTGACAATTGACCTCCAATGAAGTAATTTTGTGAGAGATCAAGATTTTGAAGGGAAGTTAGCTTTGTAAATTCGTCCGAAAGCCCACCTTGCAAATTATTGGAGTTTAGATCAAGTTGGGCAAGGGTACTAACATTGAACAACCAATGGGGTATTGTGGAGTTGAAGCCATTGTTGGAGAGGTCAAGCACTGAAAGAGACGTGAAATTAATTGAGGGAAGAGAAGGTGGAAGATTGAGAAGTGCACACTGAGGCATGTGCAATTCTAAAAGGGAAGGAAGCATGTTAACCGTTTGAAGCCAATAGGATGCAGCCTTGCTAAGGTCCACACCTCCCAAATTAAGGTATTTTAGAGAAGAAAGACCGGATATCCATCTCAAATCATTTACATTTGAATCACTGAAGTAAGAGCTCAGATCAAGATAAAGTAAGCTTGAAAGGTTTCCGAGATTTGGCGTGATTGTTCCACCAAAAGATGCACTAGAGAGATCAAGATACCTTAACTTCGTAAGAGATCCAAAGAAACTAGGAATTTGGATCCCTCCAAAGTCATTCATGCTAAGGTCTAAGTAACTCAAATATTTCAAGTCGAGCAAAGAAGGATTGATGTCACATCCCAGTTTGTGGAGATTAGAATTATCCGGAAATGGGTTGCGAAGGTTGAGCTTGTTGACATTTCCACTTTTGTTGTTGCAGGTCACTCCGCTCCACGTACAATAATTTGAAAAATGTTTGGTGTCCCGAATTTGTGTAGCCCGAATGGCTCGAATGTGTCAAAACGACGTCGTTTTGTAACATTCGAGCCATAAAATTTGGGGCCACCTAGCATTGTTGCAATAATTTTCTCCAACCCAGGAAGAGAGCTGGCCTGAGGGATCTGTGAGACTGTCTTTGAACTTGAGAAGTGCTTTCCTCTCAATTTCTATGCAGGAGCCGAGTTTAATGGTTTCAAGAAACAATAATCCGAACAAGAGAATGAGAAAGAGAAGTTGAAGGGAGTCAATTCCCATAGCCATGTCTTTTTTTGTTTTTTGATCGACAAACCATACTGCCTATGAAGATTAGTCGCAAACATGTAATGGAGTCAAATTTCTGTGGGGTTGGCCCTTGAGGACTTGTAGTTTATGATAAATAAATAAATAAATAAATATTAAATAAAATAATCTGAAAGCTGAGGGAATATTTTTAACTTCTGGAATCTAATTATCAATTTTGAAGTTTAGGATTCAGTGTGTTTGGTTTGAGTTTTTGAATTAAGTTTTTTGAAAATTAATTTTTTTGGTTTTCGTATTTTTTTGTTTTTAGTGAATATTTTTTAAATTTTAAACTTTTTTTTACTTTTTTAAATGCACCTTACTTAGATGTATCTAAAAAGTAAAAAATTTGTGAAAAAATATTTTAAAAAATTAATAAATACATAAAAATATAAAAAATGTACTGAATTCTTGTATTGTTTTTGTATTTTTGGTATTTAGTAAATTTTTAAAAGATTTTTTTTACAATTTTTTTACTTTTTAGGTATATTTATGTTAGGTGTATCTAAAAAGTAAAAAAATTGCTTAAAATATTAAAAAAAATTCAGTAAAAACAAAAAAACACGAAAAATAAGAAAGTAAAATTTTTTGAAAAATATTTTTTAAAAAGTGAAAACAAGCAATACAATTTTATTTAATTTTATTTTTTTTTTGAGATTACACCTACCCAAGTAGCATTTCACAGAATAGTGCAAGAGAAGAAGAGAAAGTGGTTTTGATTTTGTTCACCAATTAAACTCCTCAAACACCCACTATGTGTTCTTAGAATATGGGGTGAATACTAGATTCACATTTACCAGTCAACAATTAGGACCCCGAGGAATGGTAGAGCTCAACCTTATTAGTCAATCCTGCACTGCATGGGTCACATGTTCCCACAACAGTATTAGTTATGTTATGAGTCCTGTTTGGGTCGAAAATATCAAATAACAGAGAGCTTTGTATGAATCAAATTATACCCAATTTTAGAAATTCCAATAACCGTGGACAAAATCTCAAACCATATCAATATCTATAACAATAAGGCCAAGAAAAAAGTTAAATCAGACAAGATTTGTATCCAATATAAATTTTTGAAGGAAAAAAAAAAAAAGAAATTCCTCAATAAAAACCAATTCGAACAAGTTATTCCAAAGTAGAAGTTGATTCAAATTCTTTAGGTATCCAAATGAATTGGGCAAATTGCAGGTCAATTGGTTGTATCCTAGGTCCAATGACTCTAAGCTACCTTAGGGGCATCTAATAAAACCATTCATGAATTCAGCTACCTCTGCTGATAGAAAGCTTTAATGTCTGCAAATGGCAGAGCTTTCCCAGCCTTCTAGACAACTCACCATGGAGATTGTTGGAGTTGAGATCAAGTTGGGCAATTAAAAAACTAAAAAAAAGAAAAAGAAAAAAAGGTTAAAAAGTCAAAAATTTATATAAAAATATCAAATCATTCCAAATTTTCAAACTCTAAAACTATTTTCAAAATATACAACCAAACAAATTATAAAATTTTCTAAACTCTCTTCCCAAAATATTTTTTGAAAACTTATCTCCCAAAATCAAACTAAACAAGGCCTTCAATTTTTTTGAGCTTATATTTTAGTAAAAAAATCAATAAAAAAATCCCTTCCCAAACTAGCCTTTAGTTATGTCCACTACACACCACCGCTTAAGTTCAAATTGACTTGTCAAGGCTCTTGTGGTAAGTTGACGTGCAACTGCACTTTAAAGTGCAATAGAAAGGGATTCAAGTTGATAGAACAGTAACGACCTTTTAAATAGTACATTAATTTTACTAACAAACTAACAAATCTAACTGAATGTGAAAAAAAAAAAAGATCAAATTGACTTGTTCATTGATCCCAAAGTCATTGAAAGACTTTTGCTTCAAAGATTGGTGCAGAAAATTATGGATGACAACACAGATTTTGAATTCTCAACCAAATGTCATATTCTGGTTACTGTACAAGTTGCTCCACGTTAGTCCCTGAAAAAGATACTGATGGGAAAGCCATGCATCCTGATTAATAACTTTAGGATAATTATAAATCATCAAAATATTTCAGGTATCATATTAAATCTTGTTATTTATTAGTGTGGGTTTCTTATATATATATGATTTTTATTTTATTTATTTTTATCAGTACATATGCCTTTTATTGCATTAATATATTTTATTGTATCAATTATTGTATCAAATGGTTGCGAAAAACCCTAGTTCCAATATAAAATTCCCAATTTAAACCATCAATCAAATAACAAATATTGAACCATAAATTGAAAATTTGACACTAATTCCAAAATAATTACACAAAAAGTGATAAATATTATAGAAATTAAACCCTAAATCCACTAAAACATACCTTATGATGATTGTCGGAGGAGGTAAATGACGATAGACGACGATGGAGTGGATTTGGTAAACATATCCATTATTTTAAATAATTCACCACTTCAATTATAACGTTGTAAATGAAATAAATGGAATGGACTGAAATGATTATTCATTAGTTTTCTTCACAATGATGAGGGATAATTTTATATGTAATATATTTTTTATTATTTTTTTTTATGAACCTAATATGAGAATGAATATTATGATGGAATGATTATTCAAACCATTTCATGTCAATTAGAGGTGTACATGGATCGACTTGGTTCAGTTTCAGAGTAAACTAAGAATTGGACCGGCTTTTACAGTTCAAAAAAATAAAAATAAAAATTAGAACCATAACTAAACCGTTAAACTCGTGAAATCAGACCAGAACTGAATCATAGAAACTGGTTTGGCTAGGTTTGATTTTACGATTCTAGAAATTTTATATAACAATAAATATAATATATATTTTATGTTAGTAAACAAATTAATAATGATCAATTTGATTAAGTTGGTTAGAATTTATAAATTTTACAATAAAGATTAGTATTCAAATCTTATAAGAAACATTTTACCTTATAATTTTTACACATAAAAATATTAAAAAAAATAATAAACAAATATGTCACGGTCTGATTCAATTCAAAATCATAACTAAAATCTCAAAACCAGAAACTGGATCGATTTGAACGGTTTCACCATTTTCAGAATCAGAACCAAAATCAAAACCAAAACTAACAAAAATAAGGCTAAACCTAAGATTTGGATCAGACTAGTCAAATTTACCAGTTCCACTGATTTGTTTTGAACACCCCTAAAGTCAATTTGGGGGGTGGGGTTGAATAATGAACCAAACATACATAAGAGTTAAAATTATTTAGTTTTAAACAGAATTCAAAGCGCAAAGCAGCCACCTCTCCCTCTATTACGCTAGGGCCGGCCTTGTCTCAGCCATCCTTCCTTTCCTGTTATAGTTTATAATATGGGAAAATCTGAAGAATTGTAGTTGCACATTAGCAACCTTTTTTTTCCACAAGAAATATATAATCAACCCTGAAGGGAATAGACTGTCTGCACTGGAGGCCACTGTCCGGATTTGTTGAGGCTGATCATGGTCTTTTGTCAGGGGTACAATTTGGGCTGGCTCAATCCGAGCAACCCGAGCTCAGGCAGAATTTTTTTAGGATTTGGACAAAATATTTTCAAATTTGATACAGGTTAGGACAAAAATTCAAAAGGCTGAATTAAATTTAGGTGGACTTGGATAAAGACGTCAAACAACTTGAGCAATCCGAAACTCGAATTATACATATATAGATATATAAAAATATTAAATATACATATAAATTATTAGTCATTACATGATATTAAAGTAATTTATATTATTAAATCATATTGAATATATATTATATATATAAATAACATAAAATCTTACTTTTTTTTCTTTTTATTTTCACTCATAAATTGTAAGGACTACTATAGTGGTATCTCTCTTACATTATATAAATTATTTGTTTTGACGGTATTAATGATTTTCTATTTTTAAAAAAAAAAATTGTAAATAGAGTCAAATTTTAATAATTTAATAATGTAGCTGAAAAAAAAAAAAAAATTCATTTATAATTCGGGCAATTTGGGTTTAACTCGGGTCGGGCTTTAAGCAGACAATCTCGGGTTACAATTCGGGCTTGGGCAGGTCTCAGCACAACTTGGGTTGGGCTTGGACAACCTCCCAACCTGACCGAACCCACCCGAGTTGCACCCCTAGTTTTTGTTTTAATGATATAAATCGTTTATTTTATAAGATTTTCGTATATATTAATTTTGAAAATAATTATATTGATCTGATAATCATTTTAATTTATCTTGTTTGTCTCTAAAAATGAATGACAAGTGTGATTTTTAAAATAGATCATTATTATTTTTATAACTGTAGGAAATTAAGTACATGCATAGCAGAAATAAACGGATTCAAACATCTCTTTTACGCTCAAACCAAATTCAAGGATCATGTGGGTGAATCACGCGTTGCCATTGATGAACTTGAACAATTTTCAGCATTGGAGTAGAACTACTAGAGAACTGACAACACTATTTACAACACAAAGGTATTGTTCTGTGTTTTCATGGAGAGAGATGTGAGTTACTGACAATGAATACACAACAAAGTTGTAATACTAGATGATCTTCTTTTTGTCCTCATGCCATTTAGTTTAGGATTGATTGCTTTTCAAGTAATGTTCCTTAAGGCCGAATTGTCACGACCCAACTCCCGCCCCACGGGATTAAAGATGTAACCGGTCAGTAATCCGTAGTTACCCAAGGCCTGCTTAACAGTAAATAGTAAGGGGTTGGCGGAAGCTAATAAAATCACAATACATCGTCTAATGAGCTATGAACTAAAATGAATAAACAAACTTTTATATGCATCACTTTAAAATTATCACATACCATGTCACATCATATACATATACCAAAACATACACATTATCCAAAAAGAGCATAAAACCAAAAGCTCTTAGCTGTAAGTGTCATGACCCGAACCTGCCCCCATGGGATTAAGGTCATAACCGACCAGTAATCAAGAGATTACCTACGACCTCAAACCAAATAAAATATATTCTAGCAGAGTTAAGGGGCCAAACGGAAGCAACTAAAAATTTTGTCCATAGAGCTGTGCTTACATGGCACATCATTACATTTCACATTTATTCGTTAATAACTCACATCAAAAAGGAAAATAACCCAAGTTCTATATATACAGGATCATTCACGTCTAAGTCAGTCAAACCCAAAGCATATATACAAAAATGATCCAATGTTCCGCCAATATAGCAAAATTATAGCAAAAGGACAAAAGAGGCGAAGAGAAGTCTCGTGCGTGAGACATTTGGGCTGACTCTTAAAAACTTTGACTGTTTCTCACATACTTCACTGAGGCTGGGTTTGGATATCTCTTGGCTCACCTACAGACATATGAATGAGAGTGAGCGAAAGCCTAGTGAATAATATCAAGTAAAAAGAGATACACGAACGAACTTTGAAACAGTTACATCAAACGGCCTTGAGCCCAATTCATGTTTCAATCTAATGTATCAAACGACTAAGATCCAAATGTATCAAATGGCCTCGGGCCTAATTCACTCATATCCGACGGCCTTTGGCCCATTCATTCATATCCAATGGCCTTTGGCCTAATCGTTTGTATCCGACGGCCTTTGGCCCAATCATTCATGTCAAACGGCTTTTGGCCCAATCATTCATGTTAAATGGCCTTTGGCTCATTTCATTCATGTCAAACGGCCTTTGGCCTAATCGTTCGTATCCGACGGCCTTTGGCCCAATCATTCATGTCAAACGGCCTTTGGCCCAATTATTCATGTCAAACAGCCTTTGGCCCATTTCATTCATGTCAAACGGCCTTTGGCCCAATCATTCATATCAAACGATGTCCGACGGCCTTTGGCCCAATCATATGGCATAACAAATATTTGTCCACAATTCTGTTTAACAAACTTATAAGACTGATATGGAAATAAGCAATTGGACAAATAACATGCTTCAAATATCGTTACTAAGATATTACTCACAGTGATCTTCTGGTGGATTTGCTCTCGTGCTTGACCCTACACATTTCATGAACATAATGGGTCACAAACGATTCAATCCGTTCTTAATTCATACATCCCTCTTAGGCTTTTTTCTTATTCTTTTAACTCATTTACAATGCTTATGCCTAAGAGTACTTAGAAATGAAAGAGAATGGAAAATGAAACACAAACATCTTTACAAATTTTCTGAAACAGGGCTCCTCGCTCGAGCGTGGATTTCGCCGCTCGAGCGGACCCCCATGGCCTGCAAAAGGACTGGTTGCCTTATTTTCACGCTCGAGCATGAAGTCGGGCGCTCGAGCTGAAAGTCACACTATATGGCTCCCCGCTCGAGCGTGAATCTCCCAGCTTGAGCAGACATCCATGTCTGCAAAAGTTCTGGGAACTAGCATTTCACACTAGAGCGGCGCTTTCCCTACTCGAGCGGACATGCCAATTTCTGGGTTTTCTAGAATTGTTCTTCAAGTGCAACCTCGATATTCAAAGGTCCAACATTCATGTTTTTGGTCCAAAAACGTGGAAGCACAATATATAGCATAAGGATGTAAGCAATATGAGGCCAATTATTCAAAATCCATAATCATACTCTCAAATTAATCAACAATTCTCTTGTATGGTTAAAACCCATGCATTCAAACTTTATATAATCTTCATATCTCCATTAATCAAACATGCATGCCAATTTTGACTCCAATTCTAGTACAAATGGCACTTATAATCATGAAACTCATGTAGATTATGCATGCATGAGAGATTTGGTGCCCAATTCTCCTTGTTTAACATGATTCATGCTCAAATATGCAAATTCATAGCAATTCTTTGCATGCATGTACATAAAAGCTTCCAATCCTTCAATTTCATCTCAATTTATGTTCTTGATCACTCAACTAGCTTGAATACACAAATTTACAAACTTATACTCATGAATTCACACTCAAGTGCTTACCTAGAAGCTCTAATCACCCAAATTATGATTAATTCTTGAATTGATCTCCAAGATCTTCAAGCTTCTTGACTAATTCTTCAACTTGAGCTCCCTCTCTCTCTCTAACCGGCACATACACTCTCTCTAGAGTGATTTTCGGCCAAAATGAATTCTAGAGAAGGAATTGAGTATAATGAGGCCCTTTATATAAGCTTTCCTAATCAAATTTGATTAGGCCAAATAATGGAGCTTAAATTAATCGCTCTAAATCTAATTATTTTGACCCGAATAATTTTTCAATTAAATTCCACCGTAGGCTCTAAAAATTGAGCTAATCACAATAGCATAATCAATTTCGGGTTCTGTGGCCGGTAAGACCTTCAATTTAAATTCTAAAGCAGATAATCAAATAGATTTTCCTACGGTGAACAGATAGAAATTCAAAACCATATATATTCATATAAATGGCACTCAAAATCATATCAAACACATAATCACAATCATAATTAGGATTAATTAGCATAATACGGACTAGGGTTATCACAGTAAGTCACTTGATCACTTTACAAAAGGGTGAATTCATAATCACCCAAAAGGAACATTAAAGGGAGGCACAATGGTTGGCTTGACAATTAGAAGGTAAGTTGACGCCCTTAACTCCTCTCTTGAGGTGGATCACCTATACGACAGATATAAATCATAAGCCAAAGCCCAGTGAATAACAATGTGTAAAGAGATTAAGAACAATATCCATTTCAACATGTGAGTCAAACTATGTGGTAGTAACATGTTTGTTAAGGCATAGCAGTCATAAGGATCAATGTGTAATTATAGCGGTCTTGCATTCATAATCAAATATCTCATATATATTGGGCCACGACATTATTACCCCTAAGCGTGGGCCACGTAATTATAGGCCACGATATTGTTATCCTCGGGTAAAGGCCACGTGAATATATACCACAGTATTATTACCCCCGGGTAAGGGCCACATGAATAGGACCACGGTATTCTTACCCTCGGGTATGGGCCACATGAATATTTGGCACAGAGTGGGTTTACACATTCGGTAAATCATATTGCTATTGAACAGACTTTAACAATACCAATAACAATCTAAAAGAATTATAACTTAAGCATAGCTTTACTACATTGTCACTCACCGTTGGTTCCGTGTAACACTTGGCTAGAATGCGGCGTTTGACCTATATAGGCACATGAAGGCATAATGGTTCAATACACAGATCTTCAATTAGTCATTACTTATCCATTACTGGTTATGTAACCCGATCCCTTTCATTCTTTCATTTCCTCCTATATTCACCCCATGCACATGCACATGAAAATAGTTAAAAACCATGCAATTGGAGGTCCAGAAAGCAGAGAAAACAGAAAAGAAAATCAAACCGAGCTGGCCCTGTTGGCCGCGCCCTAGCCACATGAGTGGGCGAACTTCAGAATGCAAAGTTGGCCAAAACAAGGTTGGCTGCTCGTGCGGTAACTCGGTCCGCTCGAGCAGTCTGGGTGAAAAATCAATTCGAATTTCTGCTGAAAATGGAGTTTTTCCCCCTTTCAAAACCCAATCTCATTTTACACAAAAGAAGGCTCAAAACACTTCAAAACCAGAGGAATTGATTACTTTTAACTTCAAACAAGTAAGTAAGGCTCAAGCCTCAAAGAAGACCACAAAATCATGAACCTTAGATGTATACAATTTTCAATGTATGCAAACTTGAGTGTCAAAGTGAAAACTCTTGCAATTTACTCTTCAAATCCCAAATTTCATGCAAGATGTAAGTGATGATGCCATGTATTACAAGGATAAGAGTTGACTACTTTCATTCATTCACTTTAGGGTTCCTATCATCACTTTACATTACCCAACTTCTCAATTCATCTAAATTTCTATGATTCCATGGGCAAATAACTTCAATTCTTGAAATTAGAGGAAAGTTTCTTACCTTAGATGGATGAATTAGTGAAGATTTGGATAAAGCTCTTCTACTCCTCTTCTTTGTTTACCTTTCTTCTACTCCTAGGGCTCTCTCTCAAGTTGTCTCTACACCAACCACTATCTGTCCCTATTTACCTCTTTTGTTGACTTGAGTTATTGAGTCAATGAACTAGTCCCAATTATCTTTGGTCAAATTTTAAACTTAAACTAATTCAATCTAATTCACTTAATTAGGTCACTCTTATTCGAGCCTCATTAACTTAACCCAAACTTAATCTTGCTAAGGTGAATAAGGCTCTAACCACCTAGCTCAACATTTAACTGTTAACCTTCTAATTTTCATACTAGTCTTTTAATTTAGCAAATCAAACAGATCTTTTCACACAATACAATATCTGTTACTCAAAACATACATCAAACACTTCATGGCACATAATTTTCATACATTTAGCACATAATTCAGATAAAGGCACATAATTAAAGTAACCTCTACTTTAGCTGCTAATCAAAAAGGCGAGTGTTACACGAATCATACATGACTGCAGGTAAAACACCAAAGTAGCCGAACATCAACCCCTCACCTTATGACATAGTCAAAGGTTACAAAGGGTACAAAGGTGAAAGTCATATTAATAATGACGTGCAAGACTCACATGGTGAGGAAGTATGGATCCATTCTCTCGCCTCATTACTTGGTCGCTAAGAACATGTAGTATAAATATAAGCTACAATGAATTATACCCCATACACCGTACAAATCTTAGTCTAGTCACTCTTAAACGCATGGGTCAATTTCTAGCGCCTAACCCAAATTCTCTATTTGCTTGTTTTCTAGGCATCAAATGAGATCTCGCATATGGCTAATCGTAACAGGCAATACATAGGAAGTGAGTACCAACATCTATGTTTGGTCTTCAATATGACCTCATTTTGACTCCAACCAAGGCGTCATACATAGTGAATAATTTATGCCTCTCTTGGCTCCAAATAAAATAAACCACTAGTTTTATCCTTACTCGCTCCCAAGCATCAAGGGTAATTGCTCATGTGAGTGAGCCAGCTTGCTGACATCATCATTTGCTAATCATTATCTACAAACCATAATAGCATCAATATCCCGTAATATCATAAAACCAAGCGATCAATTGAAAAACACAACCACCGCAGTTTACACAATTCTAAATTCCAAACATAGGCCCTATCAGCACCTTTTGCGATATGCATATACAACGGAATCCAATATGTGCACCTCACATGGAGTGGTTCGAGATCTCTACCTCTTGCGTAACTACCTCTCTAAAGACATTTTGGTGACCAATTTTCATTCATTCAATGTGCACCCAACTTGCGCATTGAATCTTACAATGAGCAAATTTATACACTACTAGTAGAGCATCATATCCACTGTCTCTCATATTAGCATAATATCTTCTAGACTATGTCTAATGAGCAAGATCTAGATCTAAACAATTCTTAATTAATCATTTCTAATGATTAACACTTATCATGCCGAATACACCCACATAGCGTACTTTAGGCTCCCTACAACAAAAAATCAAGAAATATAGGTAATCTGTTTCTCTCTAAGACAATTTGAAGATTCACTCAATAGTTGAGGCTCTAGCTTTTACCAACAGGTAAGTTAATAGTTTTGCAATTTCACGTGTATAATCATTCTAGGGTATTCCTTATATAAGTCATCAAAGACAAACCGAGAATTCTCGCAAAACAATCCCTAATGATCAAACATCCGAGCATATAAATTGCATCGACCATGTCTATCATGTCTAAAATAGAGGATTGCCAACTCTAGATGGTGACAACCCTTTGAATTTCTAGCTCACAATGACTAAGTATGGAAAACTTCTTTGGACTTTTGATCATACCTTAGCGGTCTTCCTCGATCATCGTTAGCTCATCATGGCTTGATGAAATCCAAGAACCACTAATTGTGTCACGACCCGCTCCCCGTATCCAAGGGTTAAGCATCGTGATGGCCAGTAACTGAAGTTACCTCCGGCCAAATCATAAACAAATCAATAAATGCAAGCGGAAGAAATATTTAAGTAAGGGTACCAAAATAATCATTGGAGCTTCTATTTTTATTACAAAATTATATTGACCAAAAGGCCGATATTTACATATAAAAATGTCATAAAAGTACTGTGTGTGTTTATTTCGCAGCCCCGCGTCTAACACTTTCCAAGCTATTTCTGAATTGCATTATTTCCTGAAAATTGGTAAACAACTATAAGAACATGGCAGAGTGAGAAATATTATGCCAAAAGTATAAGGGACATGAAATAACCATGGATAGTTAGTTAGGCCAAAACATTTAAGATAATTTAGTCAGAACAAATAATATGTTAAGTAGTAAAACTGAGATTATTTTCATGTAAGTGGCAGAAACTGAAATACATAAATTATGTAAATATATAGCCATAACCACGGTACTGAACAGAACAGAACAGAGGTCACTGAAGTGACAGTCAGAACAGAGGTATGGATTCAAGAGGTGGCTCGTACGGATTCTAGAGGTGGCTCCCACAATAGTGTAGCACTTAGCTCCGTACAACACTTTGTTCCGCACAGAACAGAGGTCAATGGATCAGAGAGCCACAAAGTAACCAAACAGAGGCCAATGGTTATTTAAGTCCCCTAAGGCGTGGGACTCCCGTGGTGATACTTACAAAACATAATTGTATATAAGGTCATAGTCAAATATTCTTTAAAATATAAACAGACATATCCATAGGTTTCCTTTTAAGCAAATAGGGTTCAGAAATAAAACCACGTAATTGAAATCTTTATAAAACATAACTTTTATTAATATACTAATAAAACATACTTATATAAAATAGATTTTGGTAAGTCAAAACATAAGTAAAATACATTTTGGTGACTCAAGGTATAATATAACTCACCTTAACCTTAATACCTTACTCTTTCTTTTCACTATCAAAGACCCTTTCACCTTCCACTATCCCTTCCTTCCTTTTCTTTCTTTCTCTTTTCTTTTCTTCTTTCTTTCCTCTTTTCCTTTCTTTCTTTTTTTTCCTCTCCAGTGAACGTCTCCTTCTTTTATAGGGAGGAGAGACGCGTACGTGGCTTCCACGTGGCTCAGACGTCGCTTCCGCTCAGATTTAATTCATAATTATATAGATTCATTCTTATCTTTAATAGATATTTAAAATAATTACCTTTTGACCCAACTTTTTAATATAATTATATAAATAATTTAATTCTTAATTAAATTACACTTTATCATATACCAATAGAAAATTAATTATTTATTTTAGTACCACACCCATTATTATTATTATTATTATTATTTATATTATCTATATTATTATTATTTATATTTTGACCCATAACTTTTAATAATTATATTATTTTACAAAATTACACATAATAATATATATAATAAATTATATATTTTCCGAACTGAGATTAAATAATATTAGTATAAATTCTACAGAATAATTAAAAATCTGGGTTGTTACAAATTGGATAACTGCTTTAGGTCGTAAAAGGTTTATTAGAACTAGAAATCTTTTGCAGTCCTAATTTTTCACTATAAAAGTAGTAGATAAATCCCACTGGATTTACTTATCCAATTCTCTAATGAAAAGTTAGGCCACAATGTCTACAAAGTTCTGAAGTCAAGTCTATTATCATAGCCTAAGTCGAAGTAAATCTCACTCCGTAGGAGGAAGTCTCCTCATAGTCTACATCTTTCTCAATAGTGTGACTATTCAGTCTCTAGCGATTTTTATGCCTCTTTAAAACCACTATCCATATCGTGCATAACTTTAGAACACTTTTGTTCACAATAGTTTCGCATCATAGTGGAAAGTCAACCAAATGCTAGAAATGGTTAATCTTGAAAGACTTTATCTTAAAATGCACAACATTAATCCACTTTCTAAAAATAGGGGACTAGAGAGCCTTTGGCACTATCCTAACCTCTTTATCATCTTACGAAGCAATCATGAATGTTTCCCTCTCAATCACCTAGTGATGATGTGGAAAATTTTCACATCCGCTACCACGTAACTAAGAATGTAGAATATTCTTATCTAATTAAGTAATCCACTAGTAGGCACGTCCCTCCCACTGTCCCTAAGATACTAGAAATTTCTTTCCATTCTCAAATAGGCTACATAAAGCACCTTACTTACAATTCTCTATCTCATAGAGTTCTAAAACTCCATTCACGTTACCTTTGCTAAGAAAATCCTGTATGTGACTTCGTATTAGATACACTCCCATTAAGCTGCTCACTTACAAGCACATGACCCGAAGAGTTTACATGATAGCATACAATAATGTGTCACATAACCCTATGTATCTACAAGGCATCATACAATGATGTGCCTTATTACTCTAGGTCTCAACTTCCCAACCTTATGGGAAGTAAAATAAAGATAAGCTGCTTGATGGTTACAAATCACCCAAAGTTGGCTCTCCCTAATCCATTACTCAAATGGAGTGTAAAATTCTAATATAGAGGGCACTGAGTTAGGGACATAGACAGCAAACTATGGTGCAATTCCTAATTGAGAAACACATTGCGGCATCATCCACCTAACATAAATAATAATTAATTCCCTATGACAGTAGGATCACTCAAGCAAGTGGGCCCGAGATGGCCTACTCAAACCATCCATTTCATTCTCTCGTCAATGTGATTAAGTTCAACAAGCCACCAGTTTATGACCAATGTCATAAACTAATTCCAATCATCCATATGTGTGATTTCTAGAAGACAAGTGTAAAGGTTAAGCCCAACTTGGTAATGACTCATGACTAATTCATGTCAAATCACTAGATCATAAAAGATATCATGGAGATATCAAGTGCGCCCAAGTTGCAAATTAACTAGAAAGTGCAAATCCCAAGCACCTTTGACTCAATTCTATTCTCTATACACTTTATTGCATCTAGTTGAAACATGATTATACTCTTCGTGCCATCTCTATTTCTCGCTTCATAGTTAGTTACAATTAATTCTACTATCCGCAAGAAAGAGAGAATAACCTATCAACTTATGACAGCTCCTGAAGCAACTTAAGTGTGAATCAGGCTAAAGAGTCTAATTCAATAACAATGCTCACACAAGTGTTTTGTCAAATTCTCATAGTCATAACAACCATCATGGCCTTGACCTTTTTGTTACCATGTTGTAACTTTTGCGCTTAGTGATAATTACCTTTCAAAAGTGTTAGCCTAGCTAAGGAATCATATATATAAGCACCTCTTTATATCGCACACTCAAGTGTGGAAACTATAAGTATCCAGACTTAGTCAAGTTAGTAGAGCTGATGTATTTTGCAGGCACTAGGTGCTAATCTTGTCACTTAATGTTAATAGGTTTTGTAGCCTTTTAAGTGCTAATTTTTTAACTCCAAGTTACATTTAAATGCACACTATGATACTGTGTGAAATTTTGCTCCATCCACATCCATTAGTTGGGTATAGAGCTAAAAATTGCTCATAGTGGCTACTTATCTTACACTTAATGACTAATTAGCTTAAGCTCGCATATCTTGGATGACATGATTCTTGGATATCGCTTCATCCAATGATGCAACATTGTTAAGAATCAAACTATAAAGTAAATCCACGTAGCTCAATAACCAGGATCACATCTAGATCTTTTAATAGTTTACTAAGCTCACAATTCCAAACTCGCCAATCAAAACTATTTAGCATGTTGCTAATCATAGCGCATACATTAATTTATATTGTGTCAATCAAGGCAATAAAAAACACGGCGACGTTGAGCTGCGTTTATTTACTTTGGCTCAATTAAGATTTGATATAAAGTCTCCAAGACTTTTTGCTCAGAATAGAATTATATTATTCACAATTGAACATATCTACTAAGTCCAGGTCAACCAAATTAACTTCCATAAGTCATTTAGAGGAAAAAAATGATTGTAATTAATTTTGATTAGTATATCACAACATAATTTTGCTGCAAAAATCTAAATTAACATGTCGCAAGATTGAAAATCTACTACACTCGTAATCATCACTTGCATTGCAAGTGACAATTATCAAAAATTTTAATTTAATTGATACGCAAAATATTAATTTTTTGAATAATCTACAAAGATTTCTATTAACCGAACAATCTCCCACTAACTATGACATGCATAAAGTATGATAAAATATTTAACTCCACATAATAGTATCTCAATGTGAATTCATAAAAGAAAATATGTTAGATTAATTTAATAATGGAATTAAACTTCACCAACATAAATAAATGATGCTATGATTAACAATATACTACAAGTTCAAAGCATTAAAAATGAACTCAACCTGCTGTATACAGTTTTCAAATTATGCCATAACTGATTTCTATAATTTCTACAATTTTTTGGAAAATTTTAAAATATTAAATAATTAATAATTAAATAGAAAATCAAAAATAAATTTTACCGAATAAAAGGTGTAGCATGTATACTAGTAAATAGGTAATCATTATAATAGTCTATTGTAAACATTTCAAGTTTAGAAACCCAATAATGAACTCCCGTAGGCGATTTAAATCCAAAAAACTGAATTATTAAATCAGGAAAAAAAAATATTTTTCAAAAATTCCTAAATTTATACAGTAAATACAAAATTAAATTATGACTCCAATAACCATGCTGAAATCGGACTTATAACCAACATTCTAGAGCAATTTAAAGTAGTGCAAAATAAAACATAAACCAAACAGGGTCTTAACTCATCAGCGCCTACATCAGTGCTTGCGCAGCAGCCACATCATTGCTTACATCGATGTGTATATCATCGCACGTGTCAATGCCATGGCAGTGGCAGATGCGGCAACTTGGGATCCACGCGCCGCCTGAGGCAACATTTTTAGCTCCATTTTTGCACCGCTTGACTTAAAATTTTTGAGAAAAATTTAATGGTGGTCCGGATTTGGCCTTCAACAACTCTAAATGAGGAAGTGTATGACACTTTCTCTCAATTGAGAGTGGTGGTGCAGATCTTTGCACTTCATCTTTTTTATTAAGTTTTTTATTTGTTTCAACTATTATCTAAATTAGAGATTTTTCTTTAATTGTGAGTTAAAATTAGACCGATTGTATTTTATTTTGAGAGTATTGAAACTATGGTTCTAAATCGCGGTATTAGATAATATAATGGTATCGGTAGTATCAATCGATACATATCGATAATCAGGTGTCGTGACGGTGAAATTTTAAAAATCTTTTCACAGGTTTTTAAACTTTTTTTTTCTCATACCAGTGAGTATCGGAACGTTGCGGCTTGTGTAACGGTTACAGACCGATATGTATTAGGACTCGGTCGATTCTCCTGTGATTTTTTATCTCAGTGATATACCGGCTTGTATCTATCGCGGTGTTTTGTTTTTCTGATACGAACCGGCCTGTACGTAGCGTATCGACCGATTTTTAGAACTATAATCAAAAGGATTTCAAATATGTAAGTTTCATAGCATGAAAACGAAGTGTGTAAAAATATCATGCAATTAAAGTTTCAAAAATTAAAAAAAGGGTATTCATTTTTTTTTGTTTCAAAATTTGACCGTTTAATTTTTTTCAAAACTTTACAGATATAATCTAAAATATATGGACTACAATATATATAAAATTCCAGCTGATCGGAAATAGTTTGAAAATTATCAATTTTCATATATGAATTACATGTATTGTGAGAATTCATATGTAATTATTCTTAAAAATACATTATAAGATGTGAATAATAAATTAATTTTATCTAAAAACTATTTAATAAATATATTATTGTATAAATTAGTTTTAAATAATTCCAATTTTGTCATTAATAAAAATATTATTAAGAATAATAATTTGTGGGTATTCAATATTTTTCGTTTATAATTATTTTTGACGAAAATTCAACTTAATCATTATCTTTACTAAATACTTTAGTTGAAAATTTTATTTAATTAATTTTTAATAAACCTACACAAATACACAATTGTATAAATTGTGAAATGCTTCGGACCCCCACTGGGGGTCGACCCCCAGTGAGGTGGCATGCTATCATTGGGTAAAAAAAAAACTGTTTTATTTATTTATTTTTTTTTTTAGAGTTTCGGCCAGTGGGCGCGCCACCTCACTAGGAGTGCGACCCCCACTGAGGGTCTCCAGCAGATCTCGTATAAATTTATCATTCAATTCTAAAAGAAAATAGCATAAGATGGCCCGTGGGGTTGAGTCATCCCACCACTTGTCTCTTTCCATGATAGGCTATGCATAGACTATGATGAAAGCATTAAATATTGGAAGATTTGTATACATACATCATAATGGTTTATCTATATAGGGTTGGCCTTCTTTCAGTTTGTGATCGGATTAGAGGGTACTGTGAGACTTGTGGAGTTCACTACGAGTTCCATTTTGATAATCCAAATCGTTCAATGTGTAGAACTTGTTGAGCACTATATATTTTTATAAAATTACGTTAATCGGATATCTATAGATACGTGATCAAATCAGTTTTGTATAAAAAAAATAGACGGTGAAAAAATAAACAATTGAAAGAAAACTGATTTGATCACATAACTATCGATATCTGATCAACGTGATTTTTTACAACCATATAGTACTCGACGAGTTTTACACCTTGAACGGTTCTAATTATCGAAACGGGACCCGTGGTGGGTCTTCACAAGCCCAACAACACCCTCTAGTCCAATCACGGACAGGAGAGAAGCCACAACCATCTATATATGCATGCAAGCCTTCATTGATCAGGTAGAGAGAGAGAGAGAGAGCGCTAAGGTAAATATATATATATATATATATATATGTGAGAGCAAGTTAGAGTTAGAAAAAAGAATGATAGAGGAAGAAGAAAGCTAGAGTTTTCCTATCATTTCACACCTCATTTTAATTCCATTGTTAAGTAAGAAAACCTTGTCAACCCTCTCATTCTTTTTATTTGTTTAAATTTCATATTATATTCATATGCTAATAAGGCTAAAAATAAAAAAAATTAGATAGAACTTTGTTTGTAGTTGCATATAAATTTGTGATATTTATATTAGATGTTTGAAAATTATTTATTTATTAGTAGTCCTAATTATAATATAATCTTGGATTTAGGCTTGCATGTGTAATTTGTGACGTTAAATAGATGATTGAAGATTTTATTTGGTTTGATCATATGATTCTTAATTCTAACAGAATTTTGTATGAATTTTTAAATAATTTTATACTCAAAATTTCAAGATTTTTTATTCTATAAAGTTGTTAAGAATGATGTGTAATTCATCCAAAAATTTGTGTTAATTATTCTAACTTTGTACGAATTTGTATGAAATTTTAATTAAATCTGGATTTTTAGATAGATTTTGCTTCATGTTTGAAAAATCACTAAAAATTTTATATTAGACCAAATCTGATATTTTCCGAGTTAAAAATGAAATTTGAAAAGTTTAGTTTCATCCTTAATTTTTAGATTATGGATTTGATTTATAAATTTCAGTGTAGAATTATTTTAAGAAAATGTGACGAATCTGTGTCATGTAACTTCTTAATTTTGTAGAATTATTTATATCTTATTTTTGGGAAATTCTTTTTGAAACACGACCATAACATGTTTGTTGAACATTTCTGAGAATTCAATGAATTTTAGAATTGTCTAAATAATTTATTTGTAATTTTAACTATGAAAATTATATTCTGAAAATTCTGGACAGAATATTAAAGAACCAAGATTACCACTTCAATTATTTATTAGAATTAAAATTAAGTGTTGTGCTAGTCTATTTAATTGAATCTGGTAAATTAGTAGTTCATGAGTGTTTGTTGTGATTTATTTTAGTATTTAAAATTTATTATTTCACACCATGGCTTGATTTAACTATTCATAATAATTTGTATATTGGTTGATTATTGTAGATCGTATGTGTTAATATTTTCGGTTGAAAATTGTAATAAAATGATATAATATCAGTGGTGATTTAATTTTGTAATTATTTGTGATTATTATGGAAATTAACTAAAACAATCAACGGAGTGTATGAAATTAACGGTTGACAGTTAATATTGGTTGTTCAAGGTGGGTCTTGCTTTTGAGAATTCTTACATAAATTGTGTTGTGAAACCTTAAGATGGCACGAGACTTATTTGAACCCTTCAGTATTCAGTTTTGGAATAAGGATGGATGTGCAAGTGTTACACAGGGAGGTTACGTACCCCTAGCAGACCGTTCCCTTGGGACAGACCACGGATGCCACTAGCTGGGTATGTAACTCTGGATGTGTGTATCCCTGGTAGTTACGGTTAGTAACACTTGAATAGTTGACTAAGGGAGGTTTCAAATTAACCATAGCCATGGCTTAGTGGTTGGTAAATTAAATATCTTTGGTGAGATTTCTAGTGTCACATAATTTATTAAAATTGTTGAAATTATTTTGATGGTTGTATTGTAGTTTGTGTTTGCAATTATATTGTTGTATCATGTTTACAACTCGTTATTTTTCTCTTAAAAACAAAGGTAGGTTTGTTGTGTTTTCTTATTGTGTTGTGAAACTCATGGCATATATTTTGTTGTCCTAGTGTTTTATGCCAGATTTTGACGAGGTGGGAATGGAAGCTGAAAATGAATTGATACTAACATAGAACCTTAGCTGACTTGAAGTGACGACTACAGTAGAACAAAATTTTATTAACTTATGTATTAATAATTAATGACATTATGATTTTGTTTGATGTTGTATTTGGACATTTTAAGTTTTTATTTAGTATTGTTCAAACTTTTGGTTGTATGAGAGTTGGAATTTCCAATTAAAATGTCAAGATTTTAATTTAGTAAGTCATTTTATTTATTTAATTTCCCTTGATGTTCCAAAAATTTGGGACACTACATGTATACATATTTTCATACACATAATAGCATGAAAAAATCCAACCTGGCTCTAATACCAATGTAGAAAATTAAGTACACAACGGAAACAAATGGATTTGGGTATACTTTTTACATTCAAACCGAATTTAAGGATCATGTGGGTGAATCACGTGCCTCCATTGATAATCTTGAACAATTCCTAGCAGTGGCGTAGAACTACTAGACAGCTACCTACATTATTCACAATACAAAGGTATTGTTATGTGTTTTCATGGAGAAAGAAAGGAGAGAAAGGGGAGAAAAAATTTCCAAATGCAGAATGCCCATACAGTTAAATCAATCTCACCATATAATATGT
The DNA here is from genome assembly GCA_030407325.1 of Camellia japonica. Classification (NCBI taxonomy): domain Eukaryota; kingdom Viridiplantae; phylum Streptophyta; class Magnoliopsida; order Ericales; family Theaceae; genus Camellia; species Camellia japonica. The sequence goes on along the minus strand of JAPPVO010000017.1, from coordinate 103,523,415 downwards.
ATATTATTATGGGATTGTTATAACCACCCACCTGTTTTCTTCGTAGAAAATTGCATGAGGGTGTTTGTGACTACCCCATTATGTATTTTATTCTGCATTTATTTAATCATGGAGATTTGAATTTCTGTTGCATATTTTGAAATGATTTTAGAATTAATTAGCATATTCTGTGCTTGATTTGATTATGTGTTTTGTAATTAATTTGTATGTATCTGTTTGATTTGAGAAATATCTGTTAAAAATTCTGTTCTGAATCAGAAATTGAAAGCTTAAATGATTTCAGAAACCAAAATTGGTGAACTTAACTAATTTGATTTTAATATTTAGAACTTATTGAGAAGTTAAATTAAAGTTTGATTTAGTTTAATAAAATTAAGTTTTGTTTAATTAGTCTTGAGTCTTGATTATTAGCTTACTGTTTAATTACTCTAATAAGCTAATCTAACTCTTATATATATATATATATGTATCTTAAGAAGAGGGAATGGTTCATTTGTGTTCATATTTGTTGGAGAACATTTTAGAGAGAGAGAGAGTGAGAGCCCATTCTAGAGAGAGAGAGAGTATTGTTTGTGAAGAATTGAAGGGACAAACTAGAGATCTTGCAATAATTCATCTAATTCGAGACTTTTGGTAAGGATTTAACCTTTAATTTTTGAAGATAATCCATCTAGATCATGTATTTAAGAAGGAATTGTGATTGAATATGAGTAATTGGAAAGGAATTAGCTTGAATATAATGATAATTGAGCTAGAAGTACATGCATGCATAATTATGTAATGACCTATCATTTTGAGCTTGAATTCTATTATCTATAATGAATTTGGAAGTTAACTTGCACATGCATCATTGATTAACAAGTTTTAAAGGTTTAATTTCATGTTTTGAAAGCCATGAAAAATAGTTTGAAATTAACCCTCACATGTATGAAGTCTTGAGTTCAATTTTGTCAAATTGAAGAGGTTTTGAGCCAATGACCTATGAATGATCATGTATTTGAGTTTTCTAAAGTGTTTTCATGTTTATCAAAGTGCTTCAATGATTTTGGATCAGCCATGCAAGCTTTTGCATTTTTAACTTGTGTTTGGAACTCAAATTTCAAGTGTTGAAACCCAGATTTTGTACAGACCGCTCAAGCGGTGAAGTTACCGCTCAAGCGCACTTTGCATGTATCTTGTACTTTTGCAGCCTTCTTAGACCACTCGAGCGACCTAAGGTATGCTTGAGCGAACAATTCTATTTCAGTATATTTTGGAAAATTGTTTTGTGATCATAACTTCGCTTCCATCTCTTTCTGAGCATTCCTAGACACGAATTATGAGTCAATGGGGATTAATAAGCAGGAAACCAACATAAGTAAATAGAGTAGAAAAGAGAAGAAAGATTCATTTGATTTGAACGTTATGTTTCAATATGTGTGGTTATGTGTAGGTTTGGAACGTCAAGGAGTAATGTCTGAATCAGGTTACAGTGAGCAATATCTTTGTAAAGATATTTTCGTATAATGATTTTGAAATGATTATGTTATTTGATGTTTTATGAAATCTATGTTTTGTTTACTAGATATTCAATATGACAAGATATGCTATGAATTTTCGACATGTTTATGATATGATAAGTTTCCGAATAAGTGCTTTTTGAAATGATAACAAAAGCTATGAAACTCTGATTGCTTATGTTAAGACGAATTTTCTGAAAATGATGTTTTGCTAAGAATGAATGAGATTCCTTTTTGATAAACTAATGCGACATCCATATATATATATATATATATGATTTGATCTTCAGACACTTCTGTTCTGTCTTTGATTCGTCATAGACGTTCTACATTTGATATTGATTCGTTATAAATGTTCTGTATGATGTCAATCCTTGATGATTGTTCTTTATGGTTCCAATTATATTTGATGGTTCCTATTATCCCAGGTAGGCAACCCAAGATAGGGGTGAATTGGGTTTCTAAAAAATAATTTCACAATATTAAATATAATAATCAAAATATTCAAATTTTAACCAATAAAAACCAGAGCAATAATTATCAATATAAAAATCAAAGAGACAAGGAGAGAAAATCAAACACAGCGATTTATAGTGGTTCGGTATGCCAAGTGTAACGCCCTGAAAGATCCAATCCAAAAAAGTGTTCTTCCATGCATTATCAACATGCAAGACCCAGACAAATAGAATAATATAGCAATATAGCCATGGCTTTCTTTCCCTTTGAACTATCCCCGAAGAAATTTACATAATTATTCTATTACATTCCTCAAAATATAAAAACAGTTCAAAAGATAAGAAATATGAAGACAACTAATAAATCCACATGGGCTTTTTCCTCACAACAATGTTTTTCACAAAACTAAGACACAAAAAGAATCATCCTTTGAATACAATCACCATCATCATGCCCCACAAAACTTTAACAAATAGATCATGCTTTCTCAAGGAATTCATCACTTGGGGGGTACCTCGTTTTCGGTTCCTGAAATTTGTTAGTTTTTGAAGTGAGCATAAGCTCAGTAGGTGATGCATTTAACAAATTATATAATCATTTGAAGGACTTATGCTCATGCAATGCAACTCTTGAGAATGTAGGGAAAAGAATGTAAAACAATGTATGAGTATGCAAATGAAAGGATGCGATGTTTGGAATATATCTCATCTTTCCTACGTTCTCATCGGACGGTAACTCAGCCATGACATCCCAAGTAAGAGTTTGTGGGGGCCGAACAAATATGTATTTAGAAGAGGTTCAAACAGAACGCCGAGAATGCTGGTAAGGCAAACTCGGCGTGACCAAATCCATCCGAACAAGAACAAGGCCAAGTAAATCCGGCCCGTGGGCGACTTTGAATTCGGAGCACCCTTTGTGCATGTTCACGGCAAATCTTTTGAAAAATCGATTTTGAATCAAATTGCCAAAAATTGACTGTTTTTCCAGATACAGAGTCGCCGCTTAAATATTTTTGGAAAATTTAGGAAACCCATGACTCGTGCCAAAGGTTACGTATCCGTCATCACCAAGATTGTCTCAGTGGGAAAGGTCATGAATTGAGCACCCCCGCTCGCCCGATCAAAGACCGGCATCTACTTGTTCCGATTTTTAAGTTACCATTACTATGTGATGCGCACACACACAAGTATAGACTACATTGCAAGAATTGAAACACTTGGTTCATGTTTGTTTGCAAAATTGTTTCGAATATATAGCAATTGAAAAAGTGATCGCATATAAACATTACTCAAATTATTCCAATTCAAGCAATTAGCCTTCATCCACATGGCAAGCATGCTAGACATGACAATAATCACACTCGTGCAACATGCTAAAGCAAGTAAAGGCTCACCTAGTACTTTAAGCCAAAAACAATGATAGAGTTAGAATAATGCATGATCCTAACTTATGCAATATAACTAATGCAACACATGCGATATGCAATCTAAATAGGCTCGGCTATTAATATGGCATATGAATCAATTTGATAGCATGCAGTCTAAGCACGTATTCAAAGAAGTAGAACACTTGCTTCAAAAGGACACTGCTTGATTTTGCACTAGTGGCCAGCAGAGGGCCTGCCGGCCACTGATGCCTGAACTTCCTTGCTGCAACAGAGAGCAAATAAAGCAGAGACAATGTATCTTCAAGGGTTTGTTTGCACAATTCACCCCTCATTGTCATTTGAACAGCTTAAAAAAGTAGTAAGTTTGATTTCACAAACAACCAATGGATGCAATTTCATTGCATGATGGCTTATGAAAATAAGTGTGCAAGTTCAATAAATGCAACAAAATAAGACTCTCAAAACCACCTCCCTATCATGAAAAATCAAGGAAAGTAGTTGACAATGAATCTTGAACCGTTTTCATCACTAATGAGTACGAAATGACTCAAGACTCAAGGGTTCAATTAACGTCCGATTAAACCCAAACAAGTTATTATCTTACACCTTTTTAGCCTCAATTTTATTACTTCATTTTAGATTACTATCCATTTTTTAGTCAATTGAGTCCAAAAGGTGAATTTAAGTCCTCTAATGGAAAGAGGGCTCAAACCAAGAGTTGCTTTGGGCATGAAAGAAACATCATACCGTTGGTAATGAACCCCCAAACGGATTAAACCATTAAGCATGACATCTCAATCTCATGCTTAAACAAACAAGTAATTTGAAACCACTTTCAAAGCAAAATAAAAGCCAAGAAAGGAGGGAAGTTGCAGAGGTGATTAAGAGTGATCACAAGTATGGAAAGCCATAAATAAATGCTATCAATTCAAATAAGATGGTGTTTACTGCCTAAAACACCAAACTTATGAGGACAATTACACTACAAGCATGCAAAACAAAGCTCAAATGCAACAAACACTTAAAAATAGTCCTAAAACAGTCCTAAATAAGTCCTAAAACATGATAGAATTAAGACAAAAATAGCTAGAATAATAAGCTAAAACATGGATCATGCTAGAATAGTAAGCAAAACACAAGGATATGAGGCTAACCCCTCCAATTTTGGACTTCAAAACATGATTTTAGCCACTAAAATAACTCTGAAAATCAGTGTTTAAAAGCTCAAAAAAAGATAGTGCAAAGGTAGGAAACACAAGGGTAAAGGCCTTGAGAGCAAGGTGTAAAAAAGAGTGAACCACCCCTCAATCTTTATTGGCCTTAAAACCCAAGTTTCAGCCCAAAAATATAGAGTTTTTACAGCTCCAAAAACAGTTGGAAAATAGTAGGAAAAAGAGTAATTACAACAAGTAAAGAGGCAAAGCTTTATACCTCTTGAAGAGAAGAATCAATTTCAAGCAATAACACAAGACCAACACACCCTCAAGAGCTCAAACAAGGCTTAAAGATACCTCAACTTAAAGATGGAGAGGTTTGGTTAAGAGTGTATAGGCAAAGGTGAAGAGTATATAGGCAAAGGTTAAGAAATTTACAAGAGAGAGAAAGAGAGAATTGTAGAGAGAGAGGGAAAATTTTGCTCTAAAATTTTTTCTAACCCCAAAGTAAGAGGGGAGGCCCTCTATATATAGACAAACATGAATCTCCCTAAAAAACATCTAGCCATACACGTGGGAGCAAATGCAAGCATCTGTGCAAACAGTTGACACAAAATATCTGCAAAACACATTGGTGGCCAGCAACCAAGAGCAATGGTCGGCAGCCCATAGAGGTGGCCAGCAGGCCACCAGAGGTTTCAGGCTTGAAAACCTAAGGTTTTGGTCCAAAACAAGGCAATAGAGATGTAGGGTTTGAAGGACTTAAAGCTGTGGCATTCCGCTGAGGACTTCGAGCACTTGACAAGTGTATACATTCATCATTGGGTGTGCAAACAATGACGTCCAAGTCATAAGGGCCATCAAAGATTAAGTGGCAACTCTTTGTTATGAATCGATCTATTTGGATAACTTATGGGATAAATGATGTGGGATAAACAATTTGTTACCATTATATTTCACATGATTCACATTTGATGTGGGATTTAGAGTTTGGTGTAGTGTTCGGAATGAGCCTAATAACCAAAAAGGCATAGTGTCCACATAGGATAAATTACTTATATACTCCCTGTGATTCTAGAAATTACATCTCACCCTTTGAAGTTTCTAATTTGATAATAAATGATCCATTTTATTAATAACCTATGAATTAAATTAACAATTTTTAATGATGTTAGAAATTTATTTCAATTAATAATTTAAGTAATTTTATTATTATATAAGAGAACAATTAGAAATTTTATTTTTTTAATTAATTATGTTAAATAAAAAATTCTGACAATGAAATATTTATAATTTTTTAAATTATATGAGACAATTCATGTTTTAAACCATCCATATTTTGGGCATGGGTAACCTGGTTCTTTGTTTCCCAAATGATCACAATAAAATATGAAATCATTAACATCTCCAAAAAAATTAGAAAGTAAAGTAAATCTGTAGAGAATGAGTTGGTTACTTTTTGACTTGTAATTTTTATTTTAGAAACTAAATAAGAAAACATTTTTTGATTTGTGTACAGGTAGTTTTATCTTTAAATAAGGATCATCTAAACTCCCTTTTAGAAAAAGAAAGAAAGGCTCTGCACAATTAGAACAAATTCTGGAGTGACGCTCATCAAATTATTCTGGCTGAAATGTTTTAGTGGTATATTTCTAAGAGAAATTGTTGGAGAAAATACCAGAAACTAAACAATATTATTGATAAATGATGTAAAGAAAATGAGATACAAATAGATCAGGCTGAGGCACGGATATCTCGTTTTCTTTAAGGAGATCAAGCCCACTGCGGTAGGAAGAACCCAAATACCGATGCAGCAGTCACAGCACTATGACTTGTCCCCTCCAGGATACAACAGCCCGACCACTTGTCGTATGGTTCAGGCCAACTCTGCACAAGATGGTGAACCCAAAGCTCCACCAATAAAACACCCTTCTTTGCTAGTAATCTCTCTTGTATATAATAGGTGATTTTTATAGATAGAAAAGAGTAGACTATTATAGACTATAAGGACCTTTCAGATACACCAAAAGTAATGAAACCCCATTTATGAAAAAGATAAAATAAATAAATATAAGATATTAAAATGGTCCAACAATCCCCCACTCATTTTAATATCAACAAAGACAAAAGAGATTACCAAACAAAGCTAGACTAATATGCATCATGAAGGTGTGCTCTGCATTGAACCTTCATTAGTGAAACAGCAACCTCTACTCCAGAGTCAGTAGTGGTCTCAGACTTGAACTATGACTGCTTAGGGGAAATAAAGAATTACTGCTCACACATAATAATCTAGGTGTTGACATGAGCTTTAATAGCCAGCACATTATGGCCTTGTGCTTATCCCAGTTTTCATAAGCATATTTGAGAATAAGCCTTGTTCTCATAGAAAGCGACCCCACTTTCATGCTCACATAGGTGAAATCTGTCAAGGATGTTCCTGTAATTTACAAACCCCACTCAACAAGAGCTACAGAATTTCATTAAGAGTATAAAACTCAACCCTCCAACATTACAGGACAAATGCACTTACATCATAGGGATGGATAACAAAATATTAAAGAGTGCATTTTTACAACCACCATATGATTCGTTCTTCCCATTGAACCTAGTTACAGGATCTCTGGTCCCTAGGTTGGGTATCCTCATACATGGTTTATGATTTTATAGGCTTCAAACCCATCCCCCTCGATGTATTCCAGACCCTATCTCTCGCCAAGGCCTTGGTTAACGGATCCGCAAGATTATCACAAGATCTTACATAATTCACAGTTATGATGCCATTACTCAAATAGGATCTCACATTACTGTGTTTCCTTCGAATAGGTCTGGATTTACCATTATAAAAATGATTGTTCACTCTACCAATAGCAGCAGTGCTATCACAACGAATTAACACAGGAGGAATTGGTTTTTCCCAAAAAGGAATTTCATGTAACAAATCTCTCAACCAATTCGCTTCCTCACATGCTGAAGCTAACGCTATAAGCTCAGCTTCCATTGTAGAATTAGCAATTATCGTCTGTTTTTTAGACTTCCAACATATAGCACCACCACCCAAGGTAAAAATAAAACCCGAGGTAGAGAGAGAATCACCTGACAAAGTGTTCCAATCGGCATCACTATATCCCTCAAGTACCGCAGGATACTTGTTATAAAGCAAACCATAATTTTTGGTTCCAGATAAATATCTCATAATTCTTCCCATGGCTAGCCAATGATCTCGACTTGGTTTGCTAGTAAACCTGCTAAGTACTCCAACAGCATATGCAATGTCAGGTCTAGTACAGTCAGTAGCATATCTCAAACTACCAATCATGCTAGCATATTCCTTTTGATTAATCACTTCTTTTTCATTTGTTACAACAGATAAATGTATGCTTGCATCAAAAGGAGTAGCAACATGTTTACAGTCTAGAAAATTATATTTCTTTAAAATTTTCTCAACATAATGCGACTGATCAAGAAAAATGCCATCCTTAGTCTTGGTAATTTTAATTCCCAAAATAAAATTGGCTTCACCAAGATCTTTCATATCAAAGTGGCTATTAAGCATATTTTTAGTCTCATTTATAATATGCAAATTAGAGCCAAAGATAAGTAGATCATCCACATATAGGCTAATAATCACATGTGCATTCTCACAAGTTTTATAATATATGCACTTATCACATTCATTAGTCTTATAGCCATTCTCAAGCATGCAGGAATCAAATTTCTCATGCCACTGTTTAGGAGCTTGTTTTAAACCATAAAGGGATTTAGTTAGCTTACACACTTTGCTTTCTTGGCCAGGCTCCACAAAGCCTTCGGGTTGGTCCATGTAAATCTCCTCATCTAGATCTCCATTTAAAAATGCTGTTTTTACATCCATTTGATGAATTTTTAAATCATGAATTGCAGCCACTGCAATCAACAGTCTAATGGATGTAACTCTAGTAACCGGAGAAAAAGTATCAAAGAAATCAAGATCAACTTGTTGCTTAAAACCTTTAGCGACAAGCCTCGCTTTATATTTATCTATAGTTCCATCCGATTTAAGTTTTTTACGAAGGACCCATTTACACCCAATAGTTTTACAACCTGGAGGTAAATCCACTAACTTCTATGTTTTATTTGAAAGTAGTGAGTCTATCTCATCATTTACAGCCTCTCTCCAGAAAATAGCATCAGGTGATGATAAAGCTTCTTGCACCGTAAGAGGACTTTCTTCCACGTTGTAACGATTATAGTCAGTGCCAAAATCTTTTTCAACTCTAGCTCGTTTATTTCTTCTTAGTTGGATTTGAAAATTTTCTTTTTCTTGAAAAACTTGAGGAGTAGAAGAGCTAGGCATATATAAAATATTTTCAGAAATTATTTGACCCCCACTATTTCTAGATTTGAAAGGAAATTTATTTTCATGAAAAATAGCATCACCTGATTCAAAAATAATATTATTTTCCATATCAAAAAGTCTATAAGTTGTACTATGCAACACATACCTAAGAAAAGCACAGGTGGTAGCTCGTTCACCCAATTTAGATCGTTTAGGATCTGCAAGCCTCACAAAAGCTAAACAACCCCAAACCCTCAAATAACCTAGATTTGGTTTATGCCCCCGCCACAACTCATAAGGTACAATTTTAGTCTTTTGTGTGGCACTCTATTTATCACATGGCAAGCTGTCAAAATAGCCTCACCCCAAAAATTTGAGGGAGCACCTGAATCAATAAGCATAGCATTCGTCAAGTCAATTAACGTTCTATTTTTTCTTTCAGCTACGCCATTAGATGAAGGTGAATATGGTGGAGTAGTCTCATGAATAATTCCCAATGACTGAACAAAAGAGTTGAATCCTAGAGATTCATACTCCCGGCCTCTATCACTTCTAATTCTTTTAATCTTTTTACCGAATTGATTTTCCACTTCAAGAAGGAATTCTTTAAATTTCTCAAAAGCATCACTTTTATTTTTCAATAAATATACGTTTGTGTATTTTGAAAAATCATCAATAAAAGTGATAAAATATCGGTTACCACCCCGAGTTAAAATTCCTTCAAACTCACACAAATCAGTGTGAAATAATTCTAGCAATTTGGTATTTTTTTCAACACTTTTATGAGGCCTCTTGGTAATTTTTGCTTTACTGCAAACTTCACATTTCTCAAATTTTTTTTGTCACTTTAGGAATTAATTCTAAACTACTCATGATTCCCACATATTTACTATTTATATGACACAAGCGAGCATGCCATAAAATAATAGAAGACAACATGTAAACCGAATTAGAAGATGGTTTATTAATCTCAACATTCAATTTGAACATCCCATCACAAGCATAACCCTTACCCACAAAAATACCCTTCTTGGTAATCACATATTGATCAGATTCCATAGTTTGCTTAAAACCAGCCTTATTCAACAAATAACTTGACATCAAATTCTTCCTCATGGACGGTGTATAAAGCACATCTTTTAAAGTAAGCACACGTCCAGAGGTGAATTTAAGGTCAACCTCACCACTCCCAAGTATCTTGGTTTGACTAGAGTCACCAAGCATAATTGTTTTCTCATCATCAAAGGGAGTATACACCTTGAACCAAGTTTGATCATAACAAACATGTCTATTAGCACCAGAATCTGCCCACCAACCGTCCACATAATTAACCATGCAAATGTCTGTAATCATAGCCACAAATGGCTCCTCGATAATGTTAGCCTTTGGGGCAGGTGCACGTTTTCGGAATTTGCAAGTTCGAGCAATATGCCCACTTTTGCCACAGACAAAGCATGTAAAATTTTGTGGAGGTGATGGACCTTGGTTCTTATCTGGATTAATCCACTTATTGTGAGGTTTACCATAATTCTTCATATTCTTTTTATAAGGCTTCAAATAAGCATTCTTGGAATTATGACCTTTGGGTAAGTTATTATTTGCTGAAACAAAGTTTACCTTTGTGGTAGAATTGCCATTACCCGTTTGTGTTATTAATGCATCTTGGCCTCTAGCCTCCTCTTCTACTCGGATGCGAGTGATCAACGCCTCTAAGGAAGTCTCCTTTTGTTTGTGGCGCATGCTCTTTTGGAATTCTTTCCAGGATGACGGTAGCTTGTCAACTAGTCCTGCAACTAACAAGTTGTCACCAATCTTGATGCCTTCAGATCTTACTTCTGCAACTATCATTTGGAAATCTTGTGCTTGCTTCACAACGGATTTTCCATCTACCATTTGGAAGCGGAAAAACCGGCTAGCTGCATACTTTTTTTTCTCCTGCCTCTTCAGTATCATACTTAGTCTGTAAAACTTTCCAAATTTTCTTTGCGGAAGTGTAACTGGTGTCATAGTAATCACAAAATTGATCAGCAAGGCAATTTAAGAGATAAAAGCGACATTTATACTCATCTGTATTATAGGAAGTCACTTTTGCTTCATGTGCCTCATAGTCTTCATCATTCATCTCCTCGGTTGGGATTTTGTTTGGATTCTTTTCGGTAAGAACATATGCAACTTTCAAAAGGCTTAGGTAAAAAAGAACTTTTTCTTTCCACCTCTTAAAATGAACTCCCTTGAACTTGAAAGGCTTGTTGAGATCTCCAATTCCATCATTGGTTTTTTCTGGTACTTGTTCCATGTTGATCTCCTTAAAATTGTTGGAGAAAATACCAGAAACTAAACAATATTATTGATAAATGATGTAAAGAAAATGAGATACAAATAGATCAGGCTGAGGCACGGATATCTCGTTTTTTTAAGGAGATCAAGCCCACTGCGGTAGGAAGAACCCAAATACCGATGCAGCAGTCACAGCACTATGACTTGTCCCCTCCAGGATACAACAGCCCGACCACTTGTCGTATGGTTCAGGCCAACTCTGCACAAGATGGTGAACCCAAAGCTCCACCAATAAAACACCCTTCTTTGCTAGTAATCTCTCTTGTATATAACATAGGTGATTTTTATAGATAGAAAAGAGTAGACTATATATAGACTATAAGGACCTTTCAGATACACCAAAAGTAATGAAACCCCATTTATGAAAAAGATAAATCAATAAATAAATATAAGATATTAAAATGGTCCAACAGAAATAAAAATGAATTCCATTTTGGTTGTATGAAAAATGGTTTTAACATCAATTTGAAACAAGTAACTAAAAGTGGACGGACCGAGAATAGTGTTTTCCAGTCAAATATGTAGAAGTGGAATTCTTAAAGAATGTCCCCTTTTAATAAATAAATAAATAATTTAGCATTTAAATGTTTTCCCTTAATTTGTAAAACCCTATCACTTAATATGCATGTTAGGTTAAATTTCGAGTGACTCTATTTACACTCCAAAAATTAAGTTGGGCATCCTAACTTAATGAATTTTTTTTATTACTATTATTTCTCTATTTAAAATGACCAAAAAGTATTCAATATTGAAAAAGAAGTGCAAATCAAAGTGTTTTGGATAAACCACTCATAATCAATCTCAATGTTTCTTTCTCTTTTATCTTCTTACTCTCTTCACTTTCCATCTTTATACTTAAATCTATTTGTCTTGAATCCATCAATTTTGCATTCTATTTCATATCGAAGTCAATAATGGACAATGAAGAAGATGTTTCCAAACAGTTCTTCTTCTTTTTTTTAGAGAATGTAGGTATTCTATTCGTGTTCATCATTTTCGACTGTTGGATTTATGGAATTTGTTCAGAATTTCAATACCAAACAAATTATATTTATTCAGAAACTTGTTTCTAATCAATTTTTTATTGTTCAAAACTAAGTATTCGGACATATTACATTTGTTTAGCACTAAGTATTTGGATAAAAAGCTAGAACTAATTTTCTATTATTTGGAATTAAGTATCTAGACATATTTCATTTGTTCAGAACTGAGTATCCAAAGCAATTTAATATTTTTAGAATTAAGTATTCATACGTATTTAATTTATTCAGTATTGAGTATCCGAATGACGATGATGGGGGGTTTGGCAATGACAAGTTGGCTCTGCCATGACAAATGAGCTTGTGCCTCTATTCAAACTATTAGACTAATGGGAAACCTTAGTCCTAACCGTTTAGACAATTTGGGATGATTCTATCCTTCTTCTTTTTTTTCTTTTTCTTTCCTTTTTTTAATCAGCAATTCCTGATGGTTTGTTTGTGGTTTGTTGTGTCCACAGAATAAATCAAAATTTAAATTTTAAATTGAGTGTTCAAAAGTAATGGAGTGTCCAATATAATTTTTACGGTGCATTTAGAGCCACTTCACATGCATATCAAAGAAGGCCTATTGGATACACTAACACTCCTTGAGGTTTGTCTATACTACATTAATACCCCTGAATTTGTTCTCCTTTTAGAAGTACAAAATAAATTATTAATTACATGATAAGAACACATTTGATTGTTAGAGTGATTGTCTCAAAATAGGTGTTTGATTTTTATTTTTATTTTATTTTTTTATGAAAAGCAAAATATGTGCTTGATTTGGCCAATGTAGAGTGTAGTTTTATGCTCTAGGAGATACTGTTGAAAAATAATGATTTTTCGGCAACTTTAATTCGAAATTAAAGTAGGACCCAACCGCCGATTGAGGTAGGTCTAAGTGGTTTTGTATTCTCTTAAGTGAGAAGGTTATAATACAAAAATAATGAGCTAAACCATTGGGTTGTGAATGAGAATTCTCTCATAAAATGGGTATTAATAAAAGTTGGGCTTAGATTTGGACTTAGTCTTAGTTTGGATTTGGACTAGACCTAGACTTGTGCTTGTGCATGTGTTGGGCTTGGTCTTAGACTTGGACTTAGACTTATTCTTGAGCTTGGGCTGGGCTGGGCTGTGTTGAGCTTAGCTTGTGTATGTGGTTGAGATTGGGTTTGGATTGGGTTGTGACCCAACACCAGTATCCGCTTTGTGACCCATTTGTTTGAATTATTCAAACATCATTATATATATATATATTTATTTGTATATATTAAGCACAGAATTTTTCAACTTTTGTAACTCTCATCTTTTGATGATGAAGTTGATGACCATATTAGTGGCTATGAGTTTTGAACCTTTGTAACTCTAGCCTTAATGGCTAGAGTTGATGGCCTTGGTTAATGGCATTTGATGGCCCTCATGATGATAGCCCTCATGGCTAGGGACTCCCCTACTTGTATAAATAGAGGTCTTTCCCCTCCAACTTGGTAGAATAATTTTAGAGAGACTTTTGATGGAAAATGGAGATGATATTTTGAGATAATAAAGTTGGAGATGGTTTTTATACCAAAGAAAATTATTTTCTTTGCTAGCCCCTTCTTTAGTTCTTGTTAAAGAGAGAGTGCTGCCATTGTTAAGTTCGCCGATGCTATTCAGAATGTGCTTTTGCATTAGCTTGTTTCGACTGTCGTATCTTGGGAGACAGACGTCAGCGTACCTCCAGCATCCATCGAGAGGCGGTGAATCTGTTTTAAGAAAACTGTGGTATGACACAGGTTTCGATTTGCATCCCTTATTTTTCATTTTTCAAAGTTTTAAATTTAAACTTTTTATTGTATATTATTTTATATGTCCATGTGAATCCATCTTGCAATATGCTCCATAATGTAATCTAGTTCATTCCTATATTTTAAATTTTGTAATTTATTCTGTATTTCATTCTTTAATAATAATATAAAAATATAAAAAAATTTGTTTTGTCATTTCTATTTAATTTAATTTTATATATTTTCTAGTATTATTATGGAAAAATACCAACAATCCTAAAATAGATTTTTATAAATAGTTTTGATAAAATAATTTAGGTTTTATTATAGTTTTATTCTAGTGACTCTTGGAATTAAAATTAATTTAATTGCTTAGAGTTGTTGGATTTGAATTGTTTATTTCTAGTAATTTATTCATGCAAGTTATTTTATGTTAATTAGTTGTTATTGCATGAGTTATTTAATCGCTAATGCTTAAGTTGTTAAGAGTTTATAAAATAAAATAATAATTTTATTTATTAAGATTCTTACTAATTTATTTGATTTGTTTCCTATTTGTTTTTTTTTTCTTTTTTCTATCCTAACTTTCTCTACGGGTTTACCTAAATGCGAAAGGATGATATATAATACAAACAAATAAAATAAATTGGAATTAGTAAATTGGACTACTAATTTTTGTTTTGAACATGATTACCTTTGCGTGAAATATGGAATAAGATTGGATTCTCAATTTTTTTGACATATTTGTGAATTTAATTTTTCACTTTATAGTTCAGTTTTATTTTGGATTTATTCCATTTGTGTGACGACCCCAACCTCCGTATTAATCTTATATATGATTTCATTGAGCAAGTTTGTATGATTATGTGCTTAATTGATTCTTATCTGTTTGTTTGTGAATTATCTCTTAGAATACCGACTTAGAATTCGAAATTGAAAGTGCAAACAGAATCAGAAATCGAAATTGACTAGTCTAATAGGCTAATTGAAATATTTAGAACCATATCGCAAATGTAATTAAAATTTGATTCGGATCAAAATAATTAGAATAAATTAATTAGACTTGTTTAGAATTGAGCTCAATTGATTAGCCTTAATTTCATTTAATTAGCTTAGCACTAATCCACCTATATATATGTTATATGAGCCTAATTAACTCATTCTACATCAATTCCTTGAGCTGAAAATTAGAGATAGAGAGAGAGTCAACATTTGTAGAGAGAGAGAGAGAGAGAAAGAGAGAGATGAGAAATTCAAGGGAATTGAACAGAGTTTGAAGCGATTGGGCTAACTTAAGGCCGAATTCAAGCTCTAGGTATGATCCTATGTAGGAAGATGAATTCACTTAGTATAGAATCATTTTGCATGAATTTGAAAGAAAATGGTAAGAATTATCATGAATATAGTGAGTTTGAGTAAATTAAGTACATGCATGCATAATTCTCCATCTTTGAACATAGTTTTCTACAAATTCATACATGCATGGGACTTACACATGTTATTTCTTAAGGTTCTTCATGATTTCACACTTAACATTTCATATGATCATGTTTTGTAAAGAAAAGAGTTGAATTTGACACATGCATGGCAAGAATATTGAATTTGGAGTTTTGTTTTGAAGAATTGAAAATGTATTTGAGATCATGGTTGTATGAGAATCCGTGTTTTAAGAAGAGTTTCTAAGCTTTTGAGTCTAACCATGCAAGCTTTGAACATGAAAGGTGTGTTTTTGAACTTCAAACTCAGTTTTGGAAAACCCAAAATTTGTCGAGTTCGCTCGAGCGAAGGATTCGTGGCTTGAGCGAACTTCGCATGCATCCAGTATTTTGCAGACCTTGGCAGTTAGCTCGAACGACTGAGTGTGCGCTTGAGCAAACTCAACTTTGTTCAGCACTTGGCTCGAGCGACCATCGAGCACACACTTCCAGTATCCAATACTTTTGTAGTCAAGCCACACCGCTCGAGTGACCAAAGGTGCGCTCGAGCGAACAAAGGTGCGCTCGAGCGAAGACCTTGTTTTTAGCAAATTCTGACTAACACTCTTAGGTGCATAATTGCATCCTCATGCCCTTTTAGGCATTCTTAAACATCATTTAGACATCCTTAGTCATGGAATAAGCTAGAAACACACGTAAGAGAACCAATTTAAGATACCTCATTTGTTAGGAACGTGTGTTTCAATGTGTACATGTGCTATGAGTTTTGTGTAGGTGGTCAACTGAGGTCTAACATCAGTACCAGTCCACTGTGAGTAATATCTTTGAAAAGATATGCTATTAAAGTGCATTTGGATTTACCGCAAGAATATTATTTTGAAATGCTATTTCGATTAGAATGAATGATTGTCTCTTTTGAAATGTAGTTGTGTCATCCTTAGTGTAGCCCTCGCCTAGAGGTAACAATACCATGGCCCTTTTCTATAAGGCCCTCCCCTAGGAGAAACAAATACGATCATGGAAGACTATGGAAGAAACTATACAATCATCTTTGCATGATAAAGACTATGCATTCTTGAATTGGATATGACTAGTTGCCAAACTGAAAAGAAGTTGGAAACATTTGTATGCATAATACATGTCATAACATTGACAACTTAATCCTAACCTCGCATTTGTAATCAAACATGGATAAGAGTTGAATTGCACTAGGTAGCATGACTGATGGAAGGATAAGTCAGTCATTTTATGATGGGATAATATCGTTTCTTCAATTTGCAATGGCAATTGTTGACCAGGAAGGTATTATTTCGTGCACGTGTCTAAAGTGTGAATGTTTGACAAAATTTTTGAAAATGTTAAAATTCATTTCTTCAACATGGAATTATGAAAACATAAACTATTTGGCATGAGCACGGAGAACCTTGTTTATCAAATGAGGCTCGTCATCATGAAATCATAGCCAATGAAACAAGGCTCATAATATGAGTTGCTTGTTTTGATTGGTAGTGGAAATTCATGACATTTTTTAGGTTTCGAGATCAGTATGGAAATTTGTGACAATATATTTTAAAGAGTGCTACTATTTGTCATCACCACCCAAATTGCACTCCACCCTCTTTTTCTTTGAACCCCACCATAATTTCCAATTTGGACCCTCACTCTGATAAACCCCCTCCCACACCTCTAGTGTCCCTTCCCAACCTTCCACCGTCGCTCTCAGCTCTTTTTGCACATCCACCGTCACCCAGCAATAGCCCTCTCTTACCCTATCAACCTTTTTGGAACTTTTTGTTTATTTTTTTTTATTTATTTATTTTTTTTGTGTGTGTGTGCGCGTTTGAATTTTGTTCGGATAACTAGGGTAGGGTTAGGTTTAGGAGGTTAGGGATGAGAATAAAATTGATAAAAGAAAACTATTTTTTTACGGCATCATATTAGGGGCATACAATAAATGCAAGCCGTGATTTTTCACTTTTACGACTTTCTTTTCTTCATTTCGTAAGTAATATCCTAATAATGGCATGTACATTTCATACGCCGTTGATGGTAATATTGACAACTTTTTTACGACTTGCTTTGTTCGCCATAAAAATGATACTTTCTATGACATGGGGCGGGCATACTGTTAATACGTCAAATTTACACGGCAGATGTATTTTATGTTAAGATAAATTTGTAATAAAAAAAATAAAGAAGGTGGGAGTCCTAAGATAAAAGGTGCAGGCTATTCATTAGCAATTCCTTATGTTAAATTGAAATAAAAATATATATTCAACGAAATGCAAGTTTTGCAATGAAATGTTCCATGGCCTATACTAGTTGCTGTGACAAAAATATTTTCCTTACTAATTACCCATTTTCAGACACAAAAATTTGTCACTTGTACTTACAGGTGGTCGTCTGGTGCGAAGAGCCGGACTAGTACTACTTAGGCCTCGTTTGGGAACAGGCTAATTTAGTAACTTTTTGGCTAATTGGCTAAAAAGGTAGGTAAAAAAAACTTGTATGTTTGGGATGACTTTTTGACTAATTACGAAAAGCTGTGCAAAAAGTAGAGAGAAGCCGTAATTGTTGACTTTTTGGTATGACTAATTGGCTAATTGACTAATTTAGTAACTTTTTGGCTAATTGGCTAAAAAGGTAGCATCCCAAACGAGGCCTTAATAAGGGACTTTATGTTTATCCAAGCTCGGCCTTAAAGAAAATATAATTTCCAAATCCTCTCACCTAACCCATATATGTGGACTTTTTTTTTCCTTTTTTTAAAATGCAAGAAAACTTGTTTTCATTTTTAAAAAATGGATTAAAAATTGTACAATCTAACATGCAATCTGCAACGGAGATGGAAAAACTATATTAACAAATAAATAAGTAAACAATCATGTTGGCTTAAACAAGTCACTAACATACTTCAACAAATAGTCAATAGTTAATATGATGAAAAATAAAACATAGATTGAAAAAAATGAAAGTAGTACCAGAAATGATAGAGGGCTAGAGAAAAAGAGATCAAACAAAAAGGCAATGGAAAAGAGTGAATTACAGTGGTTGAACTCTAGTTGATTAAGAAAAACCAAACAAAAAAAGTTATATGCATAATACTGGAGCCCTACAATGGGTGTTTACATATTTTCTCGGTCTACTGCATAAATAACTAATAAAAATCTAAAATAACTAAATTAATAGCAAGCTGAGTTGGGTTGGACTACAAAGCTAAATTCCAATTCCAACTCAAAAATTAAATGGACCTATAACGATTCCGGTTTAGACCTGATCCATTTCTTGCTTTTGAATCCGAGAATCCATGGCCTTAACTATTGTTCATTTCATTTCATCTTATTACTAGTTGAGTTTGGTTATTTGGGAGTTGTTCTTGCATTTGAAACAGGTTGGGAAATTAGTTTTTCAAAGAGTTGTTGCCCAGATTTTTGCATGTTCGCTCAAGCGGCCTTTCTTGCGCTCAAGCAGCCTTTTACAGTCTGCAAAATTACTAGAAGTGTGGTATCTTCACTCGAGCGATATTTCTTGCATTTGTGCAGTCTTTTGCAGGTTTAAACTTCTGGGAGGGGGTCATTGTGCGCTCAAGCGGTGTTTTTAGTCACTTGAGCGGTGTCATTTATTGTGTCTGACGCTCGAGCGGTGTTTTGGTTGCTCAAGCGGTCTACGTATATATCAGTCAGAGAGTAGGCCATTTTGAGTCACTTTTTCATCCATTTATCTCTCTAAACATTTCAAAACCCTAAATCCTCACTCTCTCTTTGTAGTTCTTACTTTCTAGCTCCAAATTAAATACTCCCAATCCATTGGTTTCCTCACCCTTGCCCTTTGGAGAAAAAGGTTGAGCATGTCGAGGGCTTCATTCTAATCAGATGAGGAGTTGTTTTCGGCTCCGCCAAGCTTCTACCTTTTTCTCTCTCTTGTCTTCTATTTTGATGTAGGGATTTCTTCAACCTTTAATATGGTTCTTAGCTTAGTTATTTGCTCTTTGAAAAGAGTTAGTGATTTGGGGGTTTTTGGTTGAACCTAGGGTTTGGTTTTCGGAAAGTAAAAGAGGAGCTTTTCAAATAAATGTTTGAGAATGTCGTGGAAGGGTGTATATTGTTGGGTTGTGTTGAAATTTTGAAAACTTACTCTTTAAATGAGATTTTAAAGAACAAAGGAGATTTTGTTGGAAAATCCTTGATATTGGTTTATGGAAGGAAAAGATGTTGGGCTTTAAAAAAACATGGAGAATGTATCTGTTGATGATGAGAGTGGAGTCGGATATTTATTATCGCTCCCATTTTAAAATTTATGAGATTTTATCTGTTGTTGAAAAATTATTTGTTGAGCAGAAATATCTATTTTACGCTATCAATGTGAGGATAGTCTTGATTATTGTAGAAATTGCATGAGGATTAGGTTAAATTGAAACCAACTTCTCATACATTGTGCATCGAGCATCATTGCATACTTAAACATTGAAAATGTATTTGTTTTTGAGAAAAATTGGTGAATACCTTGATGAATCTGGTTAGGGGGTGTGGTTGTGGTTATGATGTTGGCCTATGTGTTCTTGGTAAAAGTCTAGAAACCTGTGCGTTTAGGTGCCGATCCTTCCGGTTAGTATCAAATAAAATGACTTTGGTAGTGCTTGTATAGCCTACTGGCAAACACGTACCTAAAGATTCCTAGTGTTTTGTATCCACTGCCCTCTTTTCTGTTATAAAATGATTATTTTCATAAATTGATTAATAATCTGGCATTGCATAGTTTTGAGATAAAAAATGAGAAATGTTTGACAAATTGCATGCACGTGCATTCACCTTATAACTTTGTTAAGTTTTATATATTGTGTTAGAGTATATCTACTGGACTTTGGCTCACCCTCTATGGAAAACAACTTTCAGGTGCTGATAATATGTTTCCACCAAGGACGTAGCTTGGGAGGACTTGGAGCCAAGGGCTTCGTTTTGTTTATTTGATGTAATTATTTTATTTAAGCCTCAGGCTTTAATTGTATTGAGCTAAACTCATTTTGTTGTACCCAAGCATGAACTTAGAAAGATGTAGCCATTAGGGCATATAATTTTTTGGTTTTACCTTTATTTTAGTTCATATATCCCTGTCATATGCTATACATTCAGAATTTAGGATTTATGAATGCATATCGCATATATCATCTTTTGTATTGGTCAAAATTATAAATGAAATAGAAGACGTGATGTTGTTGATCATTTGTAAGTAATGTATTCTTGATCATTTCTCCCTAATGATCCATATTTTGTTATGAAACTTCCATTGCTCGTTATTGACCAACAATCAAAAGATGAAAATTTGCATCAACCATACCTAGGGCCAGCCCTGAACATTCAAAGGCCCAAAGCGAAGCGTTAATTTGAGGCCCTATATTTTACATATCACTTAAAAAGATAAAATCAATTTAAAATAGTTATTTAAATTTTAAAATGATAAAATTTACTATTATTGTCTTATATTTAACCATTTACACAACAAAGAAAAAATAGTACACAACAATCTAGAGTAATAAATTAATTGAACGTGGTATCACTTAAACATTACTATTTTTGCATTTGTAGTTGTAAAATTGAATCAAGAGCTTTTGGTTGAGATTCAATATTAGTCAATTCAATTATAGAGATTTCAATTTTTAAGTAAAGTGAACAAGTAGTTGAAGTAAAATTTTGAAATGATGCAAAATTTAAAGTCATCTACATGAAATATTAAGACCAAAGAAGTTCAATATCAAAATGGTGAATTGGGTAGGAGAGCAGTTTGGTAAGTGAAATCAATTACATAGAGCCCTCCTGTAATAAAAATAGTATACTATTTTTAGGTTTGGTATTAAGCACTCGACATAATTGGGTTTTGGTAAATTAAAATTAAAGTAATGAGAATCCTCCATGTATGAAAGCAATTTCGTTTTTTGAGTTTGGTGTTAAGAGCTTAGAGTTTAAGTGTGATCAAAATAATTGAGGCTTTTCATTTAATTGAGGTCTTAGGAAAAAACAAATTACCCAATATTATAAGAATTTTTTTTACATGGGACCCTATTTTTCAGCTCAAATGGAAGCCCAAAGCGGCGGCTTTGCTAGCTTGCCCCCAGAGCTGGCCCTGACCATACCAATGTAGTCACGAAAAGTTCATTTAACTAAATTTTTGGATACGAATATTTTTTCTGCTAACGAAACAAATTTCCTCGATAATGATAAACTTTCAGAGACGACAATTTTTGTCATCGATACTACTTTTTGTGACGAAATATATATTCATTGAAATTGGCCATCTATCATACACAAAAAAGTGTCGTCGCCTATACCCTTATTGCAACGAAAATGAATTCTTCGCACATGACTAACATTTGTGACAAAAATAATTTCCCCAATTCTTTAGCAACAAAATGAAAGATATTTGTGATGAAACGGGCTCTAATTGGTGACAGTATTTTCGTCAATGAAATTATGTTCTTTTGGTTATTAAAAATGCATCATTTTTTTTTTCTTTCTAAAAATGCTGGGAAAACCTTTTTCTTGCAGTGTGCCTAATTGGTATGAATTGTAATAATAGTTTTACATTCTCTCATTGGCTCATTGTTAACCATAACTCTAGTTTGACATTTTTTATTAGGCCACATATATGTATTTCTATGCCTACATGTTATCAAAGCAGTGCATCTCTTTGGTTGCTTATAATAGGTTTTAGCTATATAGCATAATCTTTCACACTTGAAAAGAGAAGTACATGAGATGGTGGTGTTTAGTTCAGTTCCACATAAAGTTTCTTCTGAGAGTATTATAGTCATTCATTGCTGAGTTTAAGGATAAAATCAGAGGCTACTAGTGAAGGTAATCATATAAAAATATATCATGGATATGTAAGTTGATAGAGAGGATAGGCAAGCTATCCCAGCCTCACAAGAAAAGCATAATAAATATATATATATATATATATAAAAAAGAAGAAAGCATAAAGAGTGAAAGTGTGAAGGGAGAATTGATCCCCACAGGGCCACACACAAAGGTGGATTGATTATGTTCAGAGAAAGGTATCAAAGAAAAGATAGATCAAGAAGAAGAATGTCATTGCTATTTAAAATAGCTTTGCTTTAGCTTTAGCTTTGGATTCCCTTCTCCTTCCCACCCCTCATGAAAATGACAGCAGCATTCAACAATACAAAATTACACAACAAAGTCTAAAGAGATGACAAGAGTAAGTAAGTAATTGCCACTACTAATCTTATCACTATCATTTGTCGCGTTTACTCGATTTCCGGATCCAAATGCACTCATTGTGGCTTTATTTATATCAATGAACAGAATATCATTTTAAAAATAATAATAAATTCCTAAACAAAATGTCTGCTATTTTGTTAGCTCAGACTAGAAACTCAGATTTACCTTGATAGGGAGGGACCCATTGTCCCACAATGGATGAAAATGGAGTTACCATGACTTATAAAAAGTCAGGGAAATTGGAAAAGTAGTCTGAAAATAAGAAAAAAATGTGGTTTAGATTCAAATTTAGTATAATTTGGATCACACCCAGAATGAATCTTGTCCAATCACTTCATTTTCTGAAAAAAATTCGAGCTCTGTAGCATTATTGATCCTCACATAACAATTCACCACCAAAATGAAAGACATAAGTTGAATCCACTTTATTCAAACATAGCATAGTATATATTAATATAATTCCAAAAGCAAATGAATGTAGAATTCCAAAATCAATCGAATGAGACACCAATCCATATGTACCTTGTCAACATCAGTTCATTTTATTAGTTCATAATAGTATTCCAGCAAGGCTGCCTTAGGAAATGGTAAAGTTCAAGCCTAAGCCTTTATAGAAAGATCAAACAAACAAGGAAGGTGAATGTATTTGTCCCATCTCCTTTACACTTTGAGTTTTTCTTTTGTAAAAGAAGCATTCTATCTAGATTCTAGATCATACTTTTGGTTTGGGAAGAGCCAAACACACACATGGAGATGGAGGTGGCCTGCCTTGGGGGGTAAAGGAATCTGTGTAGGTCATGTTTGGCTCAGTCCCTCCCCAACTATAAATAAACTTAAAAAGTCACTAAAAACACAAAGCAGAGGCAAGTATATATGAAAAGCATTTTGTGTCACAAATAAAAGGCCAGATATCAGCTTAACAAGGAAAGGTGTAAAACTGGTTGATTGTTTGAAGACTTATATGCTTATGCAGCCAACTGAACTGAATGAAATTCAGATGGATCATTATGCCAAGACTCTACCTCTACCTCTACCTCTACCTCTACCATCGTCGTCATCATCTCCAACTCCAAGAAGAAAGTGGCTTGTGTTGCTGTTGATGAGGCTTGCAATCTTGGATTTGGTTTTGTTTGCTACACTTGCAACATCCCAGGGTGATCAACAAGCCGCCAGCATGCCAGCAGCAGCAGGTTTGCTCTGTATCAGTGAGTGTGGAACTTGTCCTGTTATATGCTCACCGCCACCGCCACCACAAACACCGGAATCAAAGCCACCACCATCGCATCCGGTTCACCACTCACCACCACCAGAATCTTATTACTTCAAATCACCGCCACCACCACCGCCATCTCCTCCACCGCCGTCTTATATTTCATGGGGCTACTCCAATCCCCCACCTCCTGCTTATAAGAACTTTCCTTCTGGAAAGGCGCCTCCCAATATGGGACAGGGCAATTATACCTATCCTTATTACTACTTCTATGCATCCAAAGCTACTTCTCTTTCTCTTCATTCTTCCCTTATCCTTATGGTATCACTGTCCTTTCTTATTATCATGTTGGATCTTCAAGTGCCAAACTGAAATGGTTACAAGTATGTTACAAATAGTAAAGATGTAAATCTAGTATATAAAAAAGTTAAGTGTTTGATTTTGTGGTCAATTTGTGTGTTACTGAATTTATTTTGTAATTATTAATTGTCTTTAGCGCAATCATAATAAAATATTCACTATGATGTGCATTTGGATAATCAGTCATAATGGACCGGACATCTAATTCCTCCAATGTTTGAAATCATAATTAATTCAATGAATCAACTCAAATACTTCCTTTCTTTTCTTTTCTTTTCCATTTTTTTTTTTTTTGGTTTTTTTTTTGGCCAAGAATTTTTTTTTTTTTTTACCCAAATAAATGATCTCTAATAATAGCGTTGCCATGAAACTCGTCAAAATTGCATGATAAATGGCCAGTGTCATTATCTCATATATGGTGTCCACATGAGGATACTAGACCCATGATTTTAAATAACAGTATCGAAATCGGTGATAGGATCATATATCAAATAATATTGACTGATATATCAATAAATAATGGTATCAAAAGGTCAAAATTCCGTTAAGTATTTAAAGTCAAATTGTAAATCCTACATGTTTTCCTTGAAAGACTTGATGAGTGTTTCCTGTGTGATGATTTGATAAATATATATACTAAAGTATTTATAAATTGAATAATACTACATGCACCAATTAGTATACTAACAGATGATTTGACATCATTTTAGAGATTTTGAGTTTTTGTAGCTTGTATAATGAGTGTGGTCATAATTTTGAAGTGACAATATCATAGCATATGTTGCTATACTAATTGGTATACCAATTGGTGCATGTAACACCACCGCTACAAATTATCCAGCAGTGTCTGGATCTTGATTTGTAAAGAGAATAAAAAAAATAAAAACGAACTAGTGAAAAAATCTATATCCCTCGACAAATAACTTAGTTTCTGCTTTAATCAGTTTCTCATTCACTTTTTTCTATGCATATTTCTCCACAAATTCAAAATCTGAACAAGAAGAGAAATTCCTTGGGAGTGTTTTTTTTATTTGAAGGCAACCTCCCTTTTTATATTAACTTCCACAAAAGATATGGGACATAGCCAAATGAAACATTGACTCTTTTTTTTTTATTGAAACATTGAGCTTATTTGGTGTAATTTCTTGCAAACAAAAATCTTATAATCATAAAGCAAAAGCTAAGCTTGATCAGTATTTCCTGCATGATGATCCTTTTATTTTATTTTATTCTATTTTTGGAGTTTCGTCGAGTTATTTGCTGATTTCTGAAATTGTTTCGAAAATTTTTCTGTTAATTTCTACAATTTTTGTTGCGGGAAGATGAACATGTTTCTGAAATAGAGTTGGGAAGATGAATAATGTTTTTGGACAACTTTGTTGAGCTGGCACAAGCTTGTATAGCATTGCTAAAATATAGCAAGCCTTTTAACCAGCCTATTAGAGAAGAAAATTTGAACTTGATGCTAATATTTAGAAATAGCAATCTTCAAACCTCATCATTGGAGAAGCTCTCTTATCGATCAAATACTGTTTAAATCATCAATACACTAGAAAAGCTCTCTGTGATTGCCCCCAAGCAAAGTACTAACCCCACTGCCAATGGTTCAAGACGACACAACAATACTTCCTATACAAATGGCTACAAACTGGATGGAAACATGAAACTTGATGAAAAAGAAGAATCAAGAGTGGAGTATCAAGACTTCAACCAGAGCTTTCTAAAAGCAGAAACAACTCCTTCAAAGCAATTCTCTAAAAGCAATACACACAAAGCATGTTACATAATTGAGCACAAAGGTTTGCAGAAGCCAACACTACCACCACTTCCTGACTTTATTTTTGTTCTGGTGGGTGGGGGTGATGCTTTTAATTGGATTTTTAGTCAGCAGTCCAGCTCTGCCCCACAATTTCAGGTACTCACTGAAAATAAGAGCCGCTTCAGAATTTGCCGAGGAATTCGGGTTTGGATCACAAAGCAGTGACTGGAGAGAGAGAAAAATGTCTAATTAGCTTCCATGACAAAAAAACATTGAGAACCTCAAAAGCACACTTGCTGCAAGGTGGCTTGGGATTAGATTAATCATCATTACATGAACGAATAAGGGAACTCCTCAGATGATCAAACTAAATATGATAAACAATTTATGCCAATATAGTGAAAATAAGTTTAAGTGTTGAAGAAAGCCAAATAAAAATATCAACAATTTTGAAGATTGATGAACAAATTTGTGGAACCTTCCAAAGTTCTAAAGCTATGGGTAGAACATCAAAAAGAAGAAGAGCTTTGAACTGAGCTCAAAACTTGTTGAATAAAACAATCACTCCAATCATCACGACAAACAGCAGATAGCATGCAGCCAGATTGGGTCAACCAAATTCACCTGTCTGAACCGACCCAAATGCCACTAACAAAATTGGGTCAACCAAATTCAATTCAGCACCTAGTTTTTCAGAAATTTAATAGGTATATATTACACTTTGCCCAACTTAAGTTTCACCATTTTCTCACTTTGACCTTAAAAGTATTTTTTTCCCCACTTTGGCTCTTAATGTTTAGCCGACCCCATTTGATGGGACTTAAGGCTTGGTTTGGTTTGGTTTGGGTTTGGCTCTTAATGTTTCTAATTTTTTCCAATTTGTTCCAAAAAAACTTGTCCAATTTTAAGAAGAATGTGCCACGTAAGCAGCTACATGGCACCACATGGCTTATAAAACATTTTTATACAATCCAAACCCTAACCCTCTTTCTCTCCCTAAGCTCTGCAACTCTCTCTCTCACCTCCTCTCCCCCTCCACTGCCCATTTCCAGCATTCCCCACTCTGCCCCCTCCCTCCACTTCCTACTTATTGCCCTATTCTGCCATTCCCAGATTTATACCAACTGCTCTCTCTCTCTCTCTCTCTCTCATGTATATCTATATAATGTATTAATCTTCTTCATTACAAACCATAATTTCATTTTCTACAAAAATTTCCAAATTGAAATCAAAATGAAAAAAACACCACCTGCAAGATGATCCATCACCACCAGATCCACAATACCAATTGCTTCTACAAGCTTCTTGGCGATGAGGACCATCAACACAATGCGAGAGAGCTTCTATGAGACAAGAAGAACAAGGCGGGGTGGAGGGAGGGCAGAGAGGGACAGTAGTACATGGAGGTTGTAGGCTAGGAAACTGAAGAGGGATGTCGCCTGGTGGAGGAAAGACAAAGAGGGAGGTTGCAGGGTGGGGTTCAAGGGCTGGAGGGTGGTGGAAGGGAGTAGTGGCGGGCGATTCTAGAAACAGGTGATGGAAGAGGAGAGAAGGAGGCAAGAGAGAGTAGCAGAGCTTAGGAAGAGGAGAGAAAATGGGTTGGGGAAGGGGTTGGGGTTGGGTTTCGAGTTTTGGGTTTTGATTTGCATTTGGGTTTGGGTTTGGGATTTTTGGGTTTGGATTGTGTTGAAGTATGTTTTATGCCTCAAGGCATCACATGGCTGCCAAAGATAAATTCTGTTTAAAATTGGATGACAATGAAAATTGGGGGAAAAAAATAGAAATATCAAGGGCCAAAGTAAAAAAATAGTGAAACTTAAGGGGGCAAAGTGTAATTTACCCAAATTCATATGAAAAACCAATCATATTTATTAGTACTGGTAAAACGTAAGAACAGATTAAAAATAATATTGTTTGTTGGTTCAACTTCACAGAGCCAAATCCCAAACCTTCTTTTAATCAGATTGTAAACCCCCCGTAATCCTAGTACAACCCAACCCAATTTCTAAATACGCTGCTCAATACCCATTCAAAACAAGTGGGTTGCCTTTATATTAGGGTGTTCATGGATCAGGCAAAAACCAAACCAATCCTTACAGTTCCAAGCAAGTAGAGCCGCTACCAAACCATTAGCTTATGTAACTGGACCAACACCGAACCATAGAAACCAGTTTGGTTCAGTTCTATTATGTTCTATGGTTCTCGAAATTTTATATATTAGGAGAAATGATATATATTTTATAATAGTAAACAAACAAACAACAACCAGCATGGTTGAGTTGGCTGAAGCTAGTTGATTTCACAATCAAGACTAGTGTTTGAAGCTCACTAATAGCTTCTACTATCTTATTTTCAAATACAAAAATAGTAGAAATTAATAAACAAATACATCACAGTTTGGTATAGTTCTATCATCTCGAAACCAGGACTAGAACCGAAGTTTAAAAAAAACAAAGAAACAAAAAACCAAGACCAAACTGGTAATTTGGACCTGATTGGATTGGTTTATTGGTTCTATCATATTTTTTGAATACCCCTACTTTACGTTAAATGTTCCAGCTCCAGTAGTTTTTGTTCATTTATTATTGGGGAAATTACAACCAAAAAAAAAATGTTTAAGCCTTGTAACAAAATAAATCCTAAGCTTTTAATTTTATCAATTGAAACCCTAATCTTTTGAATTTATTTCAAATCTAAACCATCTGCTTATTTTTGTTAAGTAAAACTAACCGTTGGGGGGGGGGGGGGGGGGGGAGTAATTTAATCATTAAACTCAATGTAGTTGTACGAAAAATGTCTAAAATATCCATTTTCATTGAATTTAATGACTAAAATACACTACTTCCGACAGTTTTACTTGATGAAAATAGCCGGATGGTTTAGATTTGAAATAAATTCAAAAGATTAGGGTTTAAATTGACAAAATTAAAAATTCAATGTTTATTTTGTTACAAGGCTCAAACCTTGGAGTTTTTTTTTGTAATTTTCCCTTTATTATTTTTTCCTTCGATACGTTACAATTGCAATGGCATTAATCTCCAATTAGTTGTACAATGAAGTGGTTAAAAATCAGCCTGTGTAAGGGACTCAATGAGATGCAAATATTGATGGTCAGTGTTTATATTAAATGTTTTCATCTCCATCTCCACTAGTTTTTATTCATTTATTATTTTTTCCTTTGATAGGTTACAATTACAATGCCATTAATCTCCCAATAAGTTGTACAATGAAGTGGTCAAAACTCAGCCTGTGTCAAGGACTCGATGAGATGCAAATATTGGTGATCGATGTCATGGACGTGAATTAATATGAAACCCTGATTACGTAGCCTCTATGTTTTTCTTTTACTTGCTTTTCTTTACTTTCAAAAATTTGGACTTGGTACTATGTAGATTCAAAAGGATCAAAATCCCTATTATTATTTGCGAACAACTTCAAGAAACATCCACTATTCATACTTGATCAACTTTTATAAAAACTAAGGTTAAAGATGGGAATAATTGAAAATTCTATAAAACACAAACCTAAATGTGAAAGGAAGTTTCAAGGATAGCAATCTCAAGCACTCTGAAGTTTTATGAAACGAGAAATAACCCATATGTAATTTTTTTTTTTTTTTTTTGAAAAAAAAATAAATCAAAAACTAAAGACTCAAAACATTGAGAGGACATATCATTTCTTTCTTAAAATCAAGAGGCCAAACCTGGACAGAAGTGAGTATAGCTGCCACATCATATATAGGACTCCACTGATTCTGTAAAATATCCAAGCATATACTCATGTCTGCATAGACTGATTGATTCCGGAGACGCACGGTCAGAAAAGTGGTATACCCACATAACTCCAGGAAGCAAAGATCATAAATAAATGTAGATTGAAAACAATGGCAGCCTGCAATTTATCAACAATAAGATCTATAACAAGGATGATGACATACTTTTTGGATGGAACATCCGTGACACAAAACGGACCGTTGGTGGCTTGTTTGGGTAATCTTCTGAGAACTGCAGAGTAAGCTTAATCGTACCTGCACTCACAAGATTACTTGTACACTGAACGAGAAGGAAATAACAAAAGATTCCAAGCAAAGTAATACTAAAAGAATGTATTAACAAATTATCAATAAATTTAAAACAATAACACTTGGTCCAAGTGTCCAACATAGCTAACCTAGGTATCTTTCTTGAACTAATTTTCAAGGAATTAACATTATTCAGAGCTAGCACTAGGCCTGCGAATAAATGACATGTGCTAAGCCAAGTATGAGGTATTTGCGCTTGGTTCTCTGAGAAAAGAGGGAGATTGAGCTTAGCTAAAGCTCAAAATTGAGCCTGAATATTTCTGTTTGAGCTAGGTTCAAAGCAGTTCACAAGCAGGCTCAGCTCAAATGACTTGTCACCTAAGAAGCTTGGACACGTGACAAGGGACAAAAAATTTCAAAAGATGCAGGACATGACCCATGAGGGACCCACGCAAGATAAATAATTTCATATATTGATTATATGTCATGCTATACGAATACTTCATTCAAAAAATATTTTAAAAATTACAACATAACACAAATTTCTAAAGTTTAATAGAGAAGGGATTAAAATGTATAAATCTATAATGTTTTTCTTTTATTATTGAATCCCAAGTTATTTTGTTCAAACTTGTAATATGTTTCATGTGTATCTAAGCATAACCAAGTGTCCAAAGAGTTTCCAGGTTGTAAAAAAAAAAAACTAAAAAATAATATGGCATGTTAGGACATGAGTCCAACACGGACACACCACCTTCTAAGAAGTGTATCTGCTTCTTAGCTTCTAACAATTAAATAAAATGGTTATGTTATGTCCAGCTGCCAAGCACTGATTTATATGAAATTTAAAATATGAAAACTAAAAAGTAAAATGAAAACATTACTAATAAGGTGGAAAGCCCATGTAAAATAATGAGTCAAAACATTCTTAATTTGTTTATCTTCAATTACTATTGGGTAAAATTACACCCTTGTGGTTTGAGCTTGGAGCACTTTACTGCCTTATGGTTTAAATATACATAGACACCCTATTTTTGACTAGCCTTGAGACTTGAGCACTCCGTGAAGAGCTCCCAATGATGAAAGCAGAGATCGTTTCAAGCAACAAGTCAGGGACGAAGAGAGACAAAGGTTCCTACACCTGTTTTGGCCAAAGAGTTTTCCAGACCTCGAAACCTATTTTCAAAAATGTTTTTAACATTATGTTTTCCAAAAGCTTCCAAAAACAACTAGTCAGGGATGAAGAGAGACAAAGTTTCCTACATCTGTTCATTTTGGCGATTCTTAACATTATGTTTTCCAAAAGGTGTCGACGTATTTTTCAGAGAAAGAGAGCTTAGAAAGCCAAAATAAATGAGAAGATGGGGGAAACCTTCTGAGAAAATTGGTCGGACGTCTCTTGGTCAGCCGGACAACTTTTAGAGAAACACGACGGACAACTTTGGTTAGGGCGAGCATGCCCAAACAATTGTTGTCTGGGTAAGCACGCCCGGACCCCTTTTGCTTCAACAGACAACTTTTTGAGAAAACACGATGGACTACTCTCGGTAGGCCGGACAGATGTTGTCCTGCGAAAACCTATTGACGTCAGCCAAATAGATTTCTCATGAGGTGTCCCCTAACATCTTGGAAAATGCCATTCGGATCCTTGAGGATCAAATGGCATATTCCAAGCACCCTAACCTATTTAAACCCCTCTTCTTGAAGGAGATAGAGGTCCGGTTCCCAATTTCATTCTCTGATTTGATTAGTTAATTAGGCAATTTAATCAATTGATAAAATCTAATTAAGACTAATTAATCAATCTAAGTGAGAGTTAGAGAGCTTTGGGCATTGAGATTTAGACATCTACACCTAGACTATCTTCTTCATCCCTTTGCTTGGAGATTTGGAGCTAGAGATCTGCATTAGCTTGAGGGAGCTTGGATTGGAGCTTTTGACAAAAGAGTGAAAAGAATGAGGTAGAGTCATGTATATATAATGAATGAATATTACAATTTAGGAAACAAAGAAATTAAGGCACTAAATCCGTGATTTATACAATCACGGGTTTTATACAAACTACTATAAATATAAAAATATGATTTCCCAAATCCAACACTCCCCCTCAATTTGGTGTGAAGACATTCAACAAACACAGTTTGGCTCCAAATGACTGGAGCAATTTCAGACCCACAGACTTTGTGAACATGTTTGCTAGCTGCTGAGAAGAAGAGACAAAGTATGGACTTTCAATACCAGTCCAAACATTTTTTCTAACGAAATGTATATATGAAGCACAAAATCAAAGAATAACATAATGACTGATTTGTTGTCACAAAACAAAAATGAAGGAACAATCTCCTCAAAACCCAACTCTGCCAGAATTGAGTGAAGCCATAGAATCTCACACGTTCCCTATGCCATAGCCCTATACTCAGCCTCTGCAGAAGACCTATAAACAACTGCATGCTTCTTACTTTTCCATGATATAAGACGAACACCATAGAAAGTACGGAAGTCAGAAGTGGAACGCCGATCAGTCCTAGATCCTGCATAGTCAACATCAGTGAAATAGGAGAGCCCAGATTGAGGACTAGCTATGAAGAACAATTCCAAGCTAGGAGAAGTCTTCAAATACCTCAAAATGTGATGAATCTATACAAGGTGGATGCATAAACTGACTCACAACACTAACCGCAAATGTCAAGTCAGGTCTAGTGTTAGTCAAATAAATGAAGCGTCCAACAAGACGCTGATACATGCTTGGGTCATCTAGAAACTCACCAAACTCTGATGTGAGCTTAACATTAGAATCCATAGGAGTATAAGCAAGTTTATACCACAACATACCAGTATCCTTAAGTAAACCAAGAGTATACTTCCTTTGAGACAAGGAAATCCCCTGTTTTGAGCGAGCCACCTCAATTCCCATAAAATATTTGAGATATCCCAGATCCTTGATATCAAAAGTTAGGCCCAAGTCCTTCTTTACTTGACCAATACTGATAGAATCATCACTTGTGAGAATAATATATCCACATAAACCAACAAGATTATGCACTGACCTCCAGAATTACAGTGGATGAAATAAGTATGATCAAAGTGCATTGAACAAATCCCATGGAGATGATAACAAAACTGAAGCAACCAAACCATGCTTGTGGAGACTATTTCAAACCATACAAAGACTTGCGTAACCTACACATTTTCTCCAAATACTACCCCTCTGCCCGAAAACCCGGTGGAGAATCCATGTAAATCGTCTCAAGAAGATCCCCACGAAAGAACACATTATTGACATCAAACTGATGAAGAGGCTAAGAGTAAGATGCTACAAGCAAAGTAGCACGGACACGGATACGGGACACGACACGGACACGACACAGACACGCGGAGACGCAATTTTTCAAAAAATGAGGGACACGACACGTTGGGGACACGTTTAATATATATAATTTTATTTATATATTATATGTAAAATTAAAAAATATATACTATTTTTATTTGTTTTTATTTATTTATTTATTTTATTATATGTAAAATTAAAAAATATATACTAATTTTATTTATTACATGCAAAATTAAAAATATATACTAATTTTATTTATTTATTTTATTTATTATATGTAAAATTAAAAAATAAATATATTATTTGTATTTATTTATATTATTTAAGACCAAAAGTTAGGGGTTATATTATTTATTTATTTATGTGTTAAAATATATTAAAATAAATAAAAAATAAAATTAGAGAGGGGTGAGATAGACACAAATTATATTATTTATTAGATTTATTATATGTATTATATATATATATATATATATTTTTATTAGATACAAAATATGTTAACATATTTTATAAAATCTGTTAATTATATTTTATAACAAATCTGTTAATATTTGTATCTAATAAAATATGTTAACATTTTATATTAACATATTATATTAATATAAATTAGATATATATATTTTATATATAACCAATTATATTGTTATAACTTATAGGTTGAAAACGGGAGGGACAGACGCACGACGAGAGAGAGAGAGAGAGAGAGAGAGAGAGGAAGGCAGATCAGAGGCGAGACATGGCGACGCAGATCGAAGGCAGATCGGAGGAGCTGACAAGCCTAGGGTTGTCGATCGTCTGCTTCTTGCGATCGTGTTCTTAGGGTTTCCGATCGACTCGCGATCTAGGTTTCTCTCCCTTCGATCAGGTTCGACTCTTCTCCCCTTCGACTCTTTCTTCTCCCCTTGATCAGGTTCCTTTTCTTTTTGTTAATTTTACACTTTGCCCTGTTTTAAGTTTCAAAAATTATGTTTTCCACCCCGCGCGTGTCCGTCGCGTGTCTGGACGTGTCCGGAGCGTGTCCGGAAAACAAAAAATAAAAAAAAAATGGGACACCTCCGCAGACGTGCCGGACACGTGTCAACCGCGTGTCCGACGCGTGTCTGACACTGATACGTAGCCTCCGGAGAGGTGTCCGTGCTTCTTAGGCTACAAGGAAGATAAAGAGACACACACAAGTAAGCTTAGCGACATGCGCAAAAGTAGTCCCAAAATCCTTGCCAAGAACCTGTGTGAAGCCCTTGGCCACTAAGCGGCCTTTATAGCGGTCAACTGAGCCATCAAGTAGGTACACCCATTTGAAACCAATAGTGCTTTTCCCAAGAGGTAAAGATACAAGATCCCAAGTGTGATTATGTTCTAAGGCTACCATTTCAGTCTGCATAGCCCCTACCCATTTTGGATTCTAAAGAGCCTCTGACACAAAACAAGGAATTGACTCTGACTCAAGCTTGCCAAGGAAAGAGCAATAGGAATTGAAACCCTGGCATATGAAAGATACTAGGAAATAGACTGATTAGTGCTACTCAAATAATCCCAACAGTCTGGAGGATGCCGATCCCAAGGTACGACAAGGAG
The DNA here is from genome assembly GCA_030407325.1 of Camellia japonica. Taxonomy (NCBI): domain Eukaryota; kingdom Viridiplantae; phylum Streptophyta; class Magnoliopsida; order Ericales; family Theaceae; genus Camellia; species Camellia japonica. The sequence continues at coordinate 103,488,549 of JAPPVO010000017.1, read as the reverse complement.
GTGGAGGAGATGTAGCTAAAGGAGAGGAGTTACCTAACGCATAAATCAAAGAAGCAGCAGAAGGCAACTAAGAGCGTGGGCGATGAGAGTATACCGATAATAGGAGGGGGAGGAGGAAGGGGAGGGAAAGTGGAGAATGAGGATGGGGAACAAGCTCATCCGCAACCTCGCCCAAAATAGGAATCGGGCGGGCACTGGAAATAACGGGAGTGGAAACTTGCAAAGGAGGGTTAGTACTAAAAAAAGAAGATCCTCACAAAAGGTAACATCTAAAGTGTGGTAAAAGTGACGAGACACAAGATCAAAACACCTATACCCTTTGGACATGAAAGAATACCCTAAGAAAACACAACAAATAGACTTGTCATCTAACTTCGTGCGATTAGGACTCTGATCTTGAACAAAACAGGTACACCCAAAGACACATGGGAGGAGAGAAAACATAGTGGTGTTAGGCATAAGGACATGCAACAGTGTAAGACCATGCAACGCACGACTAGGTGTCCTATTAATAAGGTAGACAGCAGTAAAGACAACCATATGCCAATACGACTTGGTAACACCCATACCACAATAAAGATACCAGATAACAGACATAATATGACGGTTTTTATGTTCAACAACACCATTTTGCTCAGGCGTCCGAGGACAAGTAAGTTGTTGAAAAATACCAGTCTAATTAAGATGGAAACGAAATTCATTGGAAATATATTATCACCATTATCAGAACGGATGTTCCTAGCAACTGTATGAAATTAAGTTTTAACAATTTGCAAAAACTAAACAAAAATGAAAAACACGTCAGACTTTGACGAAGTAAATAAACCCAAGTGCACCTAATGTGATCATCAATAAAAGTCAAATAATATCTATGACCAGAAAAAGCAATCATAGGAGAAGGAACCCAAACATCGGAATGGACAAGATCAAAAGCACTAGGGGCACGGGTCATATGAGGGATGTAGCTAGTACAGGTATGTTTAGATAACTCAAAAACCTCACAGTGAAATCTAGAATCTTTGCAAGCTTTATTTAATAAAGGAAAAAGTTGATATAAATATTGAAAATTGACATGACCCATACTTGCATGCCATAATTTTGAAAATCTGAATAGTAAAAACACAAGATATAGAAGTAAACAAAACAAAAGCCTAAAAACTAACTGAAATAAAAGAAAAAGGTCCGTCCGATGGATCCCTAAAGTAGTAAATCCCATCACGCTCATAACCCTTGTCAAAAATCCTCTTCAAACTCAAGTCCTGTGAAAAACAAGAAGAGGGTAAGAAGATGACAGAACAATTAAAGGTTTCGGTAAGATGACTAACAGATAAGAGATTATATGCAAAATTGGGGACATATAAAACAGAAGATAGAGTAATGTGAGGAGATGTAGACACCACACCCTTATGACGAATAGAGGATGAAGAACCATCAGCAAGAAAAACATATTGGGCAATAATAGTAGGGATTGGAGACGAAAGAAAGGAAAACTCATTCGTCATATGATCATTAGCCCAAGAATCCAGAATCCATGAAGGACTAGCAGACCGAACATGGAAAGCAGTAGAAGTACCTATAGCAAGAGTGGTAGCAGTAGAGGATGGGTCATGAGAACTAGTGGTGAGGGATACAAGCTGAGCCTGAACCAATGGAGTAACACAATGATGACAAGTGACTGAACCAATGGAGGCCTGAGAACTAGAATTGGCGGTAAGAGCCATCAAATCAGATGAAACCAGTGACACCAAAGGAGGGCTAGGCTGACCAAGACACCTATGACACTCATCACTGTCAATGGTGGCGAAAATCTTATAGAGAGATGGCATGGGTGATGTATTTAAAATCTGAATTCAAAGAGATTCAAATTCAAAGTTTAAACGCATCAGAAACTAGAAAGTATGTTGGCGGGCAAGTCACTTGGACACAAGAGAGGCAACTTCTATCAGTGACTCAATCAAGGGCTCTTATTCAGCCAATTCTTCTCAACGAGCCTGAAGATAGCCAAAGAACTCCGACACAGAGAGACCCAAAGTAGAATGAAAGGCACAGGCAATATCTTGATAAAGCTCAAGATGCGAGCACCATTATGTGTATGAGCATACATCTGTATCAATACACTCCATAGGCACGGCACAATGTCACAATAGAGGAATATATGATAAATCTGGTCCTGCATGGAGTTGAACATCCAACCCTGGATAGTACAATTGTCAATATCCCACTAGATACGAGTAGGATCTATGGCTACAAGCTGGGTAATAGTAGGTAAAAACCCATGAGCCTTCCCCTTGCCCCCTAAATATAGTTTAAAGGAATGACTCCAAGCAGCAAAATTTTTCCTATTTAACACTACACTTGCAATACGGTGAACACAAGTGATGAGAAAGAGAAAAATCAGGATTAACCGGAATGGGTTTCATGGAAACCTCAATAGACATGGCAGAAGGTGGCTCAATCATAGTGAAGGAGAAAGGGTTTATAAATCACACACCAATGCACTAATAGCAGCAAAAAAAAAAAAGTCCTAAAGAGAAAGAAAAACAACAGCTTACCCAAAGAACTGCTACTGAACAAACCCTGGTAGCCCAACGAGCAATGAAAACAGAAGAGAAGTGCTTAATACATCAGCACAACACCCCCGAAAGGGAAAAAATAGGACCCAGACCACCCTAGAGAGGGTGTTGAATCACTCTAGACCAGGATGAAACTTGGTCAACAACAAGATAGCCTCAACAGGAGTGATACAACCTTGCCGAAGGGTACAGGAGGATGGGTAAGTGGTTTCGAGTGATCTAGGAGTGGTGGGTGAGACTATTGAGTGGTCTAGAGAGGAGAGGAGGGTTGTCGACAACTAAAGAAGGAAGGAAAGAGATGAAGAAAGTGTTGGGCAGTGAAGGAGAGGTGCCGATAGGTATGAGAAGGTGGTCTAGGTTTTCTAGAACTTGACTCTGATACCAAAAAGAGTGAAGAATGTTGACTTACCCTTAAATGAGGTAGAGCCATGTATATATAATGAATGAATATTACAATTTAGGAAACAAAGAAATTAAGGCACTAAATCCATGATTTATACAATCACGGATTTTATACAAACTACCTATGAAGCACGAGTACTCCAAAAATGATGTCGTACAAGTACTGGGTACTTACCAGGTGCAGGTACGCGTACCGGGTATGCTGAATACATGCCAGATATGGAAATATATTTGAGTACATCGTGGGTACGGCACCGGTACGGCAAGCTAAAAAAAAAATTTTTTTTTTTTTTTGGGCATCTGCTAGAATCTATATTATTCTTCTTTCAATTTTGATAATATTAAGTAATTCATTTCCAACACCCTTTACCCATAAATCACAATTTTGCTTTCTTTTGCATCTTGTTTTAAACAATCAAAAAAGAAAAATAAAGAATTATATAACTTTATAGATAAGCTGTTCTCTTTTTAGTTTTGATATTGAAACTTTGATTTGTATGTTGAATGTTTAGCTATAAATTTTTTTTAAAAAAATAAAAAGAATTAAAAGAAAATTTGGCATACCACAGCCGTCCCCATACTCATACCCTACTTTTTTAAGAATTTGTCGTATCGGCGTACCCATATCGTACCCGTATCCATACTTGCATCCGTGCTTCATAGCAAACTACTATAAATATAAAAAAATAATTTCCCAAATCCAACAATGACCAGCTTGGGCCCTATCTCTACTAGCTTAGAGGTAATCCATACTTTCATTCTCAAGTTTCTTGCAATTTCTATTCTTATCAGAGTAATCTTGAGATCTTAAAATCATTGTTGGGTTGTTGATAGTATGATTGGATTCTCTCTTCTTTTACCTCTTTCTGTAGCTAGTTGAAGCATGTATAGTAACTCTGGCCAAGTCCGACTTGCTTTTTCTTGATTTATTATGAGTTAGAAACCCAGGCACGGCTTCCTCTATGAAAAGGGACCGGATCTCCCCTCCCAAACCTCTTTTACATGAATTTGAGTAGTTTATACTCATTTTCATGAGTAGAAGGAAAAGCCCTCTCTTATCATTAGAGTTTATCCTTTTTGTTATTTTGATTGTTTTTATTGATATAGAAGTCCAGGAAGGGTTTCCTCCATGAGAGTAGATTGAATCTCCTCTCTCATTGCTATTTCATGAATTTAGGTAGCTTACACCCCTTTTCATGTGTTTGAGGGTGAGAATCTCTCTACCCTCGTTAGATCTAGCCTTCTTTATTTTATTGCTTTATTGAGTATTGATGATGTAGAAACCAGGGCACTATTTCCTCTATAAGGATAAGTTAGTTCTACCTTCTCAAAACACTCTTTCATGGATTCAGGTAGTTCCTACTCGTTTCCATGCCTATGAAGGTTAGAACCTCCTTATCCTCCTCAGAGTATTTTATCTTAGCTATTAGTTGTTATACTTGTGTGCATTGGAATGGGTTTCTTCTCTCTCATTCTAACTCTTAGTATAGCTTTATTTGCTATCATGATATTCACATGTTTAGATTAGAGTCATGCATCCGAACCGGGATTATTATGTATTGGTATATATCATTATGTGGTGTGCTTCCTTTAATGACCCGTATGCCATCTTTAGCAATCGAGCTCGTAGGATTCATTTCATGAGTGTGATTACATTTTATAGATTATTGCATCTAGGATCATATATATTTCTAATTAGTTGTCACTTATTGCACTTGGCTAGAGTATCCAGTGAGTCTTCTTTTCATTTTTCTTTGCATATCATCTAGTCTCACATCTAAGATCATGTGTTGATTTCTAACCCCTTACGCTCATGGCATGGTGCAGAGGAGTACTCAGTGAGCCTTTCTCCTTTCTCTTGCAACATGTGTGTGTTTTCTTTTTTATAATGTCTAACATGTGCTACCATGAGGCTATGTGCTCAAGTGCTATACCTCTATGATTGCTCATTGTATGGAGGCATCATTCCCTAAGTTAGGATGATTCTAATCTCTTCGCACGTTAGTTATCTCGTTTTCATGAGATTTCTGCTTTCAAACCCATTTCAAATGGCAAGAGATTAGAATGTTCCAAAATAGGTGATCTGGTCTATACTTGTTTACTCCACATAGTAATATAGTATTAATAATTGAGTTATATGATCATATTGTGTTAATAATTCTCATATCAAGAACTAGTAGAGGCCGATCTTTGATCGGATGAGCAAGGGTGCTCAATTCATGACATTTCTCTCTCTCTCTCTCTCTCTCCCCCCCCCCCCTCCTTTTCCCTACCTAAGCTCCTGAGCTAAGAAACTTTGGTTATGACGGACAGTGGCCTATGGCACGAGTTAGGATTTCTTAGCTTTCCCAAAAAATTATGTGGTGACTCCATGTCAAATGTTTGATCTAGATTTAGCACTTTTGTATGATTAGCGGATTTTCATCAGATATGCTAAGTCTTGACCATTCATTCACATCTCAAATAGCACCCCGATTACTTCCATGAGCATGAGACATGGAGGAGTGGCCGGTGCCTTCTAACTATCAGGAAGGAGGATCCCACAATATAGGCAGAGTGACTACTTGTGGTTTTGGACTAAATTGCAACTATTACCTTTTACATCTAAACTAACAAATGGTGGTATGCACTTACCAAGTTTGAGAGTGGGCATAGTTTATGTAAAAAATTAAATAGAAATTAAAGTATAAAAAGACACTTTTATCCTGTATCTTCATCATGTACATTCAAATCCCAAAAACTCACTAACCTACCCCACCCTCCCTCACTCCCAGCCACCTTTACTCTCTCTATGTCCTACTGCCACCCATCTCTCCTCCCCAACAACCCCCGCTATCCCCTCTCCACCCATCCATTGCTTCACTGTTCATGCACACACTCAGATCCAACCAGTGAATCTGTGTGTAAATCCAGAATTTGAAACCCACGGATGCCACCTACTGTGTATCATAGCAAGCTAATTACTGTAAATATATATATATATATATTACATCTTGTGTGTTATATTTTAAATTTCTTTTCTATTCAAATGAGATTCTTGTGTGTATATTTTTTATTCATTAAAATTGATGTTAGTGGTGGTTGAGTTTAATAGGATGGTGAAGGTGATTTTAGTTTATCTTAACAAAGACAGAAATTGACAGAAAAGAGGGTACAAAGGTATTTTCGCATTTTTCCGTCAACTTAATTATGCACTTTAGTGCGAAACGACGTGGGGGGGATTTGCATATTTTTAAATGACAAGGCGGTAAACTGCTCCGAAGGTATACCACAAGGGGGTAAAATGAATTTTACCCATATTTATTCTAATAGGATACGTGCATAAGTCAAAGAAAGGAGTTTATCACTAAAACTCAATAGAATACATAAATGTACTCAATCAATGTTCACGAGCTCATTTAGCCCAACTTATGCTAGTGGCGGAGCCACTACATGCTCAAAGAGAAAACAAGTGTTGGAAGATTGGGTGCTTCATATTTTGTAAAGCCCTTCCATTCAATTTAGCAAATGATCCATACTGGGTAGCTACAGTTGATGGGATTGGTAATTTTGGCCCTAGTTTCAGGCCCCCTTCCATGCATAAATTGAGAACATGGATCCTTGAAGAGAAAGTAGAAGATATTAATGTTATGATGGAGGAACACAAGAAATCATGGGAACAATTTGGATGCTCAATTATGTCTGATGGTTGGACAGATGGAAAAAGTTGAGTTCTTATCAATTTTCTTGTGAATAGCTCTACTAGAACGTGGTTTCTAAAATCAGTAGATGCATCTTATACTATCAAAAATGGTGAGTTAATGTTTAACTATCTTGATAGTTTTATAAATGAAATCCGGGAAGAAAACATTGTTCAAGTTATTACTAAAAGTGCCTCAAATTATGTGGATGATGGGTCGAGACTTATGAAGCAAAGGAAGATGTTGTACTAGACTCCATGTGCAACGCATTGTATTGATTTAATGCTAGAGGACATTACAAAATTGAAGGTCTTTCATCAGACTTGCTCACTGGCTAGGCAAGTAGTGAAGTTCATATATGGGCATTCTTGGATTCTTTCACTAATGAAATCATTCACAAAGAATAGCACGGTTTGCCACTACCTACCTCACTCCTCAAAGTCTTTATAAGCAAAAGCAACCCCTCCAAGTTATGTTTTCCTCCAAAAAGTAGGCTTCTAGTAGTTGGGCAAGAAAGGTTGAAGGAGTAAAGGCTCGTTGAACTGTGTTGTTTGATCCAACATTTTGCCTTAATGTTGCTTTTTGTATCAAAAGCACAATACCTTTGGTTAATGTTTTGCGAGAAGTTGACTCAGAGGAGAAGCTTGCCATGGATTATATTTATGAGTTGATGGACACAGCTAAAGAAAATATTGCTTCCAATTGTAGAGGAAATGCTAGGAAGTAAGGACCAATTTGAAACAAGATAGATGCGAGATGGACACCACAAATTCATAGACCTTTGCAAGCTGCTCTTGATTATCTAAACCCTTAGTTGAGCTATCGAGACATTTTCTCTAATGTTTGACAAGGTGAGACAAGGACTATAAGAGTGCATGGATAAAATGTCGAGTTGTGAAGAGCGTCACAAGACTGATATCCAATTGGACTAATACGACCAAGCAAAAGGGGAATTCGGAAGTCGTGTTGCAATTAACTCTAGAGCGATATGCTCTCCAAGTAAGGAATTAATATTAAAATAATTTCCTGATTGCATATTTTAAAATTGAAATACAAGACTACAGTTATTCGCGCATTTTCCAAATTTATGTAGCTAAATGGTGGATTCGTTTTGGGAGCAAGACTCTTGAGACAAAGTTTGACATTCGAGTTCTTAGTCTTACTTGTGGTGCTTCAAGGTGTGAAAGGAACTAGAGCACCTTTGAGTAGGTAAATTATGCTTTTCCCTAAACTTTTTTTTATTGTGTTAAAAAAATTCATAATTCTAACTTGCTTGTATTAGATTCATACAAAAAAGAATAGGCTTGAACACAAACGTTTGAATGTTTGTCTATGTGAAGTGCAACACTCAACTAAGAGAAAGAAGCATCAAGAGAAGAAAAAACATTGATCCAATACTAAATGATGAAATTGATTCTAATGATGACTGGATTGCCGAAAAAGATCTTGTCCTCACACTTGATGCTTCTTGGCTTGATGATGAAGAGTTGTTTGATGTTGACACAATTAGGATTGTGCCTATCGCTACCAATGAAAGAAGTGTGGAGATTCAATCAGTTATGACTGTGATTGATGTTGACACCACTTCGGCCGCAAAGACAAGAAAATTGGTAAAGACTCGAGCAATTAAAAAAATTATGGACTACATGAATTTATTATTTATATGGCTCTTTAAATAATTCAAAATCCAATTTAATGTATAGGTGATGATGGAGGAAAAGGCAAGGCAATGAGAATAATTACCCTTGTGGATGAAGATATGGACTTGAAGGAAGTTGTTGGAATAGATGATGCGACCTATCCCATCATAGATAGGTGGATGAAGATGATGATGGTATTAATGAGGATGCCTTAAGAGTGGTCTATCATTTGTTTACTGTTTTTTTTTTTATGAAACTTATGTTATTTTGTTTATGCAATATCTTGAATTTAAGTTATTTTAACCCAAGTTATTTTGATGACAATATTAATGACGAAGACTTAGTATGTCTTACAATGCTTGAATATATTAATTCATTTTGTTTTATGTCCATAATGGTTTTTATGAATTTTGGATAACTTAAGAGTGATCTATCATTTGTTTATTGTTTTTTTTTTTTTTATGGAACTTATGTTATTTTTTTTTATGCAATATCTTCAATCTAATTGATTTTGATGATAATATTAATGACGAAGACTTATTAGAATGCTCTTGCAATGCTTGAATTTATTAATTCATTTTGTTTTTATGCTCAGAATGGTTTTTATGAATTTTGTATGTTATTCCTTATTTTATATTTTTTATATTGTATTTAATTAATTTTATAGTTTATAAAATAATATAAAATAAAAAAATCAATACTCAAAAAGCTTACACCTCAACGCCTCAAGGATTACACCTCGCCTCGTCAAGGGTAATTAGTTGCTCTCATCAGTGAAAGAACCCAAGAATGCCCATAATTAACTTCACTACTTGCCTAGCTAGTGAGAGAGTCTACTCATAGGCCTTCAATTTTGCAATGTCCTCCAACATTAAATCAATACAATGCGGCACATGGAGTCCAGTACAACCTCTTCCCCTTCTCCATAAGCCTTGACCCAGCGTTCACATAATTTGAGGCATTACCAATGATAACTTGAACAATGTTTTCCTCCCCAATTTCATCTATAATACCAAAGTTTTCAAAGTGCACACGCAAGGCGAGGCGTAAACCTCGAGGTGTTGAGCGTAAGCCTTTTGAATATTGAACTTTTGAATTTTATAAAATATAAAATTAATTAAATATAACATAAAAATATAATTTTTTAAAAAAGGATAACATATAAAATTCATAAAAACCATTTTAGACATAAAAACAAAATAAATTTATAAATTCAAGCATTGTAAAAGCATTCCAAGTCTTCCTCATTAATACTATCGCCAATAACTTGAGTGATAGACCACTCTAAATCAAAATAACTTAAATTCCAACTGTACCATAAACAAAATAACTTAAGTTTCATAAACAAAAATAGTAAACAAATGATAGATCTCTCTATGTCATCTTCTTCTATTATATCTATTGTAGGATAGGTCTCATCATCTATTCCACCAACTTCTTCCAAGACCATATCTTCATCCACGAGGGTTACTTGCCTTTTCCTTCATCATTACCTATGCATTAAATAGGATTTTGAATTAATTGAAGAGCTACATAAATAATAGATTCATTTAGTCCATAATTTTTGCATCATTACCCAAGTAGTACTATTCCGTACCACAAGGTTTCGAAACTCTTGTCAGTTCCGGCCCAGCCACAAGAATACATCTCATATGCGATCCACAAGGCTCACCCTACCACTGAAGAAACCATTTCATAAACGACAGCCCGGACCACCCGGTTTTAATCCCCATTTCATATCTACTTCATATAAAATAACTATGAGCAAATAACAAACTACTATCCATCAATCATCTACATTTAAGTGCATGCAAACATAGTAAGCCAGCCCAAACATTACAATAGAGGAAATAAGCCTTTAATAACATTAACCCAGATTCTGGAGATTTCCAGCAATCTGCTAGCACAAAGAAAAATGGAAAATAAATAGTAAACGATGCTGGAAAATTCTAATTTTTGGTGGAATTGTAGATAATTAAACTAGGAACGTTTTCTAAGGGCTCGAAGGAATTTGACCACTAGAGAGTGAGGAAATAATTTAAAACCGTCGGGGAGATGGAGGATGTTGATGGGTTGGCAGCTATCCTAGGTTCTATAGTGGCAACATTGCCTGTGTCCTACTTGGGATTGCCTTTGGGGTCAACTTTTAAGGCAATTTTTAGTGTGAGATGGGGTGGTGGAAAGGATTCAGCGGGGGTTAGCAGGGTGGAAGTGCCAATATTTGTCCAAAGGTGGGACACTGACGTTGATCAAGAGTTCGTTAGGGAGTATTCTGACTTATTTTATGTCGGTGCATGTTATTCTTGTTTCAGTGGCGCATTGGTTGGAGAAATTGCAACGAATTTTCTTTGGGGTGGGGCGGGTGAGGATTTTAAGTATCATTTAGTGGATTGGAAGATGGTGTCTAGGTCCAGGGAGGGTTGGGGATTCGAAGTTTAGCGGTTTTTAATAGGGCTTTGTTGGGGAAGTGGTTGTGGGGATTTGTGAGGGAAGTGGATTGCTTGTGGCAGAGGTTGGTGGTGGCTAAGTATGGCATTGGGTGGGGAGGTTGGTGTTCTGGGGAGATGAGGAGTACTCATGGGAGGGGTTTATGGCTTGGGAGGGAGAGTTTTGGAAGTGGGTTAGTTTTAGTGTGGGTTGTGGTGCCTGGGTGAGGTTTTGGACGGATTGGTGGTGTGGCGAGCGAAGTTTCGATTGTCAATTTCCATTGGTGTTCCAGATTCCGGATTATCAGGGCGCAGAGGTTGCTCCCTACTTGTCTATAATGGATAGTAGGATGGTGTGGGATGTAAAGCTTCATAAGGCAATGTTTGATTGGGAAGTTGATCAGCTGGTGGACTTTTTGGTGGAGTTGTATAGTTCGAGGGGTGTTAGGGTGGGTGAGGACGAGTTGAGGTGGAGGTGTAATGCGGCCAAAGGCGTATTCTCTGTGTCATCTTTTTATCAAGTGTAGGTGGGGGCCAGGGATGTTTCTTTCCCTTGGCAACGGGTTTGGGTTTCTGGGGTGCCATCTAAAGTGGTGCTTTTGTTTGGTCAGTTGCGCATGGTCGGATTTTGACTTTGGATAATTTAATTCGCCATCCACATATCTTGGTAAATTGGTGTTGTTTGTGTTGTCATGATATGGAATCTGTGTCGCATCTTCTTCATTGTCCAATGATGCATCAGTTATGAGAGTTGATTTTTGGTGTATTCAATTTGCTTTGGGTGTAGTGTAGCAAGGGACGGTGACGGATGTGTTGGTTAGTTGGAGAGGGGGTAAGGTAGGGAAGAAACAATGGAGGGCTTGGTTGCTGGCTCCTTTATGCCTAATGTGGCTGGTGTGGCTGGAACAGAATCGTCAGACATCCAGGGGGTAGTGGCTTCAGTCCTTGCTTGAAAAACAAGTTGTTGGTTGTCTTGCACAGATGGGTCTCAGGGACTATGGACCCAGATTTATTTACTGTTTTGGATTTCATTGAGTCTTTATTTCTTCATTGATTGTAGTTATTGGGTCCTTGGCATTGTCTTGATGCTTTTTTTAATAATATTTACTCCTTATTTATCAACAAAAAAAACGTGGGTAAGTCCAGATTCTTCGCGTTTTGGCAAAACGGGCATATCTCATTCTATACTTAACAAAAATGGTTGAGACCAGTGGCATTGGAAATATAACTTAAAGACCTAACTTTTTCAATTTGAATCACTCAAAAATTCCTTCGGAGGAAGAAATCATGGCTTTTTGAAGTCGGCCTAGCTGCTGCCTTGTCAACAGTGGAGAAGTAAAACATGTTTTCGGCTACCAAATGTTGTCAAACAATTTTATAAAAAAAATCACTTACAGGTCATCCTAAAGTAGTTCCAATAGCTTCAGATTCTAAAAATAACATTTTTTTTTTTTTTCTGAAATTTACTAAGCATTTTGGAAGTCAAGGCAGATTCTGGACAGTTTTTTGAAGTTTTAAGTAAGAACCAAATCTGCTATTCTCTATTGTCATGCATGCAAGGCCACACCATTATTTTTGAAGTCATTCTTATATATTTAAGATACATTTCAGATCATACTAATGGAACCAAGAGAAAAGAAGTAAAGCAAAAACAAATGGAAAGAAAACATCAAGCTTAGAGACCCCTCTTCTATTGAGTCCTTTAACCATTTCCTTCATGCATCTTTATAAAAATTAGAACGTAACAGATGCATTTCAAAGTTCTACCGAGGATAGAGCTTCAAGTTTTCCTACCTTAAGATAGCTTTCAAAAATCCTTCAAGTTGATGAGCTTTTTTTTCCTTTCTTCCCCTCTTCCTTTCCTCTCTTCTTCCTCTCTTTCTTTCAACTCAAAACTAGACTACAAAGTTAGCAATGAGTATCGTCCATACTGTTTTCAGGCCTCCACTGAACAAGGGAAACATGCACCCACACATTCAACACTGGAATTAAGCCAAAATATTACTTAGAATTGTTAAAAATAAAATAAATTGGACACTTCGACAGAATAAGAAATTGCATAACCCACAAGCTTGAGGAACTCATTGTACTTCACAATGGCCAGCCACATTATGAGTATACAGCTATCTGTAAACCATTGTGAATCTAACAAATGCTCTCTGTATCCATGACTTCAATTTGGCATGTCCCGCTATTTAAATTGGACTGAGAAATATCTAATATACAGTCTAAAAAATTGCACAAGAACAAAAAGACCATCATAAGCAAAAATATAAAATAAAAATGCCAAAGGGGAAGATTGCAGTTATTTGGCAACTAGAAGCCAAGCAAACTAGAGGGAGGAGGACAGAGGAATGGGAAACTGCCACATTGCAAACTCACTTTGTATTGGAAAAAGTATGGAAGGGAAAATAGATATTGGACCATTGACTGACCATTTATTAGGTCCTTCGATGGTGCTTTTTATTACTACCATCACAGTCGTCCCTGTAAAAATGAAAAAGGACTTCAATATGGCTCCCTCTTTCTTTATGTTCTTGATTTATTGCTGAAAACCATGGATCATTATAAAAAATATCAGCTCGACTCATTTCTCTCATGTTGACTGGGCCAATCTTGGAGTTTTGATAGTGTCAGCAGGTCTGGAGAAAAAAAAGAAAGCCCCTCAAGTGCTTATGAGGACTCCCAAACTAGTTACAATTTCTGCATGACAACTAGTGGCCAATACTCTTCCTTGTTCCTTGAGCCAGGACTCCTTACTTAATATATGTTAGCCTTCAAGGTGTAAATCAATATGCAAGCATAAAAAGGACCATAGCTCAAAGGAAGAAACTGGAGAGCCTCATTTCGATAGTTTATCAACTGAGGTGATGGCTAACAAAGGGATAAAAACTTTCTTTTTTCTATTTGGGTTCAGTGGAGGGAGAACAGGTATGCTTATTAGTAACTCTGAAAGCCAAATAATAAGGCCTCGTTTGGGAACATATTTTTTTAGTAACTTTTTGACTTTTTGGCTAAAATATGATGTAAAAAAAAATAGTATGTTTGGGATAAATTTTTGATTTTTTACAAAAAGATGTGCAAAAAGTAGAGAGAAAATGGAATCTTTGACTTTTTTGGTATATGTTGTTGACTTTTTGATTTTTTTGGCGACTTTTGAACTTTTTGGCTAAAAAAGTCACTTGCCAAACGAGGCCTAAGTATATTAAAAAAGACAGTATTACTAGTAGATTAGTAAACAAAAGAACTCCTCAAGGTTTTACTGCACCACTATGACTGAAACAATTTAAGTTGGACGCTCAAGCTAAATAAAGCTTAAAAGAATCTAGCACTATATTTCAAGAACATAATTTTACGAGAAGGCATCCTGGTATATGGGCTGGGCAGGCATCCTTTCTAGAAGTACTACATGTTCATGTTAAAACATCTACCTAGACAAGTCACAGGCAAGGAGAGTCTATTAACTAACTTCTATAAATTTCTCCACGTACTATTGTTTGACACATACACAAGATGAGCCTGACTCATACATGATTCATGGGTGAAGTACCCTAGTACAAATAGAGAAGGAAAATTTTCCTTTTCCTAGTGATTATAACTAATTTCTTTCTTTTTGTTTTTGTTGTCTCAATTCACAAATCACACCATTTTCCCTTATCCAAAAGCTTCAAGCAAACAACCTTCCAAGTGCTAACAATGGTTTCCATTTTGTACTTCTTTTTTTATTTTTTATTTTTTTATAAATAGATTCCAGTTTGTACTTTTGGTGGAAGTTGATCAGTGGTTCTAGGGAATTTCTAGTTTGAGGTCTTTTAATTTTTATCTTTCTTCTTCTTCTTCTTCTTCTTTTTTTTGGCTTTTGGAGATGCAAAATTCCTAATTAAATTGTTGTAATAAAAAAATTTTAACATATTTTTTCAATTGATAAAATCCACTTAATTTTTTAGTGACATCATCAATCTTAGATATGATTTTATCAATTTTAGTTTTGAAAAAAAATAATTTGCAGAAACAGCAGTTACGAGTATTATTAATAAGGGTAAATTACACTTCACCTCCCCAAGGTTGGATAAAAAAACACAGAGGTCCCCTAGAGTTTATTTTGTAACACTAAACCCCCTTGTACCAATGGCCAAACTGCAACTGTTAAGCTTTTTTTCTATTTTAGAAGTGTGTTATATATGCGATTATGAAGAAGCGACGGACTTTGAGCTTACTATGTTTGATCACAAAAGGACAATTATGCCCCTCTTTTCACTCCAAATTTGTAATGGCCATATATGGTCACAAACAATTCAGAAGTTGCACGTATAGTTGTGAGGGTGTTGGATAGAGCTGAGGGAGACAATGGTTGTGAGGGTGATGGCTACCGGTGATGAGGGTGATGATGAAGAGAAAAGAAAAGTAGAAATAGAGAGACAGGGAGCAACGAAGAGAGGTGGATCGGATTCAGTTTGCCCAATATGAGAGCCTAAAAATATAGACTAATCAACTATTTCCTGCTAGCAACCCACCACATACACCGCTGACCACCACTACCAGTAAACAGACCCTCTTTCTGATGCACAGTATACAAAGTTCAAGGAAAGTTAAATTTAAAGGCCTAGTGGCAAGGCCTTGGGTTGGGGGTGTGCTCCCTCCAAGGTTCAAGGATCAAAAACTCTTAAGTGCTAACAATTCCTTGGGGCCATCGGACTAGGAAAAAACCTTAAATTAATCGTAGTGCACTTGTGAGAAACTCCTTGCTGAGGGCCAATGCACCCCTGGGGATTTGTCTGGCTTTGATGCGGACATCCTAGTGCCAATCAAAACAAAAATTCAAAGAAGAGATAATATTTAAATATTAGCATGATTTCAAAGAGAAATTGAAACAAACCATACATAATTATTTTTCTAGAGTTATTAGAGTCTTATTTGAGTCTTATTTTATAGTTATTTTATATTTTCTAGAGTTTTTAGGTCAATGAAATTTTCGTTCATATTTGCTGCCATGGGCTGTAGGGGTCGCCCATAGGTCATCTTGTGAGTCAAGTTATTTAATTAGTTTTTGTTTATGTTTCTTATTTAGTCTCAGATAGGTTTTGGACTATGAAGCACGGGGTGCTCCGAAAATGTTGCTGTACTCATACCGGGTACTGGTACTTGTACCAATAAGGCTGCATGTGTACCAGATACTCAAAATACATACCGAGTATTTTTTATACATTCTTTCGCAGTTGAAAACTCCATGGGTATTTTGTAAGTTTCTTAATAAACTTGTATATTCAATTGTGTTTCTAATACAAGAGTACATCGGTTTATATAACAACCTAACCCTAAGACTGAAAAGGAAACTCTATATCAAAAAAAAAAAAAAGACTAAAAAGGAAACTAGAATAATTACTCAATCCCTAACATTCCCTAAAATATACAAAAATATATATTATATACATAAAACCTAATATTCTCACAACTTCATGGCTATGGGAGGCTACATCGGGAGTACACCAAGCTATGGAACATTAGTGGAAATATATGTAATTTATTAGAGAATTATGATTTACTTGAAATTACAAATCCTTTACTTGATATGCCAAAGATGATAGATGCATTATTTAATGATGAAGTTAATGGAAGTAAAAATTGAAATTTTAAGTTTTCAAATTTGGCTTAACTTGCTTTTGAAATGAAACTTTATTTTGTAATTTCTCCTATTTAATGGCATTAAAATAACTTATAGACTTTGTTGTGGTATTGGTATTGTTGAACTATGATTTCTCTTTTTGTTTTGTAATTTTTCCTTTTAGTTTTGGTATTGAAATTTGATTTGTAGATTGAATCTCAAATTATAAATTATAAAAAATAAAAAATTTATTAGCGTACCCCATTTGTACCCGTATCTTATTTCTTTTACATCTTGCCATATTGGC
This sequence comes from Camellia japonica, assembly GCA_030407325.1. Classification (NCBI taxonomy): domain Eukaryota; kingdom Viridiplantae; phylum Streptophyta; class Magnoliopsida; order Ericales; family Theaceae; genus Camellia; species Camellia japonica. The sequence continues at coordinate 103,471,919 of JAPPVO010000017.1, read as the reverse complement.
GTAACCGTATCAATATCCGCACCCGTGCTTCATAGGTTTTGGAAGTCTAAATTTTAGAAATTTTCTATTTTGTAATCTTAGTTGATAAAGGAAGTTTCTAATGTCCTATGAAACACACGGACACGGACATGGACATGGACTCGGACACGCATATGGACACAGACACGGTAATTTCTAAAAAATAGGGACATAGACATAGCAGGGAACACGACAAATTTTTTAATTTTTTTATAAATATTTTTATTTTAATATACAATAATTATTTTATTTATTTATTATATTTTTTAAATAATGTGCTCTAATTAATTTTTTTATTTTATTTTACATACATGTGTTTATTTTTATTTTTTTAGTTAATATGTATAAGTATATATTATCTTATAATATATATTATATATTATCTTATAATATATAATAATAATAATAGCTAATTATATAATAGTTATATATATCTCAGTAAAGAAGATAAAGACGACAGAGAGAAAGGGAGGGAGACAGAAGCAAGAGAGCAATCGCGAGGGAGAGAGAGAAGGCGAGAGAGAGAGAGAGAGAGAGAGCTCTAAGAAGGCAAAGGCGAGAGAGAGAGAGCTCTGAGAAGTCGAATCAAAGGGCTTTGGATCGTCAAGTCGAAAGGAGTTGAAGTGTACTTCGCTAGTCAAAATGAATTGGATGGAGGTCGATTGGCTCAAGATTGAAGTTATGAAAGAGCAAGAGAGAAAGCGAGGCTTACGGCGCTAACCAGGTTTGTACTACTTTTCTTTTTCATTTACTCTTCTCGCCGACCGTGTCCCATGGCATGTCTAGATTTGGACACGTGTCCCCACCATGTCCCTTGCAAAAAAATAAATTAAATAAAGGGGACAAGCTATCTGGCATGTCCCGTACGTGTCCCCGACGTATGCACGTGTCCCCGGCGTGTCCACGTATCCCCGGCGTATCTCCGTATCCGACACCGCCACGGCTTCCAGCATGTCCATGCTTCATAGCTAACGTCTATATAAAATTATGTAATACTTCTACTTTAATAAAATTGATATTTTAGAGAATTTTGAGAGCTTTAAAACCTCTTTGGGTTTGTGTGATGTAATCCTAACGCTAGGTGTGATGCGTAACGGGTTCTAGGAGTAATTCCTAGAACTATCTTCTTCTCCTTCCTTTCTTTCTTTCTTTCTTTTTTTTCTTAAATTTCAGTACTTTAACAGCCAAAACACTGTTTACGGGTACTGTTCACAGCCCCAGAAACACCCGTTGAACAATGCCAAAATCTCATCTTTTTATGCTTAAACTCTTATCCATTCATTACTCTAAACAAACCCTTAAAAGCCCTATACTAATATTGCAATTTCAGCCATAAAACCCAATTAAAATCAGCCCGAAAAGCCCACTGTTGTTGTCCCTACTCGTCCGGCATCACTCTCTCTACTTTCTTCTGCCGCAAACCACCAAGCATTACCTACTTTCATTTAAACACATGCATATATATATAATACCCAATCTCAATTAATCATTTACACACACACATATATATATACAAGTGAGAGAGTTATGTAGGATGATTAAGGACAGCAGCAACAGTGGGTTTTGGGGGCCTGATTTGATGTGGTTTTTATAGCTGAAATTGCAATAAGAATATAGGGTTTTAATGGGTTTGTATAGGGCAATAAAGGGGTAAAAATTTAAGCATGAAAAAATGAGATTTGGCACTGTTTCGGGACTGTTTCAAGGGATAACAGTGTTTGGGCTGTAAAAGTGCAGAAGACATAAGAGGGAAAGAAAGGAGAAAAAGAACCAGGAGACCTTAGGCATCATACGTGGGGTTTGATTGCATCACACAATCCATAAGAAAGCTTCAAAGCTCTTGAAATTATCTAAAATATTAACTCTATTAAATTAGAAACATTACGGGTGTGTTTGGTTTGGTTTGGTTTGGTTTGGTTTGGTTTGGTTTGGTTTTGGGAGATAAATTTTCAAAAAAAAAATTTGGGAAAAGAGTTTAGAAATTTTTTTTGTTTGTTTGGTTGTATATTTTGGAAATAGTTTGGGAGTATGGGAGTTTGGGATAATTTGATATTTTGTTGTAGTTGAGTAAATGTGTGTGAGAGAAAAAGCGATTGAGAAGGAGAGAGGAAAGAGAAAAAAGTGATTGATTGATGTGTAGAAGAGAAAAAATGATTTTGGAAATTTTTTTTTCCAAAATCACTAAACCAAACAAAATTTTAAAAAATTTTCTCCAAAATTACTATCTCAAAAGCAAACCAAACAAAGGCTACATGCTTTTATATAGACTTTCAAGACTTCTTTCATTAACTAGGACTCCAAAATAAGAAACTACTACAGTTCAACTTCCAAAAGTCATCTAAGACCAAATAAAAAACATCCAAAAGTCATCTAAGACCAAATAAAAAACATAAACAATAACCAATTAAATAACTTGACCCACAAGACGACCCATAGGCGACAACCCCTACAGCCCATGGCAACAAATATAAAATTACCGAAATAACCTTAACCTAAAAACTCTAAAATCCATAAAATGAGACTCTAATAACACTAGTAGCTTAAAATCATAGCGATTTCCAAATATTGTCATTTCTTTAATTTCGTTTTCCTTGCTCTTATTGTGGATTGGATCAAAGATAAAGCGCATTTGGCACCAGACAGATCTTTATACACTCGAGCACCATTTTTTTGTAAAATAAAGATTGTATGCAGATGGAACTCACTCGTAAACCCTTGCAATTGGAAATGAGAGGCACCAACTAATAATTAGAGATAGATAGGTAGATATGTAAGGTATTATGTATTTAAGTTGTGAAAATTTGTCAAAAAAAATAATATGATAAAATTTATATATTGGGTGGCGGTAGTGCATTTCTGTTCTTATGTTCTAGCTGCCACTCACATCGGGCAGAGAACTTTGCCCAAAATAAGCAGATTTAACTTCAATCCTGAATTGTACTAACAAATGGAATAACCAAGTCGACTCCAGTTAGACAAACCCACCCGTGGGTGGCACTGGAGATCTCAAACAACTGCCATTAATACATTTATGTCCCCTAATAGCTGAGACTAACCGAGGATGCCATGTATATATTCACTTCAGTGTAATCATAGGATATCCATTAGTTTGAGACATTTCAATATAATTTGGATAAAACCAAGATTTAAGCATTCAAAATGGAAGTTCAAATTAACTTTGAAGAAATACTACTCACCTCAAGTCTTTCAAAGTAAGTGTTAGTCCCAAATATAATCAACCTACATCATATAATGCCATGCGTGTTGGTAGGTAATCCATTTCAATAAAATTAGAGCAATTGAATTTCATTTTTATTAAATTAACTTCTTTAAGGTGTATCAAGATTCAGATGTGTCATTGTTTTGAAATGAAATGTATATGGCTATTTTGTTCTCAAACTGTTTAAACTCTCAGTTCATGCTTTTTATCGTACAAATGCTGATATCCATTATTTTATATTTAAACTATTTTTAAATTTTCTGAAATGCACATTCTGAGGCTATCTTTTTCATCTAGGTTGCTGATGATTCAACCGTGTATGGTTGTTGTATGTTAGTTGAGGAAATAATACAAAAAACCCCTGGATTGGCTTCCATGATCTCAAATGGACAACCATTCCATTTGGGTTTAAGCTACTGTATATTAACCACACGGCGGTGTTATTGCACTCTTTCGAGGATTCCATATTTCGAGCTGCATTTTGATGTATTGAATAGGTAGTTCAAGTGATCATGCCTTCTATAGCCTATCTCATGCCATACTTGTTATAGAAAGGAGTACTTAGAGCTGATATGTGGCTTTGTTGATGTTTAAATTATTACCTGCTATGCAACAGTCTTAAGAATGGTTCAGTGGGGGCTTTCTTTTAAGAGTAAAGAAGACTAATAGAATGTAATGCACAGGGTGCCATAGGTAATGATTCTACTACAGTGCCACAAATTTAGGTCTAGTGGATTGATACATTTAATCTCCGCTGAAACCCTAGTAACACAAACAAAAGATATGGATATATACTGAAAGCATTTGGGAAATGCTCAATGAAAAGGAAAAGCAGCAGAACAAATAAATAATTCGTTCAAATGACATACCAATAGAGATTTTATGTAAGAAAGGTAAGCAAATCTGTAAAAACCTCTCTTTGAATGAGGCAAAATATCTCAAGGTCAAAGGAAACTCCAGTAAAAAAAAAGACTTTCTAATTTCTATTAGTCAATTGCACAGCATAATAAGGTATGGGAATAAAATATAAATTGAGCATATTAATGAGTAAAAGGTTATCAAAAGAGTGAAGTAAAATCGGAACTTACATGAGATCTGCAATGAGCAGTGGGCAGCAGATGTCAAGTGAGCTCGTCAACAAGAATTCATAAAGTTACAAGTGAATTGCCCTCATTATACATAACTTATCACTTCAGCATCTCCTGTATCCTTTGAACTTTGAAATGAGATGGATGTACTGCCCCTTTTCTACCATATGTCTTATCACTTCATGAGCTTCAGAAAGCTTTCCGGCATTACGCAGATTACTAACTAGAGTGCTATACACAAGAAAATTTGGATTACAGCCTCTGGATTCCATTTCTTTAAGCATTAAACATGCCTCCTCAAATTTTCCAGCCATACAAAGCCCACGGATCATGGAATTGTAAGTAAATACATTTGGCATCTGTCTCTTGATGATCATCTCATCAAAAAACCCTTGAGCCTTCTCAAGTTCCCCCGCGACAATATACCCTGTGATCATAACGGTGTAACAGACCACATCAGGCATGCACCCATGCTTGATCATCTCATCAAAAAAATACTTGCAGGCATCCAAATTACCTGCTCGGCTGAGCCCATCTATCAATGTTGTAAAGTGAAGAACACTTGGATCACAACCTACTTCCTTCATGTGGTTCAAAAGATTGAGTGCCGCAAGCGGTTTGTCCCCTTTTCCAAGAACATGGAGAAGGATGTTAAATGTATGGAAATCTGGTGAAAAACCACTTCTACCCATTTCATCTAACAATCTATGAAACTGATCTAGCTTCCCCAGCCTATATTTTGCACACATAAGTATATTATAAGTTAAAATATCAGGGGACTGACCTTCAATCAACATCTGTTGATATACCCACTCAATCAACTTGTACTGGTTTACTACAATAAGGGAATGTAGAATTGCATTGAACGAATGCTTGAATGGCCTAAAATTAAATGTCTTCGACTTGATGAACCTCTCTACAACTTTCCTGGCTAAGCCCGCCTCTCCACAAGTACATATCAATATGTTAAAGGTGCGTGCAGTGGTTGGGAAACCATTCTCAATCATCTCATCAACTAACCTCCACATTGCTTTAAATTCCTCAGCTTCTGCAAAAATCTTCATAATCAAATGGTACGAATTCACTGTGTGCTTGTAATTCTCTTGTTGATCAGACCACATAAAAAACTTGTACCCCAGTTTTGCACAACGGTTCTTATTTGCATAATTAATTGTTTTCAAAATCCCTAAAAGAACTTCCCTAACAAGCAGGCCTGAAACCCTTATTTGCAAATCATCTAAAGCTGCTTTCGCATCAAACCCAGGACCATCTTGCTGAAGAATTTCAAGAACCTTTTCAGCATCAACTCTCACATTTGCAATAAAACTGTGTCTTGCAGAGAAATTCCCCCAAGAATGGCTTTTACGGCTGCTTTCCACTCTTGTACAGCCAAGTGACTCATCAAACTCAGGTTTTTCATCAGTAAAATCCATATCTGAACTCCTCCAAGGTTCATTTAAGGATCCCTCTATGATTCCAAACCCATCATCAACACCATCCCCATAATAGGTACGGCTACATAAGGAACGTGAAATGCCGGAAGAACAAAAAATGCTTTGAACCAACAACCTCTGACCAAGTAGAGTTATAGAGTACATTGCGAGAGCAAACCAAGAAATGGGAAAGAGTTATTCTAGTAACACATAATGGGATCACTGATCCGTCCACAGATGCCGATGTGGCTGGCCACGTCATACAAGTGTGGGACGACCACTTTCATTCAACAATCAAAATAAATAAATAAATAAATAAATCGCAGATGTAGAAAACCCATCTCCTTCTGCATATAACCCAGAGAAATGCTCATCATGCCACCTACGAATAACCACTGAACAACGAAGATCATTATATCATCAGCAAGCACAAAAAGCATCACTTTAAATACATATCTATATCTACATATATAAATACACATCAAGGCCAGCCCTGAGCGTTATGGGACACAAAAATTAGAGATAATATGTTTTCAGAAATTATAGCACAACAAAAATCAGAGATTTCGAAACTTAAAGACTAAGGAACACAGATTATGATTGAGAAACTAGGGAACAAATATTAGGGCACAGAAATTAGGAGAAAAATTAGGGCAACAACTATATTGTTCAATTAAAATCTGAGAGAGACAGAGGAAGCACTCACCGCCGGATGTGACTGTTCTCGTCTTCGGTGATGATTGCTCGCTGATCTTGAGTCGTTGCTCGAGTTACGTTGCACACACACGGCTGGCAGGGAGAAATGTGAGTTTCATATATATGTAGAGAGAGAGAGATTTGTCGTCGGGGAGGGAAGTCGTCGCCTTTCAAGTGTTCGACAGAATGTACGAGAGATGGTGACTAAAAACCAAACTCAGATTGATAAACTGAAAATCTACAATAAAAACCAATGATGGAATACACATTGAAAAATGGTAGAGATGCCAAAAAAAAAATCTATTAAAATTTTTTATAAATCTTTTAGGTGTCGTATGAGTCTTACATCTATATAAAATATTTGATAAAAATTTTATAAAATTTTTGAGATCAGTAGTATTATTTATTAATATTACTCCTTCCGTTCCAAAATAATAGTCCTTTGTGGAGAATCTAACTTTTTTGGTACTATAATTATTGTATTTTAAAAATATTAACTTTTAAAATTACCCTTTAATAGTATATTTTTTTAGAAATATCAATTGTCATAATTATACTTTTTGTGTTGTTAATACATCTAAAAAATGGCAAAATAAAAAATTCATGGTATTTTAGTCCTTGATTTTTGAAAATGGACTAATATTTTAAAACAATGAAAAATAAAATAAAGAACTAACATTTTGAGACGGATGAAGTACCTTTTTTGCCCAAAAATAAATTGTAGACTGTTGCATGACAAAGGAAAACAAAAAAAAGGTAAAGTTACGGACGGGTTGGGTTCGCCCAACTTGCACCGCCAAACTCAGATTTTTTGACTTGCTACTGCCCGCTTAATACCATGCATCCAGGCCAAATTTGTGACGCCCCAAAAATCGGGAACATCAAGTAATATATTAACAATTAAATACAGAGGTTATCTAAAGTTACAAGAGTAGGAAACACCACTAATGAGTCCTTTGACTAATAACCAAGCAAGATCCCAGGAAGGTCGGAGGAGTCAAAATAACCTCCCTTCTAAATCTAACCACCTTAGATAGCAAAGCTACCTTTTTGACAGATCTTGACAAGGTATTAACACAAGGTCTACATGAGTTGACGAAGTATAAGGATAGGTTACAAATGTTATATACAAAATCATGTCTTCAAATACAACAAGCGATTAATCACTTACAATCTCATAATCGTGTTTACAAAACTAGTTCCTAACTCTCATAGGATAGCCATACATCTTCAAATACTTCAGCTTTGCCTTCGACCGGTCTAATAGTCCTCAATATCCTGGCATGAAAACGTCGTGAGCTTTGAATGCCCAGTAAATGCACACACACTCCGTCCGTTTTTCCCAATTCAATATACTAGTGTATTTATAACAAACAAGTAGTGAAGCATGATATTCAAGTCAATAACAGCAATTTCAATAATAGAGGAAAGAAACATGACATTCAAATAGATAACAAATGTTACAGTGTTAGTGGTTAGTATTCTAAAAATTCCCCAAAAGAGATTTCATCCTTCCAACTACAAGAATTGGACTCGGATTATTCGGTATAGCCCATCTTTTGCTACTTTGCAGACCTTACCTCGAATGCCTACGAACGATTATATACCACGTAGCGCCAACCGAGGATCTCAAAAGAGATATTAAAATAGGAGCCTTGCCCATAACCTCCTCCAACTTTATCCATCATAAGCACCTAGGGTCCGAATACAACTGATCCATTCAAGGGTTCCGATATAACCACTTGCATAAGACTTTCCTTCAATTAGGGAACACATCCCATCAATCCATACTTAACACATTATCATCTCTTCATTATTCAAGTGATCGAAAATTCAATACCGGCCCAATTAAGTTTCTCGTTGAGTTAAAAGTTTTAAATTAAAATTATAACAACTTAACAATGTAATAATATCCACAAAAGCATAAGCACCATCAAATGAAGAAGATAAGGAACATAACCATAATACATGCAATATCATAGCAAGACATGATCATATATTAATAAGCACATTCATGAAGACAAGAGTATAAAACACCAATGCGAAATAGAATTTTCAGATTCAGTATCACTTAAAGATTAAAATTAAAAAGGCCATTTCAGATTTTTTTTCCAAACCTGAGCTCCCTATGATTTGTAGAGAATAGTTTTCAAAACATATTTTAGAAGTTTTATAGCCTTCCTAGATTTTTAGTTATTTAAGAAATACTCCAATGCTGTCAGATTCGTTGACTGTTATGAAAATCGGGTTTTCTCACAAACCGTTCACTCTTTTTCAATGAAACCAATTTTTCCTGAAATCTAACTCCTTAAGGAAGATTTTGATGTAAAACCGAGGTCCAAAAGATTTTTCTACATTTTTCTAAAACTTCCAAAAGTTGGCTGTAAAACAGATTTTTATGGTACAGTTATTGAAATAAGAAAGTTGGTGAGGAAAGAGGTTAACTAGGGAAAATTTTCCACTCCTTTTGTGATAAAAACATGCTAAATAATATATATTAAACTCAAAAATTTTAAGGTAAAGGTGTGCCTTTGGAAATTTTGAGAGATGGATATGGAAAAAGGTAGTATTATATCGATTAAGAGAAATACAAGAAGGGTAGAATCAAGGCTCAACTCCTTTCATTTTTAACACAAGAATACCATCAAAACTGTAACGCCTCAATTTTCATGCCCAAATGGTAATACAATAGTCATGGCTCTTTAAAGTAAAACTGATAATAAATCCTCATACTTGCATTATATGATGTAAATAGTCTTCATGCGATAATACAATTAATTAAGCAACAAATACCCCCAAGGGTTTACAAGTTTCCGAGGCTTGAGTCTGGTTACGCAAAATGGTTATTCAAAACCACACATATAAAGCCCTTGGCTTGCAATCAGAGTCATAGCAAATGAGCACATTATGCTCTCTGCACACACTTCCGCACCTTCAATTAGGCGGAATCATCACATCTTTTCTTGCACAAAATCCCATAGGGTGAGCATAAAGCCCAGTAGAGAATTCTTAACAAAGTATATACATTTTACACAAGTTTCAAGAGATGGAATGCTCATGCCATACCATGCCTTTTTGAAAGTAAAACACACCTTCATCTTTTGAAAACCAACATGTTCAATGATGTCATGCCATTTCAACTGCTCAACATTTATCAAATTTATTCGAGGGGCGGTAAATACAACTCTGGTAATCCCTAGGTCAATGTCTGCAAGTAGACTATATAAGTACTACCAATTTGTCATTTTTACCAGTATCAATTGGAGAGCTCGACACCCATAATCTGTCATTTTTACCAGTATTAACTGGAAGGCTCGACACCTATTCTCTACACTACCTTTCAAGACTTACCACTGTATTTATCCCAAAATCATTTCATGAAAACTTGTTTCTCAACATTCCTTTCTCAATGCAAGTTTTCAAATCAACTTTCAAAGCTCAATGTAATCAAATGAATTGATATACCAATACAACAATAATCAATACAATGCAACAATTCTTCCATTTCCAATTCTTCCACACAATGCTACCATTGTGATCAAAATTTCCATTTCTCCTTTCCATGCAATTTCACAAGATGAATAAATATACATTTATTTCAATTCATCCGAAGAATAACACATCTTCCATATTTCGAGCATTTTCAACAAATTAGCTATTTCAAGACTAAATCAACATTTTGAATAACAATTTTCAAAATGAACAACAACTCTTATACTTCTCAAAATTTATCATTTATACAATATAAATAAGAAATTTTCCAAACATCACTTATTTTGGCATTCAAAATAAATATAACAATATCAATCATGGATTTTCAACTTCTTTTTTTAAAAATCCCCAATTTCTTTGTTTTCTCACCAAAACCATCCATCTTCAAACATATGAGAAAAATCTCACAAAAATTCTCTTTCTTCAATCAACATAGTTCAAAACCCCTAATTTGTATCTCAAAGGATCAAATAGTAAACCCACTTTGAAAATCACTCTTTTTCTTGAATCAACAACTAATTTTCAAAACTAATCAAAGGATGATTTCGAAAATCATCTTGATCTTGCAAAAACATATATATAACTCAAAGAAAATCCCTACCTCAAGTTTGAAGAATAAATGAGTTGAAAATCCCAAAATCAACGACAATGAAACTCGATCTCCACCGCAGACAACGTAGTTCTCGCCTAGATGACCAACTTTGGTGAAAAACTTGGATCTAAATCCCAATGGATTTGGAGAAATCAAAGATTTTGTGAGGTTATTGGTAGGAAATGTAGAGAGAAGGGAGAGGAAATGTTTTTAGAAAGAGAGAGATATACAAAAAGTGACATTCAATCAGCCCAAAGAGAGAAGAAAAGGAAAAATTCCGGATTTACCTAACTTCCCGCACGTGCGGAGCCTCCTCTCGCACGTGCGACGCGTGCTCCGACACGTGCGGCCCTCACCCCCGCATGTGCGGCCTCCTTCCCCCGCACCTCACCCCACACCTGCCTTTTTAGCAGAATGCTACACCCTCTGCCCCTGTTTCCCGCACGTACAGCTTGGTCTTCCGCACGTATGGCCCTTCTCCTGAATGTGCGGCCCTGGCCCCCAGCCCAAAATTTCCTCGGTTTAACTCCCGACTCACCGGACCCGACTCCGCACCCTCCGAGACAAGTGAAACTTAACACCAGCATGAACAAGAGTGAGAACTTTTTTAGAACGATCTAAACACAACTTAACTCAAACGAGCAACAAGACTCCCCGTTGAAATCGACACTCTACAAGTGTAAACCAAAAAGGTAAACAAAGAGGGACAAAAGACGCACAACAAAACCGGTCGTCATAAAAACACATCTAAAAATACCATTTTAAACTTCTAATAACATGTATTTGAAAAAGGAAAATAAAAGAGAGAGTTGTGTTGTGGCTTACTTGAGGCTTGATTGAATTGCTAGCAAACTTTCTTTCTCTTCTATCCTCCACCAAGCTCACCCTCTTCTCTTCTCTCCCTCTCAGCTGAATGAAGTGACTATGTGTGTGTTCTTGTATGTAAAATGCTAAGGGAGGGGTTGTTTTGGGTGATTCTACTTACATCTACTTACACCACTACTTTACCTCTTTACACCCTCCATATGAGTTTTTTTTTTTTCCCTTCCAATTTTATCCATGTGTGAAATTACTTTTAAGGACAAAACACTAAAATTAAATATATTTGATTATCTCCTTACACCTCTTGGTCTTCAATCCCTACTCATCTTTTTCCTTTCTCAACTTTTTTTTTCTCCTACACATCTCCTTTGAAAGAGTAAGAATCATAGTGTTTTGATCATCGAAGAAAGCAATAGATGAAGAAACAGTGGTGAAGAACCATAAAAAAAAAATGAAATGGTGAGTTTTTTTATTTGTTTGGTAGGTTTTTGTTTCGATTTTCTAGGCTGGTCTTCGACTTTTGTTCGGTATTTCGAAATCGAACAAAATAACACTGTAGACGTCCCCGAACGTCCCGTGAGGGAATCCCCCGTTTTGTTCATTTGGGCTTACTACAGTTCGGACTCAATGTCACGGTCCTGTATCTAATCTCGCAGAGTGCAATGCAAGACCGATGAATCACCAAAGAGTCCAAATCCGGCAAATCGTTTTTTAAAACAGATTTTTTTGAAAGAAGTGCCAAACATGGACTGCTTTGCCAGATACAGAGTCGCCACCTAAATATTTATTTTGGGGGAAATTTAGGAAACCCTGACTCGTGCCTAAGGCCACGTGTTCGTCATCACCAAAGTTGCCTCGGCTCGGGAACTTGGGTACGATTGGGGAAGGTCACTTCGTGAGCACCCCCGCTCGCCCGATCAAAGATCGGCCTCTACTAACCATGATATCGAGTTTTGAAAACATTATGTGCTCTTATCCCGGTTTATTAGCCTAGAATTACTATGTGATGCACACAGCATACAAGTATAAACTAGATCACCTGAGTTGGAACAAAACATTTCATGTTTGTTTATTTGAAAATGGTTTGAAGGTGCTACTCGCAAGTAGGCTAAGACGTAGATTTTGCTACCCTTAAGTGGGCTTAGAAAACATGGTGATTTGCCACTATTTAGTGGGCTTAAAATTCGCAATCAATGAATTGTTCCAATTCAGATAATCCAACCTCCACCCACAGGCATTCAGGCAGTTATATCACATAAGCACATAGCCACATGGTAAGCATGCTATCATGGCAGTCACTCACACGCATGCAAGGATGCTAAAGCATAAACACTCACCGAGTACTCCAAGCCAAAGAAACAAGCTAATTAGAAATCATGCATGAATCCTAACTATGCTGAAATGCCTAATGCAGCACATGCAAAAATGCAACTAAAATAGGCTCGGCTATTCTAAAATGGCATATGAAATGCAACAAATGATACACATATTCAACTTGGAATTGAAATACAATGCAGTTAGTATGATGCGCCGAGTCCGGTGCATGCAAGACAGAATGAATGCAAATATGCGAGCATAAGTATGCTAATTGAAACGTGCCCTAAACTAACCATCATAAGCTGGTAAATAAAAGGGAGAAAGACATGGGGTTGGAAGACATATATCACACGCACGCACACTTATTACAAAATTGCCCTCCTCGGAGGGTTCGAATAAATAATACAGACCGAATAAATAATTAACTACTCTAAGCTAATTAAATATTACAAAACTCTAAATTAATTAACAAATTAATTAAGCTACTAAAGCAGTAAAGCTGCCTCGGGAAGAGGGTCAACTGCATGCATGCTCGATTCGCCTCGCTCGGAAACCCGTCGCCATGCCACTGTTGCCTTTGTTTGCACTGTTCTGCACCTCTGAGAACTGTGAAAATACTCGTGATGCTTCTGGAACACTCCCATAGCACTATGGGATGTCACCGGCCATAATGCAAGTCCACCGGGCACTGGAATGCAGTCATCGACCAAAAGTGGGGCCACCAGCTAGAATTTGGTAACCGGCCGGCACTGAAAGTAGCCGACCGGCCATTTCTTCCTGCAGAGCACTGGTTTTGCTGTAACAGAGGACAGACAGCACATGGCACAGCATTTTCAAGACAATGTGTGCATAGCCACTCTCCCTATCATGTAATGAACTCAAGGGAGTATGGCCCTCGGTCCTCAGGCCACCAATCACGCATTTCGATGCATGATGGCCAAAGGTACCAAGTTTGCAAATCAATGTAAATGAATGCTACACACTCTATCATGTTAGGATCAATAGTGTCGGCGACCGAGGATTAAGGCGTGTTTCGTCACTTTAAGTACAAACACACCTCATTCCTCATGTTTGGTTTGACACCCCAAACCAAACATAATGCAATGCATGTATGTGATATGGCTCAAATATGCAATATGACTCAAATATGCAATATGAGGCTAAGTTAGCAAAGCATGCCAAATGCAATGCAACCTAAACATGCAAATGTACAATGTGCTAAACATGCAAGATGCAATGCAATGCAACCTAACATGCAAGCTAAGCTAATGTAACAAGAACATGCGAACATGATATAATGCAAGCATACAAATGATGTAACAAGATGCAACATGCCAAACATGCAACTATGTACAAGGATGGGCTTAAACCGAAATGGAAGGCCTTAGCCATGCCCCAAAACAGTGGCCAACAATGATGTAACAAAAGCACGAATCACACATGCAAGCCTGCATGCACCAAGGCCCATCACTTAAGGCATAAAAGAGGCAATTCTAAGCATACTTAAAAGAGACAAACATGGGTATTTTACAAATATGTTGAGCTTTGAAATCATGCTAAAAGGAGTACCAAATCCAAACACACAAGTGAAACATAGCATGCAAAGGGGCCCAAAGCTTGAGACCAACCAAAGGGTCCAAACCATAGCCATACCAACCAAGCCTTAAAGAGCCAAAATGACTTAAATCAGTCCTAGGGCAGACCAAAACAAGACTAGAACATGTATGGAACATGGCCAAAACATGCTAAGAAGTAGGCACCAAAACAAAGGCATTCAAGACTACAAAGAGAGCACTCCATTACAACTATCACAACCAAGCATGGCATGGACTTTTCAACAAAAACAGAGTTATAATATACCAAAAGGAGCCCCGAAACCCACTGATATAGCAGTTTGAAGACTTAAACAAAGAGGCATGCACAATGACTCATTTTTAAGGAACAAAAGAACAACTCTTCAAAGCATTGAGAGGATGGTAAATGCAAGCATACGAGCATGAAGCATGGACTGAAATATGATCTAAAGTGATGCCAAATCATGAGAAAGGTCAAAGTAATGCATGCTAATGACTCACACACCCGAGGCTAACAAACTAGAATGCATGGTGGCTATACAAAGCAATGTAAGCATGACCAAAAGGACACCAAACAGACCTTAAGCATGGCAAAACAGAGCTAAAATGTTCTTGGAACCAAACCAAAATCATGCTAAAATGCCACCTTACAACATGATGCATGTTAGGCCAAAATATGGGATTACAAGACAAGCATATGATGCATGCAAGAGGCTATTAAACCAACTTAAAATAGAGGTATAACATGACAAAATATCACTAAATACCCACTGAGATAGAGCCAAAATCAACTAAGCATGCATGCTACCTTTATGAGCCAACAACACAAGCAAAGGAGACACAAAGGGAGAGGGGTGTCCCTCCCCTATACAAGACCCCAAAACCACTTCACCACCACTGAAAATCCTCTGGATTTCAGTGGTGAGAAGGTTGAAATAAAGGGGGCCCAAAGCTCAAAGAGAAAGACCAAAAATAGGCCAAACAAAGCCTAAGAGGGAGGGGGGCAACCCCAAACACAAAAGAGACCTCAATGAAACATCTTAAACATGAAAAATCAGAATTTTTATCAGTTATACACTAAGCTCAAAATAGCATGCAAGATAGGCTAAAAGCAAGTGCAAAAATGGGGAATATAAAGCAATAGTACTCACCCTTGAAGAACACTCCAAGAACAGCAACTCCAGCCCCCTCCTTCTGATCAAAACCAACTCAAAACTCCAAGAACAAACTCTTAACACCTCAATAACCAAGGTATAGTGTAACACTAGGTGCTTTAGTGCAAAAATAAGAACAAAACACACTTTTGAACACTATTCCACACACAAATGTAGAGAGAGAGAGAGGAAGATATAGAGAGGGAGTGATATATATGATATATATCTGATTTGCTCAACCTCTCTAAAGGAGAGGGGAGGCCCTCTTTTATAGAACAAGAAAAGGGCCTAAGCTTATTGGAGAAGCTAAGGCAAAGGGGTCAAGCTTCCTCAAGAAGCTAGAACAAAGGTTCAAGCTTCTTGGGGAAGCTAAGACAGAGGTTCAAGCTTCTTGAGGAAGCTAGAGCAAAGGGTTCAAGCTTCCTCAAGAAGCTAGAGCAAAAAGGGTGCAAAGGGTGCAAATCCTTCATACACGTGTATGGAGGACAGATCTATGTGCTCCAGCTGGCATGCACAATGCCTAAAAAAGGCAAAAAAGAAGTCCCAACCAGAAAATATGGCTGACTGACCAAACAAACGGCTAGCCGACCAAAAACAGTGCCGACCGGCCATCACCAATGGCCGGTAGCAACAAAACAGGGCCGGTGGCCTCAAGCCAAGGCCGGTGAGGTGTGGGGATGACCAAAAGGCCATTCTCTGCCCTCAGAAGCAAAAACAAACAAGATCTTGGTCCACAACCAAGCACAGAACAGGCAAGTTAAGAGATCCTGAGGCAAGGCGTGCGGCCAAGACCTCCGGGAACTCAAAACGAACACGAACATGGATGATCATCAAGTATTCAAACGATCATGTCCAAGTCTTGAGGGTGGTCAAAAATGGGGTGTCTACAATAACATAGTTCGATATCAAACTGCCAAACAAAAAATATAAATCTGGTATCCAACTGCCGAATAAAAGATACATTTCCAGTAATATAAAGCCGAACTTTTTAAATTTGTTCGGCTACTTATTGCCATGTATGTTCAGTTTTATTTTATTTTATTTTTTTTTGCTTAGAAGGATTATACTTTTACTCATTGTAACAACGCATGTATTACATTATTAGTGGACTCCAGTCATGAATTCATTACAAACGAGATTTGTTAAGTTTTTTTATGATACGATTTTTTCTTATTTGTAATTTATATTGAGTTTTATTAATAATTTGACGTATAAATGTATTTATTACGTTTAGATTTTTAGTAGTCGTCAAGCATTAATTAAATAGGCTTCTGACGTTGTGAAGAAGACTGGATTTGCCATTGTTATAAAGACATCAGATACATGAGGTAATGACAGAAAACCAAGACTTACCCTTCCTTGTGAAAGAAGTGGTTACTATAGAGATAACAGGAAGATCAAGGGGGAACGATTGAGGTTGATAGGTTCTAAAAAGTGTAGATGTCTATTTCTATTAAGGAGGGAAAAATTACCTACAAATGATGAGTGGATATTGCATGTCTTATGCAGAGTGCACAATCATCCGTCTGCTGAACATCTTGAAGGGCACTCATTTGCTGGCAGATTATCTAAGGAGAAAACATCCTTATTAGTTGACATGTCAAAGAGTATGGTGCGACCAAAAAAGATATTGGTTACATTGAAACAAAGGGATGCCTTTAATGCGACAACAATGAAGACAATCTACAACGTACGTCATCGACATCAAGTAGTATAGAGGGCGGAAAGATCACAAATGCAACTACTATTAAGGCAATTGTCGATGTGTTGATTATGGATTGCACATACAAGACTAATAGGTATCGACTCGCTCTCTTAGAGATTATTGGGGTAACATCAACAGACTTGACATTTTCAGTTCCTTTTGCTTATCTTGGTCATGAACGAAAGGACAACTATACATGGGCTTTAGGTATCGACTCGCTCTCTTGAGATTATTGGGGTAACATCAACAGACTTGACATTTTCAGTTCCTTTTACTTATCTTGGTCATGAATGGGAAGACAACTATACATGGGCTTTAGGCATATTGTGTACTATTATGGAGAATACTATTTTTCTAAAAGTCATTATTATAGATAGAGAGTTGGCTTTGATGAAAGGCATATCAAAAGTTCTATCTATGGCCACTAATCTTTTATGTAGATGGCATATTAGCAAGAATGTTCTGATGAACTGCAAGAAGGTTTTTAAGACGAAAGATAAATGGGATAAGTTCATGCATAGTTAGAGTGCTTTGGTATTGGTTAGAACAGAAACAGAATTCAATGAACAATTTTCCAATTTGAAGACCGAATTTAGTATGTATCCTCAAGCAATTAAGTATGTTACTACCAATTGGTTAGAGCCATACAAGGAAAAATTTGTTATAGCTTGGACAGACAGTAGTATGCATTTCGGAAATACTACTACAAACAGGTAAATTATGGTCATTACATTTATGAATTGCTATAATTTTTTGATTTTTATATTAAATACCAAAATATACATACTTGTAGGGCGGAGAGTTCTCATGCTAAATTGAAGAGGCAACTTGGATCAAGTCAAGGCAGTTTTGAGACATCTTGGACCAAAATACACAATTTGTTAGAGTTGCAGCATGCAGACATTAAAGCCTCATTTCAGAAGAGTTTGATTATAGTCCAATACAACTACACACCTACTGAGTTCATCGAGTTGCGTGGTTTTATTTCAATTCGTAGTTTGGAAAAAATATTCGTAGAATTAAAGAGATCGAATAGTGTGGGAATAAATGTTGCTACATGTGGCTGCATTTTGCGACATACACATGGGTCGCCATGTGCACATGAAATAATTGAGTATTTTCAACAAGGTCAACCGATTCCCTTCTCGTGCATAAATCCTCATTGGAGGAAGTTAGATATGCTTCCAGTTTCAGAAAGTGCTTTTGTGGAGTTGGATTGCAAAACAGAGATTGGTTTTTTTATTGAGAAATTCCAAACGATTGACGAGATGCAACAAGTGATCCTTCTGAAGAAGTTGAGGAGATGCAATAAGTGATCCTTCTGAAGAAGTTGAGGGAGTTAATTAATCCAGACAGTACATTTTTGATGAAACCTGAACTCAAGACTGATACGCGAGGTAGGGGCCGAAGTCGCAGTCTTGGTCAATTCAAAATCGATACATCTACTAAACGCGAGCCATTTGCGTTTGAGTTTGTACCATCTGGGGAATATAGTTATTCACAGGGTGTTACCATCTCAACTGCACCAATTTGCAAGCAACTGCAACTGAAGAAGGCAAAAAACGATAATGTATGTAATTACATAAAACTTGTAACCATGTACAAAATTTATTTTAATAGTTTTTTAGCCTCATTTTAATTATTTCATATACCCATTGTTGTATATTTGTGATGTAGGTCTGTATGACACAGTCAACAAATCGTATCTCTTACTTCGAACAATTTCTGAAGAAGTTAAGACCATATATCCGTCACATAAAAGATGTATAAGCAGATGACAATTGTGGTTTCAAGGCAATAGCTGGATTGATTGGTTTAGGTGAAGATGATTGGCAACAAGTTAGGCGCAACTTGTTGACTGAGTTACATTCGAATGTAGTGCACTACGTGCAACCATTTGGTTCACAAGAAAGGGTTGCTGACCTTAACTCTATCTTATCCTGCTTCAAACCTGGCCCTGGATTTAATCATTGGATGACTATGCCCGATATGGGCCATTTGATAGCATCATATTATCGAGTCGTTCTTTATCATTTATCCATGCAACAATGCTTGACGTTTCTACCACTTAGATCAGTATCGATTGTAACACCTGATCGAAGAGATATCTGCATAGGATTTGTAAAGGAAAACCATTTAATGAAGGTAACTACCAAGCCTACTTAGATCATTATCATGTCTTAATTTGTAATTCTACTTATTGATTTCTTTGTTATAGGTTTATCTGCAACCTGGTCATCGAGTACCTCCGATAGCAAATAATTGCATTCATTTTCATCACCCGTGTGCTAGTGGATGGAAGAAAGCATATTCTATCCATATTCACTAATTCCGTACTCTTATTAGCCCTGACGTAGTAACTACTGAAACAATCAATATAGACGAATTGTGATAACATGTTTGATTGATGGATGCAAATAATGACAGATTTTATAGATGCTTTTATGGATATTCATACACTTGATTTTTTTATGAAAAATTTTATGGATACTTTTTTATGTATGATTTTAGAGATGCGTGTTTGATTTATGGATTTTTTTTTATCGAACTAGATTAATTCAAATTCGTTAACATTGTATTACCGAACAAGCCCAAATTATCGTTTGGAACAAAGTGGCTCTGAAAATGTCTAGCAACAAAACGTTGGACAAATTTATTTTTTCCATCAACATAACACCGGGAAAATATAATTTGTCTAGTACCGTGTGATCGAACAGACACTTCACAGTAGGCACCACTGACTTTGTTGTGAAGCAAATTGAAATTATCCAATTGTATGGCAAAACAATGTTGGGAAAAAATAATTTGTCTGGTAACACGACACTAGAGTAATTGAAATTCATTAGCATTTTATTACCGAACAGGCTCGACACAAATTATTCCCACATTATTTGGAAGGAAGTGTCTTTGTAAATGTATAGGAACAAAAGGCTGGACAAACCAATTCATTCCAGCGTTGTAACACCGAAGTTTTGTAAATTGTTTCGCATTGTGTGACCGGACAAGCACTTCAATGTGGGCTCCATTGGCTTTGTTGCGAAGCAAACTGAAATTATCCAATTGAACGGTAACATAATGTTAAAAAAAAAAATTCTATCCAGTAACATGGCACTGGAGTAATTCAAATTGATTATATTAGCGAACATGCCTAACACAAATTAAACAAACATCGTTTACGAGAAAGTGACTCTATAAATGTATTGCAACAAAGTGGTGTTTTGGGAAGTTGGTAAAAAGCTGGCTTTTTGGCTTTTTTAGCTTATTTTGTCTTTTTGTGGGAAAGTTTTGTGAGAGGTGATGTGACTATTTTGTTTTTTTGTGGGTAAGTTTTGTGAGAGGTGATGTGACTCAAAATTGGTAAAAAGCTGGAAGCTGGCTTTTTACCAGCTTCCCAAAATGGCCCAAAATGCTGGAGGGATCTATTGTTTTTGGCAATAAAACACCAGAAAAGTATGGGTGTAAAGAGATGGGTTTTGAAGATTTTTTTACCTTAGTGTTTGTCTTGGTAATATATTGGGTGTAATGAGAATCTAATTTTTTTTTAGTGGTGTAATGAGATGGAGGGTATAAAGAGATAAAAGAGTGGTGTAAGTAGAATCACCCGTTGTTTTTATAGGAAAATTGGTGCAAAAGGTCTAAAATACCCATTTGTTGGATTTGGATTGGATATTTTGGATTTAGTTTGAATTCAATAGAATAATGGAGGATTAGAGGCCTTAATTGAGCACTTAAGCATGATCTAGTTAGGGTTTTATCTCCTAATCAAACCAAGCTAGCTATATATATACATATACATATATATAAAAGTTTGTACCAAATCAAAGATATTTTCCATAATTCATGCAAACTTGTCTCAAAAGTACACAACAAAGGGTTCCTCTAGGGTGGCTGGCTACATGATGATGATTTGAGGGAATTATTATTATTTTTTCTTGTGTACAAGTGTTGAAAATTGCAAAATATGGTATATAAATAAGTTTTAAGGTACAAGTGTATATATATATAATAGTACTTGTTTGGGGTCAATTGGTGATTTAATAAAAATGTGAGGGCTTTGGGTTTAAATTTGTGAATTGGAACACTTATTTTAGTGTAGAATTAAACTAAATTACAATTAGAGAGTCTAATTCGGTTTGGATTTCTTGTTTTGAATAAAAAGGCGCTCAACTGACAAACATGATAAAAATGAGAAAAACCTACGGTTTTCAAGTGGTAATTCCATACTTAGGGAGTCAATTAATCAATATTAGGGTATTAGAAATGATTCCTAAGTTACTGAAATCGATTAGGGTTTGCAAGTTTTCAATTGGCGCATATATTTTGATCATAGGGTTAAATTTGTAATTAATTAAGAAACTGAGGGACTTCAAGGAAATAATTTTAAAGTAAGGGACTTTTAAGAAAATAAAATTTTCAGGGGTTTCCCAAAATTTATCAGGTTGGGTTGATCTAGGCCAGTCGAAGGGTCAGGCACATCTTTTCTGCATAATCCTCCAGACTATACTGCTCCAGACTTCTTTTCTAGTCGTCGTCAACCATTACGTCGGACTAGGTTGATTGTTCTCTACTGTCATCGTCAGTTGTTAATTCTTGCTGGATATAGAGGATGGAGGGTGGGTTGTTTGGTTCCAAATCTATTTGTGAATAAATTTTAAATTTTAGTTTAGTAAAAAATATTTAAAATTTGAGAAAATTTTATTTTAAATGGCTGATAGTAACACCTACCTCTTTATTTTGGACTCCCTAATTCTTTGAACTCTTACCCAGCAAAATGAGTACTCACTATTTTTGAGTGATTCTACACCACTAGTTTACCTCTTTATACCCTTCATATGAGATTTTTTTTTTTCCCATATGTCAAATAACTTTTAAGGACAAAAGACTAAAAATATATTTTATTATCTCCTTACACCCATTACTCTTCAATCCCTACTGCTCTTCTTCTTTTCTTAATTTTTTTTCTCTGCTACATATCTCTTTTAAAAAAAGAGAGAATCATAATATTTTAATCGTAGAAGAAAGTAATGGATGAAGAAACAATGGTGAAGAACTATCAAAAAAGTAAAAATTTGAATTTTTTTATTTGTTTGGTAGGTTTTCGTTTCTTTTTTTGAGAGAGTTCTTCGACTTTTGTTCGGTGTGTCAAAATCGAACAAAATAAAATAGTCCAAAATCACATTGTCGAATAAAAGATATATGTCTGGTAACCCACTACCGAATAAATTATGCATTTCCAGTAATTCAAGGCCGAACGTTTTTAATTTGTTCGGTTACTCATTACTGTGCATTTCCAGTTTTATTTATTTATTTATTTTGGTTGGAAGAATTATGCTTCTATTCATTGCAGCAATGTAAGTACAATCATCGGACTGCTGAACATCTTGAATGGCACTCATTTGCTTATAGATTATTTGAGGAGGAAAAATCCTTATTAGTTGACATGTCAAATAGTATGGTGCGACCAAAAGAGGTATTGATTACATTGAAATAAAAGGATGCCTATAATGCGACAACAATGAAAACAATCTACAACGCACGTAAAGCGACAGATGACTGGACAAATTTATTTTAGTTTGGCAACATGATACTGGAGTAATCTAATTTGTACAACAATGTATCACTGAATAGGCACTTCATAAATGGGCTCCAACTAATTTCTTGTTAAAGTAAAGTAAAATCATCCAATCGAACGACAACAAATGGTTAGAAAAATTTAATTTGTCTCGTAACACGGCACTAGAGTAATTCAAATTCTTTAGCATTGTATTACCAAAAGCTATCGGTGCAAAGAGAAAGCGTTTTGAAGAGTTTTTAGTTTAGAGTTAGTTTTGGTAGTATAATGGGTGTAATGAGAATCACATTTTTTTTAGTGGTGTAATGAGATGGAGGGTGTAAAGAGGTAAACTAGTGGTGTAAGTAGAATCACTCCAATTTTTTCTTTAAACCCTTACCTTAATACCAATTATACCCTAAACCTAAACCCAAACCCAAACCCTAGCCTCACTTCTAACCATTACCTTCAGCACCACTGCCGTTGCCTCCAATGGCCTCTTTTTCTTTTTCTTTTTCTTTTTCTTCTTCACATCCTCTATCTCAGCTCCAGCAAACCACCATCACACCATCGCGATCTGAATTAAAGAAAGAGAGAGAGAGAGAGAGATCTAAATTCGAATCGTACCACCTCCTCTATTTCAATATCGCACCACCACATCACTTCGCCCATTCAGTTATAAACCTCCTCCTTAATCGTGAACCCTAACCTAGCCTTCTTCTTCTTTTTCTTCTTCTTCTCCTAATTGCAAAACCCATTGTCAGACATCACTCACCATTGCAGCCATCATCTTCGTCGTTATCGCCTTACTCTCTCTTGCTCAATCTTGCCTTACTCTTTTGAAAACCCTAGGTCTAAGGTTAGGGTTTGGTGAAAATGGCCAGAGACGACAGAGAGAGGAGGATCGAGGATGAGATCTAGGGTTAGGGTTTTGGCAGTGATAGCAGTGGCGGTGGGTGGTGGGCGGTGATGGTAGTGGCGCGGTAGTGGAAGGAATGATGAGAGAATGTTGTGATGTTGGGGGTAACGGGAAGGTGGACGGCCAGTGCGGTAGACGGCTAGGGTTGGGGTGAATAATGGCTACTGGAGGTGATAGAATTAGGGTTAGGTTTGAAAAATTAAGGTTAGAGGGTTAAGGATGAGGGTAGAAATGAATTTTATCTTTAGACAAAATTGGAATGAAAAAAAAAAAGAAGAAAACAATGGGCGGTCCAAAGTAAAGAGGTAGGTGCTCATAGCAGACTTCTTATTTTACCCCCCAAACTTTACCTCGATGAACAATTGCACCCTGCAACTTCGAATAATTTTAATTTTACCCCCCACATTTTTTAAATTGTATCAATTAGACCCTTGCCATCTATTTTCGTCAAGTATGTGAATGGAAGTGATGAGGTGACCCCTTCAACTATTTTGTGGAGGGAATGTATAATGGTTAGACTGACCAAAATCAATTGGATACACTAGGGTTTCCTTAAAGGTCCAAATCCAAATTAAGGTTTTCAACTTACTCTCACAATTCCAAAATCAAAGTTTATGAGTTAACAAAGATTGCAAAATCATATTGAAATCTGATATTGAATGATGGTTTGGGTGCTAAGAGAGAAGAATGACGGCAGAGGAAGTTGAACGCCTGTTTATGATATGTATTATTATTATTATTATTTTGCTCTTTTTTTTTTTTTTTTTTTAATTCTTGTTGGCAATCGAATTGTGTTTTAATACTATTTGAATGTGTTGATGTTAATATTATGTTTTTTTTTAAATAAAATCTTTATTTGTTTGTTTCCGTTTCAAATGGCTTACTTTAATATGCTCTATATTTACTACATTTGTGAGCCGTATTTTTTTTAATATTTAAAAAATTTTTTTTTAAATATATTATTAATTTTTTTAAATAAATTTAATTTTTTTAATTTTTTATTTTAAATTTTAAAATATTTTGGATCATCCATATATATCTAAATCATAACAAATTATTTGGCCAATACTTAAAAAAAAGGGGAATTGACCAGTAAATCCCATATTCCAATCTTATGGATCATATGATCCTAATTGTTTTTTTAAAAACCATTTAGTCCTGTTGAGGGTTTGTTTACCAATTTGCCATTGAGAGTGTAATTGTGGGGTTGTTTTTTGGGCGCGCGTGTTTTGTGGGACTGGGGTGTGGTTGTGTCTCACGTTCCTGTGAAAAAGGTATTAGTAGCTTTTTTTATTGATGTGTATGAACGGGGCGTCGGTTTGCGTGTGGTTTATTATGTGGGTGAGACGTGAAGTCACGTGTTTTGTCAAGGCCGCCCGTTTTGAATGATGGATTTTGTGCAACCCGACCCACAAAACAGGTCCTTAATTGTATTTGGTGATGTGGTTCTGGATTGTTCTTTTTCGTTTTGTGATTGCGATGTGAACTGAAGAAGTTGTTACGATTTGTTCCCTTATTCGATTTGAATTTCAAATTTCGGTGATTGCGGTACCCACTTCACAGATTTAGGCAAGTTTTGACGCACTCGTTTTGTGCGTATAACAAGCATTAGGGTTTGGGAATCGTTTATTCGTGGTGGCGTAGAACCCTAATATATTCGTGGTGGCTGTGTGAACATTTTAGATTACACTGAAGTTTCATTGGTGTAGATACGAAAATATTGTTCAGATGTCTGATACGGGTAAGTTGTTAATTGTTTGGGTTATTATTTTACTTTTGGCATTACGTCGTGACGTGGTTAGGGTTTTGTTTTTGGGGTGTCGTGGATTCTGCAATTGCGAATATCAAATATGATATAAATGTGTGCATTTTGTTGTAAATTATTATATCGTGTCGTGTTTCTGAATATGTCAGTATTGTGTTGTTCATAAGATGTTTGGTTCGGTATTGAGAATTGTGTTATGTTGGACCTGTAGGGCCATAATATTGTGGGATGTCTGGTGTTGTGGATTTTGCTATGAATTCCTGTGTTTGTGCATCTTGCTTCGTACCCGTTCGTGTGTCGGGTATGTTTTGTGAAAAGGATCTATTCATGGGTGGTGGGGTATGCTGTCGACGGAATGGGGCATTGTGTGGGGGGACCGCATGGACCTGTTTATGGAATGGTCTGACGATTTGGTGTGGGGAGGGTGTGGGGACCTCGCATAGCTATGTTAGTGTAAAATTTTATTTGATCTTTTGGATTTGTAAGTGATGTGGGTGGTCAATGGTTTGCTGATGTGTGTTGGCTGATTTGTCGAATTGTTTTGTTGTGTAGTTGTTGTTAGCATGATTTTTTAAAGTAATTGTACTGTTGCTGGTATTATGAGGGGGTTTTTTAATGTTTGTTGATTGCAAATGCTATTATTTGTCTCGTGTTTTTTGAAGTTGTATTTCTTATTTATGTAAATTGTGGTACTGCAGGGGCTAGTTCTGGGGGGAGTCGATGGACACATTACTGTGAACGTAAAAAGCAAGAGGCGTTGGCGATGTTGTCGAAAAGAAAATGTGGCGTGAACATGACTGGACGAGTACTGTTCAAGCAGCCTAAGGTTGTCAGCAGGTCCCCTAGAAAGTCAGGCAAACCAAGGCTCAATTTCCGGTCTAACGTAGCTGGGATAATTAAACTGGTTTACGCTGTAAATTTGAGGGAAGTTCACCTGGCACACTTGAGGACGACCCCATTTTGGATAATGTTTGAAGCTATATTAAACAACCAGCTCGATCACACGGAGTTCCGGAAAGGCGACGATTTGATTGTGCGCATCGTCAAGTCATACAGCGTACGTGAAGGGAAGTTTGTTCTTGGTGGACGTGGAGTTGACGTCACGAATGACGATATGAAGCTGCTGTTTGGGTTGCAAGGTGGCAGTGCATTCCTGGATATGACGCCACGACCGAGACCTGCATTTGATTTTGTCCAGCGAAGGTGTCCTGGTACTAGCAGGATTACGGCAAAACTTGTGAGGGATTTGCTGATGGAGGCATCGGTGGGGGACACGCCACGTGATCATGAAAATACGGCCAAGTTCCTTTGTTTGTATGTGTGTGGGAAGTTGTTTTTCGCAACGTCCGGAGAGACTATCAGTTGGACGTTGATACGGTACGTGGACAACTTTGACGCCATGAAATTGTATGATTGGAGTGCAGCTGTACGTAACATGCTAATGTGTTCGGTGAGGGATTTCCACAGGAAACCGGAGAAAGTTACCGGATGTGTAGTTGCTCTAACGGTAAGTGTGTTATTTGGTTTGTTGGTAGTTTGGTTTGTTTTTAACCTAAATTTGTGTTTGCTGGAAAGGCTGAGGTGGTTGAAACTTATATGGGTTTTTTGTTTCCTGTTTGGTTGTGGTGCAGTTTTGGTTGTGTGAACACACGGATATTGTGAAAGCCAAATATGGGCACAGGTTTCCAAGATTCCTCAGATGGGACGTTGGTGAGGTGATTTCTAGTTGTCAAAGTTTGAAACTATCCGATCCAAATAAGTTTGAGGTAAGTGTTTGTGATGTGCTGTGGTATTTTTGTAGGTTATTTGTTTTGGTGTTTATCATTTTTGTTGTTATCTGTGATTGTTCTTATGTTGGTTTGTTATTGATGCTGTTTTGGCTAGGTGCTAACGCACGAGCTGGTCATACAGGCGCACGAGATGGCGATTTTGGAAGGTAGGGGTTTGATGGGGGATATGAACGTGGGATTGGTTGAAGACGATGGTGTGAAAGAGACTGGAGTTGCTGGTAGTGGGTTTGCACGAGTTAAAGTAGAGGGAAGGAGGTACGGTAAGCAGTGTGAGGGGGGCGTACGAAATGAACCGTGTATTGCAGCGCATGTGATGAGTAATTCGGAGCGTGGTGGTGTATCCGGTGAGGGGGTGGAAGGGGGAGATGGTGAGTTTCTACACCCATATAGTAGTCCGAAGGGGCGTAACAGTTCAGAACTTGTTGGTCCAGGTAGTCCTTCTATTAGAAAATGTGACGCAGGGGACAGCGAAATTGTAATGGAATTGAAGGAAGAAGTTGAAAGATTGAAGAAGAAGATTGAAATGCAATCAATTAATCTGGTGGAAGGTTTTGAGAGCATTTTTAAGGTGAAAGATGAAGAATGCAAGAAACTTGTAGCTGAGAATGCCGAGTTAAGACGGAGTCTTGCAGCTCTTGAGGAGCAAGTTGCTGAGCAAGCAGTGCATAATGTGACGCAACATTTCGCCAGTGTCAATGTTACAACACTTGTTTTGACGAATGTGGCGACGGGAATCTGGTTGATGTTGAAAATGGACGGGACAACTGCCCGAATGTTGAAGGTGGTATCATGGTGGACGCCTCTCCCATCACATATGTCCCATTGGTTGACAACAATGAAATGCACGGTCCAATCCAAACTGATGACAGTGACGTTGTTGTTATGAGTCCTTTGTTGACAGAAGGTTGCAGTGTTGTGGATGGTGTGAACTCCTTCGTACGCAATATTAAAGGTAAAGTGAGACAAAATATGAAATTATCAGGGTACGAGTACCCTGAGTTGAGGCGTAGGGGAAGGACAATGAACAACGAAGTGAGTCTTTCGAAGCCTGGTGGGGTTGGAAGTAGTGTTAATGTGATGCAGCGTGAAGGCGTCATTGATGTGGAGTATGTTGGTGATGCGAAGAAAATTTTTTCAGGTTTTGGAATCACGAATCGTAACACAGTGTGGAAGATGATGACAGAAAGGGAGAAAGATGTGATAAGCACTGCGTATGAGAGATATGGTGATAGGTGAGTAATGTGTGTGTTTGTGGGTATCATATTAAGGGTGTGGAGTACTCGTGCGAGTGGTATTTCTGTAATACTGCATTACACATTAATGTTGTGGTATTTGTAATTATAATGTTATATTTTTACACATTTGCAGGGTCGTAATGTGGGTTGGTCGAGCTGATGGGAATGCAGTATATTTTTCAGATGTTAGATCACTGGTGAGGCAGTTAGGTGTCAGGGGAAATGTAAGTGTAACCAATTGAAGTGTGGGTCATATTGGTTAAATGGAAATGGGTTCTGTAAATTTTGTGTGAATGTGTGAAATACTTGCATAATTTGTTTTGTTGCACTGTTCGTGGCAGGTTATTGATGCCTTTGCAGAGGTGCTGTCGGATGATCAAGAAAGGTTGAATTCGGGAAAAGAGTTTCCCAAAAACTCATATTTCTTCAGCAGCATATGTTGGGTATGGTTTTGTTTGGTCTCGTGTTTTTGGCAATTTTTTGCAATGGTGTGGATTGATTTAGTAACTTCGATCTTTGCAGGACGTGCTGAAAGGTGACAATGTCGAGGCAAAATTCAACTATGTGAAGAGCAATCTTCATGCTGGTAGGGGTGCACGTTACATGCATTTCCCCCTTTGCCACCTTGGCCATTGGACGTTATTGGTTTATGACACCGAAGACGGGAGCTGGAAGCATTACAATTCGATGCGTAGTAGGTCTGGTACCGGTGGTGTGCACTACGCGGAAGCCGTTAAACTGGTGCGTTGATTTGAATAATGTTAAAGTTGATCAGTTTGTAATGATAATGGAATTAGAAGTTATTTATGCTAACTGGTTTTGATGTGATTGTGTAGAAAAACATTGTCACAGACATTCAGCGGCAAGCGATGGCGGCAAACGGCTTGGATCAGCTGGTTGGTACGCAGGATTTTGATATGATTGTGGAATCAGTTGCTGAATGCCCCCAGCAACGGGCTGAAACGTAAGTGCATTACTTTTTGTTTTTCATAAAAGTTTGTTGGTGCGAAAGTTTTGACATGTGTGTAGTTGACTTTCCGTTTGTGACGTGTTTTTTCTGCAGCATGGATTGTGCGATTATTGTGTGCGCCGTTATGAGGCAGTATGTTAATCACGTTGACGTGGGGCGTTCTTTGGAAGGAGGTAACTGCAGCGTCCTGCGTGCGGACATGGTCAGAAAATTTATAGGAGATCCTGTACGTGGTGTGATGAGCAACATGGGACGAATGATGGGGTGATGGAAGTTCAAGTAGTGTTACATTAGTACGTGGGATAAGTAATTTGAACAGTAATACCTAGTTAGTACGTTGCAAATAGTATTTTTGGCTGGCAGATACAGTAGAATCTTGTTCATAGTTATGTTTTGGTTATATTTTTTGGGGGTTGTCATTTGGTGGTTGGTATTGCGTTGGTGGGGAATATTTTGGTAACATGGAATAATGGAAAATGTTCATTCTGCTTCTAGTACATTATGCTTCTTTTATGAAAACAGTAAAACTATTTTGTTAGTTTGTTTGGCAGCTGGTTTGAAATAGTGTCCTCTATTAGACCATTTTAAATACTTTTTTTTTTGTTAGCAGTTTCAGTACCAATTGTCCCGCGTTGGCGCGCTGCTTATGTGTTTTTACTGTTTGCAGATATGAGTGTGTTGTTAAAATGTGATTTACACTGTCATGACAACTGTGTTGTTAATTTGTAGTAGCTTGATTGGTAGCATGATTAATATGTGTTGTATGGTGCAATTGTTTGTTGGTATGGGGTGTATGTGTGTGAAGTTGTGAATACGTAGTTACGTTGGTATTGTTAACTCAGTTGCAGGTTAATGTTGTCTGCTGTCTTGATTGGAATGTAGGAAGTGAATGTGTAGGTGTAATAGTAATCAAAACACATTTGTAGGTTAACGTCGAAAATGTGTACGTATTGTTTTGGGATTTGTATTTGTTGTTGTTTCGAATAGTGTGAGTGTGTATTGTTAATTGACGTAAACTGAATTTTGACGAATTCATGGGTGCGTTACTATGTAAAACTCAGTAACGTGCATGTGTTGGTTCACTGGGGTTAAAAACTCAGTTAATTGGTTAATGTGAATGTGTTGATGCACTGATATTCGTAACGCATTTGCAGATTAACGTCCTCAGATAGGAAGTTGTCAATATGTAGTTACGTTGGTATTGTTAACTCAGTTACAGATTGATGTTGTCTTCTTTTGTGATTGGAATGTATGAAGTGAATGTGTAGGTGTAATGGTAGTCAGAACGCGTTACAGGTTAATGTCGAACATGTGTACGTATTGTTTTGGGATTTGTAATTGGTGTTTGCATCGGAAAGTGTGGGTTTGTGTTGTTAATTGATTTTACGGGAAGTTTGACTGATTCATGGCTGCGTTACTTTGCAAAACTCATTAATGTGCATGTGTTGGTACACTGGGGTTAAAAACTCAGTCACAGGGTAATGTGAATGTGTTGATGCATTGAAATTCCGAAAGGCAGTTTCAGATTAACGTTGTCATTGTGAGTGTATTGTGTGGGATGTTTGTTTGTTGTGAGCAGCAATGCAGTGATTGTGATGGTAAACTGGGATTGTAAACTCACTTTCTGGTTAATGTGAATGTGTGGGTGCACTGGTTTTCAAAACGCGGAGACAGGTTATCGTTTGTTTGTTCGAATGTATTGTATGTCTTGTTTGTTTGTTATGATCAACGAAAGTGTGATATGTGGTGTGAATCTTCCCACGTGAAGTTGAATGAATTCATGATTGAGTTACTGTTGTGTTGTTTGTTGTGTATAGTATGTACGGTAACATTCATCAATTCATGGGAGTGTTTCCCCCCCCCCCCCGACTGTTTCGATACCGAATACGGATGTTGAATGTGTGTTAGCCAACATGACTTAACAAACGTGGATCACTGTTCTCTTTAAGCCATACTGGTACCGACCATGGATATGAAAATTTTTTATGAAAAAACAAACTCCGTTGTGGTAAAAACATATATCGAAATAAAATGAAGGATAGATGTAATTACTAACTGAGTGTGCCAATTATAGTAAATTGGTTATGACATAGTCGTGTGGCGTCGCACACGATTATTGTAAACGAAACAATTGGAAAGTAAAATATAGTGCATAACAGAAACAAATTGAAAAGTAATAGGAAAGTTGTTTATCCCATAGGGCGTGCAACGAAAATAGATAATAATTTAGAGCTGTTGTGGGTGGGTGGAAGGTTGTGGTTAAATGGGTTCGTTGCATGTCTTCCTGTTATGATTCCCCATACGCCCACATCTGCTGCATCTGATTTGCTGTACATATTCCCCTTTTGACAGTATTCTCTTCTTCTTTGGTCTACCAGGTGGACGTTTCACGGCGGGGGGCTTGATGACGAAATCATTTGGGTTGAAAGGCGGTTGCTCAACAGTGGGAATTGGGAAAATACTTGCTGCATATGTTGAACGATATTCGGATACGTGGAAGAATGGTTCCACCAATGTGTTCAAATCTCTACCACTTTTACGGACAGCAACCATTGCGTGTGAGCAAGGGAAGCCGTTAAGTTGCCACTTGAAACATGAGCAAGTGCGTTGTGCAATGTCAACAGTGACCGACGGGAAAGAGTGTACTTCGTAAACATCAGCGTTTGATTGGCTCACTTTCCATGATCTACCTTCGTTGAATGCTTTTTCAAGACGAGACTCCATTTTCGGACATATGGTGCCGGTCCACGTTTGGGAAGCGTCTCTACGTTTTGCCATTTGTCGCATCAATTTGGTCCGGATACTGTCAACCATTCTTGTGATTGGGAGGTTGCGCGCTTCCCGGACCCACGAATTGAACGATTCTGCAGCATTTGAGCACATTTCACCGTAATGCCGCCCCCTGTAAAAATGAATAAACATGTCGGATAACAAAATATGAACATTGTGACAAAAATGTTTTATGTATAATTTGGATGAGTTTGTGGGACAGACCTGAAAAATGCATTTGCCCAATGTTGTGGATGGGCATTAGCTAGGAATTCGGATGCAACAGCGCGGCCCGATTTGTGGAATTGTTCAACTTTGTGGTTAAAAGCGGTGACAGTTGGTGCGTATGCACAATGTCGTAATTGCTAACCAAACCCGCCCGGTGCATACTGTTTGTGTAACGCAGCCTGTCCCTCAAGTTCCTCTGCAAATGTTGTAGACAGAATGCATGTTCTGCATTCGGGAATACGGTTGGCATTGCTTCAAGCAGGCCGAGGTTCCGATCGGAAACAAAGGTTAGAGGTCTGTCCCCATGCACCACATGCGCGAGATGCTGAAGAAACCAAGACCAGTTTGCGGTGTTTTCGGAGTCTACCACCGCATACGATAAGGGGAACAAACCTGCGGAATTGGAAAATTTTGTCTAACTACTTAAGTATTGTATTAAATATATGTGACATAATTTTGGGTTGAGTGGGGCATTGGCGTAAATCAGTTTTATGAATCTGGTATGGTTGGTTGTCATGTAAATCGTGTAGAGCAGCAAATAAAAAATTAAACGAACTGACCTTGGTTTCCGTCTTTCGCAGTGGCGGCAAGTAGAAAACCTTTGAAGCGCCCTTTGAGGAACGTGGCGTCTAAGAAAAGCATGGGGCGACAATGTTTGAACCCGTCGATACATGCTTTAAATGAAATGAAGTAGCGTGTGAACTGTTGGGTGTGATCATCGTATTCGATGTTGATGTAGGTACCGGGATTGTGTTCCATTACTGCATTACTATACCAACGTAACTGGTCAAACGAAATTGAGTGTGCCCCGAATAGTTCTCCCCTCGCTTTTTCGACACCAAGCCACGCCACGCGGTAAGAGATGTCGAGCCCGTAATCTTGTTTTAAGTCCAATATCACTTCGGTAGGACGGGTTAGTGGCCTGTCCCGCACACGTTCGGACACAATGTCGGCCACAAGATCAGAACCAACAAGTGGGTGTGTGGATGTGCGTACAGCCACGCCACATATGTGCTCGCTGTTCCACTTTCGTAAGTAGAAAAATCCATTTGCCTCCAATTTTCGCCCGTGCACAGCCCAGGTGCAAGATTTGGATTCATTCATGGCACAGATAGCCGTTACCCGAACGGAGTCGTTCTTAACAAATTTGATCTGGAACCCACATTCAACGGCGTATTTTCATAACACATTTTGAAATTCAGAAGCCCCCCCTTCGAAATGCTGTCCGATGTGGGTAAAACCTTTTGCCCATGGAGCAGAAAGGAAGACTTTCTCCTTGTGCGGACAAAATGATTGCAAGAGGTCGACCTCATCGTCTATCCCCAAATCGTTTAATGCCGTAGCCACCGTAGTGCCATGGGCGTGTATTGTTGAAGAGTCAATGACCGGAGTGTTGTTATCCACCCGGGAATGGTCCTTAACGACCACGTCAATTAACTGCAAGTGGAACGAGCGTGCAAGACAAATCATATTCTGCATGTCGACGTCGTTCTGCAGGGAGAAGTTGTTATAGCCGGGTATCTTATAGAACATCAGAATGTTTCCCGGCAGGAGTCCGGCAAACTTCGAGCAAACATAGTTGACCAATTCACCAAAAGTGTTCGATGGTTGCAGACTATATGCGATGTTCGTGGACCGGTAAGAACAAAGAAGCATCATAAAGGCGTCCATCTGCAAACGGCAAAGGTACTGGTACCAAAAAAAACACAAAGTACACCGGTCAAGCAAAAAATAAATAAATACGATAGACATACAAGACAATGAGGAATGTGCATCGGTGCGAATGTGTGACTACGAGGGCGTAACAGTTGGGAAACATGGAATTGTTCGTTGTGTTTGTCGCAACGAATCAAGTAAATTTTGAATGGGTGAGGGACGAGACGATCATGTGTGGGAATGGTGATGGGGGATTACAAATTGCAAAGAGTTCCTCTGTACGACGATGGTGTAAATGCATATGTCAATGTGTTGGTTGTTAATGTGTGTGTAAGACGTTGTAGCAGTCGGGGAGTCATGGAATTGGGTGTTGTGTTTGTCAAAACGAATCAAGGAAATTGTGCAGAAGTGAGGGAGAATACGTTCATGTGTGGGGATGGTGAGGGAGAATGCATAGAGTACCTGTTCGGGACGATGATGTGAACGTATGTAGAACAATTGCTATGCCGCACAGATCAGCATGAATCCATAATGTAAACCCTAATTATAATGCTGCGTCAATAAATTTTCAGCCACATCCCAGCCATAATTGTTGGGATTGTACAAACGAAAATGGAAAAACATAACATTCCATACAACAACGAGGTCATATCCGTCCAACCCACACCAAAAACATTCAAAAAAGGACTAATGGGTAAGCAATCCCACCTAATATGGACTTGCCAAACAAACAAAAAATCAGCAGGACCAAACGGAACAACTTTCAGCCAAAAAGGACTTTCCAATAAATTCCCCTAAAAAAAAAGCAAAATATATTTTTTCGAAAAAATAAAAAATAAAAAATATTTTTCTTCAAAAAAAAAAAAAAAAAATTCTGAAAAAAAAAGTTTTTTCAAAAGAATAATTTTAAAGAACAAAATAAAAAATATTTTTTTTTGATTTTTTTTTTGTTTTAAAAATAGAGTTTTGAAAAGAATTTAGTTATGAATTTTGAAAAGAGTTTTTGAAAAGAATTTTTAATTAAGTGTTTGGTTATGAGTTTTGAAAATTTTTAATACAAATCATGATTTCAAAATTTAACCAAACGCTACCATTGTTTCTTTGTTTGTTTTTGTTCACATGGATTACTATCTATTTATTATTGTTTAATCTCAAGTATAATTTAATAGTAGTTTAACGGTTGTTTACTTGATCACTCCATGTATATTTAAAGGGAGCTTTTTTGATAAGTCCCCTTTCTAAGAGTTTTATTCATCCAATCCATATTCTTTGGGTGCTTCTACTTACACCACACTTTTAGCTCCTTACACCCTCCATCTCATTACACCACCAAAAAAAAATAAAACTCTCATTACACCCCCATTATATTACCTATAGTAACCCTAAATTAACCCTTTCATCTTTTTACACCACTTACCTTTTGGAGGGAAACGAGAGAAGAAGCAACAGCAAGACGACGGGTCCGACGTAGAGAAGGCGAGTGTTTCGGACGGCGGGAAGGATTTGAACGGCGTTGTGGTTTGTGTTATCGGCGTGGACGATTGACCACATTCTTCTCATTCACTCAAGGTAAGTGAAAAACTCTTCTTTCTCTCTCTATATTGACAAACATATACATGTATCTATATATGTATCTCTATCATCTATATCATATTTTTTTTTGAATAAACAAAGAATAACCACATTCCGTGCCACATTGCTCGCGCGATAAACCGACATGAAACCAAACCCCAAACCCAAAACTTCATCATATATTCATGTACGTATATACAATTCTGAAATCAGTTGAAACCAGTAAATTCTCTCTCTTTCGCTGAAGAAAATGGCTTTGAATCTCTGCCTTTCTCTCTATCACCAGTTTGTTCCACCTCTTCACTCCAATAGACCAATTCGACCCCAAAAACTCTCTGTTCATAGTCGTACCTCGCACCCAATTAAGTCCCATAAGGTACCCATTTCTCCAATTTCTCCACTTTACATGTTTGTTTATGTATTAATCTTTCTGGGTTTTCAGATAAACAACTGGGTTTGATTAGTGTGCCATTTTATATCAGGAGAATTTTAAGCTCTGTTTTTGCCATTGATAGAATTGAAGGAAAAAGAAATGGAAATGGAATTTGGGGTTTTAAGGTTTTTGGGTTTTGGTTCAAACATGAAAAGTTCAATTCAATGTACTATTTAATGGGGAAAAGTAATAATAGTGGGATAGAAAATTAGCTTGTTATGTTGTTTTGTTACATTTTTTGACTAACTAGTATAGCATTAGGATTTTCTTTTGTTTCTGTCAGAAGTATATAGTTGTGGAGTTGCTGCATTGTCTTGGACAATTGAGAATTATGTAATTTGTATTTGTGGTGTTACTTAGTCCTGTTTCGTCAATTGTTGGTTTGTTGGGTGACAAAAGAGCATCAAATTTGAGTGAAAATTTGGTTAAAAGCTTGATTTGATATGCAACATTCCAATCCTTACTTAAAAAAAATCATCAAATATTAAAATTTGTAACTTATCCTAAAATTTAGTGGTAGCATTGGGTTTGAGGGTGTAGTAGATGGGAGTAGGGGTGAGGAAATGGGTTGGGCTAGTGTTTTCATTGTGTTGTTGGGAGAATAAAGAGGAGTGGTTGGTGACTAGGTTGATTTTGTTAGGTTGAGGTATTAGTTTAAATTATGGGATAATTAGTTAAAAGAAATTTTGGCATGTCAATTTAAAAATTGATGACCTTAACAAATTCCAACATGTTTTCTAAAGGCAGACTAATGACAGGGACGAAGTGTTATGTGACTATAAAACATAAGAGAGGTTGGTCTAATTATCCCAAACCTTGGGGGCTGGCTGTAATTTGACCAAACATCAGGTGAGATCAGTGTAATATATCTTATTGTCTTTATACAACTACCAGAAAATGGTTAATGTCACTAATTGCAGAGTGACTGCTTACTTACCCCATTGTCCTGACTAACAAATTGGTACCACTTGAATGCTGCTCCTTATTCCCTCCAACATTAAACTATTATCAGCTAAAATTGTCCAAATCACAAAGAAAATGCTATTTTGTTTCATATCCGACCAATTTTGTTTCATTATTGTCTGCCAACCATGTTATGAACATTATGCATTCGTTTTTTATTCTATTCTTGGCAGTTCCATTTATTTTGTGTAGTTTGGTTGAAACCCACTTACATTCTGCATCACTTGGTATTTTCCTTGCCAATTTTTTTGTCAATTGTTTAAAACTCATGCAGATATAGGACAACTTAATGGTGTAGACGTATATTTGGTCTATGTAGTGCTTGGTTTCTTCTCCTCATCACAGTCTAGCTATTCCTATTATTGACTGAGGAATAGCTCTAAACAAGTTAAGATGCATTTTAGACACGAACATAGTTTTGAGATCAAACATTAAACACCAAAGTATATTTATCTTATTAGTGGATCTAAAGTCTACAAGCTATGGTGTTTAGCTCACGTGGTCAAGACTGTTAGGAATTTGTAACACCTAACTAGGATCAGTGAAACATGAAATATAAAAACCCAAAGTGATGTAGGTCATACAAAATTTATAAAATTTAGCACTAGCTTGGGTTATTTTTTGGAGTTCTTTTTCACATAACATAACAAAAGAGAATTAGAGATGACTGGTAGTAATAGTCAACAAGGTTAATTAGACTTACTGATTCTATAATCACAAATGATTTATGGCCTCCTCTGGCACTAATTTTCATCTTTATTTTTTCAACAGCCATAGTATTTCAGCAAAAAACATGTCCAACAGTAAAAACAGACAAAATATGGTCTTTTCCTTGTAAAGAAGTGCAGTTTCATGTTTTTACTATCAATCCATTTTGAAAGTAGGTCAATGTCATCAAACTGGAATATCACTTGGCAATGTTAAACATTTAAAAATTGTAACATCCAAAGGCAAGGTATCCGAAGAAGATTAGATTGTGAGCTTTAAGATACAATATAATGTTAACATTTAAAAATTAAAAATAAACAAGACAAACTAGAAACTTGAAATAGAACAATGTAGGCACATTAAAATTATCAAATGCATACTTGCATTATAATTTGAATTTTTTCCCTTTTCTATACATTTGCACATTCAAATTTTTTTCTTTAAATTGAATGTTATCTATGAAATTATGGTTTCTTTGCTGATATTGTTTACATCAGTCATTTAATATATTCCAGTTTTTGCTGATATTGGGTTTACTTTTTTTTTACACAAAAATGGTTAGTGATGTCTCATGTAAGAGACCAACGGCATCCAACAGAAGACGTGCTAGGCAAACAGAACCTGAACTAGTGGAAGTGAATGTCCCTGTGGAGGAGGATGACCATGTGGATGCGAATAATGATTATGTTGACGACGACATTGGTGTGGAGGATGACGATGTCGATAATGATATTGGTGTAGAGGCTGACCTCATGGAAGACGATGTTGGTGTGAATGATAACAACACAGAACCAGTTCCGGGTGCTCCAGAGGATCCTTCATTACTAATTAGCTTCCGTAACCATGTTGCTGCCGCTGTTTGGAAGAAAAAGGTATTCTGCGAATTTCTTAACAATAAACTAATCATATGTACTATATGCTTCAAATTATTTATATGCTTTATGTAAAATGTAGGAACGGGGACCTCTTAAATGTTAGAATCGTTCTCGAAAGCTTGTCGAGTGGCCATGGATGTCACCAACAGTCCAAAATGTTAGGTGGAGACATTTGGTTGAGCAGTCTGGTCTTAGTGTCTTTATTGATCACACATATCAGCATGGCAATAGAGTGGCAATATCTGCCTTCGTTGAAAGGTGGCATCCAGAGACAAATACATTTCACATGCCAGATGGTGAGATGACTGTCACATTGGATGATGTGTGGACCATACTTGGCATTCCAGTCACTGGCATGGCTTTGTCATGTCCTAAGTTAACAAGATACGAGGCTGCTGAACTTGTGAATGCTACTTTGGGAGTGCCAGTGAATGATGCATTTGTAGAATTAGTTAATCTTGTGGGCAATCCGTGAAGCTAAGTGGTTGCGAATTAGATTTCATGAAGTTAACGATACAGATGATGCAAATTTCATAGAATACGTAGCGAGAGCTTACTTGCTATACTTATTAGGTTGTACCCTCTTCGCTGACAAGAGTGGGACTTGAGTACCTGTTGCTTACCTGCA
The DNA here is from genome assembly GCA_030407325.1 of Camellia japonica. Lineage (NCBI taxonomy): Eukaryota > Viridiplantae > Streptophyta > Magnoliopsida > Ericales > Theaceae > Camellia > Camellia japonica. Next base: position 103,432,746 of record JAPPVO010000017.1, on the reverse strand, counting down.
CATGTTGACTAACATTGATGCTGTTAGCTCATATGCATGGGGTGCTGCAGCTTTGGCATTCCTGTATAGACAATTAGGACTTGCTAGTAGGGCTGGTGTTAAGCAGATTGCTGGTTACTTGAAGCTATTGGAAGCATGGATTTATGAGCATTTTCGTTTAGGAAGGCCTCATTCAAATTTGTCCTATTTTGATGAACAACCTCGTGTATGTCGTTGGAGTCCGCGGAGAGATGGAGGTTTTATAGAAGACCACTTGCAGACATTACGAGAGCAACTTGACATGTACGTGCTAATGAGGTTAGACATTTTATAATAGTGTGATATTGAAAAAAAAAAAAAAGATTTCCTAAGTAACATTATGCATTCCTTATTTGTAGATCGAGTGGGATCCATACCGTTTATGTAGGACACACTATCCACTTCATGAGGTTGCATATTATACTGGATGTTTGAAATGCTTTGATATTGTTGAACCTTATCACCCCAATAGGGTTTTGCGACAGTTTGTAGGGTCCAAACCATCCCACCAGAACCATTATCTCCTGTTCGAGCTACACGAGACAGTAAACCAGGACAGTACAGAATCATGTATCAATACCATGACACGATATGGGCGTAATGGGAGAATCATGTGTTGTCCATTAATGCTCGTAGTGTGCCTGTACAACAGCGGTCATCTGAATGTGTACGGGGATACCGTGAGTGGTATGCTTGTGTTTCGCATCGAGTTGTTCAAAATCCTACACATCACTCTCAGTTTGATCCACGTGTTCAACGTCCCGAGAATGATGTTACTATGGATCCTGAGTGGGTAAGCAAATTGTGAATTACCTTTTTTCACTTTTAAGTGGTTCACCATAAATCAAACACTAAGTATGATTTTTATCAATTTTTTTGCAGTGTAATGATGTTGCGTTCAATGTTGGTGTTGCAGTCCATAGGCTCGGTCGTGATGAGTGTGTCTTGCACCCTGACATGCTGTATGAAACCATTGGTCGCATGCTGCAAGTTCTTGATGGACAGAGTTTGGGATCTACTTCGACACGTACAGAGCATCAAGTCTACTATCGTAAATGTCGTAGGATGGACCGTACATGAGGATTGAGATATACTTTTTGTTTGATGACATAATTTTGCATAATGTGTAGCCCGTATACATTTTGGGATATAGTTTTGTGTTAACCGTACATGATATTTGGGATGTAATTTTTTTTTGATGGCATAGTTTTTGTGAAAACGTAGCCCGTAGAATTTGGGATCTAGTTTTTTTTTGATGACATAGTTTTTGTGAATGCCTAGGCCGTACAGAATTTGGGATATACTTTTCCCTAATGGCATAGTTTTTGTGGATGCTTTGATCTTTTGTAAACTGGATGCTTGGTTGGACAAGTAATGAATTGTCATACTTTTGTAAGAATTTTAAACAGTTTCACATCTATTTTGTATTCAATGTTTATGTGAATGGAAATTTATTTTGGCGAACACATGGATTTGTTATTGTTTGTAATGCATTGTAATGGTATTAAAGTGTTTTGGAGGGATATGGTACCATTTGCTGGAAGTAACATTGTAATGGTATTAAAGTGTTTTTTTCAGTGCTATGGGCCAGTTCAGCTTCTTACTGCTAAACAATTTGAATTATTTCGGTGTTCGGTTGCCGGAAACAATAGAGCCCTCCAGCATTTACTTGCTATATATTTCCAGAGCCATTTTATCCAAAACAATGTTTTTTTTATTTGTGCTGGGCCGTTCGGTAATACAATGCTAAACAAATTGAACTACTTTAGTTCCGTGTTATTGGATAAAATTTTGTTTCCCAGCATTATGTTACCGTACAATTGGATAATTTTTGTTCGCTTCCCAACAAAGCTAGTAGAGTCCACATTGAAGTGCCTGTTCAGTCACACAATGCGAAACAATTTACAAAAATTCGGTTCTATAACGCCGGAATAAATGGTTTTGTCCAGCCTTTTGTGGCTATACAATTACAAAGCCATTTCCTCCCAAATGATGTGGTAATAATTTATGTTGGGGCTGTTTGGTAATAAAATGCTAGTGAATTTATATTTTATTCGGCAATTTGATACCAGACTTATATTTTTTTTTCGGCACTGTGATGCCGGACTGTGTTATTTTGTTCAATTTCAAAACACTGAACAAAAGTCGCACACCAATCCAGAAAATCGAAACAAAAACCCAGAAAATCGAACAAAACCCATAAAATTGAACGAAACCCAGAAAATCGAAACAAAAACCTACCAAACTAAAAAAAAAATCACCATTTCACTTTTTTGATAGTTTTTCACCACCGTTTTTTCATCCATTGCTTTTTTTGATGATCAAAACACTATGATTATCAGTTTTTCAAAAGAGATGTGTAAGAGAAAAGAAAAGTTGAGAAAAGAAAAAGATAAGCAGGAATTGAAAGGTCAGGGGGTGTAAGGAGATAATCAAATACATTTAATGTTAATGTTTTGTCCCTTTAAGTAATTTCACATATGAATAAAATTGGAAGACAAAAACAATCTTATATGGAGGGTGTAAGGAGATAAAAGAGTGGTGTAAGTAGAATCACCCTATTCTTTTTGACTATTCTATTAGGTTCTATTTGAGATAAGAAGACCAAAACACCATCAATCTCTCTTGCCCCCATTAATATTGATATTTAATGTTGATTGTCATTATATTTTAGTAGTTCCCATAACCATTCCTATTCCCCATATCTTCACTCTAAAAACACACCACTATTTAATGTTAATATATATTACACAAAAAAAATTAAACATGATTTTTTATTGATTGTCATTATGTTTTGATAGTTCTCATGCATCCAAATATTGACTGTACGTGATGACATGAATGTTCACATCAGATGACGTGAATGTAAATGTTCACATCAGAAGACGTGTGACAAAGGTGATGTTAAGGTTCACATCAGTATTGCATCAAATTATACAACCATAAGCCTCAACTTCATTTGAATATAAACATGATTGGATGTGATGATTTGAATGTTTACATTAGATGATGTGAATGTGAATGTTCACATCATATAACGTTAAAAATATATTTACATCAAATGAGAGAGAATGTTCACATTATTTTTAATGTGTTGTCAATTAAAAATATATTCATATTATATAATAATATAAAATAATAATATCAATGTTATTTAATTTGTGTATGAAATTTTCTATGTTTTGGTTCTTTCCTTTCTCTCTCCTCCTCCCAACATTAAATATCAATATTAAATATAAGGGCATAAGAGTCTAAGAAAATAGTGTAAATTAAGAAAAAGGACTTTATGGAATAAAATTTTAAATACATTGGACTAAGTAGGTTAAAAAAAATTTTCATGGATTTCTTGAATTAGAATACTTCTAAATGGGATTTATCAATAAAAATCCCATATTTAAAAAGTTTAATAGTTATTTTCATTTAAAAATGCAGAGAAAGGATCTGGGTATTTTACAATCAAAATGCATCATAGGGGTGTGGTTAGTTATAGTCCATAGAGGGTTTATAATGGTGGAATGGTAAATTATTTTGACTTTTGTCATTTAGATCAAATTTGTCTTACAAAGTTGTGTTGCGTGGCCAAGGAATTAGGACATAATTCATGTAATAACTATTATTGTAAGGTTAATGGTTTTGCTGGGTTGGAGTTGCTAAAATCTAATACAGATGTATTGAAGTTGGACACATTTGTGGATGCAAAAAGAGTAATAAAGGTTTGCATAGGACACAATTTGGATGATTTTCTATGTATACAAATGAGTCAAGTAGGGTCAAGTGCAGATAGAAGTAAGGGTAATAGGGTAGTTGTTGATGTTTAGATGAAGAAAAGGAAGATAGTGATGCATATGATCCTGATTAGTTAGACTCTTCCTCTTTTGATGGGTCTGAAAAATATTATGACAGTGACTGTAGAACCCCATTTTGATTGACCCTAACACTTCGAGCATTTGCAAGCCTCCTGATGATGAAATGGTACTTACTTCATTTTTAGAATTTTTAAAGGTTGTTTAAAGTTGCTGTACAAACTTGTTTTGGCCAAAAATCAACTTTTTGCAAAAATTGAACCATTTTACCCTTGAATATGTTTTTAGCCAAAAACCAACTTCTTAACCCCAAAAAGTCCTATTGTGCGATGTGAATGCACACGTTGTTTGTACATGAGCACAATCGTTGCACATGCGCACTTAATTTGTACGTGTACACATTGAAGCATCGCAGAGTTATTTTTGGTAATTCAGTTTTGGTGGGAACAGCGGAGGGGGAAGCGATAAAACCCTAGAAGGGTTCCAGAGGCTTCCCCTAGCTTTATAAATAGAGCCCCTCCTGCTCTCTTTGAAGAGGTTAAGAAATTTGAAGCTTTTCTAAGGTTTTTAAGAGTAAAACACCTTCTCCTATCTCCTTTTGACCTTAGCTCAAAAAATAACACATCCCAAGGTAATTCTGAACTTTTGAAAACATCCTAAGGCTTGAAGAACATGAACTCTAATCAAAACTTAAGCTTGAGGGAGGTTTGCAAGCAAGAAAATAAGATTTGCTCGCATTTTCTTGTGTTTTCTTCGAAACAACAGGTAATCTCTCATCTTTTTTTTTTTATATATATATTTTTTAATTTCAATATCTTTTAGTCTTTTATTTCAGTATTCAAAGCATGTTAGGGTATTAGCTCCTCTCATCATGTAGTTATTTGGCTTGTCTTACTTTCTTGCTTCTTCTTGCATGTTTTATTCATTTTTGTTAAAAACAACATGCTTTCAGGTTTATTTTAATCATATAATCAGCATGTATGGCCCGGTTTAAGCATCATGTAGGTTAGTTTTGCCTTATTCTATGTGTTACTTGTCTTTCATGCATTAAATCATATTAGAACCCTTAAACCTGGCCTAGGTACATATTTTGTATGATTAGTTGCATGTCTAGGTCATATTTACTTTGTGCATACATGTAAGACGCAGAAGTGGGCATTCGGGTAAGTTTATTTGTCCTTTTCAGCATCTGTGTGTTATTTGCATTGTCCTTTAAATAATGCAAGTTTCTATGCTCTTTATATGCAAAATTGTGTATTTTGTAAGTTTTCATTGATATTGTGTATTTTAGTTTATGTTTAAAGTCATGGATTGTAAAAAATCCACTTTTAATGGAAAAATCAATTTTATAAAAAAAAAAAAATGGCTTTATTCATTCAATCTAAAATATATGATAATCATTTTTACTCCAATCACATATTTTTAGGTTAGTTAAGGGATTTAGGTCTAAAATGAATTTTTGTGAACAATTAACCACCAAAATCATAAAATAGAGAGTGAGTAGAGGCCAATATTTGGATTGGACAAAAGGGGGTGCTCCCATATAAATGGTCTTCCCCTTTTGTACCTAAGCTTCCTAACCCAGAATGTTCTTGGTTATGATGGACTAGGCCTTAACTTAGTTTTTATTATTAAAGGTTTCTTAATTCCCTTTAAAAATTAAGTGGCGACTCTATGTCAATAAAACAAGTTGGTATGGGATACATGCCTTAGACTCGAAAAAGGCACGACACCTACAATAACTATGAGTTTGGTGATGATGATGCTTTATGTGATCAAAATGTTGACAAAAATGTAGAATTTGGTGGTTTAGGAAGTAGTAAGGATGCTTTGGGTGATGTAGATGGCAATAATGACTTAAAAAGCATGGAAAGCTCATTGATGAGCTAACAAGCATTGACAGCTGCTCTAATGAAGATAGTAATTCCAATAGGATTAAATATCCTTTTTTTAGTGAGACTAACATGCACAATCCTACATTTCAACTTGGTATGGAGTTCAAGACATATGCTCTATTTAGGGATATTGTAAAGGAATATGCTATTAAGTGGGGCAAACAAATCATATTTACCAAGAGTAACAAACAAAAGGTTAGGGCAGAGTGCAAAACTAGTTGTCTTTGGGTTTGTCATGCTTCTTTTGTGAAGAGTGAAGGGGTGTATAGAGTCAAAACCTTTGTAGATGATGAACACACCTTCAATAGAATATTTGATGTACCACATATGAGTAGTAAATGAATTGTGAAGAGGTATTGGGAAAGGATAAAATTGAACCCTACTTGGCAAATTAAGTCATTAATAGACACAATTGCAAGTGAGCACAATGTGCAGGTTGGCACGCAGAAAGTGAAGAGGGCAAAAGGTAAGGCTTTGACAATGATAGAGGGTACTGCAGCTGAACAGTTTGCAATGTTTTGGGGTTATGTAGAAGAGATTAGAAGTAATGATCCTGGAACAACAGTATGCATGAAAGTAAAAGAAGTTCTGAAAGTTGATGAAGGGGATGAGTAAGTCTCAAAGTTTAAAAGATTATATTTGCGTTAGGGTTTATTGAAGAAGAGTTTCCATAATGCTTGTAGGCCAGCCATAGGAGTGGATGGTTGCCATTTGAAAGGGCCATATGGTGGAGTATTGTTGACTGTAGTTGGGATGGATGCAAATAACTGTATATTTCCATTTGCCTATACCATTGTAAAGAAATAGAAAAAGAAAACATGGTTGTGGTTTCTGAATTTGTCAGGATAAGATCTCAACATTTTGAATTTCCATTGTTATACATTCATAAGTAACAGGCAAAAGGTCTAATTGATGCAGTGGCTGAGCTATTTCCAAATGCTTCACACAGGTACTATGTAAGGCATTTGTACAACAATTTCAAGGGTGAACATAAGGGTAGAGTGTTGAAAGATCTGTTATGAAAGGTTGCTAGGGCAAACAATGTTACTACATTTACCAAAGTCATGGAAGAAATCAAAGGAGTTGATTGTGTAGCATACAATTGGTTAGTAGGAAGACTACCAATCCATTAGAGTAGGAGTCATTTCAACAGTTTCCCAAAGTGTGAAATTTTGTTGAATAATCTCTGTGAATGTTTTAATTCAAGCATATGATCTTCTAGGGATAAACATGTGGTTACAATGTTGGGGAAGATAAGAGTTTTGTTGATTGAAGCAATTCAAAAAAGAAATGAAGCAATGAAAAAGTACAACAAAGGCCATATATTTCCTAAGATTTAGCAGATTTTGGAGAAGATAAATATGAGTGTAGCTAGTTGGATTCCTAGTTGGAATGGCAATTTCTAATTTCTAATTTGAAGTTGTAAGCCCATATGGTGAGCAATTTAAGGTGGACTTGAAATAGTGGACTTGTGGATGTTGGAAATGGAATCTGTCAGACATTCTTTGTGCTCATGCTATTGTTGCTGCAAACTATATAGGTGAAGAACCATAAAAGTATCTATCTCCTATGCCTTTCCTTAAGGTCATCCCTCTTGTATTGGGTTAAAATACCCTTAGATTGTAATTGTAGCATCATCTCAGTTCTAGACAACAATTTTGGTTTGAGTTTGAATTCCCAACTACCATCAAATGATACTTTATCCTTTCGAAAATTATGGCCACTAGGTAAAAATCTGCGATGACCCAAGTATGATTGTTTCCTACTATGCTTCAACCAACACGATGTAGTTTCCTTATTGCAACAAGGACATGCATATTCGCCTTTAGTGCTCCATCCTGACAAGTTTGCATATGCAGGAAAATCACTAATTGTCCACAACAAAGCTGCATGCATTTGAAACATTTGATTTGTTGATGCATCAAATGTGGAGACACTGTCATTCCATAGTTCTTTCAACTCCTCAATCACTGGTTGCATATACACATCAATCTTGTCACCAGGTCCTTTCGGGTCGTCAATAAGCACAGATAAAATTAGAAATGGTTGCTTCATACACATCGATAGTGGCAAGTTGTATGGAATGAGCACAACAGGCCAAGTGCTATGAACTATGTTCATCGTCCTGAATGGGTTAAAACCATCAGATACGAAGCAAACCTTACACTTTGGCAATTATTACTAAAGTTAATATTTTGACGATCAAAATCTTTCCATGCAAGGGAGTCAGCAGGATGCCTAAAGACACCGTCATCAATTCGTTCCTCTGCATGCCATCTCATTAACTTAGCCGTCTTGGATGACATAAACAACCTCTGCAACCTTGGCTTTAAAGGAAAATACCTCATCTATTTTGCAGCTATTCGTTTGCCACTTTTGTTAGAACCATTTGAACCACCATCACCATTTGATTTCCATCTAGAACTGTTCCATATGACACATTTATCAAGATTGACATCCTCTTTTTGAAACAACATGTAACTGTTAGGACATGCATCCTATGTCTCATATGCGAAGCCCAAATCTGTTGTGACCTTTTGAGCTTTATAATATGAGTCTGGGAGTTTCACACCCAACAGGAACGCCTCATTCAATAACTCAAGCAACATGTTGTAGACACCCCATTTTTGACCGTCCTCAAGACTTGGACGTCACCGTTGGAACACTCGGTGATTATCCATGTTTGTGTCCGTTCGGAGTTCCCGGAGTTCTCGGCCCGCGCGCCTTGCCTCAGGACCTCCAAACTCGACCGCTTGGTGTTTGGTTTTGCACCAAACACTTTTGTTTTGCCTTGGAAGGGCAGGGAGTGCCTTGTCAGGCACCCCCACATACCACCGGCTGTGGCTAGAGGCCACCGGCTGGCTGTAGTTTCCACCGGCACCACTAATTGTGCCGGTCGGCACTATTTTGTGCCGGTCGGCACTATTTTTGGCGAAATGACCATTTGCCCTGCCGACTACTGTGCACTTGCTTTCTGGGATATTTTCAGACAGCTTTGTAGCTTTTGCTCCCCTCCATACACGTGTATGGAGGGGATGCACTCCTTCCAAGCTTGTTTGACAAGCTTTGCAATGCTTATAAGAGGAGAGCTTCTCATCTTGGTTAAGGGTTAGCTCTTGAGAGTCAAAAACCAGAGTTTAGATACATATATCTCTGTCATATATCTATATCATCATCTCCCTCCCCTTGTGTGTTGATCTAAGGCTAAAAGGTGTGATTTTGTCTTAGTTTTGCTCCTTTACACACACCATTACACCTTAGCTTGAGATTCAGAGACTTGGGAGGTTGATTGCTGTGGTTTTGAGCTGGTTTTGATCACTAGAGAGTGGCTGGAACCTTTGTGCTTCAAGGGATCTTCAAGGGTAAACACTTTACTTTTTATTCCCCTTTCTTGCAACAACTTTCTACCCTCTTTACTTTGTGTTTTTGGATCTGTGTTTAACATGTAAAAGTCTTGTTTTTACTTGATCTTCAACCTTCATTAAGGCCTTTTCTTGGTTTGAGCAAAGGTCCATCTTATTAGGCCTTGTATGGCCATTTTTGGAACCTTTGCTTAAGACCTTGTTTGCTTGGTATTCTTGGCCTTCTCACCACTGAAAACCAGTGGGTTTTCAGTGGTGAGGGAGTTATTTTCGAGCCTCATTTAAGGGAGAGACACCCCTCTCCCCTTGGTCCTTTGCATGCCTTTGTCTTTGGCTCATAGCATAACATGTATACATGCTTGTTTTAGCCTCATTTCAGAGCTTTATTATGTGTTTTAGGTCATGTTTGATCTCTGTTTTTAGTTGATTTCGTGGCCTCTTGCATGCCTCTCATGTTTGTTTTGAAGTGCTCTATTATGCCTAGAAGTATGTCATGCCTTTGAGCCATGTTTCTTTGCATGTTCTAGCTTGATCTCATGAAGATATTAGCATCTATTTGTCATAAAAAGGGCTGTGAGCCACTGTTCTTGACACTTTTGGTATGCTTAGTGTGTGTATTTTGCATGTTAGGCTTGTAAGCCTTGCTTGTATGGAGCTCTAGCATGTTTAGCTTGTTTTGATCCATTGATTTGGCATCATATTAGACCCTATTTCAGTCCATTAGTCATGTCTATATGTTGGTATATGTGGCTTAGTTCATGCTTTAAAGGTATGCTCTTGTATGCTTAGGAATTGGCCTTGTGCACGCTCGCATACTTAGTGTATTTTGGACTATCATATGATGGGATTTGGGTGTATTTTTGCATAATAAATATCTGTTTTTTTTGTTGTCCAACATGTGCCATGAGTGGCCATGTTAATGGCATTTAGATGCTCTCTTTGTTGCCTTAGTTTAGGCCCATCAACTCGCATGCTTGCATAGCATTTTATCTATGTTTTGGGGCACACTTTGCCACTGTTTTGGGGAGGTTTGAGGCCTCCCCCATGGTGGTTAAGACCATCATTATATGCTCATCACATGCTAGTTGCATACTTGGTTGATCCCATTGCATAATTAGCTCATTTTTGTATCACACTAGCCTCTCTTACATTCTAGCATTTAGCATGACTAATGTGTTAGTTGTGTGGTACTTAATTTGCTAACATCCTAGTTCGCATGTTTGCATAGTTGCATTTCATCGCTTGGTTTGGGGTGTCAAACCAAGTATGGGAATTGAGGGGTGTTTGTACTCCAAGTGACTAAACACACCTCAACTCCCATGTCACTAAGGCCCTTGATATTGTCATGATAGGGACTTAGTTAGCATTTTTGTGTTGCATGCATTTTCAAATCAAAATGCAACCTTGGTTCTTTAGGCCATCATGCATCAAGATGCACTATTGATGGCCCAAGAACCAAGGGTCATGCCTCCTTGAGTCCCTAAGCATGATAGGAGGCATTGACCATGCTTACATACCCCCCAAAATCCATGCCATGCACTGCTGTCTTGCTGCTGCTGTCAAACTGTCCTCTGCAGGAACTTTCTGCCGGTCGGCAGAAAATAGTGCCGACCGGCACTATCTTTGTGCCGATAAACCTCATATGCAGCCGGTGGACAATTCAAGCAGCCGATGACTACTCCTTCCAGCCGGTAGGGTACTTCAGACCATTTGGAAGGTATCCCAGAACTTTGGGGATTTTTGGAGAGGCAGGACAGTAAAAGCAGAAGCAACAGTGCCATGACACGGGTTTTCCGGGCAAGGCGGATCGAGCATACATCATTCGCGCATCCCGAGGCGGAGGCTGTGGCCACCTTTCCTTTTTGCATTTAATTTGATAATTAGAATTCTGTAATAATTTATTCTGTATTCGGACTGTATTATTTGGGACTGTATATTCTTTTGGTCCCTCTGTGTGAGGGCATATTTGTAATAAGTGTGGGTGAGTGTGTGTATGTCTTCCAACCCCCATTTCTTTCTTCCCTTTTATTTACCTGCTTATGATGGTAGATTAGGGCATATTTAAAATTAGCATACCTTATGCAATGCATGCGTGCATTCATGCATTTGTTGACATGCATCGGGCTCGGTACATCATACAAACTGCATTGTATTTCAATTCCAAATTGAATACGTGTTATTTGTAGCATCCCACATGCCATGTTTAGGATAGCCGAGCCTGCCTAGATTACATCTTTGCATGTGTTGCATTAGACATTTCAGTATGCTTAGGTCCATGCATGGATTTCTAATGAGCTTCTGTTTTGGCTTGGAGTACTAGGTGAGTTTTTATGCTTTAGCATCCTTGCACGTATGTGAGTGTTGCCATAATAGCATGACTACCATGAGGCTAAGTGTTTATGTGATATAACTGTTTGAATGCCTGTGGATGGAGGTCAAATTACCTAGATTGGAATAATGCATTAAAACTGTGAGTTTTAAGCCCACCAGATAGCGGCAAAACTGTCTTTTCTAAAAGCCCACTTGAGGGTGGCAAAAACCTGCATTTTAGCCTACTTGCGAGTAGCAAACCTTTTTTAAAACAAACATGTAGTGTTTTGTTCCAATTTAGGCGATTTGGTCTATACTTGTTTGCTGTGCGCATAACATAGTAATTCTAGGCTAATAATCGGAATAAGAACACATAACGTTTTCAAAATTGGATATCACGGTTAGTAGAGGCCGATCTTAGGATCGGGCGAGAGGGGGTGCTCATAGCTGACCTTCCCCAATCATACCCAAGTTCCCGAGCCGAGGCAACTTTGGTGATGACGGACACATGGCCTTTGGCACCGAGTCAGGGTTTCCTAAATTTCCCAAAAATAAAATATTTATGGTGGCGACTCTGTATCTGGCAAAGCAGTCCATGTTTGGCACTTCTTTCAAAAAATCTATTTCAAAACGATTTGCCGGATTTGGACTCTTTGGTTCAAGATTAAGAACCGTGACATTTGAGTCCTTCGAACTGTAGTAGACCCGCAAGCGAACCGTAACGGGGGGGACTCGCGCTCCTCGCCCGGGATGCGTTCGGGGACGTCTACACATGTCAATAAATTTGTCTGTCCACCGATTAAGCACCTTCAGATGTAAAATTCAAACAATAAATGACAAAGATGTGAACTTCTGACAACCTGGATACAATTCACTTTGTGCATCTTGAAGAAGTTTGGAATACTTTACAGTCTTTGCATTTGGACCGAGCTGGGGTTCAGATGCATGGGGATTAGGCGCCTGTGGTTCATTATCCTCAATAATTGTACCGGCATGTGGATTTCCCAGAGCCCCTTGTGTCATTCCAACCATATCATCCCCAATGTCTAAATTAGCCAATGTTTCATTCTCTCGATTACCATACAGAGATATGTAAGATTCCCCATGATTAATCCAATGTTTGTACTTTTTAAAAAAACCATTCAAATCAGATGCTCCCGCACACCCTCTCATACAAGATGGTATCAATTCTCACATTTCCTACACGGACAACTAATCATTGAACCTTCAGCCCTATTGGTGTAGGCAAACATAAGGAATTGATCAATCCCATTAATGTATTCTGTCGACATACTATTTGGCAAGTAAATCCAACTCTTATCCATCCTTTGTACTTCCCTCAAATATCTCTTCTGCACATAGTATATTCCTATTATGTTTAAGGGAAAATTTTATAGAATAGCTATAAGGATTTGTTAATGTATGGTACTAAATGTTTGGTGGTTAAGAAAAAGCATGTTTATGAAAAGAGTGTAGCCGAAATGAGATAGTTGAGATGGATGAGTAGAATTACAAGAAAATATAAAATAAAAAATGAATCCATTAGGAACTTCTTAGTTTAATTTGACTGAAGCAGACGATAATCATTTATTCTCACAAAATTCAAATCAAAGCATCAAAAAGGGAATGCAAATTAACATAGCATAAACCTAATATCAAATCAGGTTTTTTACTCAAATTTAGAATTAAATTAGATGAAAAAATTAGTTAAGGATTAGAGATGCTCTAAGCTTTTTGGATTTGATATTTTTAAGATGTTTGGCTTTGATTTTTACAATGTGAGCAAAGATCATGTGTGAAGGAGTGGGTTTTGATGTTTTTGGTACTTTTACGTAATAATCAGAAAAAAGTTCTTAGCTTTAAACAGTGCTAACCTGTAGGGTTTTCAAATCTAGCTTTGAAAGTTGGAGGATTTTAAAACAGTGCTAACCGGTGAGGAAGATGACCCATATTACGAGAGAAGTAAAAAAGAGAACAAAAGCACAAAAAAATACATATATTTTTTTAAAAACACCAAAAATAATTAAAAATAACATGATTGAAGGACTTTAAAAAATGTGAAGAAAATTGAACGAAAATACTAAGTTTAAATTTCATAAATTTCAAGGTTATTGGCCGATGCACTAAGAATGAAATTTTAGATGGCTCCTAAGAACAGTACCCATAAATTATGCAAGGTTATATTTTACTAGTCTTGTGTCACGCCCCAAAATTTGGACAATTAAATATTAAATTAGGACTAAACCTCAATCAATATTCCATCATCCAAATCCTAGGGGTGAAACAAAATAACTAAACGTTCTTGTCTCCATAAGGTTTAAATAAATTCCATGCTCAAAAGATTAAAAGGGATAAAAAAAAAAACTAACAAAACGTTAACCAAACTTTCCACCATAATTTCATAACTAACCAATACCTCCAACATTAATGTAGCAACAACTAGTCAAAACAATTTAAATAATACAACGTTAAAAAACAACCCACAATGCCAAATTATCAAAAATATTAAGGTCATAAAAAAAATAATAAATACATACACTAATATCAACCCTAAGCTCAAGAAAACTAAAGAAGTCCAAACGACATGTCCTACGTTCATAGTTATTTCTTGTCACCACCATAGTCCCAACTAATCCTGTAAAGGAAGCTCGGCTGCGCTCAAACAGAACGCACCCGAGATGCCAAGAGACAAAATGGGTCAGTATACAGGTATACTGGTATGAGTACAAGATTTAACACCCACGTGTCCACCAGACATAAACAAAAATACATTTAATTCTTGTTACGGTATAAGACAAGTAGTTCCATGTGCACTGACGAATGGGTAGTTTCCCGAGATACGGTGGCATTTAGTTTCTTGCCCGTACACAACGAAATATAAATTGAGTATAAAATAAACAAAATAGAAATAAAAATATGGTGGGTTAGCCCTGCATAAAAATTTAGTAAGACCCACCAGCCTGCAAAAAATAAAGTTAGTATAATTTAATCATAAGTAATAGCTAAAAAAGTATAAAAATGCACCATTTCATGCTTAAATAATTTGAATTGACCAAAACTCAAAGAATAAAAGTTATACATAATCAAATTTCCTAAAAGATAACAAAAACAAATTTAGTAAAAACTGAACATGTTGAGAGAAAAACTTGATAGAAGAACCTAGACGGAATTCGACAGAAAAATCTGAAGCTGAAAACGAATAGAAACTGCTCTAAGATGATTTTTTTCGAAAAAGTTCAAAACACGAAACGTATGCAGAATAACTTTTTACTTCAAATTTTGCGAAACCAATAAAAATGAGCTCGTTTCATGGGTTAAAACAGCATCTAAAGTCTGTCCTGCTAAATTGAATAAAAACTATTATAAACAAAATCATCCGATTAAAAGTTCTAATCGATCTTTTTAATAAAAAGTTAAAACACAAAAGTTGTCTAGAATCACGTATACATGCCTCTTTTCAAATTTCATAATTTATCGAGGTCGTTTACTATTTTTCAAGATGTACAAGTCAATACAATTCACACTATAACAATAAACTCATATTTAATTCTTTGTACCTTAACTCCACCACTTCGGCCCTTCACTTCCGGCCTACGCATATATCCCATGTGCCTCCCGTATACCTAACACCGCTCCGAAGCCAAAATTGCACGGAGATATCGTCTCGAGTTTGACCCACACTCCCCGGATGGTTAGCATATACGTACGCGTGTAAATCAAAGCACTTGTCTACTCATGAGAACGAGGCAACAATATATATATACACAATCTTTCATCTACTCATGAGAATAAACATAACAATGCCAAGCCTAAGGTATTCCAATAAATCTCATAATCCTCACTTTTTTTTCTTATACACTCTTTCTCACCATCACTCAAATAAAACAATAATCCATGGAGCCATGGTGGAGTATAAGGAATTTATCTATGGGTTCCAAGTTTATTTTAATTTCATATAACCATGAGTGTGATTACAACCATAAAATAAATCCATATAAAAGCCCTAAACATGGCATACACAACTAATCAAAATAATTAAAATCAATCCATCATCTACATGCAAATAAAAAATCAAACCAACATCAAATAAATAAAAACAATGAATTAAACATAAATCAAGGGAAGTAGGTTTTGTACTCACAATTATTTTTTGAAGATCAAAAAAATATTTGAAGAACTAATGGAGCCACCAAAACAAAACCCTAACCCTTTTTTTTTTTTTCTTTCCTTTCCTTTTTTTCTCTCGGCTTGCACAGCCGCCACACGCAGCACTTCCACTTTTTTTCTTTGATTAATCTCTCGCTCTCTCTCTCGCTCTCTCTCTCTCTCTTAATCTCTCCCGTGACTGCTACTCCCCTAGGAAAACTTCCACACACACTATTGTGATTAACCCTAGGTTTAATATATAATACCTAATTGACTATTATATTTATATTATAAAAATACAACATAAATAGATATAAATATGATATATATTTTATCAATATATAAACACCCTTTTTTTTATTATAAACAATATAATTATATCAATATTTAGATTAATTACATACCACAATAAATTCTCATGTATCCACACAATTAATAAAGCCAAAAATAAAATAAAGTAATAATAATAATAAATAATGATTTACGAAAAATTAGGGTCGCTACATCCTGTTTTTCATTATACTCCTCAAATTTATCATATGAACCAAAATCATCCACAATAATACAACCATATAAAAAACAGAGGCCTAAATCATCAACCATGGATGAGATTATGAAGAAGTTTAGATTTATACGTTAAACCAACAATTAACACCATATAACTTGAGCCCTATATTTTATCTCATGACCTCATTATGCTCACACTCTGTATATTAGATGGATTTCCCAAGCGACATAAATGAACCCAAGCAATAGCAAATAGCAAACCAAAAAACCAAAACAAGGGAAAAACCCAGGGCCTAACAACCAAAAAATAAATATGTAAACATAAAAATAAAATTAAAAAAAATCAAAGAAAGAAAGATGAAACCATAACTAAACGTTAGCCAGAGTCTTGAAAAACCCTCAGCAATTCAGCAAAGGGGAATTGTTCCCTTCATCAAAGGTTTGGATGTAATTCAACAGGCTAATTTCAAATCCATCCATGGAGGCTAATTTCAAGAGCTAACCTGGTTAAAAGATTAAGATTGACTGAGAGAGTTGAAGAGAGACACGCTGTACCATCGTCGCTCGCTTGCTGCCATCGTTTGCCGCTCGCAGCCGTCGCACGCTGCTCGATGCCGTCTCACGTTGTCGCTGTTGTTGCTTGACACCGTCATCTGCCGCTGCCGTCATTCGACGTCGTCGTCTACCGCTGCTCACAGTCGAGAGAGAGAAAGAGAGAAAGAGAATCGTAAGAAGAGATAGGGATTTTTGGTTCAAAAGATTAGGGATTTGAGATTGGGGATTTTTGGTTGAAGGGGGAGAAAAACGAGTGCGAATCAGATTTTGGGTTTTTTTTTTTTTTTTTTGGACGTTAAGTTTCACCGTCACAAATTTTTTTTTTATTTGCGACGAGGGGGTTGCCGTCGCCAAAAACCTTTATTTGCGAAAAAAGAAGCCAAACAAGATAATTACCCACAAAAAAAAAATGCAAAACAAACTCCCAATATCACTATTGTTTTTTTATAAAATTAATTTTTAAGACTGAGTAACAAAGAGGATTTTTTTTAATATTCTAAAAAATAAATTATTTCTCAAACTAATCTACTTTTTAAAAACGCAAGTTCAAAATGTAATTTCCTATAACATAACTTACAACTTATATGGACCATGTGAAATTGTATTTTGAATTTGCGATTTTGAAAAGTTTCTTTGATAAATAATTTTATAAGTTAGTATTTTACATAAATAGTTTAAATTTTAGAATATTCACACACAAAAAAAAAAAAAAAACTCGGCTAACAAATGCCTTGTACAAAAGGGAAAAAAACAAAATTCAAAAAGTTAAAAAAATGAATTCGAAAAAGTTAAATTTTTGTAATTTCAAAAATCAAAAAATAAAAATTATGATAAAGACAAAAAAAAAAAAAATCAAAACAAGCCAACAGTTTTTAAAATTTTATTTTCTAGTTGATCTAATCGAGTAAAACTAAAAAAATATAAATAATACAAAAATAGAAATTTTGAAAAAAACATTTTAAAATGAAAAAAAACAAAAAAAAACAAAATTCTCAAAAAGCCCATCTCTAATAAAAAGATGTTAAAAAACCCATCTCCAAACACTCGCTAATGGTGGTGAGGAGCATTGAGAGGTGATACCCTCGGATTATAAAATAAATTTTTTCCATTACTGATCATGGCCCCGAGACAAAGAGAGAGAAACAAGAGATGATCAGCGAGAGAAAGAGAGAGATAAAGAGAAAGATAGAGAAAGAGAGCGCAAATAGATGAAGGGGAGAGATATAGAGAGAGAGAGACATAGAAAGAGAGAGAAGAGAGACGAGCAAGAGAGACAGAGAGAGATGAGTGAGAGAGATAGAGAAAAGAGATAAGTAAAAGAGAGAGAGAGAGAGAGAGACCCATTTCATTTTTTGACTTTTTCCTCTTTTAACAACAATAGGCTAAGAGAAAGAGATGAGTGTGATTGAGAGAACTGAACGATTGAGAGAGAAGAGAAATGAGTGAGAGAGAGAGAGAGGTAGAGACAGAAACAAGATGAGCGAGAGATAGACAGAGAGAGAAGAGAGAGCAAAAAGAGATGAACGAGAGATATAGAGAGAGACATAAAGAGAAGAGAGAGAGAGAGAGAGAGAGAGAGAAGAAACATGAGCAAGAGAGATAGAGAGCGAAGAGAAATGAGAGAGCCAGAGAGAAGAGTAATGAGTGAGAGAGAGAGAGAGAGAGAGAAAGAGAGAGAGAGAGGCTCATTTCATTTTTTGACTTTTTCCTCTTTCGACAAGTGATTAAGAGAAATGAGAGATGAGCGATTGAAAGAAGAGAGATGAAAGAGATAAAGAGAGAGAAAAAAGAGATTGATAAATCAAGAGGGAGAACGGTAAATCGAGAAGAGGAAAGGGAGAGAATGAGCAACGTGAACACAATATGAGAGAGAGAGAGAGAGAGAGGGAGAGAGAGAAAGACACAGACAGACAAATTTAAGAGTGATGAGTGAGAGAGTGAGAGAGAGATAGAGAGAGACAGGAAGATGAAAAAATGGGTGAAAAGAGAAATGTTATATCAAAACAGTATCGCTTCTTCTATTTTTTTAATTTTTTTTTTTGTGACGGCACCTATTACCGTCGCAAAAAACTCTCTTATTTGCGACTATAGTTCATGCCATCGCAAAAAATAGCTTTATTTGTGACAGCAGGGGTTACTGTCATAAAAAATGTGCATTATTTGCGACTGCAGCTATTGCCGTCGCACAAACTTGCTTTTTTGCGACAGGAAGTGGTGCCGTTGCTAAAACCCGATTTATTGGCGATGGCAAGTGGTGCCGTCACAAAAAGTCACTTTTTGCTATGGTAAGTGGTGCCGTTGCAAATGCTTCCGTGTTATATGGCCGCTTTTCTTGTAGTGTTATTGTGAAATCCTGTATTTTTTTAGGTATTAAAATTTTAGTGAGAGGAATTGGTGATTTATTATAGTAGTTTAGTGGTGAGATTTTTAGATGAGAACCTAATTTATTTCCTTATATTTGTTTTAAGTCTACCTCATTTTTATTCATCTCTTTTTGAAAACAAATTTTATTCCCATTTCCTAACTTTTCTTCTCTACCATGTAAAAAGGAGGGGGGGGGGGACTTCTTGAATGGCCGACCACTCCATTTCCTTTCCTATACAAATTACCATTTTGATTGATACAATGGTACATAAACCATACGCCCTCCATTCCATTCCATGTCCTTTTGTTTCTTTTTTATTTTATTTTATTTCCTTTCCTTAGCCCCTAAGTTTCTTTTACTATAAATTGAGCAAAATGCCAACTCATTCTCTCAACCTTCTCTTTTCATCTTCCATACTTTCGGCTCTCTCTCTCTCTCCATTTGTTTGTTATCAAAATTTTATATTTAGATTGGGAGTGTTTAGGTTGAGAGTTAGAAATTTTACAAAACAGGAGAGTTATATATTTTGTCAAACCTTACATACCTTATGCCTTAGAATTTTGATCAACTGCTTTTGGAGATTTATGGTGAAATATCATATGATTAAAGTATTGGTGACAGAGGAATTGATTTGAGGTAATTCAGGTAGTAGACAATATGGTTTCTCTAAATCTCTTTGCAAAGAGTGTTATTTTAATTATTTCTAATTTGTACTCTGATTTTTATACTTGTCATTTGATAAATTTTGTGAAATTATTTTGTGTTGATATGTTTGATTACTCTGGTCATTTGATAAAATTCTATGAACTTATTCTGTATTGAAAGTGATATTTTGTTTGACTAAATGACGTGGAATTGCTCCGTACATAGATCGAGTGGACACTAACAATAGCTTGCACCAATATGCCCAGATAAGCGGTTGTGCTTGGATGAAGTGAGTGAGGCCATGTACTGAGTAGGGTTGGATATTTGATCTTGGATAAATTATCATATGTTGAGTTGATTTGTTTGTGCAATTTGGTAAATTGCTTGGTATTTCAATTTGAATCATTTGTACCAATGTCGTAAATTGTTAGATCCTTGTTAATTTATTCTCTATCTGAACATTGTTATTCCTGTCGTATTGTATACTTCCCAAGTTAATTTATTTTTTAGATGCAGAGCAATTAGTGGCGATTCAGTTGAAGCATTTAAAGGATTTATTGAGTTAGATATTTGGGTCCACTACTATGTATATAATTTATTGAGACAATTGTGTAAATGATATTTTGGAGACATTTATGCAATTATTTTTGGAGGCGATTTGTATATTTGAGGTTATGAGTTATCTGAAATTGTAAAATTGAGGTTGATTTGATTTATTAACGGCCTAAAAGTTAGGGCATTACACTTGTAGCCCAATAAACCCACAAAGTTTCCTTGTGTTCTATCAAGTCCCATATATTTAGACTTGTATCTCAGAAGGTCCTTTTTTCCTGATTTATAATTTTTTGGGAACTATTATACATTTTGTTCTATTTTAATAGTACTTATTATACACAATAGGATGTATATACAATTTTCATATTTTGTTATTTTTGTGTTTGGTAAGTTTTGTGATTAGCGATTTTGGAAGATTCAATGGGACATGTCTCTTTATACGTGAAATCAATTGTGGTAGGGTTTTCGTTTACACATTGGTGGTGAGAGAATGATTCGGAGATTCTCTTCTTCTATTGTTGCAGTTCGAAACTTTGTTTTTTCCCATAGTTGCGATATCGAAGGGAAAGAGAAGGATTTGAATCGAAGGGAGAGAGAAGGATTTGAATCAAAGAGAGAGAGAGAGAGAGAGAGAGAGAGAAGGATTCAAAGTTAGATTTTGTATCCAGTCGATTTTATTACAGACTTGTTCTTCAAAGGTGGGTTTGGTTTGATTTGGATTGGTGTAATGGTAGAATTGCATGGGCTATTAATAATAGTGATAATTATGAAGATGAGGATGAAGATAAGGATATGGGTGATGATTTTTTGTTTTTGGAGAGATTGAGATTTATTGGATTTTTAGTTCTATTGATGCCATTGTTTTTGATTTTTTTTGTTAACATTATCACATCATTAATTAGTGTTAATATTCAAATTAGTTTATAATGGAATTTCATCATTTGTGTTGTTAATCAATGTTAATATTCACACACTCATATAATATTGAATTGTGTATATGTTTTCACTATCTTCATTACCATTATGCAATGGTGATGTTAAAGTTCATATCAAATCGTTACAGTCAGTCATATAATCACATGCCACAATGTTTATTTGGACACAAACATGATGTGAATATTTACAATATAGCAAATAAATGTGAAGATTCACATTAATTCTGGTATGTTTGTGGACATATCGTACACCTAATATATGTACAATATAAATATTCACATCTGTAGTCAACCACGATAAACATAGGACATGATGTGAGTGGAAGTAGACCTTAACATAAAACTATGATGTGAACATGTACACCAACTTCAACATAAGCGAACATATGTGAATGTTCACACTTTATATTGTTTGGAAGATTGTTTGGTCAACTATCATTATATGTATTCAATATTTTTTTTCTGATATATTTGTGGATGAATCATACACCCTACATATGTACACCGTGAATATTAACATCTGTAATCAATAGCAGTAAACATAGGACATATTTTAAGCATTCACATTCATTGAAAATGGGCATTAACATAAATTACGATGTGAACATTCACATCAATTTCAACATAACAGAATATAAGTCCACACTTTATATTGTGTAACGCCCTCAAATTATTAATAATTAAACATTATTCATAACATAATGAATTTAAACCATTCATCACCAATCAACAACATTAATCCAACACTCTCTTTCTCATTGAACTATAACCTCAAAAAAATACAAATTTCTGTGTTGAGTTCTTAGTTACATCAACATTAGCATAGTTCAAGAAGTTAGAGGAGATGATACAAAAATGCCCTATTGACTTACAAATATCGAGGCCATGCCTTGTTACAACAAAATGGACTTGCGGTCCCAAAACAGGGGAGCTTTCGCAAATTACATCCATGAGCTTTCATGCTCCAACCAACACAAAACTTCTATCCCCTTCTCATTAGGGTGGTGGCACATCACGAAGTCCTGGTATATTAGATAGAAATGAGCTAGATGCCCAGTAGTAAAACTTTTATCAAAGTATCTAGTTATTCAAAGATCCATATGGCATCATCACAACTCAAAACATATTTAGTTCAACTCTTAATATTATTCTAAAAGAGAAAGCAAGAACTCACAGTTTCTACAAAATTGATAAATTCAACACTGGGGGTAAATATGCCATGAAGTCCCTAAGGAGAGTCTCAATACATACGTATACATAGGTTTATAACTAAAAAGATCCCCACATTTGCGGGCTATTAATACGGTGGGAAATGGGCACCCAAAATCATCCGTTTTCCCACTTTTACCGACTATAATACGACAGGACCAGTGGATACCCAAAAACACTTTCCCCAGATTCGTCTGGCGATAAGCTCAAGATAGGGCAATTGGGCACCTAGACTTCCCCGGGTGGGTATCAACAGAATACACAACCATTTTTCCAAAAATCGACTCTCTACCCGGACTCACATGCTATTTACCTCCCCCTTAAAAATCTTTCCAAAGTCTCTATGTATTCATACATTCATTAGAATAAGAATAATCTTTCACCATCCAAACAATTAGAACAAATATAATGTGATAATATCCAACATCACTAATCAAACCTCAAGAACATTCTAAGTTCACCATTCTCTATCCAAATACCACATTAGTATCATAGGCCAATTATCAATTAAAGAATTAAGGGTCAATTTCATTTTATTTGCATTACTTCTAAAACTTCAAAATTAGGGTTTTTATAAAAATTGGGCCTTTTCCCCTTCTAATGTATGTAATATTAATTTTCATCAAAAACTTCCATAATCCATGGTTAAAAATAGAAATCTTAAGAAGATTGTAAGAAAATACTATTTTTGTAAGAAAACTTCAATCTATAACTTTGAATATTCAACAGCTCATCAATGTCATGGCAACACCACATAATCATCTTCAAATCAAAGAGATACAAGGTTAAAAGTAATCCTACATCAAGATTTAAGACCAAAAGCTAAACTATCAATGAACTCTTCGTGAAATCCCAATCTAATTGTTAAAAAGCTTATTCCTTACCAAAAATCAAACTTTTGTAAGCAATGGCTTTGTGAATCTAAGTAGAAATAGAAGATTTCTAGAGAGATGTGGCTACAGTTTTCAGAGCTAGAGAGAGAGAGAAAGAAAAGAAGAGAGAAAAGAAAAAGTGAACAAAATAATCCAAAAGTCACTTTTTAAGTAACTGATATCGCACAGACCGCTTGAGCGGTCTTTTCACCACTTGAGCAGTGAATGAAACCTCTCAGTATCTCTGCCCAAAACAAGATATTGGGAACCCCCTCATCTTCGCTCGAGCAACCACTTGTTCACTCGAGCGGTTCCTCAACCTGCAAAACAAACTACTAGGAGCACCTCATTTACACTTGAGTGGTCCTTTCACCACTCGAGCGGTCACCTGAAATGAATTGTCGCATGTAACACATCAATACCAAATATACTATCTAAACATATAGGTGTGTATAACGATTCTGGTTTAGACCCGACCCATTTTCTTGATTTTGGATTCGAGAATCCATGTACTTAATTGTTGTTCATCTCTTTTTAATCTTATTGCTTGTTGAGTTTGGCTATTGGGAGTTTTGGTTGCGTTTGGAACAGATTGGAACTTAGTTTTTCAATGAGTTGTTGCCCAGATTTTTTCCTGTTCGCTCGAGTGATCCTTATTGCGCTCGAGTGGTCTTTTATAATCTATAAAACTACTAGAAGTGTGATATCTATGCTCGAGCGATACTTCTTGCGCTTAAGCAGTCTTTTGCAGTCTGCAAAACTACTAGGAGGGGGTCATTGTGTGCTTGAGTGGTGGTTTTGGTTGCTCGAGTGGTGTCAACTTTTTGTGTCTATTTGCTAGAGCAATGTTTTGGTCGCTTGAGCGGTCTGTGCGTATATTAGTCTGAGAGGGCCATTTTGAGTCACTTTTTCATCTCTTTCTCTCTCTCTAAACATTTTAAAATCCTAAAAACCTTCACCCTTTCTCTCTAGCTCTTACTTCTAGCTCAAAATACTCCCCATCCTTTGATCTCTTTACCCTAGTCCTTTGGAGAAAAGCGTTGAGCACATCGAGGGCTATGTTTTAATTGGCGAAATTATTGTTTTTGGCTCCGTCAAGTTCTACCCCTTGTTTCCTTCTTGTCTTCTACTTTGAGGTAGGAATTTTTTTGACTCTTTTATATGATTTTTAGCATAGTTATTTGCTCTTTGAAAATGGTTAGTGATTTGGAGATTTTGGGAAAACCTAGGGTTTGGGTTTGAAATCAAAAGAGAGGTTTTCCAAATGAGTTCTTAAAAATGATTGTGGGGATGTGTTTATGGGTGAGATATGTTAAAATGATGGATATTTCTTTTTGAAATTGATTTTGTAAAATAAAGGGGGCCCTAAATTTCTTATATTTGGAATCGTGTAGGGACATAGAAAATGTTGTGAGTTTTTGTAAGATTGGAACGATGATTATGATGATTATGATGATGATGATGATGGCGGATTTGGATATGTAATATCACTCTCATTGTAAAAGGATGGAATTGTATATTATGATTGGAAACTATCTTTATATAGAAATAACTGTTTTGGGCTATTGGTGGAGGATAGTCTTGATTGTCATAGACATTGCATGACGATTAGGTTGAATTGAAACTAATTTCTCATACATTGTGCATTGAGTATCATTTCATATTGAACATTGTAAATGTATTGATTTTGAGAAAAATGGGTGAATACCTTGGTAAATTTGGTTAGAGAGTGTAGTTGTGGTTATTCTGTTGACTTGTGTGTCCTTGGTGAAAGTCCAAAAACCTGCACGGTTAGGTACCGATCCTTCCGGTTAATATCGGTAAAATGGCTTTAGTAGTGCTTGTATAGCCCATTAGCAAACACGTACCTAGAGATTCCTAGTGTGTTATATCCACTGTCTTGTTTTCTGTTATAAAACGAATATTTTCAAGAATTGATTTATAATCTAGCAATACGTAGTTTTGAGATGGAAAATGAGGAATGTTTGACAAATGGCATGCATGTGCATTTACCTTATAATTTTACTAAGATGCATATACTGTGTTAGAGTATCTCAATTGGACTGTGGCTTACCCTATGTGGAAAACAACTTTCAGGTGCTGATGATATGCCTCTACCAAGGACGTAGTTTGGGAGGACTTGGAGCTAAAGGCTTCATTTTTTTGTTTTTGGTTATTGATGTAATTATTTTTGTTTAAGCCTCGGGTTTTACCTGTATTGAGTTAAACTCATTTTGTTGTACCCTAACATTGACTTGAAAAGTTGTAGCCGTTAGGGCATTTAATTATTTAGTTTACTACTACTTTAAATCCATGTATCTAAGTCATATGCTATAGATTCAGAATCTAGGATTTATGAATGTACATTGCATATGCTATCTTTTGTATTGATCATTTGGAAGAAATGTTATGAGTTGGATTATTGTTATTTATTTATGAATGTACATTGCATATGCTATCTTTTGTATTGATCATTTGGAAGAAATGTTATGAGTCGGACTATTGTTATTTATTTTGGGACGTTATAACTTGGTATCAGAGCCATCGGGTTAAAATACTTTGGAATTGTGGGATGTGGTTTTTACCACAATGGGTTTTTTTGTTTGATAATATTAGAAATAAACCTAGTATGCTATGTGATAACATGCTTATGTGCCTAAGTGGGCATGGAATTTAATTTCTTGGATATTGATTGGGTCTGTGAGTTTCTAGAAATCCTGTTAGAAGAGCACTTGATCATTGCTATTTCTAACTAGAACTCTGGCAATGTGGCGGGACGGTTATTATCTAGAAAGGAAATTCATTTGTGTATATTTGATTAAGTGCTTAAGTGGAGTGAATTAATTGTTGTCCACCACATTAGGACGTGAGTGAATTAGCTTCGGCATGTTTGTGAATGTGCTAATCTGTTGTGTTACCTTTATTAGGATGTTAGGACGTAGACGTGGACTTAGACGTGGTGGTGGTAGGCATGGTAGGCCTAGGCAGCAGGAGGTGCTATTACTAGATGATATTTCGGCACAAGAAGAGGGAATTGGTTAGGCCAACATGGCCGAGCCAACAGGTAAGCAAGCCATAGACGCTTTGGCCTGGGACATGGCTGGTGCTTTGTGAGAGTTTATGGACATTCTCAGGGCTGTGAATCAAGTCCAAGCCCATGTTGCTGAGACAGGGCCGTCTTTTTTGAAGAGGGAGTTCTTTCGATTGAATCTGGATGAGTTTTTTAGGGATCCGAAGGAGCCAATGAAGGTAGATGAGTGGCTGGAGCAAATGCTGAAGATTTTTGAGATGCTTGGCATTGAGGACGATGGTTTGAGAATGACCTTGGCATCCTTCCAGTTGAAGGGAGATGCGGTCAATGGTGGAAGTATACGCGTGGGTACATTGGGGTGACTTGGGAGGCCTTTATTAACGCCTTCCAGGACAAGTTTTTGCCTCCCACTACTAGGGAGAAGTTAAGGGATCAGTTCTTGAAGCTCAGGTAGTTGAACACGCCTGTAGCAAAGTTTGAGGCTGCTTTTAGTAGCCTATCTAGATTTGCACAGGAGCTTGTGGCAACGGAGGAACGCCTTTGTGTTGAGTTCAAGAAGCGACTGAGAACCAGGCTCATTTTCAAGGTGGTCGCGTCTATGATTAGGGATTATGGTCGTCTTGTGGAAGTAGCGGCACATTTAGAGACCGTGATTCAAATGGAGAATGAGAGGATGAGGGGCTCCAAACAAAAGAGTTCGGAGGTTCAAGGAGAAACGCGGGACAACAAGAGGCAGAGAGGTTTCACCCCATAGCAATCCCAGGTAGCACAGTTCAGATCCACTTTTCCTGTACCGCGTTCTAATTCAGGAAGGAGTAGTCAGGGTGGGATCACTCGTTTTAAGTGTGGTCAGCTGGGCCATAAGTCTCTAGTTTACCCATAGAGAGGAGGAGGGTAGCAGTTTGCGCTGTCTGCAGCTCGTTCACAGAGCTAGAGTTAGGGGAAAGGGCAGTCACCTACTTGTTATCAGTGTGGGCAATCAGGGCACTTGAGGAGGTTTTGTACTCAAACAGATGGCACACCTAAAACGTCTGGTTCGAAACAAACACAGAGCCATCAACCTACCTAGTCAGCACAAGCCTCGAGGGCCACTCAAAGAGCCTCTTCAGCTCAATCAGTTTACCAGTCTTATGCTTCGAGGAGTGAGCAGGTAAAGCAGAGACCAGCGGGGCGTATGTATACTATTACCATGCCAGATCAGTTGCTAACACCCTCTATTTTGAGAGGTAACTTTTTGTTGTTCAATTCTATTGCCAATGTGTTTATTGATACTGGTACATCTCATTTTTTCATGTCGTCCGTATTCACATTAGTTTTGGGGTTAGAGGTGGCTCAGTTAGCATCTTCACTCAGGGTAGAGTCTCCTGTAGGGGGTAAGGTTGACTTGGACTGGGGATGTTGCGGTTGTGAGATTGAGGTTGCCGGTCGTCAACTTCCTTTTGCTTTTGTATTTCTAAACATGTTGAATTTAGATGTCATTATGGGTATGGATTGGTTGTCTTCATACCGTGTTGTTATAGATTGTTACCATTGAAGAGTTAAGGTGTGTACCTCGAGCAGTAATTGTTTTTATTTTCTGGGGACTGAGCTGATAGGGTCTTGTCACTAGTATGTGACTCGCGTGGTCGAAGTGAGCTTAGTTGTCTTCCTGTAGCTTTCTTAGGTAGTGAGAGTGATGTGATTCGAATTGAGTTGTTGGGGGTAGTTTGTGAATATCCGGACTTTTTCCTGAGGATCTTTCTAGTTTGCCACCCCACTGTGAGATTGAGTTCTCTATTGACTTAGTGCCTGGCACGGCACCGATTTCCATGGTACCGTATAGATTTGCACCCGCCAAGTTGCATGAGTTGAAGATTCAACTCCAAGAGTTGTTAGATAAGGGCTTCATTCACCCTAGTACATTGCCTTAGGGAGCACTGACTCTCTTTGCTAAGAAGAAAGATGACAATTTGCAACTGTGTAGAGATTACTGGAAGCTGAATCGAATAACTGTTAAGAACAAGTACCCATTACCTCGTATATATGATCTATTTGACCAGTTGAAGGGGTCTTGTTGTTTTTCTAAGATTGATTTGAGATCGAGTTATCACTAGTTGAGGGTGAAGGAGGAGGATATTCAGAAAACGACATTCCGTACGCAATATGGCCACTATGAGTTCTTAGTGATGCCTTTTGGGTTGACTAATGCATCGTCTTCGTTTATGGATTTGATGAATCTAATTTTTCGTGAGTTCTTAGACCATTTTGTGGTTGTCTTTGTTGACGATATCTTGATCTACTCACCCTCTGAGGAGGAACACGATGAACACTTGCGGGTCGCACTTGAGTTACTTAGAAGAAGTTCTTAGGCCATGTGGTATCTGGAAAGGGGTAACGGTAGACGCTTCTAAGATAAAGGCAGTGCAGGATTGGGTGCAACCTAAGAATGCCTTTAAGATTCAGAGTTTCTTGAGCTTAGCGGGGTCATTACCAACGTTTTGGTGAAAGACTTCTCTATATTGGCCTTATCATTGATTAGATTGACGAGGAAATGAGTGAAGTTTGTGTGGAGTAAGACTTGTGAAAATTCGTTCCAAGAGCTTAAGGTTAGACTCACCATTGCTCCAGTGTTGATTATTCCGGAGAGGGTTTGGGCTATTCAGTTTATTGTGATGCGTCTCGAGAAGGTTTGGGCTGTGTATTGATGTAAGAAGGGAAAGTAGTTGTATATAGTTCGTGGCAGTTGAAAACTCATGAGAGAAATTATCCTACTCACGACTTAGAGCTAGCGGCAGTGATTTTTGCCTTAAAGATCTAGAGGCATTACTTATATGGTGAGAGATTCGAGGTATTTTCTTATCACAAGAGTTTGAAATGTCTGTTTTCACAGAAAGATATAAATTTGAGGCAAAGGAGATGGATGGAGTTTATGGAGGATTATGACTTTGAGTTGCACTATCATTTGGGAAATGCCAATGTAGTGGTCGATACTTTGAGTAGGAGGTCTGTAAGCAGTATAGCTAGTATTGCCATCCGGGAACGTGAGATGTTAGGTGCTGTTGGTGAGTTTGAATTGCATCTTAGCGAGTCCGTTGAGTCGGCCGTTTTGTTCATTGTAGTTACGCAGCCTATGCTAGTGGGCCGAGTTATAGAAGCATAACGAGGAGATCTCGAAGTAGAGGCTATCCGAGGAAAGATAACTAGCGGAAAGGTGGAGAAAGGCTTGAGCATGTATTCTGACTCTAGTGAGGTATTTGAACTGTCTTTTTGTGATAAAATCTTGTAGAGAGGAGGTACACTGAAAGTTCCACTATTTACGCCTTACAGTACACTTGGGAGGCACAAAGATGTACCACAACCTTAGCCGCCAATTTTGGTGAAGGGGGACGAAGAGAGACATAGCGTTATTTGTTTCGAGGTGCCTTAATAGTCAACGAGTGAAGGCCGAGCACCAGCGACCAGCGGATTTGTTGTAACCCTTATCTATAGCTGAGTGGAAGTGAGAGCATGTCACGACGGATTTTGTTGTGGGTTTTCCGAGGACTCAAAGGAGTAATGATGCCGTGTGGGTGATAGTCGACCGGTTAACTAAATCAGCACATTTTGTACCAATGTGCACAGATGACTCAGTAGATTATCTTGCTGACCTTTAGGCCCCGTTTGTTTTTAGAGGCAAAATGGAGGGGATTGATAGTGAAGGGATTAATAGTGAGGGGATTGTTAGTGAAGGGATTAGTAAAATTGTGTTTGTTTTCATAGTGAGGGGATTAGTAAAATTGTATTTGTTTTGTTAGTGAGGGGATTGATAGTGAGAAGATTGTTAAATTATTTTTATATAAAGTAAATATAAAATAATAAAACAAATAAAATTATGATTTTTACTTAACAAAAAATACAAAAACATTAAACATTAATGTTTTAAAAAAATGCCCTACAAGTATAAAAAAAAAAAAAATTCAATTAACCGGTTGATCGGCAAGTTGACCGGCCGGACGTCCGGCAACTCACAAAGCCAACAGACTATTTTTGTAATACCACCTCTTCGCCCGGACTATTAATCCGCTGGCCCAAGGCCCATCCTAGTCTGAACGGACTACCAATTCGGAGGCCACAAACAAAACAAACATGAGCTACATGCACTGTTCATCCATCACAGTCCACTCCGGACTGTGATGACGCCCAAACAAACGGGGCCTTATGTTAGAGACATAGTTTGACTTCATGGGGTTCCTGTGACTATTGTTTCCGATAGAGATCTTCATTTCATGGCTTAGTTATGGCAAAGCCTATAGAGTGCCTTGGGCACTAGATTGACGTTTAGCACCGCTTATGATCCTTAAACTGATGGGCAATCCGAGTGAACCATTCAGATCTTAGAAAATATGCTTCGAGGTTATGTTCTTAATTTTAAGGGGTCATGGGAGAGACACTTACCTTTAGTAGAGTTAGCATATAATAACAGCTTTCAGGTGAGTATTGGTATGGTACCGTTTGAGGCCTTGTATGGCTGACCGTGTCGATCTCTAGTGTATTGGGCCGAGGTGGGTGACGTACCTATGTTAGGTCCTGAATTAGTTCGGGAAATGATGAAGAAAGTTGCACTTATTCATAAGAGATTGGTTTCGGCTCAAAGTCGCTAGAAAAGCTATGCCGAGTGTAGGAGGAGACCTTTATCTTTTGAGATAGGAGATCATGAGCTTTTGAAGATATCACCGAGATGGGGTTTAATGAGATTTGGGAAGAGTGGAAAGTTGTCCCCTAGATTTATTGGGCCTGTTGAGATTTTAGAGTGAATCAGGAGAGAGCGAATCGAGGAGGGAGCTTATCGTTTGGCCTTGCCACCCTAACTTTCTGGAGTTCATGACATGTTTCATATTTGTATGCTTTGGAAGTATGAGTTGGATCCTTCACATGTGTTAGATTATACCAAGTTAGAGGTAGATGAGAATGCCTCGTATGAGGAGAGATCGGTACGAGTTTTAGACTCACTGGACCAAGTCTTGCTAGGCAAGACTATTCCATTGGTTAAGGTGTTATGGCAACACCACGGGGGTTGAGGAGAAGTATCCAGACCTATTTGTAGATATTTGAGACTTGTGTTGGAAATTTAATTTATGTCGTGATATATATAAACATTATATATGTTTTGGAGAATTGAATGGTAATTGTTGACGTTGAAAAACTTGGTGTATCCTTGTTACAAGTCTGGATGACATATGATTGGTTTTGTTTCTATAAGTGTTAGTTTATTTTAAATTTCGAGAACGAAATTCATTAAGGAAAGGAGATTATAACGATTTTGGTTTAGACCCAACCAATTTTCTTTATTGTGGATTCGAGAATCCATGTACTTAACTGTTGTTAATCTCTTTTCCATTTTATTGCTTGTTGAGTTTGGCTATTGGGAGTTTTGATTGCGTTTGGAACAGGTTGAAAGTTAGTTTTTCAAAGAGTTGTCACCCAGATTTTTGCCTGTTCGATCGACCAGTCCTTCTTGCTCTCAAACGGTCTTTTATAGTCTGTAAAACTACTGGAAGTGTGATATTTGTGCTCAAATGATGCTTTTTACGTTCAAGCAGTCTTTTGCAGTCTGCAAAACTACTGAGAAGGGGTCATTGTGCGCTCGAGCGGTGGTTTTGGTTGCTCGAGCGGTGTCAACTTTTTGTGCCTGGTCGCTCAAGCGGTGTTTTGGTTGCTCAAGCGGTCTGTGCGTATATTAGTCCAAGAGAGAGCCATTTTGAGTCACTTTTTCATCTCCTTCTCTCTTTAAACATTTCAAAACCCTAAAAACCTTCACCCTCTCTCTCTAACTCTTACTTCTAGCTCAAAATACTCCTTATCCTTTGATCTCTTCACCCTAGTCCTTTGGAGAAAAGCGTTGAGCACATCGAGGGCTACGTTTTAATAGGTGAAGTTATTGTTTTCGGCACTGTCAAGTTCTATCCCTTGTTTCCTTCTTGTCTTCTAATTTGAGGTAGGGATTTCTTTGATACTTTTATTTGATTTTTTGCTTAGTTATTTGCTTTTGAAAAGGGTTAATGATTTGGAGATTTTGAGAAAACCTAGGGTTTAGGTTTGAAATCAAAACAGGGGTTTTTCAAATGGGTTCTTGAAAATGGTTGTGAGGATGTGTTTATGGGTGAGATATGTTAAAATGATGGATATTGTAACGCCCCAATTTCCTATGCCCAAATGATAACACAACCATCATGGCTCCTTAAAGGAAAACAGAAATAATTCCCCACACTTGCATTACATGATACAATTAGTTCCTCAATGCGATTATACGTTTAATCCAAAACCAAATAAATAAACAAACAGATACCTCCAAGGGTTTACAAGTTTCCAAGGCTTAGGCCTGGTTACACAAAATAGTTATTCAAACCCACACAAATACAGCCCTTGGCTTACAAACAGAGTTACAGCAAAATGAGAGCCTTGTACTCTCAACACATATTTCCTCGCCTTTAGTTAGGTGGAATCACCACATCTTTTCCTGCACAAAAATCCCGTAGGGTAAGCATAAAGCCCAGTAGGAAATCCTTAACAAAGTACATACATTTTATACAAGTCTCAAGAGATGAAATGCACATGTCATGCTATGCTCTTTTTTTTTTAAAGTAAATTATATTTTCATCTTTTGAAAACCATCATGCTCAATGATGTCATGCAATTTCAATTGTTCAAAACTTAACAGTTTATTTCAAGGGCGGTAAATACGACTCTGGTAATCCCTAGGTCGGTGTCTACAAGTGGACTGTACAAGTACTACCAAATTGTTATTTTTACCAGTATTAACCGGAAGGCTCGACACCTATCCGCGCGGATTTTCGGTCTTTCACCCCGGATTCTCAAGCCAACTTATTCATTATCATCTACACCACCAATCAAGACTTACCAATGTATTTACCCCAAAACCATTCCATGAAAACTTGTTTCTCAATATTTTTTTCTCAATGCAAGTTTTCAAATCAACTTTCAAAGTTTAATGTAATCAAATGAATTGATATGTCAATTTCACAAGATGAATATAAATACTTTTATTCCAATTTATCATCCAAGGAATAACACAATTCCCTCTTCTCAAGTATCCTCAACAATTAGTCATTTCAAAACTATTTCAATATTTTGAACAATAATTTCCAAAATGAACAACAATTCTCATATTCCAGGAAATTCATCATTTATATAAATATAAATAAGAAATTTTCCAAACATCCATTTATTTTGACACACAAAATAAATATAACAATATCATTCATGGATTTTCAATCTCTTTTAAAAATCCCAAATTTCTAGTTTTTTCTCACCAAAACTGTACAACTCAAATCTTTTGAAAGAAAATTTTCCAAAATCATCTTTTCTTCAATCAATGAAGATCAAAACCCATAAGATCATTTTGAAAGAACAAGAGACAAACCCACTTTCAAAATTGCTCAACTTCTTGAATCAACAATCAATTTTCAAAGTTATTGAAGGATGATTTTGAAAATCATCTAGATCTTGCAAAAATATATATATAACTCTAAGAAAATCCCTATCTCAAGTTTTGAAGAAGAAATGAGATGAAACCCTCCAAAATCAACGGTGTCAAAACTCGATCTTCACCGCACACAACGAAGCCCTCGAGAAGTTAACCAACTTTGATGAAGAAGCTATGGCAAAACTCTAATAGATCTTGAGAAATCAAGGTTTTAATCCAATTTGGCGTAGGGAAATGTAGAGAGAAGGGAGAGGAAAGGGTTTTTAGAGAGAGAGAGACCTAACAAGAGTGAGATACACTCAGCCTAAAGAGAAGAAAAGACCAAAATTTTGGACTATCTACCACCGCACGTGTGGCGTTTCTCCCGCACTTGCACTCCACACCTGCATTTATTGTAGTAGCCAAACAAGCCCTCCCCTGTTTTTCGCATGTGCGGCTTAAGTAACTTCGAATGTATTTTGCATTTTTATTTCGGGGGTGCTGCCCCTCGACCTCACCAGGGCACTGCCCTCAGACCCACCAAGGGCGCAGCCCCCTAGACCCCTGTGAGTTAACCGGGCAGCTCGACCCCCGACATACTCAGTGAAGTGGCAAAACATGAAAGAATTAACTTTCGATACAACTCTGCAAGGCACAATTTAGGTTGGATTCGCATCTAAAGGTTTGGAGACATTACCTGTTCCAAACACACCACTATAACCCGATAACCAAAAATAAGGGGAATACAAGGGAAACTAAGATACGAAACACCGTTCAAAACCATACCAACCCGAGCCCTGAACACCACAAGAGACAGGTCAAAACCGGGATCGCTACAGATATTTATTCTTTAAATTGATTTTGTAAAATAAATGGGGTTTTGTCCTAGATTTCGGATATTTGGAATCGTGTAGGGACATGGAAAATGTTATGAGTTTTTGTATGATTGGAACGATGATGATGATGATGATGATGATGATGATGATGATGATGGCGGAGTTGGATTTGTAATATCACTCTCATTGTAAAAGGATGGAATTGTATATTATGATTGGAAACTATCTTTGTATAGAAATAACTGTTTTGAGCTGTCGATGGAGGATAGTCTTGATTGTTGTAGACATTGCAAGAGGATTAGGTTGAATTGAAACCAATTTCTCATATATTATGCGTTGAGCATCATTTCATATTGAATATTATAAATGTATTGATTATGAGAAACATAGGTGAATACCTTGGTGAATCTGGTTAAGGGGTATAGTTGTGGTTATTATGTTGGCCTATGTGTCATTGGTGAAAGTCTAGAAACCTACGCGAGTAGGTGTCGATCCTTCCGGTTAGTACCGGTAAAATGGCTTTGGTAGTGCTTGTATAGCATACTGGCAGACACGTATCTAGAGATCCCAGTGTGTTGTATCTACTGCCTTGTTTTCTATTATAAAAGGAATATTTTCAAGAATTGATTTATAATCTGGCATTACATGGTTTTGAGATAGAAAACGAGGAATGTTTGACAAATGGCATGCACGTGCATTCACCTTATAATTTTGCTAAGATTCATATACTATGTTAGAGTATCACCCTATGTGGAAAATAACTTTCAAGTACTGATGACATGCGTCCACTAAGGACGTATCGTGGGAGGATTTGAAGCTAAAGGCTTCATATATATATATATATATATTTGTTTATTGATGTAATTATTTTTGTTTAAGCCTCAAGTTTTACCTGTATTGAGTTAAACTCATTTTGTTGTACCCAAGCATCGACTTGGAAAGTTGTAGCTATTAGGGTGTTCAATTATTTGGTTTACTACTACTACTTTAAATCCATGTATCTAAGTCATATTCCATCTTTTGTATTGATCGTTTGTAAGAAATGTTATGAGTTGGATTATTGTTATTTATTTTGGGGTGTTACAGTGTGTAAGAAGTGTATCATTGATTTCTATATATGTTATCAGTGTTTTCAACTACAAGTTATCAAATTGACAATAAATAAATAAACAAACAAACAAAAACGAAAAAAAACTAGCACTGTATTGTGGTATAGCTAAAGTGTTTGAAAAATCATCATTGTTTTTTTTCACATCAACATTAACTTATAACTAAAAGACACATTTTATTTAGAAACTATCATGATATTAATGTTCACAATATTTATTCACAACATGGTGAACACATTTGTTCCCAACATGGTTCTAAAGTGTTTATATCTACTATAACATGGTTCACATCAACATTGCATCAAAACACACAACTATAAGGCTAACTCTTGTTATGAATATAAACATTTATTCACATTTGATGTTGCCACTACTACCACCACCACTACCTTCACAACCACTACCACTACCACCACTATCACCATTGTTAGAACCACTACCCTACTACCATTGCTCCCATTTCTACCGTTGCCTCTGCCGCCATAACCACTATCTTACCACCACTACTACCACCTTCATAAACATCACACCATCACTATCGCGAGAACCATCACTCTACTACCGTTGGCTACTATTGCCATGGTAAACACCCTATTTTGATTGACCCTAAAACTTCGGGCGCTTGTAGGCCTCCCTATGATTAAATAGTAATATCTCCATCCTTAGAATGTTGAAAATTCTTAAACTTACTGTCATATCCTATTTCGGCTAAAACACTGATATTTTTTAAAAAATGACCAAAATACCTCTGAATACGTTTTTCAGCCAAAAAATTGATTTTTCGACCCCGAGAGATAAAGAAGTGTGATTGCACTTGGATTGATGATATTTTCCAAAATTATTGACTGATCTTATCAAAACATTGATGTAAGGGTAATTTGAGGTTGCTTGGGTCATAAGTAAGCCAAAGTCATGCAAACTCGCACCTAACCTACAAAGTTGACACCCGAACCCTTGGTGCACATGCGCTCACACATGCATGGTGCGGCCACACTTCTCTTGTACGGCCGCACTTTCTCTGTGCGGCCGCACATTCCCCTAACAGACAGAAATGTAAACTTCGTAAAAATGGCAATGCAGAATTGAAGAAAGGTGCTAGGGTGAAAATAGTGCTCAACCCTAGTAGCCTCCTCTAGCTTCCTCAACAATAAAGCACCCCTCCTCTCCTCTTCAAGGGGTGACAAATTGAAGCCTTTTCGAGAGCATTTGAAATCTTGAGAGAAAGAAATCCTCTCTCTCCCCGCTAACTCCAAAAATCCCACCTCACAACAACCTTAAACACTTAAAAATATCCTAAAGACTAGGAGACTTGACCTATAATCAACGACCCTAGCTTGAGGGAGGCTTGCAAGCAAGAAAACAAGGTTTTCTTGCATTTTCTTGAACTTTTCTCCGAAACAGAAGGTAATCTTTTGTCTTTTGGTAATTTCAGTCCCTTTTTCTTTCTCTTTTCAAATATATAGTCATCTAGGGTTGTTAGGATAGCATGATCATCATGTAGTTCATATATTTTATTTGTTTTCTTGCCTCTTCTTGCATGGTTTCATTATTTTTTTCATTAGAACAACATGTTTATTGTGTAAGGCCCGATTTGAATCATCATGTAGTTAGTTTTGCATCTTTACTCTTTATGTGTTATTTGCTTTTTGTGCATAAGTATCATTTAGTAGATTCAAACCAAGCCTATGTTCATGTCTTGTACAATTAGTTGCATGTCTAGGTCATATTTGTTTTATGTATTTCATGTAAGACACAGAAAGTGGGCAACAGGGTGAGTCATCTAATCTCCAGAGCATGCGCTTGTGCTTCTTGCATTGTCCTTTAAATAATTCAAGTTAAATGCTTTTCTGCAAAATTGTTTGTTTTGAATGTTTTAGTGGGTGTTGTTATTTTAAGTTGGGTTTATAGCCATGGATTGATGAAATCCACTTTTTATTGGAAAAATCATTATTTTTTAAAATATGGCTTTATTCCTTTAACTTAAAATAAATGACATTCATTTGTTTTATTCAAATCATATAGTTTTAGGATTAGTTAAGGGTTTTTAGGCTTAAAATACATTGTATGAAATAATTAAACACTAAAATAATAAAATAGAAAGTGTGCAGAGGCCAATCTTTGGATTGGGCAAAAGGGGGTGCATTCATCTAAATGACCTTCCCTTTTTGTACCTAAACTCCTTAGCCTAGAAATTTTTCGATTATGACGGATTGGCCCTTAACTTAGTTTTCATCATTAAAGATTTCTTAATTTCCCTTTTAAAAATTAAGTGGTGACTCTTTGTTGTTAAAGCAAGTTAGTACAACATTTGTGTGGAAAACAGGCCTTAGACTTGAAAAAGGCATGGCACCTATAACCACCACCACCGTTGCCACAACCACCACCATCGCAACCACAACACCACCTTACACCACTAACGCCACAACAACCTACCACGACCATGACCACCATCCTACTATCATTGCTATCATCACTATTTGTCACCACCGCCACCACTTCTACCACAACTACGACTCACACCATTACCTCCACAACTATTAACATTATCATGATCTATATAAAATTTTAATTTATCTGTTATTAGCTTGTTAAAAAAATAAAATAAAACCTATTCTATTCCATGTTGGTAACCAAACAATGGAATGGGAATGGACATTCCATTCCATTCAACCTTGTATTCCATTCTCACTCCCATTTCATTTCATTCCATCGTACCAAACATGGTGTTTGAACAATAACAAACTAAAATGGGGATGTAAATATTCACATACAATGGTCATGGTAGAACATATGCATCATTACATATGAATATGAATATTTACATCTAATAGTGGTTGCGTTATACCAATGTGAATGTTCACACTAAGTGTTTAAACAATAACAAACTTAAATGAGGAAGTGAATATTTACACACAAATGGTCATGGAAAAATAGATACATTATTACATATGAATGTGAATATTTACATTGTTATACACACAATGCCAATGAAACACTAACCTTGGTTCCCATCTTTCGTAGTTACCGTGAGTAACTAACCTTTGTACCTTTCTTTCAGAAACATCCCATCAAGGAATAACAATGGTCAAGAGTAATTGAATCTGGAAATATACAGAGCAAAAGATATGAAAAATTGACTAAACTGTTGATTGTCTGGGTCGTAATCAATATTAACATAACTTCCTGGATTGTATCGCGTCATGGCATCTGAATACTATCGCAACTGGTCAAATGACAATTAGTGATCCCCATGAACCCTTAGCTTTCTCCACACCCAACCTGTAATAACCTCGATCCATAATTAACTACTAGTCCGTAATTAAGAATTCCTAATAAGGATTTAAGATGAGATTGTGAGTTAATTGTGCATCTTATGTGTTATTTGTGTTTCTGTCTGTCTATTGTAGAAATATCTGTCTGGAATTATGCTTTAGTTTGAAAATTGAAAACCTTGTTGGCATCCGAAATTGGAATTGGTTACATCAATATGTTATTTGGAATTTTTAGAACACTTTGGCAAGTTTGATAAAAAATTGATTCAGATTAATTAATTAAGTTGTGTTTAATTAGCCTAACATTCCAATTAATATATTAATACATCACAACTATATATATATATATGAGTTCTAAGGTCATTTTGAACTCAACCTCCTTCATCTTTAGTGCAAAAATCTGAGATAGACTTCTAAAGAGAGAGAGACTCCATTTTAGAGACAGAAAGTGCGGAGATTGAAGGAAATTTTCAAGGTTTTGCTAGAATTCATCAGGATTGTGCAAGAATCTAGCTAATTAAAGACTCTAGGTGAGAATCTAATCCATAATTCTTGAAGATTATATGATTTAGAGTTGAAATCATGAATTATGTGAGATCATTTGCATGTATTTAGTTAAAGAATGCCAAGTAGATGAAGAAGTCTTACATGCATGAATGATTTTGTCATGATTCTTTGCTTTTAATCATGAATATGTTGTCTAAGTTGAGTTTTGAAATTATTTTATACATGTATTCAAGAATTCAGTTGTTTTGAAGTTAATTTCCTTGATTTGAAAGTTAAGAAAAAGAATTTGGAAAATATTTCTACATGCATGCATAAAAACGAAGAGTTTTTCCATGTTGAGTTTGATTTTGAATATTCATGTTGAAATTATGAGTAATTGACACATGCATGTTTGATTCACCATGTTTTACTTCTTAAAATCATGTTTTGAAAAGGAATCCTTTACATGCATGGAGCTTTTGAGTTCAATGTTGTTAAAAACCATGGAGATGAAGAAAAGAGTTTATAAAACTTACATGTATGGAAGTTTTGAACTCAATTTAGCTAAATTGATGATTTTTGAGCAAGGGGTTTGTAAAGGATCATGTGTTCATGTTTATAGAAGAGTTTTCAAGCTTAAAGAACAAGCCATGCATGAGTTTGCCTTTGAATTTGCAAGTTTTGAAGCTCAAATTTTGTTTTGGAAAACCCAGAGTTTCACATATGGCTCGAGTGACCAAGTGGTGGCTCGAGCCAACATTGCGAGCTTCCAGTACTTTTGCACTCTGCAAAAGTTGGCTCATGTGACCAAATGGTGGCTTGAGCGAACTCAGTTTATGTCATGACCCGAACCCGCCCCCATGGGTTA
Source organism: Camellia japonica (assembly GCA_030407325.1). Lineage (NCBI taxonomy): Eukaryota > Viridiplantae > Streptophyta > Magnoliopsida > Ericales > Theaceae > Camellia > Camellia japonica. The sequence continues at coordinate 103,392,526 of JAPPVO010000017.1, read as the reverse complement.
AGGACATAACCGACCAGTAATCCTGAGATTACCTACGTCCTCAGACCTAACCAGACATAACTCATCAGAGTAAAGGGGCCAAACGGAAGCATAATTTAAACTTTTGTCCATAGAGCTGTGCTTATATGGCACGTCATAACAATCCACACATATACATGTTAATAACTCACATCAAAAATATGTACTAACACAAAGCTCTGTACATACAGGATCATTCAAGTCTAGGTCAGCCAATCATACTATATACAATCATAAACCAAAGTCCTAGCCAACATGACAAAATAAAACAGGATAAACAAAGGGCGAAGACAAGTCTTATGCGTGAGACGTAAGGGCTGACTCTTCAAAACTTGGTTATTCCTCCCAAACTTCACTGAGGCTAGGTTGGACCTCTCTTGGCTCACCTATAAACACATGAATGAGCGTGAGCGAAAGCCCAGTGAATAATATCAAATAAAGTAGATACATTGGAACAACGTGCATCAGACGGCCTTGGGCCCAATTCATATTGCTATCTAGTATGCATGTATAGATCAAGTGACTGCGGTTCCCAACACACCGAATGGCCTCAGGCCCAATCTATTCATGTCAAACTGGCCTTTGGCCCACTCATACTTTCAATCATGTCAAACTGGCCTTTGGCCCATTCATACTTTCAATCCTGTCAAACTGGCCTTTGGTCCATTCAGACTTTTGTATCAGACTGGCCTTTGGCCCATTCATTCATTCATTCATGTCATACTGGCCTTCGGCCAATTCATTCATTCGTATCAGACTGGCCTTTGGCCCATTCATTCATTCATGTCGGACTGGCCTTTGGCCCATTCATTCATTCGTATTAGACTGGCCTTTGGCCCATTCATTCATTCATGTCATACTGGCCTTTGGCCCATTCATTCATTCGTATCAAACTGGCCTTTGGCCCATTCATTTATTCATGTTAGACTGGCCTTTGGCCCATTCATTCATTCGTATCAAACATTTGTCCACAATTCAATTCAACAGACTTATAGAAAGATGAGCAATTGGACAAATGGCATATTTCAGATATCTTTGTTAAGATATTACTCACAGTGATCGGCTGGTTGATTTGTCCTAGAGTTTGACCCTACACATTACATGAACAAAATGGGTTACAAATAATTCAATCCGTCTATAATTCACATATTCCTCTTTAGGCTTCTTTCTTATTCCTTTAATTCATTCATAATGCTCAATGCATGCCTAAGAGTACTTAGAAGTGAAAGAGAACGGAAAACGAAACACAGAACGCATTTTCAAAATTTCAGAAACAGGGGTCCCCCGCTCGAGCGGGGAACTCAAGCTTGGACTTCCCCGCTCGAGCGGACCCATAAGGTCTGCAAAAGTACTGGTTGCCTCATTTTTACACTCGAGCGTGAGTTCAGACGCTCGAGCTGAAGGTCATCCCACATAGCTCCCCGCTCGAGCATGGACTTCCTCGCTCGAGCGGACATCATGTCTGCAAAAAAATACTGGGAGCTCGCATTTCCCGCTCGAGCGGCGCCTTCCCCGCTCGAGCGGACATCCCAAATTCTGGAAATTCCAAAACCGTTCTTGAACTTCAAACATGCATTCAAGTTGGTATTTCTTGCACTTTACAGCCCATATTCCTCATATACATATGTTAACACGATACAAACACTAAATTACATCATTATGAGGTTCAATTTCCATGAATCAATCACATGCATGCCTCAAATTATCCCAAACTCATCACCAACACACTAAATTCAAACATTCAAGACTCACACCTCCATGATTTGTACTTGCATGTGGGATATACACAATACCCTCAATTTAGTTGGTGAAGAGACGATCAAATACATGGACTTTAATCAAAATTCAACATGGATCACACACATTGTGCTCAAACATGGAAATTCATAGCAATTTCCTACATGCATGTGTTCTATGACTTCCAATTCTTCAAGACCAACTCATTTCATCATGATCAATTCATTTTATGTTCTTTATCATCACTCAACTTTGAATTCACAAAGTTACAAGCTAATATTCGTAAATTCACTCACCTAGGAGCTTCAAACACCCAAGCTCTAGCCAATTCTTGAGTTTAATCTTCAAGATTTTCAAGCCTTGAGCCAAAATTGCACAATTCTTCTCTTGCTTTCTCTCTAGTCGACCCTCTCTCTTTCCTTAGGATAGTTCCAGCCAAAATGTATGAGGAAAGAGAGGTTGAGTGCTTAGTGGCCCATTATATACAATTTCCCTTAATTACAATTATCAACATTACATATTTGAGCACTAAGCCATTAAATTAATATAATTAATTTGATCCAAATCAATTTTCAATTAAATTTCACCGTAGGCTCTAAAAATTACGCTAATTACAATGGTGTAGTCAATTTCGGGTTTGGTGGCCGATGAGGCCTTCAATTTAAATTCCAAAGCAGATAATCAAACAGATATTTCTACGGTGAACAGATAGAATTTCAAAATCACATATTTTCACATAATTGGCACACAAAATCATATCAAACACATAATCACATTCAATAGAAGGACCAATTAGCATAATACGGAACAGGGTTATCATAGTTTATGTCTTCAGATGGCTCTAGCGACGAAAAGATGGCTCTAGCCATCAGTTCATTTTCAGCATGTCTTCAAAAGATGTTTTAAGTTCATATCTTCGCTCCCATGTCTTTCCGGGCATTCTTAGGCATGATTTATGAATTATTAAGGATTAATAAGCTAAGAAACAACATAAGTAAGTGGATTAGAAAATATGAGACGAATCCGAGTATGTGGTTCATGTGTACAAGTTATGTGAAATGGATTGAATAAGAAATCAATGTAAGGAAAGCTAAGCCATGTTGGCCGTACGGATGTGTAACGATAAGATATGTTTTGTGTTATGCATGTTTGTGTTTGTAGGTCAATGTTCGGAGATTGATCAACCATTTCCGGAAGCCCACTTTGAGTAATGTTATTGAAAAGATATGTTCATATGAATTATGTTCAAAATGTGATTTGATAAGTTATGATTTTTGAAATGATATTTTGTTTATGTGAATGAATGTCCTATTTTTGATCTATTATGGCATCCAAAGGATGTCCCAAGTCATGGGGGACAACATGTTAATGCGGGTCCATGACATATATGTGATTATGAGATCTCGTTAGCCACTTGACAAAGTGGTGTTATATTTGATAATCGGTGTCTGGGACCGATTACTCTAGTCGGAAGATGATATGTTATGTTATGTTGGATGTATCATTATTATGTTTAGATATGAGAATGATTATGTTATGATCCATTTTATGATTATGATATGTTCGAAATTCATTCAATAACCTGTTTACCTTAATGTTATTCACTAGGCTTTAGCTCACTGTGTGTATATATATGTAGGAGAGCAAGTGCAAGATTAAGCTTAATGACACTTGTCTAGACTTCTGTTTTTTCAAGCCAACCACGTGGAGGTTTTTGAAAGTCAATGTGGTCAAGTTTTGTAATGACGTCTTTTGTCTTCTTTTGTTTGTTGGACAGTTTTGGTTTATTCTGTGTATAGAGATAACGTAAGATTGATGTAAATATGACGTCATGTATATGTATATAAAATAAGTTTAAATTGCACAGCTCTATGGACATTATATTTTTGATATTTGCTTCCACTAGCCCTTATTTTGTTAATTTGTTTCAGAGGCTTTCGGTAATCTTAGGATTACTGGCCAGTTACGACGCTAAACCTATAGGGGCGGGTTTGCGTCGTGACACAACTATACAACATGTTAAATTATATCCAGCCTATAATCATTCTTTAAAATATACATCACATCACACAGGCAAGTCAACGGCTTATCCTTAACAATTTCAGATGTAACACTCGAAACCAAGTCAGAACTAACCCTCAGATTATTCGATGTCTAGACATCTATGCCACAACTATGCAGGCCAGACCACCGCTTAACGTAGAAAAATCCATTTTCTCGTTGCACTCTAGCATGTATCGATCATAAGCAACCCCTCTCCTCGCGTATTGCGCACACCACAGTAACCTTCACTGTTTCATTCTTGACATACTATAAGATTCTTTTCCCGATAGTTAGAAATGGCCTCGGTTGCTCCTCCATCTCTCATGTTTACAGAAATAACCAGGCTATAATGTAAGATACGAATGAATGGTCTAGACTTAGCATATCTGATGAAAATCTACTAATCATATAGAAGTGAAAAATATAGATCAAACATGAGATATGGAGTTGCCACTTAATTATAGACACTCTATTTTGATTGACCCTAAGACTTCGAACGCTTGCAAGCCTCACGATGATGAAACGGTAATTATTTCATCTTTAGAATAATTAAAGTTGTTTGGAGTTGCTGTATAAACTCGTTTTGGTAAAAAAATCAACTTTTTGTGAAAATGACCATTTTACTTATGGACCTTTTTTTTGTGTGTGGCTAGAACCAACTTTTTAACCCCAAGAAAGAGAGAAAGGCATGGTTGTACTTTGATCAAATATATTGTCCAAAATTAATAACTAGTTTTATCAAAAATATTAATCAGAAGGCAATTCGAGCTTACTTGAGCCACAAGCAAGCCAAGGGCATAGGACCTATAGTGACTCGGGTTAAGACTCGACCCTTTTGTATTCTTTGAACCGAAAACTGGTGCTCATTATTATTGTTTAGACTTCTTGAGGTCTTGCTATTGATTGGGATTAGTTGTTTGGAGTTGTCAGTTGTGTTTTGATTATGTTAGAAGTTAGTTTTTCAAAAGAGTTTCTGGTTGTTTCTCTTTAGGTTCGCTCAAGCGGTATTTCTTTCACTCGAGCGGTCTTTGGTTCCTTCCAGTATCTATGTTTGCAGTCTTAACTACTGGGAGTGGGGTGTTTTTCGCTCGAGCCATGGATTAGTCGCTCAAGTGATATTCGGTGTCTGATGCTCTAACGGTCTTTCTTTTGCTCAAGCAGTTTATTTGCAGGTCTGAACTACTTGGAGGGGGTCATTGTGTGCTCGAGCCATTACTTTGTTGCTCGAGCAATTCCTTGTGTCTGACGTTCGAGCGATATTTTGGTCACTCAAGCCGTCTATGTATATATCAGTACGGGAAAATGATATTTTCTTTCACTTTTTGATCTCTCTCTCTCTCTCCCTAAAAGGTAACTTTACCAAATTTCTTCACACTCTCTCTAGTTTTTGTGTAAACACCCCAATATACTCAAATCCGTTGGTCTCGTCGCTATAGTGCTTTGGAGAAAAGTGTAGAGCTCGTAAAGGTGAACATTCTAATCAAAAAGGTTTTTATTTTTGGCTTCGTCAAAAGTTGAGTCTTGTTCTTCTCTCATTCTACTGTTGAGGTAGGGGTTTCTTTAACCTCTTTATATGATTCTTAGCCTCATTATGTGTTCCTTAAAAATGTAGTGATTTGGGAGTAGTGGATTTGATTTAGGGTTTGGTTTTGGGAATATAAAAGGGGATTTTGTTAAAATCTTGAAAATTTCTCCTTTAAATGTGTTTTGAAAGGAGATGTTTTGTTGGAAATCATTGGTTTTGAACTAAGGAAAAAAGTGAAAGATATTGAGTTGGTGAAATAATAAAATAAGTGTATCTATTGATGATGAGAATAGAGTTGGATATGTATTATCACTCCTATATTGAGATTATGAAATTATAATTGTTGTTGGAGATTTATCTTTTGTATAGAGATATATGTTTTGGGCTATGGGTGAAGGATAGTTATGATTGTTGTAGAAATTGCATGAGGATTAAGTTAATTGAAACCAACTATTCATACATCTTGCATTGAACATTGTTTCATATTTATACATTGAAAATGTATTGTTTTGAGAAAAATGAGTGAATCCCTTGGTAGATCTGGTTAAGGGGTGTGGTTGTGGTATTATTTATGTTAGCCTGTGTGTCTTTGGTAAAAGTTCAGAAACTCACCCGGTTAGGTGCTAATTCTTCTGGTTAATACCGGTAAAATGGTTTTGGTAATGCTTGTATAGCCTACTAGCAGACATGTACCTAGAGATTCCCCGTGTTGTGTATCCACTGTCTTGCTTTTTGATTTAAAAAGTATTGTTTTGTGAATTGATTTATAATCTTGCCATTACATTGTTTTGAAAGAGAAAGTGTAATGCTTTGGTAAATGACATGCATATGCATTCACTATGTGACTTTATTAAGCATCATACAGTGTGTTCAAATATTTTCTATTAGGCTTTAGCTCACCCTATGTAGAAACCAACTTTCAGGTGCTGATGGTATGCCTCTACCAAGGACTTAGCTTGAGAGGATCGTGAAGCTAAAGGCTCATTTCATTTTATTTATTTTTTTTGGTAAATATCTTTTGTATGAGCCTCGGGATTTTTACTTGTTTTGGGCTTGACCCACTTTTTTTTTTTTTGGTATCGTCTTGGAAATATGTAGCTACTAAGGATGAACTTCTCCGAATTTCCTTTCGTTTCTTGTATATCACTTCATGTCACATGCTATAGATTCAGAATCTATGATTTGTGAATGTATAATGCATGTGGTACATTTTGTAATGATTATCAGATAAATTATTGAAAGAACGAATATGATTAGTTTTCGCATAATTAGCATACTGTATGGATTATCTATTGTTGTTATTTAGGGGCATTATAGGACTCCACACTTGTGCATGCATGCATGGCACGTGTACCAAGGCAAAATGTGTGTGCACACGTTAGTTGTGAGTATGCACATTAGTTGTGTGTGCGCACATCCAAGCATGGCAAAGACATATATGAAAACTCAATCTTGGTGCCTTTCTGCTAGGAGGCGACAAGAGGGAGGTGATGAAACCCTAGAAAGGTTCCATAACCTTCCCCATGGCCTATAAAAGGAGCCCCTCCCCCTCCCTTTCAAGGGGTTAAGATTGTGAGCCACTTTTGTGAGATTTCAATATACAAACATCACTATTCACTCTCCTTTTGCCTTCGCTCCAAAATTTCCACACCCCAAAGCAACTCTAAACATTGAAAATACTCTAAGGACTTGGAAAACTCAAACCAAACTCAGAACCTAAGGTTGAGGGAGGCTTGCAACCAAGGAACTCGGCTTTTCTCGCTATTCTCTTTGCGTATATCTTCGGTTTAAGCAAACTAGCAAGTAAAAACACTTTTACTTGCTATATTTTTGTATTTTTTAGCTTTATTTTTCAGTATTCCTTTGTGCTTAGGGTGCTAGGCCATCATCTCATCATGTAGTTATTTAGTTTGCTTGTTTTCATGTCTTCATCTTGCATGCTTTATTTATTTCATTAGAGCAACATATTTAAGACCATGTGATCATATAGGAATCATGTTTTAGGCCAGTTTGAGTCATCATATGTTGGTTTACATTTTTGTTTTTATTTGTTAGTTGTATTTTATGCATGTTCATCATTTTAGTAGCCTCAAGCTGAGTCTAGGATCATTCTTGTATGCTTAGTTGTATGTTTAGGTCATGTTTATTTTATGCTAGCAAGTAACACGCTGAAAGTTGGTATCCGAGTAAGTTTCTCTCTTCCTCCTTCGCATGTGCTTGTTATTTGTATTGTATTTTTAATAATGCAAGTTTCTATGCTTTTCTATGCAAAATTGTGCGTTTTGTATGTTTTTATGATTATTCAAAAGTATGATCATTTCCTTGAAAAGTCCGTTTTTGGTAACAAATCTTTATTTTTGGAAAGGACATGATTTTATTTATAGAATCTAAGTTAGGTTATTCCCACTTTCTTAGATCACATAGTTTTAGGTTAGTTAAGGGTTTTAGAGCTTAAAATAAATTTTTTTGAATAATTAATCACTAAAATCATAAAATAGAAAGTTAGTGGAAACCAATTTTCAAATTGGGCAAAAGGGGTTCAACGACCTTTTCCTTTTGTACCTAAGCTCTTGAACCTGAAATTTTCTTGGCAGTGATAGACTGGTCCTTAGCTTAGTTTTCATTGTTAAAGGTTTATTAATTCTCCTTTTAAAAATTAAATGGTGACTCTTTGTTGGTCAAAGCGAGTTGGTATGGGAAATGGGCCTTAAGCACGACGCCCACACTAATCTTTTGGGAAAACTAGGACACCTTGACTCGGGTCAAAGGCCACTGCCCATCACAACCAAAGAATTTGATCCGGGAGTTTGAGTATGAGGGGAAAAGGACATGAATTAAGCACCCCCACCCCCACTCACTCGATCAAAGATCGGTCTTTACTAGTTCTTGATATGAGAATTATTAATACAATATGATCATACAACCAAATTATTAACGGTATCTTTACTATGTGGAACAAACAAATATAGATCGGATCACCTTCTTTGGAATACTCATATCTCTCGCAATTTAAAAAGGGTTTGAAAGTAGAAATCTCATAGAAATACAATATGACTATCATGGAAAGAGATCAGAGGCATTCCAACTTAGGCAATGAGGTCTCCACGCAATGAGCAATCATAGAGGTATAACACGTAAGCACATAGCCTCATAGCATGCTGGACATAATAAGAAGCAAACACATATGAGATGCAAGATAAACGATAAAGGCTTACCAACTACTCCTCTGTACCATGCCATGAGCGTAAAGAGGTTAGAAATTAATGCATGATCTTAGATGTAAGACGTATGTAACGAAAATGAGAAGAAAACTCACTGGATAATCCAACCAAGTGCAACAAAAGACAACTAGTTAGAATTATGCATGATCCTAGATGCAATAATATATCAAATGCAATGACACACATTAAATAAATCATATGACCCTGATTGCTACTAAGAATGGCATATGGATCATCAAAGAAAGCACACAACATAATGATATCCACCAATACATAATGACCCAAGCTCGGATGCTTGATTCTAATCTAAGCATGTGAATGCCATGATGACAAAAATAAAAAAATAAAGGCGAGAAGAAGTAAGGGTATGGAGAAAAGAAACCCATTCCAACGCACACAACAAGCATAATAACTATCTTAATTGAAATAAATACTCCGACGAGGATAAGGTGGTCCTAGCCTTTGTACGTATGGAAATGAATATGAATTACCCGATTCCATGAAAGGCTATTTTGAGAAGGTAGGCCTAACTTATCCTTGTAGAGAAAATCGCGCCTCGATTTCTACATCATCAATAATTAATAAAGCAATAAAATAAAGAAGGCTCCAACGAGGATTAAGAGATTCTCACCCTCAAACACATGAAAAGGGGTATAAGTTACCCAAATTCATGAAATGGTGACTAGAGGGGAGATTTAGTCTATTCTCGTGGAGGAAACCCTACTTGGGCTTCTATATCAACAAAAGTCAATCAAAACAAGAGAAACTCTAACGAAAAGGAAGAGGTTCTCCTCCTACTCCTCATGAAAATCAGTATAAGCTACTCAGATTCATGTAAAAGAGGTTTGGGAGGGGAGATCCGTTCTCGTCTCATAGAGGAAGCCATGCTTGGGCTTCTAACCCATAATAAATCAAAAAGAGCAAGTTAGACTTAGCCAAAGTCATTATATAGGCCTCTACTAGTTAATAGGTAGAAAAAGAGAAAATCCAATTAAACTATCAGCAACTCAACAATGATCTCAAGAATACTCTAACAATAAACAAAACATATAGAAATGAAAAAAAACTTACGAATGGAAGGAGAGATTACCTCTAAGCTAATAGAGATAGGGCCTAAGCTGGTCACAAACTCCAATCCAAGCTCCCTCAAGCTGATGAAGATCTCTAGCTCCAAGTCTCCAAGCAAAGGAATGAAAAGGACAATCTAAGTAGAGCTAACAATTTGGGTCCAAACCCATGAATCCGTCCATAATAAATAGGTATGGGCCATGTATTTTATGTAAATGCGTGTTAATTGGGTACAACAAAAATTACTTGTTTATTAATGGGCTTAAACGGGTTAAACATTAAGGTCATGTTTGATTCACAAAATTAATAGTGAAGTATTAATAATCCTATTAAATTAGTGTGGTATTCACTATCCAATTAGATTAATATCCATTGGATTAATAATCCCACCCCTACCCCATTACTAATAATCCTACAAATTTGTTGGATTAATTATCCATTGGATTAATAATCCTAAATCAAAATGTTAAAACAAACATAGGATAATTGGACCCACGGATTAATAATCCCAATCCCATGCTCTAATCCACCAAATCAAACATGCACTAAAATCGTTGGACACCCAACAAGACAAAAAAATACCACTCTCAGCTTCATGATTGGAATGGTGGATTTGTCAGTAGAGATTGATTGCGAAATAATTTATTTTTCTTGATCATCGAAGGCTCGAAGCAAACACAAGGTTCACATTTATCGATTGAGTGAGAGAGACTAGTCAGAATTCAACATCTTTATTGATTGATTAACATGAGTTTTCTATTCGGCAAGAAAAAGACACCTACAGGCTCACATTTCGATCTCTCTGTCTCTCTCTCTCTCTATATATATGCACTTATATACATATTTGATACCTTCTTGTTTGAATTTTATTGCTTGGGTTATCACTCATTGACAAATCTAATGATTTAATTTGCTTGAAATGTTCTGTATATCCTGAAATTGTAAATAAATAGGTCTCAAAATTTGGTTTTTATTGATTTTAAGATCGTTCTTCTGATCACGATCATAGAGGGCATATGTAATCTAGAGTTATGCTATGTTTGGTTGGGGAATTTGATGAGGACTTTGAAAAGGGAAATGGAAAAGGTAGGTGAAATATAAATAAAATATACTTATATTTCACCTAGTTTCACACACCTTTTCCCTTTTCCTTTCAAATCCCTCCTCAAATCCTCCAATCAAACACAGTATTAAAATTTTTATTGTTTATCATTTCATTGAATTCTTACTGCTCAATTTTGCCAAAATACTAAAATTGATATAACTTGCTTAGGTAGAGTTTACTTTTGTAATTCATACAAATGGAGTAATACCTAAATTGCATAAGGTTTTTGAATTCTATATTTACTTAATTTAGTTTGTAAAGTTGCAGTGCTGAATTTCAGTTTCGATATGTGCCTTTGTGTAAATAATTATCATTTATTTACAGTGATGGTTGTGTTGTAGAAACAAAACTAATGAAAGGCTTGCCTTAACTTAAAAAAATAATAATAAATAATAAATAAAAAATAAAAAATTGGTGCGTGTTGGGTCGGGTCGGGTCGGGTCGGGTCGGGTTTTGTTGTGACTCGTATATGACCAGCCCATATATAACCCACTACCTAAATGGGTGGTTTTGGGCCAACTCTCTTTTAACCCATTACCCATTTGAACCCACCCAAACCTGTCCATTTGCCACCTCTAAGTCCAAGTTTATAGAATATGTATGAATCTTAATGCTCAAAATTCACTAATTCTCATTTAGATTGATTAATTTTACTAAACAATTAACTAGTCTTTAATTAGATTTATCGACTAATTAAATTGGGGCTCAACTCACTAACTAGCCAACCTCTCAAAAAGAACAAACTCAATTTCTTCAAGAAGATGGGTTTAAATAGGCTTGGGTGCTTGGAATATGCCATTTGATCCTCAAGGATCTAGATGGCATATTCCAAGATGCTAGGGGACACCTCATGGGAGATCTGTTTAGTTGACATTGGCAGGCTTGGCCAGACAAGAGTTGTATGGCCGACCAAGAGTAGTCCGTCATGTTTTCTCAAAAACTTGTTTGGCAGAGCAAGAATGGTCCAGGTGTGCTTATCCGAATCAAAGTGATTCGGACATGCTCACCCTAACCAAAGTTGTCCGTCGTGTTTCTCAAGTTGTCCGGCCGACCAAGCATTGTTCGGGGCTAATTTTCTCAAAAGGTCTCTCCATTTTCTCAACCATTCCGACTTTCTAAGCTCTATTTTCTAAAAAATAGATCAACACTTTTGAAAATATGACACTAAGAATGGCTGAAATGAACGAGAACGTACTGCTTGCCTTAAAAACATTTTGAAAAATAGGTTTTGAAGGTCTGGAAAAACTCTTTGGCCAAAACAGGTATAGGAAGGTGTCTTTCTTCATCCCTAACTTTGTGCTTGAAACGATCTTCACTTTTATCATCGGGGAGCTCTTCATGGAGCGCCAAAGTTTTAAGGCCGATAAAAAATGGGGTGTCTACACATACTTGAATTGAAACCTGTATTGGATTGCATACTTGCATAAAACAGTTCGAAATTCATCTGCACCTCCTATAAACCGTTGTCCCACGTGTGTAATGCCATTTGCCCAAGTAGTTAACAACAACATCTTCTCGTTATGGTTACGAAATCTCCGGAACGCGTTCATTTCATCCTCACCCCCTACAGGTAGAGACCCAAAACCACTACGCTGATCAATGTTGCATTTCAATTCAACAACAACATCTACACGTTGAACTACCATCGATTTGGCAAGCAAGAACATACTCTGAAGCTCTTCATTATTGTCCAAATGGCACTGTAGACACTTAAATGTTTACGTGTCTTGATCACCGTCTGATTAATCAAGACAAATAAATTTTCTTGATTAATTGGTCAAAATTTTCAAATGGATGTGGGTCCTACTAAAGTTATGGATCTTAACCCATTTTAAATTATGGGTCACACCAAAAGAAAAGTGAACCTATTTTGACAATTGGGTCAACCCAAATGTGTGGGGCCCATGAAAATATTTTATCAAAATTTAGTGGAATAATTCAAATTTAAATTTAAATTTGAATGCAAATCATTTCCATAAAGTAATAAATAAATTTCTATTTTTCTTGAAAATTAGAGGTAATTTTGGAGTTTCTAAAATTATCCCTTCCCCCCTAAGCCTATAAATAGAGGCTCTCACCAAGAGAAGGGGACATTTTTTGGCTAATGGTCTTGTAAGCTCCTAAGCAATCTCAAGACTCTGCCAAATTCTCTTCTTAAAATTCTCTCTAAAGTTCCTCAAACTTAAAAGAAAGGATTATCAAGCACTCCAAACTGGTGCCAATCCTTTCAAGTTACAAATACAAATTTGGTCTCTCTGTTCAAAGAAATCGTTTCAAGACTCGTTCGAGATCAAGCCATTCAAGCTCGAGATCAAGCCTTTCTTCTCCAAGTTTCTTCATTCGAAGACTTGAAGAAATTCATCAATTGTCTAGTTCAACAACAAGCTTTTACAGCCGTTGAATTACGCCAATTTCGGAAATCGAATAAGAGGATTTGTTCTTTTGTAATAGAGCAAACCATAGAGAATTGTACCCATTTATTGTAATCAATAAAATTAATTATTTGTGCATTTATTTTTCATCTTAATTGCAAGATACGAAATTTGTGTTTACAGGCACCTATTAATTCCAGGTATAAAACAACGAAACAGAACCAACAGACAACTCACCCCATTTTTCACACATACACTCCACCTGTAGCGATCCCGATTTTGACCCGTCTCTTTGTGGTGTTCCGGGCTCGGGTTGGTATGGTTTTGAACGGTGTTACATATCTTAGTTCCCTGTATTTCCCTTATTTTGGTTATTGGGTTGTAGCGGTGTGTTTGGAATAGGTAATGTCTTGTGTTTGTATCGAGTTGTAGCGTATCTTTCATGTTTTGCCACTTCGCTGACTATGTCGAGGATCAAGCTGCCGGTCAGCTCGCGGGGGTCCAGGGAGTAGCACCCCTTGGCGGGTTTGAGGGCAGCGCCCTGGCGGGGTCGAGGGGCAATGCCCCCAAAGCAAAAATGCAAAATGCATTCGAAGTTGCTTGTTTGCTCGAGTGGCCGTTTATGCGCTCGAGTGGAGAAGGTTTGGTTCCAGAAGTTTGACCTGTTTGCAAAAGTACTAGAAAGGTGTATTTGACGCTCGAGTAGGGCTTTTTATGCTCGAGCGGACCATGTTATATCAATTCGTAAATCTGATATTTCAGATCACTTTTATATATATCTCTCTCTCTAAAAACATTTCATTTCCTTTCTCTCTACATTTCTGTACACAAACTAGATAAAAAAACCTTAATTTCTTAAGATCCATATGAGTTTTGCCATTGTTTCTTGGGTTAATTACACTAATAGTCCCTATAGTTTGAGACTTGTGTCACTTTGGTCCCTGACTTTTCAATTGTGACACATTTGACCCTGAATTTTGAATCTTGTTCCAAATAAGGACAATTGAAAATATTATTAGATTTTTCAAGGGTAAAATTGTCAATTTGATAAAATATAAACTCACTTGACAAAAATAAATGTCAAAAAAATATTTTTAGTTTTTTTAAAATTATTTTTATCCACCAATGATAAAATTATGTAAAATTAATAAAAATTACATGATTAATTTTTTAAAATTAATTTTACATGATCATCATCCAAACACATAATAAAAATTAATTTGGTAAAAAAAAAAATAAATGTCTAAAAAATTTATCAATTTTAAATAATTTTATTTTTAGTAGGTAGAAATAATTTTTAAAAATTCAAAAATATTTGTTTGACATTTATTTTTGTCAAATTAGTTTATATTTTATCAAATTGACAATTTTATCCTTGAAAAATCTAATTATATATTCAATTGTCCTTATTTGGAACAAGATTCAAAATTCAGGGTCAAATGTGTCACAATTGAAAAGTCAGGGACCAAAGTGACACAAGCCCCAAACTATGGGGACTGTTTGTGTAATTTGCCCTTGTTTCTTCATCAAAGTGGGTTATCATCTCGAGGGATTCGTTGTGTGCGCTGAAGATCAAGTTTAGCCATCGTTGATTTTGGGGTTTCATCTCTGTTCTTCTTCAAACTTGAGGTAGGGATTTTCTTTGAGTTATATATATATATATATATATTTTGCAAGATCTAGATGATTTTCGAAATCATCCTTTGATAGCTTTTGAAAATTGATTATTTATTCAAGAAGTTGAGCGATTTTGAAAGTTGGTTTGTCTCTTGTTCTTTTAAAATGATCTTATGGGTTTTGATCTTCGTTGATTGAAGAAAAGATGATTTTGGAAAGTTTTCTTTCAAAATATTTGAGTTGTATAGTTTTGGTGAGAAAACCTAGAAATTGGGGATTTTTAAAAAAGATTGAAAATCCATAAATGATATTGTTATATTTATTTTGTGTGTCAAAATAAATGGATATTTGGAAAATTTCTTATCTATATTTATATAAATGATGAATTTCATGGAATATGAGAATTGTTGTTCATTTTAGAAATTTTTGTTCAAAACGTTGAAATAGTCTTGAAATGACTAATTGTTGAGGATACTTGAGAAGAGGGAATTGTTTTATTCCTTGGATGATGAATTGGAATAAAAATATTTATTTTTATCTTGTGAAATTAGCATATCAATTCATTCGATTACATTAAACTTTGAAAGTTGATTTGAAAACTTGCATTGAGAAAAGAATGTTAAGAAACAAGTTTTCATGGAATGGTTTTGGAGTAAATACATTGGTAAGTCTTGATAGGTGGTGTAGATGATATTGAATAAGTTGGCTTGAGAGTCCGGAGTGAAAGACCAAAAACCCGCGTAGATAGGTGTCGAGCCTTCTGGTTAATACCGGTAAAAATGACAATTTGGTAGTACTTGTATAGTCTACTTGCAGACACTGACCTAGGGATTACCAGAGTTGTATTTACCGCCCCTTGAATTAATTTGTTAAGTTTTGAAGAATGGACATTTCATGGCATTATTGAGCATGATGGTTTTCAAAAGATGAAGATATAATTTATTTGCAAAAAGACATAGAATTGCATGTGCATTCATCTTTTGAGACTTGTATAAAATGTATATACTTTGTTAAGGATTTCCTACTGGGCTTTATGCTCACCCTACAGGATTTTTGTACAGGAAAAGATGTGGTGATTCCGCCTAACTAAAGTCATTTTGCTGTAACTCTGTTTGTAAGTCAAGGGTTGTATTTGTGTGGGTTTGAATAACTATTTTGTGTAACCAGGCCTAAGCCTTGGAAACTTGTAAACCCTTGGGGGTATTTATTTATTTATGTTATTTTGATTTGAAGTGAATGTATTATCGCCTGAAGACTATTTGTATCATATAATACAAGTGTGGAGATTTATTTTCAATTTTACTTTAAAGAACCATGGTTATTGTATTATCATTTGGGTATAAAAATTAGGGCGTTACACCACCAATCGTGAATAACACAATGTTTGCACCACATTTGATTACGAAAGTAGTACACCCATATATGCACACCAACAACATAAAAGTATCCATCTGCTACAAAAATACAAAAACAGCCAACTAAACATTTACATTATAACGACGCAAAACTATGAACATTTGATAATTAGTGATATGTAAACATTCATATAATGCAAATATATACATATGTGAACATTTTTCACTGCTAAGTCCAAACTGAAAACATCCTCATCACCATTACACATCATTATACATTTGACAACATTTGACAAGTTAAAGTTCAAACAACCAAATGCAGAGTATGACGGTTTGACAATACACATCATGCAATCAGTCCAAACAATGTGAACGTTCACATTGTTCATATTATCTATAGTAACTAACTAACGTAAAGATGACATCACATTATCACATAACACCATATCAAAGTCATCTCAAAACAACAACAAAAATAAAACAAATAGCCAAAATCCAACTTGCACCAATGATCTACCACAATCAAGTTGTTCAACAAAAATATACACGCATTTTCAGAAGGAAAAAAAAAAAAAACCTGAAACTCGTTCTGAAAAATGTACATAAATCCACCACCAAACATAAACGTACACGCATTTCCAAAATAAATACGGTACTAACCTTCAGAATACAATTATGTACTCGCTCTCTCTCTTCAATGTTTGACTAATTTCGCACAAGTATGTAACAAACCAGAGCTTCAAACAGCAACTATGGAAGAAACCACCACAAACGAGCAAAAATATGGAATACATAGAGCTTTGAATCGCCCGCTCTCACTTCGATAACAACCACCACAAATGAAACCCTATCACAAACAAAACGTGTTGATGAAACATATCAAACTGAATCAACATCAAACCGTGAAGAACACAAAATCGCCAAAATAGAATGAGCAAAATATGAAAATGTGTATATTCTAATTTGTGGACAATACGTATAAACAACAAAATTAGGGTATAATAGTCCAACAAAAAATATAAATAAAAAAAAAAGATTTCATAAAATAAAAGTCTAAATAAATTGGATTAATTAAGCTACAAAAATACTTTGTGGATTCATTAAGTTAGGAGTCCTCTAAAAGATATTTATAAATAAATCTTCCTTAATAATTATGTTTTTGTTTGATTGTAAACATTTAAGGAAAAAATGTAATTTAAATAGTGGTTTGCCTTAATTAGCAATCGCACTTTAATAGGGCAAATTATGCTTTACCCATCAATTACAAATTGTAATATTTAACTCTCTTTATCTATTAATTTTTAAGTTAATTACACCAAAACTCCCACAATTATTAGTAAATATCATTTATTATTTAATTTATGACCCCGTTCATATTGATCCCATCAATTATGAAAATAGTATAAAAACACCCATTTTGAAGGTGGTCTATTTGGGTGAAAGTGATACATTTTTATAATTGAAAGGGTCAAAATATATAAATTCATAGATGGGGAAATAAGTTAATATTCACAAATAGTTGAGAGAGTCTTGTTGTAGTTAACTCTTAATTTTTTTCAAGATGGACCTTCATGACAAAAATACTTTTTCAACTATAGAAGTAAACTACATTTTGCCCCTTGAATTATCACTTATCAATTTGCCCCCTCAACTAAAAAGTACTACACTTCGTCACTTTAGACTGATGTGTATTAATGTGAATTTTATGTTAAGGATCTATTAAATAAATAGATGAAAAATTGACATATAACTTATATTTAATATCTCAAATTTTGTGAAATGCTTAAAATAAATTTATTTGTCTCTTTCCATTTGTTTTTCTCTTCTCCCTTTTTGTATTATTTAGCTCAAAAACCATAATTGTATACATTATGGCTACTATTGTTGCCACTTTGCGTAGAAGAAACAAAGATAAAAATGACCTCCATATTTCCATGGTTGTACTTATAGAAATATTTATTCAAATGATCATTTACCAAATCATTGTCATATCTATATTTAACAAACAGTTGTATTCACGAGATTTATTTATTTATTTTTACACAATAGGGTTCATCATACAAATCAATAGCCTTTTTTTTTATTTAGGAAAGAAAATCATTCTTTGAAACAGTAATCGAGTTTACAAACATGCTTTAGCATAAAATAGTTTAACTTAAAGCATAATACAACTCACAATTAATCCAAACTCTAGGGTTCAAATATTTGTCCGCCCCAATTAACCTGCCCAACCCGACTCAGACCGCATTTCGTTAGCCACAAGTTAAGATTGTAGTTTTTTTTAAAAAAAATTTGCAGTCGGGTATTATAAGATGTATTTTTCTGCCAAATATCTTCTTATTAGTGCAAGGAATTACAACCTTATCATCTTCTCATAAAAATACAACAACGGTTGATGACTCAAAATTTAGTGGCTCGAATGGCTCGAAACTGTCAAAACGGCGTCGTTTTGGGCGCAAAACGACGCAAAACGACGTCGTTTTAATAGTTTCGAGCCATTTGAGCCACTAATTTTGTGGCCCTCAAACATTTTTCATAAAAATATTAGACAATCTTCTCTTTTTTTTATTACATTTTCTTTTCATTTCAAAACTCTCTCATATTTACATTTAATTGCTGAAGATTAGTTTTTAAAGAATCACAGAAAACTTGTTCGACAAAGGCTTGGCCACTGCTATTACTTTTCGTCTGAAATTTGGTCGGGGTTATGATCTGCACTGTGATGGAGATTGGTCGGTTTTGACATTTCAACCGAAACTATTCAACCCGAACAGTTTTGGTTTCGAGCACCTAGCCGGTTGAAGTCGGGTTCTTTCATGTTCAACCCGAGTTGATCGGTTCGGGTGACATATATGCCAAACCTAGCATGAACCGACCCATAAACAATTCTACCGAACTCTGTTTCTTAACACTCTCTGAAGTTTGTTTCCCTTATGGTAATTCTAAACAGAACCATAACAATAAATTCAATATTTGTCGATACCAAACTAGTAGTTTATTAATATTTCTGCATCTCCTAGGGTTTTAGAACATGTTCATAGAATTCCGGAGTCTAAATCCATCAAACAAAAGGCTAAAGAGCAATTTTTGGTCTAACTAGTCAGTCGACCTTACTATTTTATATGTATATATTTTGTATCTAATGAATTTTTCGAAAGCTTTTTACACAATTTAATACTTTTTAAGGATTCATTTAAGATGTGAGTTGACTTTTTAATTTTTTTTTTGGCTATTTTAACCTGTGACTAAAAAAACTCGTTTGGAATGAATTTTTTGACTTTTTTGATTTTTGTAAGAAAAAAAATAAAATGATTATGATTTGAATGTGATGTTTTGTCTCGTTGACTTTTTAGTCTATTTTGTCTTTTTGTTGCCAAAAAATCAAAAAGTTTGGACTAAATGCATATAAGTGGATGTAAAAAATAAAAACATGATTAAAATGTTAACAACAATCAATAAAAAATAAATAAATAAATAAATATTAAAAAATCAAAAATTATTTTTGAACAATCAAACCAAACAGAAAAGCAATAATTAAAGAGGTCATGGACATCTAGGTCTGTCATGGTTGCATGACATATGTATACAAATGGTCAATAGCCCACAATCTTTGCAATTCAAATATATTAAAAAAGTAGCCATTGCTATTTAGAGATTACAAGTTTGGAATTAGGGATTTAAAAAAAATAAAAAAATTAGGGTTTCAAGTAGAGATTTTAAAAAATTAAAATTAAAAAATAAAGGGATTTTGAAATTACCTTGAGACGAGGGAGAGATGTTGAGTGAGTCCGAGTGAATCAGACATCGGGCAGTCAAAGTGAGATATGAGATGACGATGTGAGATCTCGATGGAGAAGACTAATCGCCAATAATGGATTGACATTTAGTGGTTGATGTGAAATCTAAGATAGAGATGGATGGAGATTGAGATTTAAGGTGTCAATAGTAGATAGAGAAGGAGAGTGAGAACCACAATTAATATCACTTAATACATTCATGGCAATTGGCAAGAGGTGGAGGAGGCATCGATTTCAACCCTAGTCTCTGATAGTGAGAGACAATGAGATAAGAACTGACGTAGTATTGAGAGGGCATGCATGCATGCAAATGACTGGGTATTAACCTTAATGCTGTGTTTGGTTGGGGGATTTGAGGAGGGATTTAGAAAGAAAAATGGAAAAGGTAGGTGAAATGTGAATAACATATGCCTAAATTTCACCTAGTTTCACACACTTTTTCCCTTTCCCTTTCCAAATCCCTTCCCAAATTCCCTAACTAAACATAGCATAAGGGTCAACAGCTGTTATTCAAAAGCATCCAATTTGATTCAATCTGTTGCGGTTTAAGTTTTACAAAATCAGAAACTAGACTGAAAAAATATATATATATATATATAAACTACTAGAAAAATAAAACAGAACTGAACTGATTCGACTGAGGGACAAAACTGACTGAACTACTTGATGTTTCTGATGTTTTGTTCTAACGTTTGAATCAATGGATTCAACTAACAGACTCATAGCAAAGGTATATTCCCAGGACATGACATAAAAAAGTTCCTCAATGGTGCAAATGTGTTGTAAAGTGATATACGAATTATATGAAGTTCAGGAGGTCACACATGAATCTTGTAAATATGCTTGCTATTAGCTACAAACACAGTACATTATTTTGATATGCCCATACTAGCCACAACCAAGAACAACACAGATACTATGACCATAACTCAGCAGCCTTTCTATTACCATATTGTTCTCTGCACTGAATTGACACTTCAACTGTGTGTGATTGAGGGAATTCTAGTAATCACCTGTGTCAGGGTAGGTACTCAGCAGAAGGTTTGAGCCCAAATGTGACCATCCTACAACAACCAGTATACTATCACAAACTAACGCCTAAAACAAGGTTCTGATATGCTGAGAGCCTGTACAGCGGTAATGTGCTACCCATATTATATATATATATATCTACATCTGAACCCATCAATGGAGTCTCAGTCTGTTATCAACCTGACCATACATACAAGTCCTTTTGCGTTGCCATCCCTCTTCCAATTCTCTGGAGCTCCTCATGATATTGAAATTGTTTGGGAGAATCATCTGAGAGATTGCAAATAAGAGTCCACATGTTGCATTGATAAACAAGTCAAAAAGGAAGCAAGATTGATACAAATAATTGACTCGACTCACCCCCATCTGACACATCAGCAAGTTTTGCAAGCACTTCAAGGATTGCTACCTCGTGCTCCTAGTAGATTAGAAGTTCACAAAGCAGTTCTACCATTAATATATGACAATCCAGACATGAACTGTTGTAACTTTGCCAAGAACAACGTAGTATAAGCAATGCTACGGAAGCGGGAGCAGAAAGTACCATGAGGATTGCCTTCGCCTTCTCCACTTGAACAGGGTCAGGATTGACTTCCCTTCCACAGATCATACTCTCAACCTGCAATAGGGATTAAAAAACTGCTAAAGATGAAACTCATGAGAATCTACACTTGTTTCATAAACCAAAAACCTAGTTGAATTGAAATATCAAGATTCTTCCTTGGATCACCATAATTTAGAAAACTTTAGGTAAAATCCATTAAATAGGTATAGTACATGTGATTGAAACCCCAAGGCCCTATTTAATAAGCAGTTTGGAGGAGGGCTTGGAGGCACGATTGGGATTGATAATACCACGGGCCCATGTGGGCCCTGCATGTTTTTTGTTGTCCCTAATAATGCGTTTGATTGGGGGGAAAAAAGAGTGAGATTGGTAGTACCGTCGTATTACTAATCACGCCATTCAATGGTAAAAAATAATCCTCCTCTTACCCCATGTTATATCCTATCCTAATCAATGTACGAGTACTCCCATGGTATATATAATCTTATCCCCTATCGTACATATTTACCAATCCTGACTTCAATCCCATAGTATTACCAATCCCAAACAGTGCCAGAAAATCTAGTGTGTATCAAACATTGCCTAAAGGTTGTGGTCAGTGCACAAGGTTCCCACTTCTACAGCAGTGTAAGAGATGAGCTCCCACTTCTACAGCAGTGTAAGAGATGATGAAGGCAGCCTTCTCTCCACTTCACGAAGAGGCTGACCCCATGACTCGAACCCACGCCACAACACTAGGGAAAAAGAGCATTGCCATTGTGCCAAGTCACAACCTCTACATTCCAATATTTTTTTGGGTGGGTTACATTCCAATATTAGTTATTGCAAATAACTAGATTTAAAAAATAAAATAAATAAATAAAAAATCCTACATCAACATCGCCGATGAAAAAAGTATTATTTGCGATGGCAAATTAACCCAACACACCCAAAAAAAAATTGTTTCTTTCAATATCTTTTGCAACAGCATTTTGTTGTGACTAAAACTAGCATTTGCCATCACAAAATGTTTTTGCCATCCCAGCATTTTTTACCCCCCATTTGCAATTGTCATGTTGTTGCAAATACTTTTTTTGACGACATGTTGCCAATGCAAAAAATCATTTTTTTAGTTGTGAGTTTATCTTGCCGCACCTTATGCAGAAGCTTATTTGTTGCACGGATCTTAATCATATCAGATGTTTTTTGGAGATTGTCAACATCAGCAACATAAAAGCCCATCTTTGATTGAGGTTTCACTGGCCCTCTATTTTTGCTTGCAGATGGGGCCATAACATTAGGAACAACTGCTTTCATCGGCTGCCGTGCATTGCCGGTGGAGTAAGTAAGCAATCCTCCAATACTTTGACCATTCCTGTACTGTGCCTGGACAAATTCGATAAACTTTCAGCACTGTATAAAAACATAAATATTACAAATACATAGATGACACAAATATACTCATTTACGTTCCAAACCCTAGTGAAGCAATTAGAAAAACTAAAAGGACTACATGAAATTCTTAGTGTTATTGAAATACATATTGACTAGGTGGCACTACAACACAGGTCCAAAAGATCTGCCTGTTTTCAGTTTCATTCAAAAAATAAAGAAGTGCACCCCACTAGCAAAGAGTGCAATTCACCAACAATTAGAAACCAAGTCATGCTAAAGTAACAAATTTATTTTCATAAAAAAATGGCCCACAGTTTCCATTTCTTAGGCAACCAACACAAAGCAAAATTTCAGGGTTTCCACAAAACATCAAAACTGATGTAGCAAGAACTTCTTCAGATTGTCCTAAAAAACTAGAAGGGCAAATCAATATGTTGATTTGTTTCATGAGAAAGAGATAGAGGCGATGAGAGAAAGAGAAGAACATAGGAAAAGAAAGAGAATTCAAAAAAAAGAAAAGAAATGAAGATTAAAATAAATCAATAAATAAATAAGGAGAAGGATAGACAGAAGAGGAGAGAAAGAGGATGGGAGAGTGAGAAAGAGAGATCGCATGGCCCCTACAACTATTCAACTTTTATACGTCTTCAGAGTTATTCCTTTTTCCACAACAGGCCATTTTTTAGGCCTTATAATCCCAAACAAGTAATTACTATACAAGGCTAGCCCTACCCAATATTATTATACCAGTAGAAGCCACAAGATTCACCCCCAAAACCCTAAAAATACAAAAAACAAAGAAGTATAATAACATAATTAGAAAATAATTTTGATGGCTCAATTGAAAATTATAATTTCAATCTTGCATCAACTTGGTTGCATCAAAAACAATTGAAACACACCCAATAGTGAGTTGTTTCGAAATCTACCAAGATTACTTAACAAGAGTTATTTCTACTATCCTTTTTTCTTTTTGTGGATAACTTTGTAAACCTTATTTGGTTGGAGCTTGTTGGAGAGTTTGATATGCATTGTTTGACCCTTTTCCTAACAACTCAAGCATTTGGAACAAGTAGCTATCTAATATGGTAACAAAGCTCAGGCTAAGTGAGGTCTTGGATTCAAGTTTCTTTGTCTATATTTGTCCCCATTTCCATTATGTTTTTCTCTATGTTTGGATGATTGCATCTCCATGTGCAAGACAGACTTGCACATGAGAAACGGTGCTGGAGAGTTTGATATGCATTGTTGGGCCCTTGACTATAACAACTTAAGCTTTTGGAGCTAATGGTAATCTAACAGAATCTAATGCACATTTAGAATAATATACACTTAAAATGGAATCCAAAAGCAAAGCAATTCTCAAATTGAGAGAGAGAAGACAAATGCCCCAATTAGGAAAACTTATTCAATGCTCCTGGAGCGCCACGTGTTCATACTCTTTTACTAATCATCATACACTATGCCCCCTATGTTCCTCAATCACTCGACACA
The DNA here is from genome assembly GCA_030407325.1 of Camellia japonica. Taxonomy (NCBI): domain Eukaryota; kingdom Viridiplantae; phylum Streptophyta; class Magnoliopsida; order Ericales; family Theaceae; genus Camellia; species Camellia japonica. The sequence continues at coordinate 103,368,203 of JAPPVO010000017.1, read as the reverse complement.
AAATCATAGGCCCTACCTTCTCCAGCAATCACGACACCTTGGAGCACCACATGGCCATGCTCCAGGAGCACCCAATAACCACTCCCCAATTAAGGGCTAGAGAGAGAAACCAACCTCTACTCCAATCACAATGTATATATTCTTTACTCAAAATCTAAGTACAATAGTATTAAATCACCTATTTATAGACTACAAGTCTACAACTAAACTACAACTAATAGGCCACCTAATCATACACTTAAGATATTTATTCTACTACATCAGTACTCCCCCTCTTGAAGAAACTTGTCCTCAAGTTTAAGAAGCCACTATGTGAACTCAATGTAACATCACTTTTGTAGTCATAGGTGAGGAAGAGGTGCTGCATTTCCTTGCTCAACACAAACATGGTCCTCACAATTCATTCGTCTATGAATACATTGACCTGCTTCCTTGGTTAAACAACCATAGGTGCAACTGACAACTCCAATCATGTCCATACCCTCTTGCTAAAGCTTGGATAGACTCTCATTGTCCCATGCCTTTTCACCTCTGACTTGCAGAATGGTGCACAAGAGTACTCTTCCTGTTGAAACGAGACCACTAGGCTGGCAAATGATATCTTCCAAAAACAAGGCTGAAGGATGTAACAAATTGACAGGATTGACTTTAAACCCACTAGACAAGAATGACTTGAGAGAACTGATCAGGAGCTGGACTCACTCCTTTCTTCCTTTCTTCCTTCGAACACAATGGCTAATTGAGCATCACAACAAGCAACCCCACTTGACTCAAAACAACTTCCTAAAGAGGCATGAAAGGTGTACCAAAGATAAGCTTCAAATAAACTCTTTGAAGCTTTCAAAGATTTCAATGTCGGCTTGTAATGCAACAAGTCGTCCACTCCTTTGTTTCAACTCATCTCTTTGATTATGAGTTTGATTTGAATTAGCATCATTGCTCCTTCCAATTGAGAGATTCATCTCTGTTCTTCACCTAAATTCGCAGCGAAAGATCTGTCTCAGAGACAAGGTTATAGGCCAATCTGCAGCAAACTGATTCACAGTACACTAACACAATGCCAAGATTCAACAAGACTTCAGAATAGTGTGACAAAAGCACCTTCAATGCAGTACGAAGGAGAGCAGTCCAACCAACAGAATATTCGAATTAACAGACTCAAGAAATAACAGCAAAATTAAATCTCGCACAATATCAAAATGTTGGCAAACCCAGTTCTCAATCAAAGACGGACACTAACAGCTCACAATACCAAGAATCCAAGAACAGATCTAGGTCAAAGCTCAATCTATGAAGTCAAATCCATATCACAAAACCAAATCGCGAAACTGAGTCCAATAGTAGAAGACAATTCGCAAACACGTTGAGAAATCGAAGTGAAATCTAAAGAACCAGAATCGCGACTGTAACTAGGGTTTTGAATCGCAGTTTGGATTTCAAATCGAGTTTCAGATCTCACCTAGGATCTTCAGATTGAGTTCAAATCTTCAACTTGGTCTCAGATCGAGTTTGGGTCTTCAACCTGGAGGTCAATTCAAGTTTGGATCTTGACAAAGAAACTATCGAATCGAGGTCGCAACTCAACTATGGTGTTAGATCAAGGTCAATCTAGAGTCGCGATGCTTCTAGAGCTGGTATTCTCAGGTCACGAATTAGATTCACAAATCGAAATAGCAAAACTAAACCTTGTTCGAAATCAGATCACGATGTCGATTCACAAAAGCTGGCAATGGAGTCGAAGTCAACAAGAGATCTATTAAGCTCTGCGAAGTATCTGAGGCACTGAATCTAAGTCAATCTCAGACTAGAGTCACAATCACAACAAGTCTTGAATCAAATTCGGGGCGTTTGATCGACACAGACGTAAGGAAAATTAGGGCTTGTGTTGCTGCAAATTACCAACCAGGTTTAAGCTACGAACTGAGTGAACTCAATTCATGCAATCATCACATGAATAGGAACAAAGAATCTGAACTGAGGCTCTGATACCAACTAATGCAATCCAAATGCAAATCAATGATCAAATTGAGAGAGAGAGAAGACAAATGCCCCAATTAGGAGTAAAACCATCCAATCATAATGTATATTCTTTCATAAAAAACTAAGTACAATTATTAAATCACCTATTTAAAGACTACAACTAAACTACAACTGGATAGGTCATCTAATCACACATTTATTCTACTACATCACTTTTGTTTGACAACATTAAGTTAATGATTTGTGGTCCACATTGACATTTACTTCCAGATTATACGCTTGAGCAATTCATGTGAAAAGGGTCGTGTAGCATGTTTAGTGGTCTAATTATATAACATTTCTATAAATTTTGATTTTATTTGCAAACATTTCCATGCATTTCCAAACTAGTAGCCTTTTGCGATGTGTTTCCAAAATATTTCCATTTCCTTGCTGAATGAACCAACACACTGAAATGAAGTTTTGATCCCAGTCATCAAGCTTCAACTTGACTCTATGAAGATGTGAATGTCTTCCTCATTTAACCCTAAATTAGGAGATTGAGACCTGCCATCTAAAGTATCTACCCCCAAGCACAAAGTAAGCCTTTAGTCTAGCAACAGACAAGGCTCCTTAACTGTGTTTGGATCATAGATTTAGATAGTGAAAGGACAAGACAAGAGAATTGGAAAAAAAAAAAAAAAAAATTAAATTCTATTTCATTCACATTTCCCTCACTTTTTCCTTTTCCTTTCCCTTTTTACATTCTTTCACAAATCCATAATCCAAACACAACCTTAGAGAACCACCTAAAGTTTAAAATGGAAATGTGGAAAATATAAGATCATGTTTGTCATGTCCCTTGATCTTACAACAAAACACAACCTTAGCACGCAACATAAATTTCAATACAAAAAATAGTAAAAGAATAATAATAAATTAAACCAAGTTAATTTTAAAAAATAAAAATAAAGGAACAAATCGCAAGAACCAATAAACTATCAATATTGCACCAGACACACCATACTAAGGGGGTGTTTGATAACCTATTTTAGCACTTAAAATTGAATGTATTAAGTGATAATCAATTAAACTCGTTTGATAACCATAATTGATATTACTTAAAATTTAAGTGCCTATCAAAATGTAGACCAAAATTAAAGAAAATTTTAAATCATATGAAACTTACTTAATTCTAACCAAATTTATATATACCAAGCATAAGTATCAATATACACTATTATAAACTCAATACCACCACCACCATCACCTTCGCCACTGTTACCACCACTATGCCACCGCCACTACCACCATCGCCGCTACTATTACCGCCGCCGCCGCCGCCATGTCACCGCCGCCATAACTACCACCACACCATCGCTATTGCTACCACCACTGCCACCACCATTAACACTACCACTACCGCTACCGCTTCCACCACCATCATACCACAACACCAACACCACCACCACCACCACCACCACCACCACTACCGCCATCACAATATAAAAATTGAAATATAGAATTTGAAAATAATAAATTTTAAATTTGATATCATACATACAAATAACTTATTTTCAGTTCAGCAGTTAAATTTTTATCAAACAACTTTTCAACTTAAAAAATTCAACATTCAATTTTTAATACTTAATTTTCAGTCTTTAGTCTTCAGTTTTATCAAACACCAAGTCTAACTCAACTCATAGGTTTTAGTAATAAAATTTATCAGCCCCAAATAAAATTCAATGGTGTAAATGGACTAGTATTGTGGTTAGAATACCAAAAACGATAAGATCAAAAGTAACAACCCTTTTCTCTTTAATACAAATCTAATATTCTTAAGATCCAAAATTGAATCCCTTGTCCGTGGAAATCACCATTCCTAGTCAATATTCCAAATTTAAAATGCTGATTTTACAAACAAAACTTGGGTCTCCATCGATAATACAAAGTTTACTACTTCATACATTAAATTATAGGCCATCTCACATGTATAACATAAAAATTATGATAGAAAACGGAGCCTTCAATAATGAGCCTTTGACCATTTCCCTACTAAGTAGCACAATCAACAGGTAGATTTTGTTTCTTTTTTTCTTTTAAAGAAAAATAAAAATAAATTAGATTTAACCTATTATCAAAGGTAAGCTATTGATCATTAAAGGATGAAAATTCATGTTCAAGCCAGATTATAGACCATGCAAGGACACTATCCACACACACACACCAAAGAAGAAGAAGAAAGAGAGAGAAGACTAAACTAGAATACTTGGCATTTATGAAGATGGGTGCAAGTGTAAATGATTTGCAATCAATGGACCATCTCCCACATAATATCACGCCATTTGGGCTTATTTAGGAATATTTAACAATTTAATTTTTTTATTCATATTATTTCATTCCCTCAAAAGCCATGTTTGACCTATTCGGGTATTAAAGAATTGGCATTATTTTGCAAGGCCAACTATCGTTCTTGGTCAACCAATGTTCTCTAACCAACTTCAATAAATTATACAAATGAATTATTTTTTCTTTTGTAATAAATTCAATGGGTGAACCCTTTTTTAAACGAATTTTGTAAATGAAACCCATGAAATTTTTGTTCTAAAATTTTTTTCTTAAATAATTGATGAATTTTTTGGGTAAATGAAACAGCATTTTGGCCAACCATGTTTGACCAGCATTTTGGCCGTCCATGTCATTTGGCATTTGGATGTCATTGGCTATCCAAACTAATAATTACAGGGCATGTAATCCTCTTTGATCTAGTTCAACAAACAAACATGGCCTAAGGCCATATTATACACTCACAGCATTTTGACTGGGAAAAGAATAAAAACTTTTCAATATTTTAGTAATTTTGCAAAAACAAATGTCTCAAATAAAATCAATACATTAGCAAATGGTCCACTGAGGCAGATTGCTAGGCGTGGACTTGATACAATCCTAACCTTTGGCAATATTTGCATATAGTAGTCGTCCTAAGAGGCACACCCACATTCTTGAACTTGACAGCCAATATTCTACCTAGAAGAAAATATAATTTACTATATCAATATAAGGATATATAATGGTTACTCTACCATGTATTCTTGGGGACTTGCTTTTTACAATGTTAAAATTGGCATAACCTTGGATGTTGCTCTTCATCACTAGAGAAATCAATATTCAAGGTTGGCACTTATCACTAGGGAAAATCCATCTCTTGTTTATGTCTAGGACTCTAGGAACATATGGTTATCAGTCTAAATGTGTAAAATGTCTACAAGCACGTATAGTCCTGTCTTGAACGGTAGTTAAGTTCATTGTGCTATGATGGTGCCCTAAATAAAAGACCCATATAGCAAGTTTTAAACATCTTCCTATGCTATGATCACAAGTCATATCATCATATGAAACTTAATCATGAAAAAATAAAATAAAAATATCATCATACTGCAACACCAAGATGAGACGTTAACTGTAGGGTCAATGATTTGTTCCCATGTATCCAGCAATAAGAATCAGTTCAGATGCTATAATTCCATGAAACATAAACCTAAATCTAGACACATGGCCCCTTTTTTTTTGCTTACATCATCTTATAAAAAACAAATGAAATATTTGTGAAAGAAACAACATTTGCTTACATCATCTCATAAATAGGTTCTTCTTGGGAATAGACAACACATCTTATGCTTCATATTTTGGTTGGATAAGAATCTACAACGCACTAGAACGCTTCACATTATGATATCTTTTTTATTTTTCAATTCAAAAGCTATATGTCACTAGCAACTGATAGGAGCAATATTTGAAAAGGGAATGATATAATTGACAAAAGGAAATTTTATTCCGCTTAAACTAACACCATGCTTTTTCAGAGAAACTAGATCTATGCACAATTTAACAGCAAATTCAAGAAGTTCGTAACTCCCACCCCACCCCACTCCACTATTTACTCGTTTGTAAAGCATACACACCCCATTGTCGTTTGTTATGGTAATGGGGAGCTCCACTTCTTCTTCTTCTTTTATTTTTAAATTTAAGACGATATGGAAAACGGACTAATTTTTAATAGTATTACTTCATACTTGCCTACCATCCAGGATCCTATACATATATTGTGTGCCACAAATCTATTAAAAAGTTTCCACTAAATGCTGTGCTATATGCTCATATTTTGGAATGTTAAGCTAATCTAGCCAGTGTACCTTGTATATATAGTAAATTTGACCAAGAATATTTAAGTAAACAGATGCATATTGCATTCCATCTTGAGCTTCTGCTCTCTCTACTTACTGGAAATGAAGAAGGATTAGCAGCTGAAGTAGGTTGACTATGAGACACATATCTCTGTAACATTGAAACATCAGGATGGGAAGTCATCGATATTTTGTGGGAAGCATTGCTCATAGAACTAGGAACAAAGCCAGGAGCATCCATTCTACTGGAAGACAATTCTTGGGCATGGCAGGTGCTTTTTCGCCATTCCCTATTGCAAATAAGTTATTTAAGGTAATAAATCGTCCATGTGTTCAGTCATAATAACTAAATAATCAGTTAAACAAACACAAACACACAAATGCAGGTGAACAATACAATTATACAATAAAATTTCTCTTTTCTGTTGCTGATCAAAAAAAAAAAATACAATTATATAATTCAATATGCAAATGAATATTGCAAATTAGGTCTGTTCATGGTATCTGCGAACGCACCAAAACCGTCCAGCCCAAACCGACCAGTAAAAGTACAGATGGTTTCAAACAGACAGGTGTCGGCTGTGGTTTTGTTCTGTGAGATTTGGCGGTTCTGCGGTCAGTGGTGGGTAACTGGTTTTTATATTCAACCAACCTGATCCGATCTAAAAAAATATTAGTTATATATTTAAATCTTGTGCTGTCATACGTTTTTGACTCTCGGACAGGCAAATATACATTTAAATCTTCTGGTCGGACACATTTTTGGTTTTTGGAAAGGCATTAATTTGACTCCATGTAATTGACATAAAAGCTGTGTATCTATTTCTCATAAACACACACTCTCTCTATCTCTCTCATAAAAATAATGTGCATCTATCTATTTCCCGTAAAATCACTCTCATAAATAAAAAATTAACAGAAGACTAAGAGACTTCTCTGTATTTACTCTTGGGCTTATCTCTCTTTTCGAAATTTCTTGTCTTTCATCTTTGTATCTATTTCCCATACTCTCTCTCTCTCTCTCTCTCTCTCTCTCATCAAAATAATGTGTATCTATCTGTTTCCCATAAACTCTCTCTCATAAATAAAAAATTAACAAAAGACTAGGAGACTTCTGTATTCACTCTTGGACTATCCTCTCTTTCCCTTCAAAATTTCTTATCTTTGCGTCTCTCTCTCTCTCTCTCCCTTCTCCTTACCGATGGCGGTTATCGACAGCGTGTCGATGATGAGCGCTAGCGATGGGAGAGATAGTGAGGGCAGTGCTGGCGGCAATGAGCAATAGAGAGGGTTGTGGCATTTGGTGACATAGTATCCCCTCTTTCCTTCCCCTTTTCCCATTTTATTTCCTTCTCTCTCTCTCTCTCTCAGATATGTATGGTTTAAGTTATTGTGAATTTTGAATTTCATTTCCCCCATGTTTTTCTTCCACTGTTTTTCTCTAGCAAATCTTTGAAATTAACCGATCTGACTGCTAAACCGAGTGCTTGTTCTAGGTTGATTTCGATGATGACCAGTTGGCAACAGTTGAGTGATTTCCCAACCTGATCATGTCAGTTCAATTGACGGATTAAGAGTGAACCCGAGCTGAACAAACCCATGAACACCCCTATTGCAAATAATGACTATATATACCTTTGTCTATAAAAATAGAACTATGACCACCTTATCATTCTGGCAAACTCATCTGACTGAATCTCAGTGAGGAGCTTTCGGTGTTCCTGATCTGTAACATTTAGCTCTCTACGCAGCTCAGTAATCAGCCCCTCTTTGCCCTGTAATAATGTGCAACTATTACTTTGGCAATTCTGTTAGCATCCATAAAAGGTTATGTTCACACGTAAGAGACAAAATAACCATACAGTTGAAGAGCTAAAAGTAATACTATTAAAAAGTTTGAATGCAAAACAAGCAGATCAATGTTAAAAAAGCATACCCAAGAAAGAACATCAGATTGAGCCATGAAAGCCCTCAAGACAGCAGTGTATGCCTCTTTCTCGATAGACTGAATTCTAGACCTCACAACCACAGCATCAGTTCCATATGATTCTGTTAGCGGAGGCATCCTTGGAGCACCGACCCGCAAAGAATTATCAATACTTTGAATTGGAATATTTAAGTGAGAACCTGTACAACACCAAAATTTGTAAGTGCCTACAATTATTTAAGCAACAGAAACATAAATAATTAAATAGACTAACAACAAACAGTAATGGCTCACTCGCTAGGCAAGTCAGTGAGTGGCCTAAGGCCCCGATTTGATAAGGGGCCCCATTTTTGTATGTAATCTAGATGAATTGCTGCTATAATAGGCCTGCAATGTGTTTGTGCAGACAGTTGGATGACATGGGACAATAAAGTATGGGTAAATTACACTTTTAATTTTCATAGTTTGATGATCTAAATTTCACTTTGATTCTTATTATTTAAGTTGATCAATTTGGTTTCAACACTTCAAATCTAATTTTAATTTAGTCATTTTGTTCAAGTTAGTAGTTAAAATTAACGATTTTGAGACACTTGTTAATCTCCTAAAGTTTATATAGAAAAAATTGACAAAAATTTGGACTAGATTCATTTCCAAATACATGCATTGCTTATAGAATATTATTAACAGCATCACTCACATTAAATTGTGCAGAAAGAAAATTTTCAAAATTAAAATTAACAAAAATCTTACCTAAAATTTGCTATGTCACAAGAAAAAATAATTGGATTAGGCATAATATCAATTCAAAAGGATATACTTGAAACACTCCGAATTAGTAATTGGTTCACATGAACTTCAGAAAGCAACATTAGCATTATAATAAAGTAAAAGATATAAAAAATTCAAAACTTCAAACCCAAATAATACCAAAGTGGTTTTCTTATTATTTAAAAGCTCTCTTTATACATACATACGGAGGCATATACAGATACATATACATATATATATATATATATAGAAATACACACATATAACCCTAACTAGCTTTCATTTCATACCGTTTCTGCTTTTGCAACCCTTTCTTTACGCTGTGTTTGGTTGGGAGACTTGGGAAAGGAAAAGGAAACGACAGGTAAAATGTGAATAAAATATACTACATTTTATCTAGTTTCACATACATTTTCCCTTCTCCTTTTCAAATCCTTTCCCAAATCCCTAATCTTTTTAAATTTCTTTCCAAATCTCCAACCAAACACAGACTTACGCTGCGTTTGGTTGGGAGATTTAGGGAGGAATTTGGAAAAGGAAAACGCATGTGAAACTAGATGAAATAGAAGTATATTTTATTTATATTTCAAATCCACCTCAAATCCCTCAACCAAACACAGCATTAGGGTTTTTTATTTCCCAAGCTTCTATATGAAATATACATATACAAAGGAAATTCTCTCTGCTTACAAGTCGGTCTCTCTAGCTAAGCGGAAGGACTTAACTTCATACAGAAGAACGTTTAAAAAAGCTCTCAACTCACTCTCACTCTCTCACTCTCATTCCAAACCATGTTTTTATCAGGTAAGAATTGCAAGAGACGAAGGAAAAAGATTTGAAGAAATGAAAAGAAAAACAAAGAGATAAAAAATGGAATAAAATAACGAGTAAGCATTTTTACCAATGCAGCGGTGGTGGTGACAGGGATAGTCCATGTTCACTGACCTCTTTTCCTGCGAAACTCAAACAAGGAAATAAAGAAAGAAAGAAAGAAAGCAAGGAAAGGCAGCAAAAACAAAACCCTGTTGTTGCCTCACCCTCCCAACGGTACCACACCTTACAATCAAATATAATTTCAATGAATTTAAAAAATAAGATAAATTATACTTTATTATTAACCTCTCAACTAATTTTTTATTTTACTGTTTCAAATTAAGGTCACGTTTGACATGTCTTGAAAAAGATAAAAAATCAAAAAATTATTTCAAAAGTTAAAAAGTTATTACTATTTACCAAAAAAAATATTAAAAAATTAATTTAACACATAATTACATTTCAAATAGCTCTGCGGTCCAACAGGCGGAGGTGACTTTTGGGAAAAATTACACGGTTTTAGGTGCACAAATAACACGGTGATGTTCGGCCTGTAGGAGCCATCACGGATCCCTTTTTAATAATCTAAACCGTCAATGTGTAGAACTCGTCAAGTACTATATGCCTGTAAAAAATCATGTTGATTGGATATCGGTAAATATATGATCAAATCAGTTCAAATTTATAAAATGAATTGTGTTATAGTTAACGGTTGAAAAAAAAAAAAATTCGATCAGATAGTTATCGATATCCGATCAACCTAATTTTTTACAAGCATATAGTACTCGACGAGTTCTACACATTCAATGGTTTTGATTAGTAAAACGGGACCCGTGGTGGGCCCCCATAGGCCGAATAGCACCTTAAATTCAATACATGAAAAGCAGAGAATCATATCCCAGGTACACTCTGCAGACGCTGCCCTCAATTATCTCATCGTACTGCCTATTTCCTCATAATCTTCTCATATACACTAATTTATACAATTTTTTAATACATTTTTTTTATAAAAAGTCAAAAAGTTATCCCAAACAATCATATTTTTTTCCTCAACTTTTTAGTCTAAAAAGTCAAAAAAATACACTTATTTAGGACACCCCAAACAACCCCTAAAAATTGATATAATATACTCTTTTCATCTTTTAAAAATTCTCAATCAAACTTTTATGTCTCAATTTTGTTAACAAAAAAGGCCAAAAATGTGTATGTATTGTGCACATGTTATATTTAAAACAGATTTTTAAAGTGCACATTATATCCATATTTTCTATCTATTTTGTTAACAAAATTGAAACATAAGAATTAGATTAAAACTTTCAAAACATGAAGAAGGTACATTGTATCAATTTTTAGTTTAAGTGAGTAAAGTAAAAAACAATAATAATTAAGGGGTATAAAGTGTAATTTGCCTTTTAAAATAAAGGTCCCTCTAGTGAAGTTTAAATGGTTTCTGAAATTATTTAGCCCTCATTTGGAATGAGCTTTTTTAGTTCGACTTTTTAACTATTTGACTATTTTTGTAAAAATCTGTATTTAATTATTCTTATAAATGTATTATATAATATGAACAATAAATGTAATCTTATCTAAACTATTTAATAAAATCAATATTGAGTAAATTAAGTAAAAACTATTCCAATTTAAATCACAAATAAAAATATTACTAAGAATAATAATTTTATAGATATTCAGGTGCCGTTTGGAAACACTTACGTTTTCAATTTTCTGTTTATATTTACAAAAATTTTAAAAACTCAAATAAAAACTTGTTTGGTAAAATTTTTGATTTATAAATCAGTGGTCTCAGTTTATAAATTTGGCTAAAAAATGAAAACACAAAAAATGTGTTTCCATTTTGAGTTTTCAGTTTTTTTTTTTTTTTACCACCCAACATTAGCCACCACCCGCTACCATTTTCCACCACCGTCTTCCGCCACCACCACCACTCACCACCCACCCGCCACCACCCACCACCCGCCACTACCATCCACCGCCCGCCACCACCACTCACCACCCACCCGCCACCCACTCGCCACCACCACCCACCACCACCACCCACCACCCACCACCCACCTGCCATCCACCCGCCACCACCCACCACCCGCCACTACCATCCACCGCCCGCCACCACCACTCACTACCCACCTGCCACCACCATCCACCACATGCCACCACCACCACCTGCCACCACCATCCACCACCTGCACCACCACCACCCACCACTACCAGCCACCTGCCACCCACTCGCCACCACTACCCACCACCACCACCACCACCACCATCACCCGCCACCCACCCGCCACCCACCTACCACCACCCACTCGCTACCACCCGCCACTGTCACCCACCACCCACCACCACCACCCGCCATCCGCCACCTACCTGCCACCACTACCCGCCACTCACTCACTCGCTACACCCCGCCACCGTCACCCACACACCACCATCACCACCCATTCGCCACCACCACCACCACCGCCATCCCCACCCATCCGCCACCACCACCACACCCACTCGCTACCACCCGCCACTGTCACCCACCACCACCACCACCACCCGCCATCCGCCACCTACCTGCCACCACTACCCGCCACTCACTCACTCGCTACACCCCGCCACCGTCACCCACCACCCACCACCACCCGCCACCACCCACCACCACCCGCCATCCGCCACCCATCCCCACCACCACCACCACCCACTCGCTACCACCCGCCACCGTCACCCACCGTCACCCACCACCCACCACACCCACCTACCAGCTACCACCACCACCTGCCAACACCACCACCCACTCGTTACCACCCACCACCTGCCACCGTCACCCACCACCACCCGCCACCAGCTACCCACCACCCACCGTCACCACTTTCCACCACCATCTTCCGCCGCCACTCGCCACCACTTGCCATTTCTCACTCTTTTTTATATTTTTAAAATTTTTTAAACATTTTGTCAATTACCAAACGCGTTTGTAGTTTATGTTTTTCTAAAAATAAACAAAAAATAAACAAAAACAGTTTATAAAATTTTTGTAAATATAAACTGAAAACGTAAATGTTACCAAACACAATGTTTGTCGTTTATAATTATTTTTGAGAAAAATTCAACTTAATAATTATTATTATTAAATATCTTAGTTAAAAAATCTTAATTAATTGATTTTAAAAAACTCACATAAATACATAATTTTATAAATTATCATTCAATTAAAAAAGAGATGTACTACGTAGCTCGAAAGACAGCCCCCCCGAATTCCCCGAATTCAAAAACGACGTCGTTTTTTATTTTTTTATTTTTTTATTTTTTTCAGAAAAAGAGAATCAGAGGAAGAGAAGGAAGGAGGAGGAAGAAGAAGAAGAAGAAGAAGAACTAGAGGGGAGGGGGCCAACAAAATCAGGTTGGAGGCGGAGGCGGGGCGAAGACGGAGGCAGAGGCGGGGGGCGGAGGCGGAGGCAGAGGCGGAGCTGCGACGAGCGGGGCTGCTATGACGAGCTGGAGCTGCTGCAACGAGCGACGGAGGGCAACGATCGGGCGGAGGCGACGGCGGGCTCCTCCTCTTCCCCTCTCTTCTCTTTCTCTCTTCTTTTTCTCTCCTATCTCATTCGGGGGATTCGGGGGGCTAAAATTAGGGGGAAAAACATTTTCCATTAAAAAAAAGGGAAATTTAGGTGGCCGGTGGGGGTGATTAGTCACCAGACAACATGTAAGCTTGTACGTAAAGTTAGGGAGTAACGTGATTATAAGCATTAGACAATGGAGATTTGATGTGATATGATGAATGATTGAGATTTGGCTTATATCACTTGTATATAGGAGTTCAGTGGTGACTGATAGGAATGGCAACGGGGCGGGGCGGGACCGGGGACTATCCCCCCGTCCCCAATCCCCGAAAGTAATACCCTCCCCCGTCCCCGTCCCCGACGGGGACCCATAGCCTGGCCCCATCCCCGTCCCCGATCGGGGATCGGGGATCCCCAGCCCCGGAAAATCCCCGGGTTTTTTTTTTTTTTTTTTATTGTAAAAATCTGTAAACATTAATAAACATTCTCAATCACCCTTCACTACTAAATGTATAAATTTTGGAATTTTTCAGTTAGAATATCAACCCTAATAGCTTCATTTTTTTAATTAATTAGAACTCAGCCACAACCAAAAAAAAAAAAGAGAATAATTATTGATAAACATCCTGTAGCAAAACATCCCGTGATTGTAAAGATTGAGAACATTCATAACTAATTGAGAACATCCTGTAGCAAAAATAGTTAATCACTGAATGTAAACTAAAAATGTAAAAATTGGGTGTACATCCTGTGATTGTAAACTACCTAATCACTGATTGAGAACATACTGTAGCAAAAATCCAGCAGCCCATAAACAAAATATCTGTCCAGTCCAAATTGGGTGTACATCCTGTGATTGTAAACTACCTAATCACTGATTGAGAACATCCTGTAGCAAAAATCCAGCAGCCCATAAACAAAATATCTGTCCAGTCCAGCAGCCCACACATAAGAAAATTCAACAAGTAGCAAAGAGAATAATTAATCCCAAGCACAACCCGCAAGGGATAGGTTACCCAAAAATTGAAATTAAAAATTAAAAAAAAATATCCATTACAACATAAAAAAGCAAATCCATTGTTTCTTCAAACCCGTACAAACCACACAACTTCCATCATCTTCTTCAACTTGAATTCCTGTTAAATAACAAAAAAAAAAAACAAATAATTAATATTAATAATAAAATGTAAAAAATGTTAATTAAAACAAAAAATATGACAACTAACACAAAAACCACACAACTTCCATCATCTCCTTCAACTTGAATTCCTGTTAAATAACAAAAGAAAAAAAAATAATTAATATTAATAATAAAATGTAAAAAATGTTAATTAAAACAAAAAAGATGACAACTAACACAAAAGTGGCACATGACTGATCCGAATCGATCTCATCATCATCATATATAGTTGCATAGCCCACCGATTCCAATGTTGAATTTCCTAAAAAGTAAATAATATAAATTCAATAGTGAAATTATTCCATGGTAATATAAATAATAAAAAGTGAAATAATAATATGTAAATTGGATGAAATAATACCTTTCATCTCTTCACCCCACAACCAACTTTGTGCACATATTAATGCTTCTAATGTGTTTGGATGAAGTCTACTACGATGTGGACTCACCAACCTTCCACTAGTACTAAATGCTGACTCAGAAGCAACAGTGGATACAGGAATAGCTAAAATGTCCCTAGCTATTGCCTGTAAGGTCGGATACTTTGGTCCACTAGCTTTCCACCAATTCAAAACATCAAAACCTGAAGTTCTTAGCAAAACATCATCTTCTAGATAATGGTCCAACTTTGATCTTACATTCTTCATTTTTTTACTTCTCTTTCTACTAATAAACAAATCAAATTCTGAAAGGGTCTCTGTAACAATTTCTGGATGAGCAGAAGAGTCACCAACAACATTGGTCTCCATACCAACTCGGTGCTGATACTCTTGCAACAAATCATAACAAATATGACGAACCCTATCAACTTCATCTTCAGCGTTGTCTCCATAAAGTTTTTCAAAATAAAACTCCAATACACTCATCTTATACCTAGGATCAAGTACAACTGCAACCCCAATAATACCATGTATCACTAACCAATATTTATCAAATTTTTCTACCATTTTTTATGCCATTGTTCTGATCACTTCAATTTCACAAGAGAGCCATTGAGACAGTGTCATCCTAATCTCACATAAAGCTGGGAAACAAACATTGGCTGTGGGATACTTTGTACCAGAAAACAACTCAGTGATAGAAAAAAAAATCTTAAACCTCCCACTAATCTCTCTAGCAAACTCTCATTCTTGCTCAGTTGGCACAGTCTTATCACTACAACAAAAGTAACCTATGGTGACGAAAACTAGCGAAGAAAATAAATTTCGTTATTAAATAAAAATGATTCGTGAGGAATTTATAAATTTTGTCACATATAATAAAAAAGTAAAATTGATAGGTGACGAAATTTATTTTCGTCAATAAATACTTCATTTTAAGTGAAGAAAAATTAAGTTTCGTCACCAAAAATTTTCCCGTTAATTTTTTTGGGTGGCGCTGAAATTTTGGGACTTTTGGTGAGAAAAAAATTTGTCACTAATTATAAAATTATTTGTGAGGAATATATTTTCGTCACCAAAATGTTTTAATATTTTTGATATCTTTTGGTGAAGAAATAATATTGTCACCAATTTTGGTGGGAAATTTTTGATATATTGAGCTACAAAAAAAAAAATAGGGTATTAATTTTTTTACCCCTTTTTTTGTTTATCATCTCTCTCTCTCTCTCTCTCAAAATAGGGTATTAATTTGTCTTATCTCTTGGTCCTCAACCACGCCGATCGCCATTGTTGTCGCCTCTATTAGCCTTGCCGATCGCCGCCACCACTAGTAGCCTTGCCGGTAACCACCACATCTTCTTTGCTCAGTGATTTGGTACGTGATTTCTCTTTTCTCTTTTTCTGGTGTCTCTTACTCTTATTCTCTGTTTTGGTATGATGACGAAAATTAGTGAAGGAAACAAATTTCGTTACTAAATAAGAATAATCCATGCGGAATTATAAATTTCGTCACGTATAATTAAAAAATAAAAATAATAAGTGACAAAATTTATTTCTGTCAATAAATACTTACTTTTAGGTGAGAAAAAAATGACGTTTCGTCACCTAAATTTTTCCCACTAATTTTTTTTGATGGCACCAAAATTTTGAAACTTTTGGTGAGAATTTTTTTTTCACCAATTATAAAATTTGTCACTAATTATAAAATTATTTGTGAGAAATATATTTCCGTCACTAATAATTTTTAATATTTTTGAGATGTTTTGGTGAGAAAATAATGTTGTCACCAATTTTGGTGAGAAAATTTTGATGTATTGAGCGACAATGACCAAAAAAAAGGGTATTAATTTTTTTTTACCCTTTTTCTGTTTATCATCTCTCTCTCTCAAAATAGGCACTACTACAGAAACAGTTAAAGATCACACTTTGACAAATAAAAATATTTCACTTTTATTAGAAGTGTGATAAAAAGAATTAGATTGATATTTTAATCACATTTAATTTGATTGAGCGTGATAATATTTATTTTTTATGTCATTTTTTAATTAAGTGTGATTATATATATATTTTTTAATCTCGCCTTCTAAATGTGATTATATATAATTTTTTTAATCACAACTTCTAAACAAGTGTGATGAATATATATTGTAAAAAATTAAATTCAGAAAATTCAATTAAATTTCTAAAAAAATTAAAAATTTCTTTTCTTCTTCTCTCTTTTGTGATTCACGCTCTCTCTCACTCTCTCTCTCTCTCACAGAGAATGATAAACACCTCATGGGCACAACCTTTGCATCTCCTCCTCTTCCCTAAATTCGGATCCTCTTCCCCAATAGAAACCCACCCTCTTCGCCATAGACGGTGCTTTTCATTTCCCTTACAAGCCTCCGAAACTTATTGGCTTGGGAAAGACCTGCAATTTTGGTAAGGTTCTAAACGTAGAGTTTGTTTCTTTTTTCTCTTAAACCCGTCCCTTTTTAAATTAGGGCATTTGATTAAACTATTTGGATTTCAATTCAATGATTTCTGGTGGGGGATTTTGAATGAGGGCATTTGATTCAACGATTTCTTGGTGGGGGGTTTTGATTTTTTTTTTTTATATATATAAAATTCTTAAGTAGTGAGCCCCCCCCCCCCCCCCCCCCCCCCTGTTTCTCTTTTTTTTTCATATTTAACAGGAAAAAAGAAAGTAAAATCTAACAGACACCATGCTTATGGATGTGAATCCAGAAACTCTAAGATTTGTCTTTTTTTTATATGAGTTTCAATAGTCTAAATAGGATTCAAGTTTTGAAATGGGTTTGAAATATACAAGTGTTCTCTAGCCTTGTCCAAATGAATTTTATATTTTTGTTTTTCCAATTTTTTCATTATGTAATGCAATCTATAATATCTATGAAGTTCATGTCTTTTTCTTTGTAGTTTTGCACCGTAAATGTTTATTTATTTACTTCATTGAACTTCAATGTAATGGCTTTCATTTTCCTGTATATTTCCTACAACTACAAAGGGTTTTGCACCTTAAATGTTTATTTATTTACTGTGGTATATGATTTGTTTGGTAGTAATTCTCCATATGGTATGTAGATTCAATCATTTCACTTTTTATTTGATTGAAACATTTGTCTAATCTTTTTGTTTTGTTAGGATTTCCCCTCTTGTTTGTGATAAAAAACAAACAAGAATTCTGCATGTCAAGTGTTTGAAGATATTTCCGAGAGACAACCCATCAACCCATCAAACCATCAACCCAATGCTGTTGAAAAACTTATTGTATATTAACCTCTTATAAAATGACTATTCTATTTGTAATATAGCATAAAAGTTTTTAAGAATTCAAATGAGATATTGTAAAGAGAATGGAGTGTCGTATATCAATGGCGTGCAACTGAACCTATAATAGATTTTTTTTAATTTTTTTTATATTTTAATACTGCCTCACCTATAATAGAGTTTAATTAATTAATTTATTTTTGGTGTAGGAACATTTTTTTTCTCCTTGAGTAGGGGTGGTAGTGATTTGACAACCACAACCATTGGTAAAGCTCTGGGGTTGCGAGAAATTCAGGTCAGTGCTTACCCTAAATACATTTATGTCAAAAGTTGTTCATATATCTGCACATGTATACATGGATATAGGATAACATTGTAGATAACATACTATGGAACAGTGTGAAACAGTGTATTCTTATGAGCTCTAGTTGTATGAAAATTTAATTCAGGTTCTATAATTTGTAATTTCACGACTTCCATACAAGTTTCTAGACAAATAAGAATCTGTTTTTCAATCCATTACTGGTGTGGAAGGATGTTCATGGTGTTTTGACATGTGATCCTAACATATATGCACTCGCAAAACCTGTGCGATATCTAACATTTGAGGACCCGACAGAGCTTGCTTATTTTGGTGCTCGAGTATCATTTTAGGGAAATTCTACTATACACACCCCCTACCATATACACCCCTAAGTTATGTCATTTTCTTCTTTAGTTATGACCAATTTTCTTTTTTAGTTATGACCTTATTTTAGTTATGATTCATGAGATCTTTGGTTATGCGTTATGTGTTGTTTAGTTATAACCTTTTTTTTAGTTATGACTCTGAAAGTATAAAGTTATGTCATTTTCTTTTTTAGTTATAAGGTGCATATGGTAGACCCCAATCTAGAAACAAACACTGCTAGACAAAACAAATGGAGCTAGACTATGAATTTCCCATAAGCCCCATCCAGAAGGATGATGGACAAAAACAAATCAAAGGCTTCCATAACCTGTGAACCAAGAGCCCCAAAACTAAACCAAATCCACTTGGAAAAACCTGAGATACAATTCCAACCCATAGCAGTAGTAGTTCTTCAAACCTATCACGCAAGAAGCACTTTAAGCATGTATACATCAATCTGCCTTTACAAACCACATCATACTCCAAAGAACATTTCCAGCAAAGATAAGCCAAATACAAATCTAAAATGACATAATATTTCAGGCCACATATATCAAAACATGCCAATCACATCCCAATTGGGTAGGTAATCAAAATTATCCACAATATAACAGATTTGGATAAACAAAACCCAAAAAGAATAGCCTACTAACACTTGCAGGCTGCAACAGGAGGGACAACAGAGGGCCAAACAGAGAGGTGATAAGTCATCAGCATATGATTTATCTGGATGGATCATCCTCAAAGCAGTGGGTGCAAGTGCCAGAGCTTAACTAATGGAGCCTGGAAACACAAGGAATCAACACAAGCTAAGATAATACAGTTCAAAAAATGCATGCACACAAAACCCTCAAAAGGGCTGCAACCACTCAGTCCTCAATCACACTCAAACTTAGAGATGAAACAAGCACATCATTAAACAAACAAATATGTATCTCACAACACTCAACCCTCAAGGGGAGGTTAACTCCCAAAGCACAGTCCTCAGTTGTAGAGGACTACACTTACACAAGCCTAATTTAAGGGCTTACAACACTCAACCCACCATCCCTAAATATAAGGCCAGCCAATCTGCAATAACCAAAAAAAAAAAAAAAAACTGTATGGCTACATCACTCAACCCTCAAAGCTCACCACACTCACTCAAACCTATTTAGGATTTCACAGCACTTAACTCACATCCCTACAGATCAAACAGCAACCTGCAAAAAATTAACCTGCACTGAGAGCATTAGTTAAAAATTTGAGGCTCACCCCACTCAACCCACAAATCTCACATCACTCACTCAATAAGCTAGTATAAGGTTCACAACACTCAACCCACCTCTCTAAGAAAGTACCAGCCATACTTGCAGGTTATTAACAATTACCAGATTTAAGCACAGAGCCAGGTAGAGACCATTCCTTCAAGAGCCAATTATTTGATAAATCAGCCTTGAAGTTAGTAATTGACATCACTCTGTACCTCACTCATTCCTTTGTCCTTCTGATGATAGCCACCTCATTAGACTTTGTAGTTTGGAAGATCCTACAATTTCTTTCCTGCCAGATATAGTAAATAGAACAAGTGAAGACCAGTTTACAAATAGTAACAGCCAGCGAGGAACCACTATGGTGAAGACCATTTTAATACTTCGTGTTTTGTCCATGACGTAAATTAGCTTCTGGTATGTTTCCCTTGAATCAGTATGGTGACCATTATTTGCTAGTGATAACATTACTTTCATGGTTTCTTGCAATACCTTCCAACTCAATGGGTAGTATTAAAACGTTATTTTGGTTTTGTATCCCGTTAATTATGATATTATATAGTTGTAGAAGAAGCTATGTTTGGTCAAAGCTTATTTTTGGTGACTATTCTTTCTCATCTAGTTGCAGAAGCATTTGATTTGTCCAACAAACACAAGAGAAGCATTAAAAATCTGCAGTTACAGCTTGCTCCTAGATGGGTTTGGATGGCTTCTTCCATACATAGGGGTGTATAACAAGGTTAGTTCCTGTTAGATTCACTCTTCTACTGTTCTGCAAGTGCTTCCTCAATTCCTGTGATTTGCATAATTCTCCTCAATTAGTGTTAGTCTATTTTCATAGTTCTCATACCTTGCTTGGAGTTTATTTATAGGTTGAGGGGGTGTTTAGCAATCCATGATTTGCTTTGCTCTATCTAATTTCTTACGGCATAGAGATATGTAATTCTATTTATTAGATATTGCTGCATGTAATTTTCTTTTCTTTTCCCTTTATTTTCATTACAGTACTATTTAGATGCATATTTCAATGTCATACATATTACATATTTATAGTAATATTTATTTTCAATGCCTTGTTGAGTTCACAAAGTCATATATAACTGAATAAAATATCCTAGAAAATAAAAGACTGATATGTAATCATAGTAGTGATTCACGAACAAAACTCTTCTAAAACTATAGCAAGAGATTATAGAAACCAAAAAAGAAATTCCTTGTCAAATCTGGTGAGGATCAAGCTTCCTTTGAAAAGATCTTATTCAGCAAGTAGTTGTTGTAGATCTCTTTCAATGTGAAATTAGTTAATTACCATCATCATCTTACAGTGCCATCTTTGTACAAAGCATTCAAAAGAATCAGATCCAAGCCAAAATTTTGATAGGAGGTCACAAAAAACCTATCAATTCAGTGCTAAATTGCCAATAACCATATTTTTTGCTCTTTCACATTTTGAACACATTGGCATGGCATACATTCAGAGAAAAATGTCCTCAAAGATGTATATAGGCCTGCATTTTCTTCCCCTCCCTAGTCACACTATTGAACCAACAAACACACTGTCTCTAACACCATCCCCCACCAATCCCTTAGGATACATGTTTGGATTTGGATTTGGATTTTAGTAGGGCTTTGCAAATCCCCCTCAAATCCATCATCCAAAGACAATATTAAAGAAAACCAACAATAGAACAGAGGAAAAACTATTTCCATTACACAAACAAACAAAAATAAGCTCTATCTATCATTCTCTTCCAGTTATGAAACACTGTAGATGGTGTCGTTGGAAACCTGTCTCCTACTTCATTTATAGAAATATGAATTGTACTCTAAGCTGAAATTATGCACTATACTTTGTAGTTTTTATTAATAAATTCTATGACGCTGAATTATGGGTGGCATGAGTATCCCAAAAAGTTATCCTAATATCCTATTGTTGTTTCTCTAATAAGGAGTTTCTTTTGCTTTTTCTCTTTAAAATGATTTGTGCCAGCCAACTCTTCTTCTGATGCCTTTCCAACAAAGTTGTGTGTTTAATTGTGATATTTTACTTCAGAATGTGTGAATTTAATCTATTATTTGTTAACTTATCTATATTGCCCTTATCTTATGCTTATAGGTACAGTGTTTCAGTTCTTTGATTTGAGTTAGGAATAAATTCTTAAACGATATGATGTTGGAGATGCAGGTGTAACTCTTGAAGATCCTCACACTGAAGATCTCAGCCAAGAAGTTAGAGGCTTCATATTCTCTAGAATTCTGGTTCGTTTCTAAAAGTCATATTTGCCTTAATTGCAATTCCATTTCAAAATACTTTTGGTCACTTCTATAGCTGTATTAATTGTTGGTCTTTCTCTCTATACATGATCTACATATATTTAGCAGATGTTGTATGTTTACCGGAGACCATTATAATCTTTTATTTTCTGGATGGAAAATCCTTTTTGGCTGAAAACTCAAGTTTGAAAAATGTTTTCAAGCAATCATGAGTGGACTTTTATTCATTCTGTAACAGCCTATCACATATAGGAAAATAAAGTTCTTCTTGCTCAGAAACAGATTCTTAATAGCAAAGACGCAGACACTTGGCACGAACATGACACAACATAGATATAAATACTAAAACAAGACATAGACATGGCGAGAACATTAGAATAATGAAGATTACGTATAAACATGGGAATAATTAAAAAATGTCCATTGCATACTTGAGTTGTGGCAGCCATGTCTATGATGCCAGTGTCTTGCATTTCTTCCATTATCTATTTATTTGAATAAATGGTTGGGTGCTTTTGGGTATGTTCATCCTTTTAATAAGGCTGTTCGTATGGCTACAATTGTTGGCCTTGTGTTTGAGTAAGTGTTAGCCAAGGCCCCAAAGTTGCAAAGCATATTTTAAGTAATGTACACACCTAAGAAGTATCTCAAGTCTCTAGGTGTGTCCAAGTGTAGGTATTGAAGCTGTGTTCTACATGGACACTGCTTATTTGTGTTCATGCTGCTAAGACTCTAGTGGGTTGCTAAATGGTATGGATAGTCTAATTTAACTATAAGCAGTTTGATTGTTAACACTTTTTGATAAATACTATATTGATTACTATTATTATTTTTATTGTTATATTTAGTAAGACAAGAAAATTGACTATCACTAATACATAGGATACAGTTACAGCATGGAAACGAACTTTTTTCAAAGTAGAGACAAAACTATGTGTTTACTCTCGTGTATTTTTGCTAGGCAGTGTTGGAGTTGCTCTAAGTTAGTGATGTGATTAATAGGAGCTTGCCATGTACAAAGGAACTTCTGGTTTTTAAGCTAGACTCATTGTGTACACAATTTGTATTGACATGGATAGAGAGGTCTATACAATGTAATTGATAATATGTTAGTGTTTTTCTTGTTTATTTTCTTTGCAGATTGGTTTTTGATGATATTTGGAAGCATACTTGCAAATCAAGATCAAGTGTTGAATTTTTTTTTTACTGAAGTGATACTTAGTTGTAGTTGCAAATCAGGATTGAGTGTTGATTTTTTTTTTTGTGGACTCCACGTTAGCTCATTTTGGGATTTGCTTTGATGATTTTTTTGTTATACTTAATGGATTATTATTAAGTTGTTTGATGGATATAGTTTGATTTATAATATAATTGTTTAGTGAATTTTTTTTGTGAAGTGGTATATAATAGCTAGTTGATTTCTTAGTACACTTAAAAGGCTATTGGGATATGAGCAGGGATATTTGTGAAATAATTATAAAATATGGAACAAGTTTAGTAACGAATTTGTTTCGTCATTTGCACTTGTTTTTATGACCAAGTGATTATTCGTCACAAATAAATATTTTTTGTAACAAAATTTATTGCAGATTATATATGAAAATTTTCATTGATTTTGTTGTTTGGTGACTAAAAATTTCGTCATGTGTATAAATTCTTGCTACGAAATATATTTCGTCACCTTTATATTTTACTGTGACGAAGTTATTTCCTCATCAATGATCAACATGTGTGACAAATTTATTCGTCAACTAAAATTATAAAATATGGTATTGAATAATTTTTTGGTGACGAAAATAAGAATTTTTGGTGACAAAATCTTGTTTTATTAGTGACAAAAAATTTCGTAATTGAAGTAATTTCATTGGTGACGAAATTATTTTTCGTCGCAGTGGTTTTTAGTGGCAAACATTCAATGACAAAATTGGTGACGAAAATATTTCCTCACAAATATCTATAGTGACGAAATTAGCCCTTTGGAGGCAAAAAAATTTCGTCATTCAAGACCCAACTTCTTGTAGTGATTGAATTTTTAAATGATTTGCAAATTTACAAAAATATACCTCAAAATGCGACTTTGCAATGTCCATGAATCATCAATAAAGTGTGCGGTGACAGCCATGAATCCTTTCTTTTGATTGCTAGCAGTCCACATATCAGTTGTGATTGCCACCCTACTTTTATTATGCTCCACCAAACTCAATGTCTTCACCCTCTCATAATCATAAATCTTTAAAATATCACTCTTTATCGTATTTCGAGAAGGCACTTTAAACAATGGTTGAAGTGCTGCTGAATATCGTTTAAAACCAACATGGTCTACGATAGAGAGGGGATATTCATGCAAGATTATGGCATGTGACAACTCTTTCCTAGCAAAATCTTGATCAAAGATATAAGAATTCATTTTTGGAATCTCTCTACTAAAGTTGTTAGTTAACACTTTTTGCCTCATGTCCATCACTTTTTTCCTAATACAACTCTTATGGTGATCATGCAAATGCCTAGTTCCATTTTTTGAATCACCTCCAAGATGCTTATTACAATAATTACATATTGCCTTCCACACCCCATTGACTTGTTGTTTTTTAAAATGTTCCCACACAACACTAGGTTTTCTTTTAGTTCCTCCACAAGTAGTATTAAACTCTTCTAAATCAATAACATGTTGATTAGAGAGGGGAGACGGTGAGTTCGTAGGTGTGTTCGTAGCTGGCGATGAATGTTGTGACGCGTTACTCTCAATTGGTACTTGAGAGTTAACGGGTGCTTCAGAGTTAACATCTGACATTTTTAACCTTTATAAAAAAAGATCACTCATGTATTTCATGCTCATCAAGTTATACTCTACTTTCATCCCTGTTTATTTCTACTTCTGCTAAAATTACACACTGTATATTCTTAGTCTTATACTTAAACCTTTTAAAATCTGAAGTATCTCTCCACAATTCTAGCTTATAGAATTTACTCCTCTCGTTTCGTTAACTAAACTCTCTGTAAATAGCATACATCAAGGAATATCCCCTTTGAGTGTTTCTAGAAAGTTCATCCATAACTAATACAAAAAATGTAAAGATTGTATGTTGGTCTTTGATATGAACTTTATTATTTTTAGAAATTTACTTATTTCTGCCCCTACTAGTCTCAAATTAGGTAGAAAATAGCTTCCATGGTACATCTCTCAAACATAAAACCAAATTGATTTTTGAAGATATTGTCTCATGTCTTAATCTCCACTCAATAGCTTCCCCCAGAATTTCATTATATGACTCACAAATTTAATACGACAAAATTGATGCAACTTTGAAGGAATCTATAATTAATATTACTACTAAAATTAACAAGTTCTAAAGTCTATGTTTCTTTCAAAAGGCTTTATTTAAATAGACAGATTATGAGGTATATTTTAATAGACAGATTATAGACATATTATAGACAGATTATAAGATCATCATCTCAATAGACAGATTATCAATAACATAGACAGATTATCAACAGATCAAACCTGATGTGAAAGATAATGATCAACAGATTATCAATAATTCACAAGCATCGATTATCAGGGTCTGGAGGTAGATCTGCATAAAAAATACAACTGATTATCAATATAAATAAATAAATTTAGAGACAAAAAAAAAAAAACAGAACTATATTGTATTTTTTACAGATCTATACTCAGATCTAAACACTCAGATATATATATATATATATATTACATATATGTAAACCTAGATCGAAATCCCTAGAGAGAGAGAGAGAGAGAGAGAGAGAGAGAGAGAGATACCTAAATAGAGATGGAAGGCGCGGTGGTGACGGAGGGAGGATCGCCGGTGACGGAGGGAGGCGCGGCGGTGAAAAATGAAAGAGAGAGGGACAGACGAGAGAGAGAGAGAGAGGAGCGGCGTGTGTTGTGTGAGTATGAGAGGCTTTGTGTGTCTGTCAAACCCTAACAAAACAAGCATATGCATATATATATATATCCAGGGACCAAAGGGTCATTTTACCTCGGGGACCATGCGGGGAGGGGGTCGGGGCCGGGGCCGGGCCCGGGCCGGGTCCGGTTCTGAAACACATATCCCCATCCCCGGCCCGGATATCATCGGGAATGAATTTTTAAATACCATCCCCGGCCCATAGGGGATATTTTTCGGTGAATAACCGCTGAATTCGGGGTCGGGGGGTCAGGTCACCGTCGGGCCGGTTTCAGATTGCCATCTCTAGTGACTGAGAACACTAATAAAGACATCTATTTTAAAAATAAAATAAAAAAAAAAATGACAAAATATAAAAGGAAAAAGGATAAATTAATGCCCCTTTAATGCCCCTCTTTTAGTGGTTTAAATTATTTTTTATAGGAGTCTCCTTTCTCTTCTCTGGATTTTGGAGGGAAATGTAAGTTGAGTATAAAAAAAAGGGCAAATTACACAAATAGTCCCTATAGTTTGGGGCTTGTGTCACTTTGGTCCCTGACTTTTCAATCGTGACACATTTGACCCTGAATTTTGAATCTTGTTTCAAATAAGGACAATTGAATATATAATTAGATTTTTTAAGGGTAAAATTGTCAATTTGATAAAATATAAACTAATTTGACAAAAATAAATGTTAAGCAAATATTTTTGAATTTTTAAAAATTATTTCTACCTACTAAAAATAAAATTATGTAAAATTGATAAATCTTTTAGACATTTATTTATTTATTTTTTAACAAATTAATTTTTATTATGTGTTTGGATGATGATCATGTAAAATTAATTTTAAAAAATTAATCATGTAATTTTTATTAATTTTAAATAATTTTATTATTGGTGGATAAAAATAATTTTAAAAATATTAAAAATATTTTTTTGACATTTATTTTTGTCAAATTAGTTTATATTTTATCAAATTGACGATTTTACCCTTGAAAAATCTAATAATATTTTCAATTGTCCTTATTTGGAACAAGATTCAAACTTTAGGGTCAAATGTGTCGCAATTGAAAAGTCAGGACCAAAGTGATACAAGTCCCAAACTATAGGGATTATTAGTGTAATTAACCCTAAAAAAAAAAAAAATTAGTGAAAACAGGTTAAAGTTAGGAAGAAGAAAAAGGGAGGCTATAATTTTTCTTGCTATTTCACCACCTCATTCATATCATATTACTATGTAGGGCTGAGCAAGGAATCCATGAAATTCGAAATCCGATCCAGTCCAGTCCAATTTGGTAGGTTTGGATTGGTTTTTTAAATCCGTGATTCGGTTCCGGATTGAAGAATTAAAAATCCGTAGTCCACGAATTGGTTCCGGATTGAACTCCACGGTTTTCGGATTGGAACCGATCCAAACCATATACAAATAGTCTATATTTTATTATACATCCTCTCCCATAGTATCTTCTCTTATTCCATATAAAACCTAAACTCAAACCTAAACCCGTATAATATCTTCTTTTATTACTTTTGTTTGTTAGTTTTTAATTTTAATTTGTAATTGTCTAAATACTTTTGGTGAAACTAGTTTTATTGTGGTTGTTTAAATTCTAAAATAGTATGTCGCTATTATAGAAAGACATGTTGTTATTGTGGAACTAATATAGCGCTATATTTATATTTTTATGAAATTAAAGTGTTATATATATTTTTTTGTTATTTAATTATGTAAATCCGTGGTCTTAAACCGATCCAATCCGCATTTAAATAGATTTGTTTGGATTGGTTCCATGATTTAAACGGATTGGATTGGTTCCAATTTTTCAGGAACTGTAGATAACGAATTGGTCCTAATTTTATCCCAATCCGGTCCAATCCGGACCATGCTCACCTCTATTACTGTGTAAGAAAACTCTCTCATTCTTTTTATTTGTTCAAATTTTCAGATTATATTTATATGCTAAAATGACTAAAAACTTTATATAGAATTTTGTGTGTAGTTGTATGTAAATTTGTGATATATATATATATTAGATGTTTGAAGGTTATTTTTTTATTAGTAACTTTAAAATCATGATATAATCTTGGATTTAGACTTACATGTGTAGTTTGTGACATTAAGTAGATGATTGAAGATTTTATTTGGTTTGATCATATGGTCCTTAAATCTGCTAGAATTTTATACGGATTTTTAAACAATTTTATACTCTAAATTTCGAGATGATTTCTTCTACAAAGTTGTAAATAATGATATCTAGTTCATCCATAAATTTTTGTATCAATTATTCTAGCTTTGTACGAATTTATATGAAATTTTAATTAAATCTAAAATTTTAGACAGATTCTACTGCCTGTTTGAAAAATTACTAGAAATCCTATATTAGACCAAATCTGGTATTTTCTGAGTTCAAAATGAAATTTGAGAAGTCTAATTTCATACTGAATTTTTAGATTATGGATTTGATTTATGAATTTTAGTGTGGAATTATTGTAAGAAAATGTGACGAATCTATGCTATGTAATTTTTTGTAATTTTATAGAATTATTTATAACTTATTTTTGGAAAATTCTTTTTGAAAAATGACCATATGTTTGTTGAACATTCCAGATAATTACATGAATTTTAGAATTGTCTAAATAATTTATTTGTAATTTTAATTATGGAAATTATGTTCTGAAAATTCTGGCAGAATATTAAAGAACCAATATTACCAGTTCAATTATTTATTAGAATTAAAAATAAGTGTGCGCTAGTTTATTTAATTGGATCTTGTAAATTATAGTTCATGCATGTGTGTGTGGTTGTGGTTCATATTAAGTATCTAAAATTATTATTTCACATAATGGCTTGATTTAACTGTTTACCATAATTTCGTACATTGATTGATTACTGTAAAACACATCTGTAATATTTTATGTTGAAAATTGTAATAAAATAGTATAACATTTATGGTGATTTAATTTTGTAATTATTTGTGATTATTATGGAAATTAGCTAAAATGATTAACGACATGTACGAAATTAACAGTTGACGATTAATACCGGTTGTTCAAGGTAAGCCCTGATTTTTGAGATTTTTTTTTTTTTTTTTTACATAATTTGTGTGGCGAAACCTTAAGATGGCACGAGAGTTATTTGAACCCTTATCGGTATTCGGTTTTGGAATAAGGGTGGATGTGCCGGTAGCACACAGGGAGGTTACATACCCCTCGCAGACCGTTCCCTTGGGGCAGGCCACGAATGCCATGGCTTGGGTATGTGACTCTGGGTGTGGGTATCCTTACTAGTTACAGTTGGTAACACTTGAATATTTGATCAATGAGGGGTTTTCAAATTAACTGTAGCCATAGCTTAATGGTTGGTAAGTTAAATCTCTTTCATGAAATTTTGAGTGTCACCTAAATTATTAAAATTGTTAAAATTATTTTAATGGTTGTTATATTGTTATATCATGTTTATAATCTTATTCAGGTTGCTTGTTTTCATTTTTCAAAAAACACTTTTCAAAAAATTCTACATTCTTATTTTCCGTGTTTTTTTGTTTTTACTGAATTTTTTTAATATTTTAAGCAATTTTTTTACTTTTTAGACACACCTAACAAAAATACACCTAAAAAGTAAAAAAATTGTAAAAAAAATCTTTTAAAAATTCACTAAATACCAAAAATACAAAAAAAATACAAGAATTCAGTACATTTTTTGTATTTTTATGTATTTATTAATTTTTTAAAATATTTTTTCACAAATTTTTTACTTTTTAGATACATCTAACTAAGGTGCATCTAAAAAAGTAAAAAAAAAAATTAAAATTTAAAAAATATTCACCAAAAACAAAAGAATACGAAAACCAAAAAACTCAGTTTTCAAAAAACTTAATCCAGAAAACTCAAACCAAACACACTGATTATTCTCTCTTAAAAAGAAAGGTAAGTTCATTGGATTTTCTTACTATGTTGCAAAACTCATGTTTTGTTGCCCTGGTGTTTTATGCCACATTTTGACAAGGAAGGAATGGGAGTTGAAAATGGAGTTGATGCTAACATAGAGCCTTCGCTAAATTGAAGCCATGACTATAGCAAAATAAAATTTTATTATCTTATGTATTAATGATTAAGGACATTATAATGTTGTTTAATGTTGTATTTGGACTTTTTAAATTTTTATTTAGTGTTGTTTAAACTTTTGGTTGTATGAAAATTGTAATTTCCTATTAAGATGTTAAGTTTTTAATTTAATAAGTCATTTTGTTTAATTTAAATTCCTTTGATGTTCTAATTTTTTTGGGGGGCGTCACAATTTTATCCTAGTTAAAAAAGTTGTGTTTGGGATGATAATTTGCATTTTTTGTAATGAATTTGATGGTTGTAAGAGAAAAAAAATGAAATGATTATTATTTGAATGTGATATTTTGTCTTATTCACTATTTAACTTTTTTGCCTTCATTGACTATTTTAGCCAAAAAAGTTTATGCGAAGCAAAGCCTTAAATTTTTGTCAAGTTCAATTTCCAATTACATTCACCT
Organism: Camellia japonica; assembly: GCA_030407325.1. Classification (NCBI taxonomy): domain Eukaryota; kingdom Viridiplantae; phylum Streptophyta; class Magnoliopsida; order Ericales; family Theaceae; genus Camellia; species Camellia japonica. Next base: position 103,337,525 of record JAPPVO010000017.1, on the reverse strand, counting down.
AACCTGAAATTTTATGAGTTGTTAAATTGACTGAAACTTTCTTTAAGATTTAATTTTTAATTACATTAACCTTTCTTGAGGTTTAATGAGATGGCAGAAACCTTCAATTAGATTTGTGAAATGGTAGAAACTTTCTTTGAAGTATAGTGTTTTATTACAAAATTTCTATTTTGTTTCGTTATTGTAAGAAATTATTAAAAAAAATTGACATTATCAAATAATTTAACAACCCCGCTAGGTAGCTCAAAAAATTAGAGGCTCGAGTGGCCCGAAATCACAAAATGACGTCGTTTTGCGCCCTTTTTTTTTTTCTTTCCTTTTCTTCTTCCTTTCCATAACTCGCAAAAGAAGAAGAAGAAGAAGAAGAAGAAAGAAGAGAAGACGAGAGGAGAGGAAAGAAATAGAGTAGAGAGATTCAAATTCAAAAATCAAAAATCAAAACCAATACAAATCAAACCCACAAATTCATGAAACACACACACACACACATACAGATCTGGAAATCAAAAGCCAAATCCATGAAACACACACACACATTTATACTTATATATACTTATCCATTTATACCTATATATAAGGAACATAAAATTGTTAAAAATAAAAAAAATTCCACACAGATTGGGTCATCCATCCCCTCTTTGAACAAGAGCACAAAGATAACAAAACTCAAAAGAGAAAGAACATATTAATTTATAACACATACTAGTAGGAAGTTGTATAGTATTAGACAATCGACATAGCATAGCAAAATGTCCATAGCCTTCTCTCAACAGAGCTTGCTAATCAACGCTCTCACTTCATCCCATAAACCCAACAACAACAAGAACCTGATTCCTCTGAATTCCATACCCATCCATGAAACACACACACACACACACACACATATATATATAGAAAAAGAGAAGATGAGAAGAGAGAAGATCGGCGACGGTGCAGCAGTGACGGAAGAGGAAGAGGCAACGACGACGATAGTGACATGAGATAATCGGCTCCCCCTCCCTCTTCTTTGTTCCTTCTCTCTTCTCTCTCTTCTCTCTCTCTCTTCCTCCCTCCCTCTGTTTCACAGATAAAAGAGAGGGAAAAAAAATAAAAACGACGTCGTTTTGAATTCAGGGCCACTGGAGCCTCAACAATTGCGAGCTTTGAAGCATTTTTCATAATTTAATTACATTTTCAATTTTACATTCTAAAATTGTGTACAACTACAAAAAAAAAAAAAAAAAAAGAAAAAAGAAAAAAAGAGCATACATAATCAATAATAAATGCATGTATATAATAAAGAGAGAAAATAATATTTTAATTTTAATTTTTAATTTGTTTGTAATTAATACAATTTTGAAAAAGTAAAATTAGACATGTAATTAAATTATATAATAATGTCAATATTTTTTGTTATTTGTTTCTTACGATGTCAAAGGGTTTTGGATAAAAGAAGTACAAATGCAATCAACAGTAATTGTAGGCATACTAAAGTAAGAAAATAGATTTTTTTTTTTTTGGTAATTGGACACAGTTTTAGAAGGTAATTGAAAATGTAATTAAATTATTTAATGATATTAACATTTTTTGTTATTTTTTACAATAAAGTAACAGAAGAGAGAATATGTAATTACTAAACTTTAAGGGAGGTTTTTGTCATTTTAAAAACTTTAGAGTAGGTTTCTGCAATTTCATTAAACTTCATGGGAGGTCAGTGTAATTGAAATATAAATTCCAATTGAGATTTTTGTCATTTCACAAACCTCAAGGAAGGTTTTTACATTTCATTAAACCTCATGGGAGGTTTGAATCATTTTAGAAACTTCAAGGGAGGTTTATACAATTTCATCAAACCTCAGGAAAGGTAAGTGTAATTTACCCTAAAATAAATAAATTTTGCTATTAGCTCCCATCTATTTTCTTAGGATTTGGACCCCAACTCTTGTCACAACTGTCTCTTTGGCAAACACACTCTCTCGCTACCCACATCTCTAATTGTCTCCACAACCACCCCCGACGGTCCTTCCCAACCCTCTCCACCACCACCACTCAACCATGTTTCATACATCTATCATTGCTCAGCCGTTGCACTTCTTCACCCAAGTAATCTTTTTCGAACATCATTTTTTTTTTGGTAGTCCAATTTAGTTAAACAAACTAAGTTTGTTCGACTGGAAAGCCGACCGAACAAGGCAAAATTGGCAAAATTGATCATGTTCGAACTTAGTAGTCTAAACAACCTTAATTGGCTACCAAAGGCCTAACAATCTTAATTAATTTAGTGAATCAGAGCAAAGCAAAGCTTTGACTCCATTTTTTTCAAAATCGCACGAAATACCTCAAAATGATAATCAATCACACCTAAACATCTCTTAAACACCAAAATCTTATATGTAATTTATTTACAATTATCATACATAGATTTGGACTATAATTTTTTAATTTTTATTTGTTATCATCTTTTTCATGTTCTTTATGGTAGTTACTTTTCGAGGAATATAAGGGGGCTAGAGAAGAGAGTTGTCGGTGAAAGGGGGCTAGGGTTGGCAGTGAGGTTGGTGAAGAGTTGGGGTGGCCACAGGTGGTGGTGGTAGTGGGTGAGGGTTAGAGTTAAAGTTTTGGGGGTTAAGGATGAGGATAAAATTGATATTTCATGTTAGGAAAAAAATTTAATAAAAAAATAAATAGAGAAGGTGGGGGGTATTAGCAGTCTCCTAAAAATTTCGATTAAAATACCTTTAAAAGAAGGGGAAAAAATGCTCAAGAGTATGTACCATGTGCAACTTATGACAATTTAATGTCATAACTAAATCACTTTTAGTCATAAATAAAAAAAATAAAAACGACGTCGTTTCGAATTCAAGGCCACTCGAGCCTCAACAATTGCGAGCTTTGAAGCATTTTTCATAATTTAATTACATTTTCAATTTTACATTCTAAAATTGTGTACAACTACAAAAAAAAAAAAAAGAAAAAAAGAAAAAAAAAAGAAGAGCATACATAATCAATAATAAATGCATGTATATAATAAAGAGAGAAAATAATATTTTTATTTTTATTTTTAAATTTTTTTTTTTGTAATTAATACAATTTTTAAAAAGTAAAATTAGACATGTAATTAAATTATATAATAATGTCAATATTTTTTGTTATTTGTTTCTTACGATGTCAAAGGGTTTTGGATAAAAGAAGTACAAATGCAATCAACAGTAATTGTAGGCATACTAAAGTAAGAAAATATATATATATATATTTTGGTAATTGGACACAGTTTAAAAGGTAATTGAAAATGTAATTAAATTATTTAATGATATTAACATTTTTTGTTATTTTTTACAATAAAGTAACAGAAGAGAGAATATGTAATTACTAAACTTTAAGGGAGGTTTTTGTCATTTTAAAAACTTTAGAGTAGGTTTCTGCAATTTCATTAAACTTCATGGGAGGTCAGTGTAATTGAAATATAAATTTCAACTGATATTTTTGTCATTTCACAAACCTCAAGGAAGGTTTTTACATTTCATTAAACCTCATGGGAGGTTTGAATCATTTTAGAAACTTCAAGGGAGGTTTATACAATTTCATCAAACCTCAAGAAAGGTAAGTGTAATTTACCCTAAAATAAATAAATTTTGCTATTAGCTCCCATCTATTTTCTTAGGATTTGGACCCCAACTCTTGTCACAACTGTCTCTTTGGCAAACACTCTCTCTCGCTACCCACATCACTAATTGCCTCCACAACCACCTCCGACGGTCCTTCCCAACCCTCTCCACCACCACCACTCAACCATGTTTCATACATCCATCATCGCTCAGCAGTTGCACTTCTTCACCCAAGTAATCTTTTTCAAACATCATTTTTTTTTTTTGGTAGTCCAATTTAGTTAAACAAACTAAGTTTGTTCGACTGGAAAGCTGACCGAACAAGGCAAAATTGGCAAAATTGATCATGTTCAAACTTAGTAGTCTAAACAACCTTAATTGGCTACCAAAGGCCTAACAATCTTAATTAATTTAGTGAATCAGAGCAAAACAAAGCTTTGACTCCATTTTTTTTCAAAATCGCACAAAATACCTCAAAATGATAATCAATCACACCTAAACATCTCTTAAACACCAAAATCTTATATGTAATTTATTTACAATTATCATACATAGATTTGGACTATAATTTTTTAATTTTTATTTGTTATCATCTTTTTCATGTTCTTTATGGTAGTTACTTTTCGAGGAATATGAGGGGGCTAGAGAAGAGAGTTGTCGGTGAAAGGGTGCTGGGGTTGGCAGTGAGGTTGGTGAAGAGTGGGGGTGGCCACAGGTAGGGATGGCAATATCAACCCGGCCCGACGGGGACCCAGACTGCCCCGTCCCGATAAATAAGTTTTTTCCCGAAAATTATTCCCCATAAGGCCGGGACTAGTATTGAAAAATACATCCCCGATGATTTTCGGGCCGAGGACGGGGATTAATTTCTCGGCCCTGGCCCTGCCCCGAAATTTCCCCGAAGCTTCCCCGCGTACTACCTATTAGTTGTATTATAATTTTATATCTCTCTCTTTCATGTATCTCTTATTCTTAACTCTCATTTCCCTCTTTCCCTCTTTCGTTCGTCTCTTTCTTCACTCTCTCAACTCTCTGTCTCTCGTTCTTCTCTTCATCACTCTCTCTCAACTCTCGTTCTCCATCACTCTCTATCAACTCTCGTTCTTCTCTCTGTCAACTCTCTCACTCTCAGTCACCGATACGGTGACACCACCACCACCGCTGTCCCCGACCCCCTCTCTCTCTCTTCTTCTTACCTCGTTTCTCTCTCTCTTCACTTCGTCTCTCTCTATTCCTCATGGCCACCGCTACCGCCGCAGGTCTGTCTCTATCACCACCACCGAAGCCACTGCCACAGCCAGCCACTGTCGATCTCACTTAAATCTGTTAGATCTGAACTCAGATTTGTTAGATTTGTTAGCTCTCTGTCTCTCTCTCTCTCTGTCTCTCTCTCTCTCTGTGATTTGATCTATGTACTCAGATCTTGTTGTTGAAAATAGTTTTTTTTTCAGATTAATTTTTTTTTAAAATTTAAATCTGTGTGTGATCTGATCTGTGTACACATTGATTTGTTGATGATGATGAAACATATTGTTGTTGAAAACAAATTTTTTTTTTTTCAGATTAATTTTTTTTTAAAATTTAAATCTGTGTGTGATCTGATCTGTGTTGATTTGTTGATGATGATGAAACGTGATATATATTGTTTTGTTGTTGTGTTGAACAAAATTCAAAATAAAACTCGGGGATTTTTCGGGGTTGGGGAAACCCGATCCTCGTTAGGGGACGGGGACGGGGAGTTGATGGGTTCCCCCACCGGGGATCGGGGGCGGGGACGGGGATTTTTGAGCCTTCAAGGATCGGGGACGGGGAGGGTAGTCCCCGCCCCCGCCCCGCCCCGCCCCGCCCCGTTGCCATTCCTAGCCACAGGTGGTGGTGGTAGTGGGTGAGGGTTAGAGTTAAAGTTTTGGGGTTAAGGATGAGGATAAAATTGATATTACGTGTTAGGAAAAATTTTTAATAAAAAAATAAATAGAGAAGGTGGGGGGTATTAGCAGTCTCCTAAAAATTTAGATTAAAATACCTTTAAAAGAAGGGGAAAAAAATGCTCAAGAGTATATACCATGTGCAACTTATGACAATTTAATGTCATAACTAAATCACTTTTAGTCATAAATAAAATAAAATAAAAAAACACATAATGAGTTAAAACCAAACACTACAGCCTTGTTTGCTAACGTTTTCAGTTTGTAGTTTTTTATTTACAAAAAACAAAAAACAAGTTTTCATTTATTTTTGTAACAAATCAAAAAAGAAAACTTATTTTGTGATAACCCCACCACGTAACATACTTATATTTATTTAATTTTGAATTGTGAATTAGGTGTTTTGTGATTAATTTGTATATATCTATTTGAATTGTGAATTATCTATTATGATTTATGTTCTGAATTTAAAAGTGAAAGCCTTGATGACTTCAGAAACTGAAATTGACAAGTTTAATTAGGATGTCATGATTTTTAGAGCCTATTGGGAATTTGATTAAAAATTGATTCAGTTTAGTAAAATTAAATTTTAATTTATTAAGCTTAAGTCCTAATTAATTAGCCTAATCCTTAATTAGTGTATTAAGCTAATCATAGGTATAAATATGAGAATAAGAGTTGAATTAGCTCATGTTTACAACACAAATCTACTGGAGCATCATTTTAGAGAGAGAGAGAGAGAAGCTAGATGATTGAAAAGGAAGAAGAACCAAGTAAGGATTGCTTGTATATCATCTAATTCAAAGCTCTATGTATGAAATTCGACCTTAATTCATGAAGATAACTTACCTAGCTTATGAATTCAAGAAGAATATGAGAATAAATCACAAGAAAATGGTTTAAAGATAATGAATTTGAAGCTAAGCATACATGCATGCATAATTTTGTGAAGTTTCATCATTTTGAGCATGATTCATGTTATCTAAGTTGAATTTGGAAGTTGAATTATACATGCATCTTTGATTTACAATGTTTTAAAGCTTAATCTCATGATTTGAGAGTTATGGAAGAAGAATTTGAAAATAATGTCTACATGCATGAAGTTTCAAGCTTCAATTTGGTGAAATCATGGAGTTTTTAGCTAAGGGTTCGAAATTGACTATATACTCATGTTTTTTGAAGTGTTTTCATGGTTTGGTGTGTGTCATGCAAGGTTTTACATTTTGGACTCAAGTTTTGAAGCTCAAAATTTTGTTTTGAAAACCCAAAATTCAACTGCTTCACTCGAGCGATGAAGTTATCGCTCGAGCGCACATTTCATTCATCCAGTAGTTTTGTAGAGTTTTGCATATTGCTCGAGCGGCCAAGTGTCCGCTCGAGCGACCTCAATTTCATTGCACTTGGCTTGAGTGATCATCGAGTCTAGATTTCAAGCATCCGGTACTTTTACAAACCGCTCGAGCAACCAAGTGACTGCTCAAGTGAACTGTCCTGTTTTAACTTATTTGAAAAGTTGCATTATGTCCATATTCGCATTCTCATTTCTTTCTGAGCATTCTTAGGCATGAGATGAGCCTTATGAATGACTTAATAAGTAAAAATTGGGCTTAAAGGAATTAATTAAGAAAAGAATGATTCGATTAAGCAATGTGTTCCAACATGTGTATATGTTTATGTATTGTGTAGGTTGATCCATGGAGACGTGACAACAATTTAATAGTTGTGAGTAATATCTTAGTAAATATATTTTCATATATTCCATTTTCTAAATGTTTCAATGTGGTGAGCTTTTCTGAACTTATGATTTCGTAAATATGAATGAGCTTTCTATTTGTCCAATCAACATGACATCTGTAAATGTGATTGACAAAGTATGAATGTGTATAATGGACCCAAGGTTGTTCTATATATCTAATAAAATAGACCTAAGGTCTCCAAATGTCTGATAAGTTTGAGATATCTGTTATGTGTTTGACCAAAGGGTCATTATATTAATCTGATACAGCTGTAATCAATTGGACCCAAGGTCATTCTGTCAAGCTATGATCTATTCTGTTCTAGACATCTATTATGTCTATAATATGATGGACCTGAGGTCGTTCTGTTATGTATTGGACCAGAGGTCGTTCCTCTATGCAATGAATTTGATATGGAAATGATTATAATTAAGCTTTGGAACTCATTCATGAAACCCTTTACTTGGATGCTATTCACTGGGCTCTAACTCACTCTTATATATATGTATGTAGGTGAGTAGTGGGATGTCCAGCCTTAGAGATGTTTGATGATCACCTGAGTTTTTGTGAAGTCAATCGAAGTGTGCCTCCTAATGATGCTTTTACTTTTACTTTTGTTTTTGTTTGGTCTTGTATGACCATGTTTTGTATATAAGCCTTTTTAAGTTTTTGTAAGAAAATGACGACTTGTACTCCATGTATGGTATTTGAACATGTAACTATGTATATAAGAATGTATTTTGGATGTGGGTTATTAACTTATAAGTATTCTGAAACTACATATATGCACAGCTCATTGGACAAATTTTTATCATATCATTATCTACTTCCGCTTCTGGCCGATATAATTAATTATGTTTTGAATTTTTGTCTGAGACCGTAGGTAATCTTATGATTATTGGTCGGTTATGATCCAAACCTCTAGGGGTGGTTTCGGGTCGTGACATATTTGGTGTACAAAAATATTTTGAAAATAAATAAAAATAAAAATAAAAATAAAGAAATATATTTGATGAGTTGTCAGAGTTAGTGGTAGGAAATGGAGGGTGGACAAATGTGGTGACCAGTAGTGGTAGGTGGCTGGAGGTGTTCGCTAAAGTAAATGTTTAGATGTTGCCGAAGGTCACAAGGGGACAGAAGGGTGCCAAAAGGTGGTTAAAGATCACGACGGTGACTGCTTACCAATCGGAGAGTCGCCGAAGGTTGGCCAAAGCTCTCCAACCAGCAATAGGTGGTGTTGGTTGGTGGTGGTGGGTGAGAGGAGAAAGTGAAAACTTGTTTTAAAAACTAGTGAAAACACATTTTTTGTGTTTTCAAAAATTTTGAAAATTTTGAAATCAATTTCATTTTTTTGAAAACGAAAATAATTTGTTTTCAGTTTAAAAAAAATAAACAAAAAACAAAAAACAAAAACATTAACAAACAACCCCTACATAAGGCATAACCAAAGGCCTTTCCAATTATAATCAAAATAATAATCACAATAGGTCATAATCAATATCACAACTTAGGGTTTGTGCGGTGCAGTTCGGACGGTTTGAGAATAAAATTATAAATCGAATTAGTGGATTGGTAGATTGCGGTTTGAGCGGTTTTGGGCAGATTGGCGGATTGAAAAATATTTTAACCAATTATCAAGCCTTTGCATAATATATAACACTAATTTGCATAATATTTTTCATATATATACACAAAACTAATTTTACATAATATTTTTCATATATATAACTACTATTTTGTAATAAATTTCACATATTAAATCTCTGTCATACTCATTTTACTTTGATATTTCATTATAAGTTAAAAAAATATATATGTATTAATTATAGCGGAGCGGAGCGGAGCAGTTTCGAAGGCGGATTATAAATTTTAAAGTTTAAATCGTAGTTAACAGATATAGTGGTGCAGATCGATGTGGATCGGTATGGTTTTAGCGGATTGGGTGGTATTTTGCACAGCTCACAATAAGTTATAACTAATATCACAATGAATCATAACCAAATCATAACTAACACCACAATTAGTTATAACCAACGACCACAAACATCATAACTGGGCATATAGCCAAATGAGGTGTGTATTATAGAACTTTCCTTCAATTGAAACTTTGTCTTTTTAAAATGATAACAACTGCAACTCTCCATACATTAGCTAACAAAAAAAAGAAAGGAAAAAGAAGTACATGCGGCACGGTTCTTTAGTTATTTCAAGTTGATGTAAATTTAGACTTTGAACCTTGACCATACCAACTCCATCTAATCAATCATCTAAGAATATCACAGTTGTTCATCATTTAACATTAGAATGCACCTTGTCACATATTCATCCCTCTCATTCCCATGCCTTTTCGTCTTCTTCACCTCTGTCATTAATGTTCCTCCCTTTTCTTTCTCCCCTTCCTTTTCTCGTTCTCTCTGCTACCTCCATCTTCTTCAATTTTCCAATAGTTGTTGCTTTCCCTTCTCATTTCTATCGTCGCTTATCAAACTTAGGGTTTTTGTAGTAACCCCGACCCCGATTAGCGCTAATTGGAGCTTAGTTATGCCTAATGATAATTAAGGGGAAAATCTGGAATTGGTTTCATGAGCATTGCATGAATTACGTGTTATTATCTATTCGGTGTCGGAATATCTGTTTGTGTTTTAATCCTTAAACTGTATATTGGAGGCCTTATCGGCGACCGAATCCAAATCGTTTAGTGTTTCATGATCGTCATAATTTATGCGATTTTATGGTGTATTTTAGTAAAATGTGATTTGGTATGATTAAATTAGATTAAAATAAGCTAAGCACATGAGTGGCCATAATTACCATGTTGCCATTGAGTGGCCCACTACTTTACACATTGAGAGGCTTGATTTTGCTTACAAACAAAACATTTCCTCAGTCCCTTTCCTTGTTCTAGCCGACCATGGAGTGAGAGAGAGTGAGAGAATTGAGGTCAACTTGGAGATTGCTTAGAGTTGGAAGGATTCTTGCATTTTTGGACTTCTACACTTGGATTCAAGACTTAAGGTAGGAACCCACCTCCTTGATTGTGCATTTATGTTAATTCTTGCATGGGTTAGAGCTAAGTTGAAGTCTAGAGCCAATTTATGGCTTGTGATGTTGTATTGAGGATCATTGTTGCATGCATGTTAATGTTGTTGAGTTTTGAGGTCATAGTTCATGGTTTCATTACATGCATGTTCATATTTTGAAAATAGTCCATGAATCTCTCATGATTTGGAAAGAAAGAGCTCATTAGAGCATGAAATGGAAGCTTTGATTTGATCTAAACTCATGCATGTCACTTTGTAGCATGTTCATGCATGTTCTTATAATTTGGTTTGAAATTGGGTTTGAATTAAACACCCTTGGGCTTCGATTTCTTAAATTGAGTTTTGAAACATGTAATTCTATGTATTTACAAGAGTTTTCCAGAAAATGGGCTCAAGAGGATCGAATTTGGGGCATCAAACTTGAGTTTTAAACTTGGAACACAAACCTGGGATTTCCAGATTTTGGGTGTCCGCTCGAGCGGGGGAAGTGCCGCTCGAGCGGGGAAATCAAGCTCCCAGCACTTTGACCTGTTTTACAGTCCGCTCGAGCGAGTTATGCGCGCTCGAGCGGAGAAATCGAGCATCCAGTACTTTGCACTAGTCATCAGCCCGCTCGAGCGGAGGAACGTATGCTCGAGCGGAGGATTGTGTGATACGCTCGAGCGGGGAAGTTGACGCTCGAGCGGGTCCCTTTGTTTGCGTGTCCGCTCGAGCGGGGAAATCCTGCGCTCGAGCGGGGAACCTTTTTTCTGAAAATTTTGAAAATGTTTCTAAGGCATTCTTTTGCATCCTCATCCCATCCTAGGCATTCCTAAGCCATGTTTAAGGCTCCATACTTAGGATAAGGAGTTAGGTACACACTTAGAATCATTGGTGTGAGTTTTATACAATTAGAAATGTGTATTTCAAGTGTGTACCCATAATGTGTTATGTAGGTCACGTGCCGCAATCTGCTGACCCTTTGACTTCGTCTACTTGTATCTACGCCCACTGTGAGTAATAACTTTGTAAAGTTATGTTTAACCGTAAGTATTTTCTGATATGATATGATCGGTTTTTCTGGAAAGCTACTTTATGAACTATGAATGAATGTCCAGTTTTCTGAAAAGTATTTGTGGCACCCTTAGTCCCGATGGCCCTTGTCCGGGGGTAAGAATACCGTGACCGATGGCCCTCGCCCGGGGGTAACAATACCGTGGCCGATGGCCCTTGTCCGGGGGTAAGAATACCGTGACCGATGGCCCTTGTCCGGGGGTAAGAATACCGTGACCGATGGCCCTCGCCCGGGGGTAACAATACCGTGGCCGATGGCCCTTGTCCGGGGGTAAGAATACCGTGACCGATGGCCCTCGCCCGGGGGTAACAATACCGTGGCCGATGGCCCTCGCCCGGGGGTAACAATACCGTGGCCGATGGATCTGTTAGCTAATGGGTGTACCACGTATGATCTTATGCAAAATCTGAATATGAATATGAATATGAACATGTATCTGAACCTATATCTGATTTGAAATTCTGAATATGCACAAGACTCTGTCTCTGATAAGATTGTGTTTCTGATATAAACTCTGTGATGGATATCATTCATTAAACCCTTTATTCTGTTATTATTCACTGGGCTTTCGCTCACAGTTTATTATATATATATGTAGGTGAGCCGGCCCAAGACCCTGGCCAGAGTTGATGGCCCTCTGTTTTTGTTTTTGGTCAGCCACCTGTTGTGCCTCCCGAGGAGGTTCCGCCTGAAGCCTAACACCGCGGCAGTTTTGTACTTCATGCTAGTCAGTGGTTGTGTTTTGTAAAGTCGGATCTTGGGATGTACTTATGTAAATATTCTGTACATATTGGTGTACTTGGACTGGCATGCTATGTATATAAATAAGTTTTAAAAATTTTATGTCCCATGTATGTCATCACAGCTCATTGGACCTTGTTTATTTTACATTATTGCTTCTGCAGCCCCTTATATTTGTTAATCTGTTTGGAGGCCGTAGGTAATCTACGGATTACTGGCCGGTTACGTCGCTAAACCTATAGGGGCGGGTTTGGGTCGTGACAGTTTTCGTGAAAATACAAGTGATGAAAACCATGATAGCAGTGATCATCTTTGTACATCAAAGTTCCGCCTCTCAGATCGAGCTCCACTTCTCACTACCAATGCTGTAAGAATCGAGCCAATTTGAACCTTTAATTTTTATAATTGAGACTCCTTTCTAGATGTTTGGAATCTTGATTGATCTATTAACATGATGTTTGGACAAGATTAGACCAAACGCCCCAAATTCAGGCAATCATTTTTTACTATTTTGCACTCTTTTGGTCTTTCTACATTTTGAATCTTGATATGAGGTCAAAATCATTGGAAATCTTATTTTTTGAGCATTAATTTTGGACACAAATTTTTGTCCAAAACGGAGTTCGGATGAGGTAGTTTTGCTTGTTCAAAGTTTGAGCACCGAAGTTGTCATTATTAGTTTGCTCGAATGGTCAAAAGTTAGTTCAATTGGTCAGGATGATTGAAAACAGTCTTAAGTGTCAAAAAATAGATCCTGCAAACATACATTAACGGCTCGAGTAGCAGAATGTTCGCTCGAGTGATCTGTTCTACTTTTGTGGAAAAAAAATATATTTTTGTCAAATTTATGGGGGCTTAGGCCTACTTTGGCTCAACACTTATGTAGGAGATCTAAACTTTGTCTCATCTCACTCTCTCTCTCTCTCTTTGTATTCTCACTGTTGATTTAGAGCACTTGGAGGGATTTTTTCACAGAACTCGGAGCATTAAAGTTTTTCACCTCTTTGAGCTCTTCACATCCATCTAATTGGAAGTTGATTTTTCTACCTTTCTCAAGCTAAAATTTGTGAGTTCTTCTTCATTGAGCTAGGATTTATTTCTCTCTTGTCAACATGGGTTTTATGGTGTATGTGTGAGTTGTTTATATAAAGATGATACCCTTTTTGCTCATGCATCCATGTACAAGTTAGGGTTTCAAATTGATGCTTATAAATTGATCAATCCGTTATTTCTTTTACTTTATTTTGAGAATATATCATTGTGCATTGTGTCAAATAAAAAAACCCCAAATATTTCAAAACCTAGTTTATAAATTGAGAGTTATTTAAAAAGATTGTCTTATATTACTATCATATTGTGAAATTGTAGAGATTTCTTATGCTTTGTCACATGTTTTGTAGCTTATGGACTATGTTTTATGTACTCTTGTGAAAGTCTCACCAAAATTTGCATGGAAATGATGATTTTGCTTGAGTCATGAAATTATGAAAATTTGTTCGAAATGTTGTAAACTTTGAATGAGTTAGATTGAAAATTGGGAATTAGAATTGGGGTTGTATTTTGGAAATGGATTGGTTTTGAGAACCATGGATTGAATCTTTTGAGAAAAAAAAAAAAAAAATTGAATTGAGAAAGAAAATGGGTTTTTTAAATAATGGTGAATTCAGGGTAGTGCATCGTGATTGATGAAATGATTAAGCTGGGTTGAGACTCTACGGTGAAAGATTGAAAATCTACACAGAGTAGGTATCAAATTTTCTCTCAGCTAGTAGCTGGTAAAGTAGGAGATATGTGAATCTTCTGATGGACCACTGACAAATATATGGCTTGAAAATTCACATTAATTAATTGGATGTGTTTGTGGATAGAGAACTTGGAATTTGGAATGAACCTTATGTAAGACAAATGGTTGTTTTGGAAATAAACTTTGATTTTAAAATTTGAGAAATATATCAAGTATTGCTTCATGATCATGTACATTGTTGATTCATGTTGTTAGAGTAGAAGCATTCTTTACTGGATTTTTATTCATCATTTATTTAAACTTTTTCAGGTATTGATGATGGACCACAACCTTGAGTTTTCGTGGATATTGGATGTGGGCTTATGTGCCCTTTTATTGACAGTCTAGGACCTTGTTTTATATGGCCACGTACCATTATTTGTAAGCGTAAAATCCCTATTTAGTTTGTGTAAGCCTTGGGGCATTTAAATACATTGTATGATTATTTTGTGACATGTTGTATATTTAGAAGACTCGTGTAGCTTTGAATATAAGATGTGTGGGGAAGTATTTTATGAAAGACACCACATGGCTAAGGTGGCGTCGACATGCCAGCCGAGGTGCCACGTGGAACTGATCATGTTTTATCGAGGTAATCACAGCATTGCCGAGATGTTCTGCGGTAATGCCTGAATCCTGAGATATTTGGATAAGGGACAAGAGTCCTAGATCAGAAGAGGCTTTCGGTCTGGATAAGAATAAGGCTCTTGAGGAGTATATCTCTATCTAGCCAAGAGTCCAGGATAAGCATTGAGCTTGAGTTCTACGAAGTGAGACTTCTAGGGGACTAGGTCACTGTTGGTTATAAAAGTGAGGCACCCTCGTAGGTCTAAGGTATGCCTTACTTGTGAGTTTAAGTACTGTTTTGATGTTTGTGAGAGATAAGATTTACTGACTTAATCGTTGGAGTGCCCCCGGGTGGACGAACCACCGCTGTATTCACATTGTCTTGTTGGCAGGTTGTTGGTTCAATCTATTCTGTCGATACTCTCCAGCTAAGTTCCCTATTTGGTTGTGTTGGTGGAAATCAACACTCACAATTTGGCGCCGTCTATGGGAACTTAGTAAGGATAGATGGCCAACAACGGACAGGAAGTGAGAATTGGGGACGACATCCACAATGAGAAGGAAGAACATATGGATCCTAACGCCAGAGAAGAGAACGATAATGAAGAAGTGCAAAACCTAAATCTTGGGATGAATGATGTCGACAAGGGGTGCAATGGCCTGAAGAAGGGCGGCTAAGATAAGTATTACCATGAAGGCGATCTACAGGTGTGGAAGGATAGGTACTTGAGAAGAGACGAGGAACTGAAGAGCATGGCGGACAAGTTGACAGACCTACAGATGGTAGTCAACTTCATGATGCAAAATAACGTGATGCAACCATCGTTCCCATTACAAGACACGTCGGCACCAATAACCAAAGCTGATGCCCAGAAAAGAGGACAAAAGACAGTCCTAGTTGTCCCACGGCATGGCAAGGGACAAGGAAACTCACATAAGCCATCATAGGATGTCGGGCGAACAGAGTCAGTACAAGGCGAGTCACAGAGGACACCATGGACCAAAGGGACTTATGTTAGGGGATCTCTACAGATCTAAGGGCAAGGCCTCTATTTTGACGATGCAGTGGACGAAGGGAAGTCCAAGAGAACGCATAATTACACCGGAAGCAGCATGCCGAAAAGGCTGAAGTCTATTGATAGCCAAGCCCTCGGATGAACAAAGGAGGACCTGAGCAATTACCTTTAGAGAAAGAGACATAACACCGAGATCACATCCAACGCCTAGCCGAAGGCACCGTTCTCGGTGGAGTTGGATGTGTTCGAGGCACCGAAGAGGTTTAGCATACCGAGGTTTCAAGTTTATGATGGTAAGTCCGACCCGAAGTTTCATGTTGACTTATATTTAAATTCAATGGCTTTGTGGAGTGGGAACGAGCAACTGTTGTGCAAAGTATTCCCGTCGTCGTTCAGAGAAATAGCATCAGATTGGTTCCATAAACTGCCGAGAGAGAGTGCTAAGAGTTGGGAAGGCCTGGCCAAGATGTTTGTGGCCAGGTTTGTTACAAACAAGTTGCAGCCACTGAGGGTAGACTCCTTATTCGCTTTAAAGATTAGCGATGGCGAAGGCCTCAAGGGTTATGCCAAGATATAATATGAGGTTTACAACTGGATCCCGGCTTGTAACCAGGAGTTGACGGTCGTTTCTTTCAAGAACGGCCTAGATGATGATTGCCCGCTTCGGCAATCACTTACAAAAACCCTACTAAAGAGCATGGAAGAGCTCATGGCACGGATTAAGAAGTATACCAGAGGAGAGGAAGACACGAAAGGGAAGAAGACACCAAAACAAGAAAGGAGAAATGACTTATCGAAGTGAGGCCGAGGGAATATCGGCATTGACTGTCCAGAAACAGGAATAAGGGCTGTGCAGGCAATCAACACAGTATTCAGGATTCCAATCTATAAGTTTTTGGAGAGGATCAGGAACCAGCCATACTACAAAGCGCCGGAGAAGGTCCTTGGAGAGTATATGGGTAGGAGCACTGGGAAACATTGTGCTTACCAAGACGAGAATGGACACATGACTCAAGGATGCAGGGCTCTAAAGTCACACCTGGAGGATTTGGTTAGATAGAGACACCTGAGAGACCTAGTAGATAAGGCGAAGACAAGGGAAAAGCACACGAGGCTGCCCTAGGCACCAGCAGCACCACCTCCACCACTACCACAGTAGCAGGCAGATAGACCCTGGGTAATCAATGTATTCAATGAGAATGAAGTTCAAGGGAAGACCTAGAGAGTAAAGCACCTATAACATGTATATTAGGTCCAGCAGAAGAAGCCAAGAACAAATGAACATCAAGGACTGATGATCTTTTTTACTGAAGCGGACTTAGATATGGTATAGCATCTGCATAATGATGCCCTGGTGGTAACTTTGAAGATTGGAGATTTCTAGGTGAAGCACATATTGATTGATCAGGGCAGGTATTGTGACATCATGTATGTTAGATGTTATAAGGAGCTTGGCCTCCACAAGGATGATTTAGAGTAATCTGACAGCCCTATGGTCGAATTCAATCGGACACCGACATGGCCTCTAGGAGCCACGAGTCTAGAGGTGCAGGCAAGGAGCAAGAAGGTAATAATGCAGTTTACTGTGATAGACACTCTCTCCCCATACAATATCATTTTGGGAAGACCTTGGTTGTATGTAATGAGGGTTGTTCCCTCAATGCTGCACAAACTGTTGTGATTCCCAACTGAACAGGGGATTGAAGAAGTAAGGGGAGACCAAGAACAGGCAAAAAATTGCTCCATGGTGGTAATGAAGTACACCTACAATGTAAAGGAAGCAGAGAGTGTAGAGATTGAAGGTGAAAACCACGAGGTCTTGGATGATATCGACAAAGAACCAATCGACAAGAGAGAAAAACCCTTGAAAAAGGTTCTGTACAAGAAGGAGATGAGAAGTAATTCTTTCTCCTCGGCGCTGGCTTAGCCGAGAAAGAAGAAAGAGAATTGGAGGCTTTCTTGAGGGAGAACATAGACGTGTTTTCCTGAACACCCTATGAGATACAAGGAATCAGCCTCGAGGTCACCAGTCACAGATTTGACGTAGACAGGTCAGCTAAACTTGTCATTCAGAGAGCAAGGAGGCCGACATTGATACATTTACAGGCAGTAGAAGAAGAAGTGGAGAAACTACTAGAGGCACAGGCCATCCGAGAACTATCGTACTTGGTTATCCAATACGGTGGTGGTAAAGAAGAAGAATGGCAAGTGAAGGGTCTGCATAGACTTCACAAGCTTGAACAAGGCTTGCCCCAAGGACAGCTTCCCACTGTTCAAGATTGATCAATTGATGGATGCCATATCAGGGCATAGGAGGATGAGTTTTCTGGATGCATACGGAGGGTATCACCAGATAGCAATGTATGCCCCAGATGAATGAAAGACAGCATGAATCACCCCCAAAGGACTCTATTGCTACAGAGTAATGCCCTTTGGGCTGAAGAATGCAGGAGAGACATACCAAAGATTGGTCACCAAGATGTTCAAACATCTAATTGGAAGAACGGTGGAGGTCTAGACTAAGGAACCTTAGGATCATTTGGCCGATCTGAAAGAGGTCTTTGACATATTGAGAACATATCGGCTTCGGCTCAATGCCTCGAAGTGCGCATTTGGAGTTGAATTCGGTAAGTTCTTGGGATACTTGGTAACCAAGAGGGGAATTAAAGTGAACCTAGATCAGATCAGGGCCACCCTTGATTTGAAGAGCCCGACGACAGCGAAACACACCTTGATTTTGACCGGCAAGGTGGCAGCCTTGAACAGATTCATCAGCCGGAGTTCAGATAGGTGTAAACTATTTTTTTAGTTATTAAAGAAATCTATAGACTTTCTGTGGATAGAAGAATGCGAAGTTGCCCTGGCCGACTTGAAGAAGTACTTGACAACCCCACCAGTGTTTGTACTTAGCAGTTTCGGACCACGTTGTGAGTGTCGTAGTTATCCAAGAAGAAGAAGGTGAATAGAAGGTAGTGTATTATGTGAGCAAGACCCTGGCAAATGCAGGAACCTAGAACCTGCCTCTAGAGAAGTTAACATTAGCTCTGGTAATGGCCTCGAAAACACCGAACCACTACTTTCAAGCCCACAAGTTTGTGGTGCTAACTGAGCATCCACTAAAGTCTCTGTTGCAGTATGGAGACCTGACATGCAGAGTAGCTCGATGGGCTGTAATTCTAGGTTAGTATGACTTAGAATTCATGTCGAGCACAACAATCAAGGGCCAAGTTTTAGCCGACTTTGTGGCAGAATTCTCTTTAGGTGCGATCCCAATGCGGGCACCGGTGAGCCTTGGCCTAGGATGTCCAGGAGAGAAAGAGAAAAATCAACTGGGGCTAAGGAACCCCACACCGGCAGAACAAAAGAAGAGAGAAGAAAGGCTAAAACCCTACAATATTGCATCGGCGACTCCTTCCGCCTCTTTGTCGATGGCAGTTCAAACCGACAAGGAACGGAGACAGGAGTGGTTTTGGTATCGCTAGATGGGCGAATGATAGAACAATCCATTCGTTTAGGATTTAAGGCCTCAAACAACGAAGTAGAGTATGAAGCACTGATTGGTGGACTGAAACTAGCAGCAATTGTGGAAGTCGACGATATGGTAGTCTTCTGTGACTCCCAGCTCATTGTAAATCAAACAACAAACGAGTACACAGCTTGAGATGAGAGGATGATAGCCTATGTCAAGGAGGTTGTCAAGTTGTTAACACATTTCCAAAGTTGTCGGCTGCAGCAGGTTAGCTGAGATGATAACTGCCATACCGACGCCCTGGCTAACCTTGCCAATGCGATGAAGTCAGGTGAGACAAGGACAATAGTGGTGGATTATCTGCCAGGCCCAAGTATCGAGCCTTTGATAACAGAGTATGAAGTAATGTGTGTGGAGATGGGCCCAAGCTGGATAGATGCCATAGTGGCATTCCTCAAAGACGGCAAGCTGCCAGAAGATAAAAAGATTGAAGTCTACCAGATTCTTCTTGTCAGTAGAAGGCCATCTGTATACGAGATCCTTCATGGGACCTCTTCTGCGATGTGTGCACCCATCCCAAGTAGAGGACTTTTTGTACAAGATCCATGAAGAAGTATGTGGAAGCCATGCTAGGGGTAGCTCACTTGCCCACAGGGCCATATCTCAAGGATACTGGTGGCCTTATATGCAAAAAACGCTGAAGCCTATGTAAGGAAGTATGAAAAGAGCCAAAGGTTTGCACATTTGATACACCAGCCAACTGTAGATCTGAATCTAGTATTCAGTCCCGGTCCATTTGCCCAATGGGGCATGGATCTAGTTGGGCAACTGCCCCAAGCAACTGGACAGAGGAAGTTCCTACTGGCACGAAGTAGGCAGAGGCTGAACCCCTAGCCAAAATATGAGATATGGACGTGAAGAATTTCTTCTAGAAAAACATAATCACCAGATTCAGAATCTCAAGAGCCATTGTAGCAGATAATGGCACCTAATTTGACAATAAGCTGATTTAAAACTTTTGTGCAAAGTACTAGATCAAGAATTATTATTCTACTCTTAGCTTTCCCTAGAGTAATGGTCAAGCCGAGACATCCAACAAGACCATCCTGGATGGAATCAAGAAAAGGCTGGAAGCTGCCAAGGGCAAGTGGATGGAAGAATTGCCCAATGTCTTGTGGACATATCAGACTACGCCAAGAAGATCTACTGAAGAATCTCTTTTCACCATGGCATATGGCACCGAAACAGTCATTCCACTAGAGATTGGCATCCCAGGAATCAAAACCCAAGGAGTGGAAAGTGGAACAAATGAGGCATTCCTTGCCTGAGATCTTGATTTGATAGAAAAAAGAAGAGAAAAAATAGCAATTTGGCTCGGGGCATACCAACAGCAATTCGGCTCGGGGCATACAACAAAAAGGTCAATCCCAAGGAGTTTCAGATTGGTGACCTCGTCCTAAGGAAAGTTGTCGACAATAAGAAAGATCCTAAGGAGGGCAAGCTTGGCCCAAACTGGAAAGAACCATATCGCATCATCTCGGTTGCATGCAATGGCGCTTTACCGGCTTGAAGACACTAATGGCAAGTAGTTGCCAAGGCCCTGAAACACCAGTAATTTGAAGTTTTTCTACTATTAATTTCTATTTTTCGAGTTTCTTTTGTGTAACAGATTATTAGCCGAAGTATTAATGAAATACTAGCTTGATTTTGTTTTACAAGAATGTTGTTGAAATTTGTGCGATAAGACTAAAAAGTCTTAAGGCAATGTTCCTATGGTGAACATGATGATTAGCTTAGACTTGCCATGACGGTAGAGTTAAACTAAGTCAGAGACGTTTTAGCATGAAACTTGACGATTAACTTAGACTTGCCATGATGGTAGAGTTGAACTAAGTCAGTGATGTTTCGGCACGAAACAAGGTGAAAATTGGCCTTGATTTGGTCAGTTTGTAAGAAAAATCGAGGTAATTAGTACTCTTGATGCACTAAGGTTAAGCCTTAAGTGCTTCATTTGGGTAAGCCAAACATGATGACCTCGGCCAAAAGTGTCTAAGTAATACTTAGGCGATAACCAGGCGATGTATCCTTAATGTGAACATAAGTGGTACTTAGGTTCACATTACAGGGCAGGAAGTAGGATTGAACATAACACTTGTGAAAATTTTAGAAAATTTTTTACAAGTTGAAGTTATCCGAGATAATTGAATGAAGGGACACTCGAGGTATACCCGCGATAACTGACCAAGTTGTTAGACTTGGAAGGGTAAAGTCTTGCCAGAAGACAATAAGTACAAGTAACAACACTTGCAAAAAGTTTTTTGAAAAAAATTCTCTAAGTAAAAGTTGGTCGACATAAATTGACACGAGTTGTTATCCGAGATATGTCAATCCGAGATGATTTATATCCGGGGTATGCTAATACAAGGTGATTATTCAAGTAAGTTGCACTTAGAAGTATTTTAAAGAATCTAAGTATGGAAACAAACAAGACAGAGAAGATACACAAGGCGTAAATAGGCAAGCATGCAACACTTACAAGAAAAAAGACTACTTGCATTAAAGAAAAGTTGTTCAAGTACACAAGAGGCACATCGACTGGACCAAACAGATATTGTTCAAAAAGACAAAAGTACAAATTCAGAAGAAAGAAAAAAAATCCTAAGTACTAGACTGAGGCTCATTGTTCTTGCCTATCTTGGCCTCAGCTTCAGCAGCGACCTCGGCATCAATCTATTGCAGTGTTTGGTCGAGACTCCTCTCAGCAGCAAGGACCTCGGCCTCAGACGTTATGGTTTTCTTCAGCAAGGTGCTCTTGGAGACCTCATCCCCATCCATCTCAGTCAGATCTAGGATCTGATCATTCAGAGTTTGGGACTTAGACCCAACAGCAACCTCTTTGCTAGTACCTTCTTCAGCATCTTCGGCGTCGGCCTCTTCATCTTCCACTTCTTCTTCGGACTCGGTAGGAGATGGAGGAAAGGGCACCTTAAGTTGCCTGATATCGCGGAGTGGTGAATCCTCGGGGACAAATAGCTCTTTGAGTACCGCCATCCAACCGAGATAGTAGCCTTTGTTGCAGGCCAGATTTACTTGCTGTTTGTACTAGTCCCGGCATCGGCTGCCCTAACATTGGTAGCCTTGGCATTGGCCTCGGCAGCCTCGGCAGCGGTATTCACAGCTTTGGCTTTAGCCTCAGCCTTATTTTGAGCTGCCTTGGTAGCACTGGCCTTGTCCATCAGGTTCTTAATCTGGTCCTCGGCCTTGTTGAGCAAAGAAAGAAAACTCACAGCTTCCTAAGTCTTCTTGACGAGATCCTTCTTCACCAACTTGGCCTTGACCGCGTGGGAATGAGCCTGCTGGATGGAATGCAAGAAAATGAACAAGTTAGAAAATTTTACTAAGTATAGGAACTGAAAAGCAAAAACAATAAAGAGGAAGTTAAGAAACTTACCGAGACTGAGTGGTGCATCATCATCGCGAAGTTCTCATACTGGTTAAACTCGGTGAGTTGGTTCATGTCAGCCGGAAGAAGAACAGCCGTAGATGACGCAACGTCGACTTCGAGGCTCTCAACAGCATTGTCGTTGGCTTTGAGGGGCCTGTTACCAACAAGGACCTAAGGCGCCCAAGTACGGTTGGGGTGAAAACTGGTCCCATCCTCTAGGCCCTATGATCTCGACTTTTTTGGCGATGACGCTTCAAATGACTCGGCCTAGGCCGGCCTCTTCTCAGCCTCAGCTAATTTTGAGATTAGCAATGTATCCTCTGAGTTTGAAGCAATGGTGGTGACTTTGGCCTTTGCCTTAGTCTTCTTCACTCATTTTGGTTTTTGTTTGGGCTGGAACTGAGAATGAGATGACTTAACAGTGACAACGGCTGGTATGTCGGCCAGCAAATCTTTGACCACGGCTTGTTTGCACCCCATTTCTTTGGATGTGGCGGCGACAATGACTCCAGTGCCAAACCTAATGGCAAGAAGGGCAATAGGAGGATTCTCAAGATCGTACGTTGACGTGTTTGAACCTCAGCACTTGCGATTTCGGGTTATGCTGGCCGGAGCATTCAAAGGTTGGTGATAGCATTAGCACTGTGATGGTAGAATGAGTTGTGTTGGAATAGAGGTGGATGGCAGGTCCACAGGATCAGACGTTAAGGCTTGGTTTGGTATCGGGAAGAAGTGGCAGGTGGAGTTGACACAGATGGTGGAGTCTTGGCCCTCCTTGGTACGTTGGGAAGCGAGAACCGGTAGGTTGGCATGTAATTTAATAGGATTAGGGCCTTGCGGACCTCGACGGGTAGGCCGAGAAGCCGGATAAGATCTAAGCTTGGGATGTACGTTTGGTAGAAGTTTTTTAATGAATGACTAGGTCCTTACCCTCATCTTCACTAAAGACTCCTCGATGCAGTGGGAAAAGATGAAGATCGTTGTCTGACACAAATTTCCAGTTTCTTGAGACAATTAAATAATCATCTCCAGCGCCTTTATTGGAGTCGGGAAGGTTAGCTATGAGCTTGTACTTGGTGGATCTGGGTTTGAAGTAGTATGTATAGTCGCTAGTGGATTTAAGGCCACATATAGTATAGCAGTATTGGATGTCGGACAAAGTGATCCTAGCTTTTTGCCGACGTACCAATTCAGCTATACCATTGATGACCTTGAAGGTGTTTATGGTTAGTTGCATGGGATTGAGTTTATAGAAATGGATGACTTCTCTGAAGATGATGTCTAAGGGGAAACTAATTCCACCCTTAATAATGGAAACTACTAGGAATGGCATGTAGTCCTCTCCAGGCATAATAAAGTCCTCCTTCCCAGCCAACCTGAGTTGAACGTCAGCTGGGATAGAGAACTCCTGACGGAAATATTCTAGTTTGCTGGGTGAATTGACTCTCTATTTGAACATGCCCATGACCTCAGCTTGGGTTGGTTGATAATAGATTTTTGGGAAAGGTGATTGGTTTGAGTCTGGGAACCTCGGCTAGAACCTAGTGGCACCAGGGAGAGGATTTCAGAGACCTATGGAAGGCTTGGTTTCGGTTTACCTAAGTACACAATGTTCTAAGACAAATCCCAAGCCTAGAACTACAAGAACAAGAATCAAGGGCAAGAATCTGGAAACAAGCAAGAAAAACAGAAAATAAACATGATTCAGAATTAAGAAAGAGACAGAGAAAAACAACAATGTGACAAGGGCAGTAGTGTGAAACGATGATTCAAGAACACAGGGGCAAACTCAGAGCATTGATAGATTCAGAATGCAAGGAAAGAGAGTGAGCTAGTGTGCGAAGGTGTAAATAAGGCATGAAGAAAATTCGAACAAAAAACCAAGAATGTAAGGAACATTGAATGAATCGATGCATACACATATAACACGACAAAAACTTGAATGCAGATGCAGTGTGCAATGTGTAACAATACAGGAGAAAAGTGCATTTAAGAATAGTAAGAAATTGAAAATGAAAAAGAGGAAATCGAGGACTTGCAGTGTAGAACTGAAGAAACGAATGCCAGGATGAAGTTAGCCGAAGTTAGATGATGTAGATGACAGAAATCAAATGATGGAAAGCTCGCCAAAGGTGATGAACAGACCACTGCACGGCAATGGCAGTTTGGGAGTTCTAGAGAGAGAAAATCTGAGATGAGAGAGAGTTTGAAGTTGTGAAAGTGAAAAGACGAACAGAGAGAGATGGAGGGAAAGTTTTGTCAAAAATTAAAAATGCGGCAAAACATTGTGAAGTTGCCTTGCACAACGTGCCTATCAGGCGGCACATATAACCTCGATGTGACTTGATAGCTCGTGCTTGGTATGAGCCAGTAAGAATGGGACACGTGGAAGAAACGGTTGAAATGACGGTGCGTGACCGCTCATGCACAGTTAAAACTCTTGAAATTCTTGAACTAGTGGGGTAATGACCTTGGCTAGCGAAGCGATCTCGGTTGAGAAAAGCGATCTCGGCTAAGATGATGATCTCGGTTGGGATGTTGAAAGAACTCAGTTCTTGATTCTTGATTCTTGATGAAATGGACATTTGAGTCCTTGTTACTTGGCGCCGACGAGTAACGATCTCCGTCAGAGAAATACATGTGTAGGTTCCATCACCTCAGATTGCCGAGGTAATGGAATTTAGGGGGCAGTTATGGGGAAGTATTTTATGAAAGACACCACGTGGCTAAGGTGGCGCCAAGATGCCAACCGAGGTGCCACGTGGAACTAGTCATGTTTTACCGAGGTAATCACAGCATTGCCGAGATGTTCTGCTGTAATGCCAGAATCTTGAGATATTCGGATAAAGAACAAGAGTCCTAGATCAGAAAAGGCTCCCGGTCTGGATATGGATAAGGCTCTTGAGGAGTTTATCCTTATCTAGCCAAGAGTCTGAGATAAGCATTGAGCTTGAGTCCTATGAAGTGAGACTTCTAAGGGACTAGGTCACCGTTGGTTATAAAAGTGAGGCACCTCATGAGTCTAAGGTATGCTTTACTTGTGAGTTTAAGGTATGCTTTGCTTGTGAGTTGAAGTACTTTTTAATATCTGTGAGAGATAAGATTTACTGACTTGATCGTCGGAGTGCCCCCGGGTAGACGAACCATCGCGGTATTCACATTGTCTTGTTGGCAGGTTGTTGGTTCTATCTATTCTGCCGGTGCTCTCCAGTTAAGTTCCCTGTTTGGTTGTGTGGTCGGAAATCAATACCCACAAGATGCATGTTAAGTGGTTAGACCATATAATGTACGTAATGAAACGTAGTACGGATGATGGGTTTTCATTTTATCATGATATGATGTTTCTCTCTTCAATCCCAATCGTTCTTTTATTCACTCATGATTCAATTATTCCCTTAATTATCCATTGTATTCTATTTCGCATTCACGAGTTCCAAGGTTCTGAAAAGCGGTTGCGGTTGCTGTAATGGTGGCAGTGATGTGGTTGTGGTTGCGAGGTATAAAGGCCGTAACTTAACGGTTACGGTAATCGGAAGCGTGAATTTTTTTTATTTTTCGCACAATTTGAAAAAAACTTACCGATACGCATGTTTTTTTTTTCCATAATCATATTTATTGGGTTTTAAAATAAATATTGATCAATTTTTGTAATTTTTTAAGTATGATTCAATATATTTCATATTTTTAAATCACTATAAATTGAGTTTTTTACATTTTATTTTAATAATTAATAACTTTATATATCGTAAATCCATATTACGCTTGTGGAAAAAAAAAAAAATATATATTATTGGACTTAGATGTATAAAATTATTATTTTTAATTATTATACTTGTGGAAGCATATGCAAATTTTAACTTGAATAGTTTTAAAAAATAAATTATACATGCTAATGTAATCATATAAAAATTAAAAAATAAATTATAAAGAAATTTTTTTTTTTGAGTTTGAATCACTTAAATATTCATTATCTTTTTAAATAACTTGTAAATAAAAATAAAATAAACTAATCAACAAAAATTGACACAAATAGTTTTTAAAATAATAAGCTTTTTGAGTTTTGATTTTTTTTACTTTTATAAAATATAAAATTAATTAATTATAACATAAATAGTTTTTAAAATAATACCATGTAAAAAAATGATCTTAAAAAGTGTCATTGAAATTTTAAATACACAGACCTATACATAATATAATAAAGATAACTATTGATTTCAAATAAAGATAATATTAAAGGCCATTCTCTTTTATTAAATTATGAAAGTTCTGGTGAAAGTTGGAAAGAGCAACAAAGAGAGCTTTAAATAATAAATACATAAATGCCATTATATTATAATAAAGACTAGTCATTAACAAGAAGTCAAAGAGCCTCACTTCTCTATACCCAAAGATATATATATATATAGAGAGAGAGAGAGAGCCCAATGAGGGAGAAAAAAATAGAGAGACAGAGAACATGAAAGAGAAAGAGAGAGAGAGGACGAAAGATACCTGCAAAACCCTAAACATCGAAGATCGTAGCCTAGATTTTTTCGAATTTCAAATTATATTTCAATTGTATGAGCGAAAGAATTGTATCTCTCAGTATGTATCTTTGATTCGAAGCATTTAAGCCAAATTTCCTTTGTTTCCCATATTTCCTTTTATTTTTTTGGTAATCTAGTTAGGTGTCGTCTCCCTGGAAAAAAATGTTCAGTACGCAAGATGCGCACTTGAGGCATTCAACCTAGACCTATTTCCCCTATTTTCAGCATTTTTTTTTGGCTTTTTTCGAAAGAAACAGTTCCGAATTGTTATGTAACAGGTCGTTACGGCACCATTACGGCCGCTACAATAGCCGTTACAACAGCCGCTACAGCCGACACACTTGTGAATCTCAATCACACCGCAAAAGCGGGGGTAATGCATAGTGCCTACGGTTGCAACCATTACCGCATTTTGAAATCTTGACAAGTTCAGATCCTGTGAATTTGGAGGGTGACAAGTGCCTTCTCTCATATCTAACTCTGACCCTCACTAGTAATGCCTCCTCTCAGATTTGGCTCTACCTTTCACTACCGGTACTTCCCTCTTTAAGAAATAGCTCTAGCCTTCACTGCCAATGCCTTACCCTCTCAAATTTGGCTCCACTCCTCACCATTGTCATATCTCATTCTTTGTGCCTCTCTTCTCCTTTGGTCGTCTTCTTCCCTCTTTCATTTCCCTTCCTCTACAACCTAGTACAAATGCTTTTGTGTGTTACTTGCTTTTGGATTTGGTTTTGCAGATTGTTTGTGAAGGAAATAGGATGATAAATAAGTAGCGTAAGGTAGGGATGTGATGGAGTATAGGTTAGGGCAAGTGGTAATGGTTTAGGAAAAGGGGTACCGTGGTTGGAAAAAGGAAAATGATGTCAATGATACTGGTGGTAAGAGGTGGATAGGTTGTGGTAGGACGTGGTGGTGGTAAAGGTTGTTAATGAAGATAAAAAGACTAATTTATCTTTTGTTTAGTTAGTTTAGTTAATAATAGTAGATGAATTTTTGGGATTGTTACCATTTTAAAAGTCAGGTTTAAATTGAAGCAATTAGAAATTCTGGATTGAATTTATTACAATGGTCAAATCTTGGATTTTTTTTTTGTAATTTCTTTACAAATTTAAAGACAAAAATAAAATTGAAGAAATAGAAATCACCAAAAACAAAAAAAAGATTGTTTTTAATAAACATTTTTTAGATTATTTCAAAAATACTTATTTAGATCCTTTAAAACTAGAAGGATCTTAAAAACAAAAATATCTATAGCAAAATTTTAAAAATTTCACCTAAGACAATTTTTTTTTAATTTTTAAAAATGACATTTTTAATCTTTGCTAAACAAATACCACATTTGTTTTTCTACCTGTATATACCACGCCTTTCAGCACACCTACACGTTGGATTTTTGAACCTTTTTAAACAAATTGAAAGAACCGTCACTTATTCTTTGCTGGGAAACTAAAACTATTTGACTCCGAAACATTTAGATACTAATCTGTCACAATCAAAGGACTTGGTTCAAGAGTTTAGGTACGAAAGATGAAGGTCATTGATGTGAGCACTTTCACCCAATCAATTGATTGGCCTCTACTAGTCTTTATTTTGTGAGATTTATGAAATTATTTGACTTTCATGAACTCAATTAACTGTAAATCCTTTAAACTAAACTACCATCTATGTGATTGAATAAAGGGAAACATCACTTTAATTGGAAATATAAACATTCCGTATTTGCCAAGATTTGGTTTCAAAAATAGATTTAGGAAAAATGGAATGTTTCCAAAAATAATAGGCTTTCTTTCCAAAAATGGATTTAGGAAACTTTCCATAATGGAAAGCGTCTAAAACCAAAAAATTTGTTTCCAAAAATGGACTTAGCAAATATGGCAATGAAAACACTCCAAATTCAAGCAATATCTCGAAACCATGCAAAACAAACATAGATATAGCATATACGCATCAAAGCTTGAATCATTGAAGAATGATGCACAAAAGCAAGCAATATAGAATGAAGGAAGAGAACTTACCGAGTACTCCTCAGCACCACGCTGTAGACCGCTCGAACTCCGCTCCGCGCGCGAGGGCACGAATTGAATTCGTAGCTACTACAGTTCGGATTCCTGTCACAGTTTTGAATCTAATCTCACAAAGTGCAATGTAAGACCGATAAATCACCAAAGAATCCAAATCCGGTAATTGGATTTGAAAAATCAATTTTGAATCGAAAAACGCCAAACATGGACTGCTTTGCCAGATTTCAGAGTCGCCACCTAAATATTTTGTTTTGGAAAATTTAGGAAACCCTGACTCGTGCCTAAGGCCACGTGTCCGTCATCACCAAAGTTGCCTCGGCTTGGGAACTTGGGTACGAGAGGGGAAGGTCTTGAAATGAGCACCCCCGCTCGCTCGATCAAAGGATCGGCCTCTACTAAGCATGATATGTTGTTTTCATAAGCACATGTGTTCTTATTCCGGTTTATTAGCTAACCTTACTATGTGATGCGCGCAGCATACAAGTATAGACTAAATCACTCAATTTAGAACAAAACATCTCATGCTTGTTTTTCGAAAATGGTTTGGAATTGCTACTCGCAAGTAGGCTAAAGCGCGGATTTGCCACCCTCAAGTGAGCTTAAAACAACATGATTTTGCCACTTCAAGTGGGCTTAAAACACACATTTTGATGAATTGTTCCAATTCAAGTAATGAAACCTTCATCCACAGGCATTCATGCACTTTATCAAGTAAGCAAATAGCCTCATGGCAAGCATGCTGTCATGGCAACACTTACACACATGCAAGGATGCTAAAACATAAACACTTACAGTGTACTCTGAGCCAAAACAAAAGCTAGTTAGTAATCAATGCATGATCCTAGCTATGTCAACAATGCCTAATGCAACACATGCAAAATGCAACTAAGTAGGCTCGACTATTCTAAGATGGCATATGAATGCAACACTTGATAACATGCTTTGAAACACGTATTCAAGTAAGTATTGAAATTCAATGCAATTTGAATGATGCGCCGAGCCCGGTGCATGCAATACGAATGAATGATGCACGCATGCAAAGCATAAGTATGCAAACTGAAACATGCCCTAAAACTAACCATCAAAAGATGGTAAATAAAAGGGAGAAAGACGTAGGGTTTGAAGACATTCACACACACATGCACACTTATTACAACGTTTGCCCTCTCGACGGAGGGTCCGAATAAATAGGCTAAGCTACGCTAAGCTAAGCTACTTATTACAGATAAACTAATTAACTACTTTAGCTAATTAACTAATCTAAGCTAATTAAAATATTACAAAACAATTTAAACTAATTAATTACAACACATGTAATTAACTATATCTAGCTAACAAAGCGATAAATGGCCTCGCGGGCGAGGGAGAAATGCATGCTCGGTTGCGTCCTCTCGGAAATCCACCGCCTTGCCTCTAGATGCCTCTGTTTGCACACTGTTGGACCTCTGAAAATTGTGCCAACTTCCAGATTGATTCTGACCCACCTTAGTGTAACAAGCCCGCGGAGGACCTCGCTACAGTTCGGACTCGATTTTGTGTCACGGTTCGTAATCTGAACCAAAGAGTCCAAATCCGGCAAATCGTTTTGAGAAAACAGATTTTTGAAGGAAGTGCCAAACATGGACTGCTTTGCCAGATACAGAGTCGCCACCTAAATATTTTATTTTTGGGAAATTTAGGAAACCCTGACTCGTTGCCTAAGGCCACGTGTCCGTCATCACCAAAGTTACCTCGGCTCGGGAACTTGGGTACGATTGGGGAAGGTCACTTCGTGAGCACCCCCGCTCGCCCGATCAAAGATCGGCCTCTACTAACCATGATATCTAGTTTTGAAGACATTGTGTGCTCTTATTCCGGTTATTAGCCTAGATTTACTATGTGATGCGCACAGCATACAAGTATAGACTGGATCGCCTGAATTGGAACAAAACATTTTATGTTTGTTTTTGAAAGATGGTCTGCTACCCGCAGGTAAGCTTAAAATGCAGATTTTGCCACCCTCAGGTGGGCTTAGAAAAAGACGGTTTTGCCACTATCTAGTGGGCTTAAAACTCACAGTCAATGATTTGTTCTAATCCAAATAACCTAACCTTCACCCATAGGCATTCAGGCAGATATATCACATAAGCAAATAGCCTCATGGTAAGCATGTTATCATGGCAGTCACTCATACACATGCAAGGATGCTAAAGCGTAAAGACTTACCGAGTACTCCAAGCCAAAACAGAAACTGATTAGAAATCATGTATGATCCTAATTATACAGAAATGCCTAATGCAACACATGAAATCATGCATGATCCTAATTATACAGAAATGCCTAATGCAACACATGCAATGATGCAACTATAGCAGGCTCGACTATTCTAAACATGGCATATGAGATGCAACAGCTATCAAGTATTCAATTTGGAATTGAAATACAAATGCAGTTAGTATGATGCGTCGAGCCCGGTGCATGCAAGACAGATGAATGAATGCAAACATGCTATCATACTGTATGCTAATTGAAACATGCCCTAATCTAACCATCATAAGCAGGTAAATAAAAAGGGAAGAAAGACGTGGGGCTGGAAGACATACATCACACACACGCACACTTATTACAATTATGCCCTCGCGCAGAGGGTCCGAATAAATAGTACAGTCCCAAATAAATAATACAGTCCCAATAAATAATACAGTCCAAATATGTACAAAATCCTAATTAATTAACAAATTAATCTAGGAAAGCGGTAAACTAGCATGCAAGCTAGGGACTGCCTCGACTCTGATCCGGATGATGACTGATGCATGCTCGGGTTGCCTTGCGCGGAAATCCACCGCGATGCCCCAATTAGCCTCTGTTTGCAATTGTTTCTTGGAAAGCGCGCCAAGCTCCAGAAGGTTGCTGATTCTTGATTTGCTGCAACAGAGAGCAGGAAAGGGGCATGGCAATGTATTTTCACATATGTATGCATACCTCGATCCTCGTGCCACCAATCACGCATCTCGATGCATGATGGCCGAGGAGTCGAATGGCACAACTCGATATGGAATGAATGCACATATAAACACAACAATACCTAGACTCCATCATGGGTAATCCAGAGTGTCGGCGACTGGGGAATTGAGACATGTTCCATCACTAGGAGTACGAAACGTACCTCGTTTCCCGTGCTTGGGCTAACTCCTATCCCAAACACAATGCAATATGCATGACATGCATGAATGCAACTAAGATACAACGTAACATGTACAATGCTATGAAATGGCATACACGATGCACGAGGTAACATGGCATACACAATGCGCTAACATACAACCTAGCATACACAATGCTATGAAACGAAATGGCATACACAATGCATAATGGACTTACACCAACGTGAGTAGACCTCAGCCACACTCACATAAGAGGCCATTAGATGAAAATGAGACACTCGAGATGCGTGCACACGTGCACGCAAACCGAGGACCGACCCTAAGGCACCAAATGCCACTCTAACAAGACATGGCAAGGCATGGAATATGGCATACTAGAATGCAAATTTCAGTAGCAAAATATGATGCAAAACAATCCCAAAATATGGAAACATGGCACCCGATACATGGAATGAGACCCGAAACATGAAATTAGGTACATGGAATGACCTATGGCTATGCAAAGCATGCGTTATTTGAACACGAAGTACGAAGACAGAATCAAGACAGTCCCAAAACAAGCATATTTACAGTTTTAAGCAAGGCCAAACAGTGAACACAAATAGGACCAAGCTAGCATGCAAAAATGGCCCCGTAAGAGAGATAATGAAGCAAGTAGAAGCTTCTGGCCCT
Organism: Camellia japonica; assembly: GCA_030407325.1. Classification (NCBI taxonomy): domain Eukaryota; kingdom Viridiplantae; phylum Streptophyta; class Magnoliopsida; order Ericales; family Theaceae; genus Camellia; species Camellia japonica. The sequence goes on along the minus strand of JAPPVO010000017.1, from coordinate 103,304,799 downwards.
AAATGGCCAAGAGCCCTTCAAAAAAGTTGAAGAGGGGCTCAAAATGAAGCACTTTACAGTTTACAAAAAGCCACGAAAACAAACACAAGTATGGCTAAACTATTATGCAAGAAATGGGCCAAAAGGGAGACAAAGAAGCAAGTGATGGTTGCTGGCCTCAAACAGGGGAGGTCCCTTCAACAAAGTTGAAGAGGGGCCCAAAACATGGTATTTTACAGTTAGTGACCAAACCCAAAACAGTACACATGCAAGCTTAAAATATTATGCAAAATAAGGCCTAAAAAGAGGTTTAAACGCAAAGAGCAAAAAGGGAGCTTCAAAAAGCAAAAGTCCCTTGATCAAACATGAAGAGGGGGTCAAAATAAGGCTATTTACAGTTCGGACCAGAGCCCAAAAATACAAGCACAAGGGGCTAACAAAACATGCAAAAATAAGGCCAAAAGAGGGATAAAGAGGCAAGTGACAAAAGAAAGCCTCAAACAGTGAAGAGCCCTTCAACAATGTTGAAGAAGTACTCAAAATAAGCCACTTTTCAGTTTATAACCAAGCTCAAAACAGTTTACAAATAGGCCTAAAATACTATGCAAGAAAGAGGCATACAAGAGAGGTAAAGAAGCAAGTGGTAGCTAGAGACCTTAAACATGGAAGGACCCTAAAAAAAACATGAAAAAGACCTCAAAATAATGCTATTTTCAGTTAGGGTCGGAGCCCAAAAATGTAAGCAAGTATGGCTTAGAAAGCATGCAAAAGAAGCTTAGAAAGAGGGAAAGTATGGCTCACCCTTGTAGACCAAACTTCAACAGCTTCTTGGCTTGAGAAAAGGTGCTCCTTGCCTCTGGAAAACCAGCTCCAAGTGTTGGAAAGGATGGTGGGGAGGTGGTGCTATGTGGTGGTGTAGAAAGGGGCCAAGAACAAAAGGGTTTTGATGCTTGGAATATAGAGAGAGAAATTAAATGTAGGAGGCTTAAACAAAATTTTCTAACCCTTAAATCTGAAGGGGAGGAGCTGGTTTTATAGGCAAAGGAGTGGAGAAAAGGAGGGAAAAATGGGGGGGAAAACCAATTCAAGTTTCCCCTCAAAACGTCAAACCCTCGGACATGGGTGAAGTGCAGAACAAAATACATGGCTGGAATGCACTTGGGACAAGGATCATGGCCGGCCAACTCAAAAGGGCAAAAAAAAGGTCATCCACCAGGTAAGTGGCCGGCCACCCCCTAGGATGAAGCCCCAGAAGTTAGCTTTCCAATGCCGCAAACCTTGCATCAAAATTCCTCTTGTGGAAAAAGTTATGCCAGTTTCCGTGAAGCCGCGCAGATTTGGTCCAACCAGACTTCAACCAACCATATCTCCTCCCCCCGGACCTGGACTTAGGAGATTCTTGAGTGCAAAATGAAGCCCTGGAAGTAAGATTTCCAATGGTGGTGGCCTCATATCTTAATTCCTCTTGTGCAAAGAGTTATGTCCATTTCGGTGAAGCCGCGCAGATTTTTCTCCTTCCCGGATTCATGCTGAACCACTTTGGACTCAAAAAAAAGTTGGCTTTTCAGCAAAATTGCTGGCCTCCCACCCTCCTACAAGCTTTCTAACAATGAAAATAAGGCCCTGCCAAAAATGGACCAAGACGGATGCAAAACGAAGGTTCGGGGGCCAAAATACGCAGTTCGGGGCCCCGAAAATAGGCTGTTAGGCACCGGAAGTGGTGTTCGACCACGAAGTTGGTCTCTCGGACCACAGTGTCCCTCAAAAGGGAGGAAACAAGGTATGTGCCAAAAACCGGAGCAAACGGAGGTGGTTAAGCGGTCCCGAACTGAGGCACACGGCCAACGGCTCCGAAAAACGGGAAACCGGGCTCCAAACGGGCAAAATGGCCTACGACCACGAAACGTAGCCTACGGCCACTAAGAGATGATCTACGAGACCTCTCCCTCCCTTCGGGAAGAGAAAATAGAGAAAACAGAGCCTGGTTCGCAAACCGAGGCAAGGCATGAAAGAGTCCGGAAGTCCGGAGGCAAGGCTCGCAGCCGAGACTCTGAAACCTTTGAACGAGCACGATATGCAACATCACCAAGCGCTCAATCGGTGACGTCTGAGTCTTAAGGTCGGTCAAAAATGAGGTGTCTACACTTAGGAACATGCTGAGGGTACATCGGCCAGAGATGGTGGCCATCGGCCAGTAATGATAGCCGGTTGGCAGCCTTGGTGGTCGGTCGGCTGGCTTTGATGGCCGGTCGGCCACTGCTTCCTACAATTTCTCATTTTGCTGCAACTGAGCACAAATAGAGGCATGGCAGTGTATTTGCAAGGAAATGTGTGTGCAACTACACTCCTTATCATGTCTCAAGCTCAAAGGAGTGTAGTGCTCAGCTCTCGAGCCACCAATCACGCATCTCAATGCATGATGGCCAAGGAGCCAAGCTTGCACAATGTTGATGAATGCACAAGTAACACACAAGACTCGAGAGGCCTCCACCCTATCATGCATAATCAAGGGGGACGGTGACTAAGAAATTAGGCACGTTTCATCACTTCAAGTATGAAACGTCCCTCGTTTCTCGTGTTTGGATTAACGTCCGATCCAAACACATGCAATGCATCACACATGCAAACAATATGCTATCTATCAATGCTAGAGTGGCATTCATAAGGTTCTATCATGTAAGCAAAGCATGCAAAACATGTTAAGGGACTAAGAGCACCAAATCAAGTAAAGAACATTACACATGAGACATGCGCTACAATTCTCAAATGGTCAAACCACACATGGATAGACCTACATTATGCCAAAACAGTGGCGAAATCATACAGGAAATGAAGCACTAAGGGCTACAACAACATGCTCATGCATTGGCTCGCAAGCTAGGCATTAAACACAACTCTCAAACACAATGAAAGAGTGATAAACAAGAGAGTATGGCAAGGATGTTGGCACTGAAATTGCATACCAAAAGATGCTATATCATGCAAACAACACAAGTATGGCATGCTATGGTGTTCAAAACTCAAAGCTAGCTAAGGCACTTGCACCATAGCCATATCAAGCAAGCCCCGAAGGACCAAGACGACCCAAAATAGTCCCAAGGCACGTCAAAACAATGCTAGAAACATGATGGAGTGTAGCCAAAACAAGCTAGCATGGTAAGCCAAAACACTAAACATGCAAGGACAATGAGTGGGATTACACCACAAGTACCAAAACCAAGCAAAAGGTGGCTCCACCAACCAAAATCAGAGTTGTAATATGGCAAAATAAGACCAAAAATATGCTGAGATGGTAGCCCAAAAGCTTAAGCAAGCATGCATACTTATTAGTTCATGATCAAGGCATAAGGTACAACTCTCCAAAAGCATTGAAAGAGTGAAACATGTGAGAGTATGACTACACTACATACACTGAAATCATGTGAGAAATGAGGTCAAAGCATGCAAACAACTCAAGTAAAGCATGCTAGAGACTTGGAAACTCAAAGCTAGTGAGCAAGATTGCACTATGGCTATACGAAGCAAGGCATGCATGACCAAAACCATTTCAAACAGAGCTTAAGCATGGCAAAACATAGCAGAGCCAAAACATGCTAAAATGATAGGCCAAAACATCAAGTGAGCTAGGCTAGCATGCAAGATTGCACTACAAGTGTGTGAAGCATACAAGGGGCAATCAAACCGACCCAAAACAGAGTTATACCATGCTGAAATAATGCCAAAAATAAGCTGAGAACAAGCCAACACATGCTAGAAAAACATGCTCAATCATGAGGCCATCAACACAAGCAACCAGGACACAAGGAGAGGGGATGACCCCCTCCTATTTTGGACCTCAAAACATACTTTCTACCACTGAAATTCCTCTGGAATTCAGTGGTTAAAAGGCCAAGAGAAAGTGATCTTAAAGGCCTTAAGAGATGGCATAAAGCAAGGTAAAACAAGCCACCAAAGGGGGTAGACCACCCCTAACTCAAACAAAGCCTTAAACAACCATTTTAAACACTTAAAAATAGAACTTTTTACAGTTGAAAGATAAGCCAAAAGAAGCATGCAAAGATGGCTAAACACTCAAGCAAAATAAGGCTTAAAGGGGGGTAACAACTCACCCTTGAAGAACCACAACAAAGCAGCAACTTCTGAGGCAAAAACCAAGCTTTTTAGCTTCAAACAAAATCTCCAAGTACCTTAGCAACAAAGTAGGGGTGTTTGGCTAAGAGGTTGTGTGCAAAAGTGTGAAGAAAATGCAATTCTAAGCACTATAAGGCTCAATAATATAGAGAGAGAAAAATCTAGAGAGAGTAGATATTTTTTCCTCCCAAAAGTCTGAACCTTTTCTAAGGGGAGGAAGCCTCCCTTATATAGGAAATGCAAGCAAAAGCCTTCTTGAATCCATCCATACACATGTATGGAGGATACACTTAGTGATCAACAGCTGGCACCAGTTGGAAGATAAATATCTGCAAAAGCAGAAAAAGGTGTCTCGGCCAACACCTATGGCCGACCGGCCATTAAAGAGGCCGATCGGCCATCAGTGTGGCCGGTTGGCCACCACTGATGGCTGATGAGAACTTGGCCAGGCCGACAGCCACTTGGCTTGGCTAGTGGGTAGCATGGTTGGTCAGCAGGCCACCTTCTTCCCCCATAAGCAATGCTACAAGTTCTTGGTGCGCAACCAAGCACAAAATAGACAAATCGAGTGGTCCGAAGACGAGGCACTCCGCCAAGGACTTCAGGCACTCAAAACGAATACGAGTATGGATGATCATCGAGTGTTCAAACGATGACGTCCAAGTCTTGAGGACGGTCAAAAATGGGGTGCCTACACATGCCATAAGAAATATGCAATGATATATAATATACATGACCTAAAACATGGTATCTAATGTACAAATACACAATATGAACCTAAAGCCCGAGTAGGCAGCTAATATGATAAAAACGCATCAAAATCATGGATTTAACACATAAAACATATTTAATTGGGGGGGAAAAAAAAAACACAACAGTAAGATCATGTATACGCATGAATTGACCAAGTCAATATGCATGAAATGTGATGTAAACAACCTAGAACAACTATACAACGCAAACATACATTAAAACTAACAAAATAGTATAGAAATTTAATCTAACTTATATTACAGTATGATAGCATGGAAACATACTAACCATTATCAAACACATAAATCACTGAAAATAAAAGGAAAAAGAGGAAGTACCTTAGGTTTGATAAACAAACCGAAGAAACGCAAGCAAAAGTGAAGAAGGATTGTTTGAATGCTTCTCTAAAGTTTTGTGATGTGTTTGGCTCAACTTGTTTTGACCTTAGAGTATGATTGAGCACTGTTTAGATGCCATTTGTATGTATGTTGAGTGTGTATTTTTGGAGCTTTAAGATTAGGGGAGTAAATTGGGCAAGGGTTTTATGTTATAAGTTCTCTCTCAAAAAGAAGGAGGAGGTGGGGGTACTGTAGGCATCCAATTTTTGACTGGCCTTAAGACTTAAGACACTCTACGAAAAGCTCCTAATGATGAAAGCAAAGATCAGGTCAAACACAACTCGATGATGAAGAAAACCAAACATTCCTACACCCGTTTTGGTCAAAGAGTTTTCCAGACCTTCAAACCTATTTTGAAAACATTTTTTTTAAGGCAAGAGAGACCTTCTCAAGCATTGTAACCGTTTCTAGCTTTGTGTTTTTTAAAAGTGTCAATCTATTTTCAAAGAGACAAGCATAGGACGCTAGAATGAGTGAGAAGAGGGGAATATCCTTTTTTAGAACAGTGTGGCCAAACAAAGTAGTGGTCGGTTGAACAAAAGTGTATTGGCCGGATTGTTTTCAAGACTGACCAAAAGACAACTTCTGTTCGCATAAGCACACCCGAAGAGAGATGAGAGGTTGGCCGGATTGTACTATGAGAGGTTGGTCAATTTGAAGTTGGTCAATTTGAAGTTGGTCAATTATGGAATGGCCAGGGATGAGAGGTTAGTCAATTTCTGACTGATGGATAAATATGGAACGGCCGTACAATCTTTTGTCCAACTAAGCACTATTGACAATCGCCAAACAACTTCTAATAAGGTGGTCCCCTAGCATCTGGGAATATGCCGTCCGGATCTTTGGAGCCCAAATGGCATATTCTAAGCATCTTGAGCCTATTTAAACCCTCCCTTGTAGAGAGATGAGAGGTTGGTCAATTTGAAAGATTGTTAAATCTTGAGGCTGGTCGTTTTTTAACTCTAAGGCAATCACTCTCTCAATTCTCTACACTCATATACTCAAACACTCATACACTTGAGGTTTTCTTCATCTTCTTGGATTAAAGACTTGAAGATTTGGAGCTAGACTTGATCATCAGCTTGAGAGAGTTTGGGCTAGAGTTTGTGACCAGCTTGGGCCCTATCTCTATCGGGTTTAGAGGTAATCCCTACTTCCATAGCATTCTCTTTTCATTTTCCACCTCTCTCTCTTCTTGATTATTCATGAGATATTGATAGTGTTGTTGGGTTGTTTTTGATTAATTAATTGGATTCTCTCTCTCTCTCTCTCTCTCTCTCAATTTTATTTCATGGATAATTTACCAAAATTCTTTATAAAAGTCCATTTTTCAATAATAGTTATAGAAGCAACACAAACTAGATAGGATAAATGAGGCTTTCTCTCGCATAATTACAATGATAAAAATGTTCTACAAATATTCACAAAACATGCCTTAAAGGCTTACATAAAAGATTAATTACATAGAAAGAACCACCTCAACACCACTACCCTTTAATCTTTCATTTACAATTTACACAACATGGACTCATAACATAATAAATAACTTCTTGGTCTTCTAACTGTTGTACTCGACTCTGTCTCTGAAAAATGGTTAAACATAGGATGAACACGAGGTCCAGTAGGGAACTACAGTGATTCTCAACAATAATAATTAATAGATAAATGTGACCATAAATGCTATTAAGTGATACATTTATAAATAATGTGTCCTTTTATATGCAAAATAGATTACACAAATAGATACTCTTTTCACAAAATTCCACTTGACATTTCATAGAGACCTCCTTTGTTAACTCTTTATCTTATCAAAATTCTTTCAAATGATTTCCTTAAATCTCGTTTCCTTAGATAAAGGTTTTAAGCCGACTAATCATTTGCTACTTCTAATCCATATTTTACACTTATTAATTACGCCACAATTCGTCACCTTACCAATACCAACAAAACACCAAGCTCATACATATGTCAATATATTTCATATAATTGGACTATAACATTCAACTCATTAACAACATATTCCACATTACACACTTCAAATCTACATCTAACAATTATCACAATCACGTAACGAAATTGTTACAAGAATTCACAACGAATATCCACCTGCCAACAACTGGCTTCACCAAGCCATATCAACACAATTTATCGAGCGCTATTCCAGAAGGAAAGCTGGAACCTATCTCAAGCGCTATGCTTTAGCGGTGGCTAACCGGAAGGAAAGCGGAACCTCCATATAACCCAACAATCCACACGCTTTACTGGGTGCTACTCCGGAAGGAAAATGGAACCTCTATCAAGTGCTACGCTTTACCAGTCACGAGCTAGAAGGAAATGAACCCTCTTTCCAAATTTTAACCCATTAATCCTTCATTTCAATCCAGAAAATCACACCAAAATTCATTTAGCAACAAAAGTTTCTGCTTTATTAGCAAATATGACTTATTTTTCTACAATGTTTCCCTATATCTCAATATGAACTCCCTTCATTTGAATTAATTAACCCATTTAGTATCATACACTTTCCATAGTTCGTACAAATTTCCATCACCAATTACTATACCACGAACCCATCCCGCAAGGATTGTTCTCACAACATCTAATAATCAACATTCATACTCAATTTAACCAAGCATCAAATCAATTTCAAGAATTTAAGGCCAATTAAAGAAAACCCCATGTTTAAATTATATTCAAAACTAGGGTTTGGACAAAAGTTAGAGTTTTCTCCAAAATGCATAATCATATTTCAATAGCTCAAAACTTTCATAATCAACTTTATGTCATAGGTTAACTATTTTGTGTTAGAAACCCTAACATTTCTCTACATGCTTTTCAAGAAAATCTCACGCAAGGTTTTATGCAATAAAAACATACCACCCATCTATCTATACGAAAATATTGAAGATAAGCAAGGAAATCCCTACCTCTGGCAAGGAGAGAAAGAGACTCAAAAATCCAATGTCGATGAAAACACGATCTGCTCAGATTAATAGAAAGCCCTCTTCGTGCTCTTCATTTTTGTATAAGGTACTAAGGTGAGATTCTCACTCTAAAGAGATGAAATCCAAGTTTTAAGGAGGTTTGGAGCTCAATAATGGTAGAAAAGGAGAGGAGAGAGAACGAATCTGAAAAGAATGGATAAAATGGGCCAAAAATGACTTTTTTAAAGTGCTAATCCCGAACAAACCACTTGACCGAACATTTCACGCTCGAGCGATGAAAGCAATCTCTCAGAAGTTTTGCAAGTCTATAGTGAAAATACTGGAAGTCTCGCATCTCCGCTCAAGTGATCACGTGACTGCTCGAGCGGCCACCCTAGACATAGCTAGTCACACAGCTCAGTTCCTAAGGCACTCCCAGCACATCAACCTTATTTCCACGTGTAACCATTTAAAAAAATACTTTCGTTTAACCTCTTACATTTATATTTCATTTACTTAAGTTTACAATGTAAATAAGGAAATACCCCCCCATTTGGATTCAAAGAAAAATACGAAAAAATTAAAATCCAATTAAATAAAAAAAGTGACTCCCCAATTTTAGTACAAAAATAATTTTCTGACTGAAATTTCTAAGTTTGACGTTGAACTAAAGTGTATCTCGTAGAAAAATTTCATAAAATCAAATTGGACTATTTCATATATAAGGAACAATTACTGCCAAATATTATTTTCAAAATTGTAAGTTTTGAAAAATTCAATTTTTTAACATTTAGAAAATTGTCAAACTAAGTCCAATTTTTGATAGAAAACTTGAATCTCAACCTGAACCGTTACACTTTTTGTAGTAATTTAGGGCTTGTATAGAGACTTTGGCCAATTCCAACTTGTTTTTCTTTCTTGGGATAGCAGCCTAGGCACGGTTTCCTATATTCAGAATGGATTGAATCTCCCCTCTCATCATTTTTGTTCACGGACTTGGGTATTTCATACCTTTTTTCATGTGTTTGAGGGATAGAGTCTCTCCATCCTTTCTAGAGTTTACATCCCTTCATTATTTTGGTGATTTTGTTATTTTAGAAGCCCGGGCACGACTTCCTCCATGAGGATAGGTTGAATCTCCCCCCTCGCCACTCTTTCTCATGGATTTGGGTAGTTTATACCCTTTTCTATGTGTTTAAGGGGTAGAATCTTTGCTATCCTCATTGGAGTCCTCCTTAATTCTTTAATTTTGTTCATTTGAGAAGCCCAGGCAGGACTTCCTTCATGAGAATAGGTTGGATCTACCGTCTCAGGATTCTTTTCATGGATTTGGGTAGCTTTGCACCCTTTTTCCATCTGTTTGAGGGTTAGAACCTCCCTATTCTCATTGGAGTTCTCATAGTAGTTATTATAGATGATATACTTGTTGCGTGTGTTCGAGCGTGTTTCTTTTCTCCCTATCGTTACTCTCTCTTAGTATAGCTTTATCCACTTTACTTAGATTTTATGTTGTTATCATGACATTTAAATGAGTAAAATTAGGATCATCCATTCGAGCCAGATTATTGTTTTAGTAGATATTGTGCCTGTTTGGCAGAGCTTAATTACAGCTTATTTCAGCTTTTAGCTTAATTTAAGCTATTTTGATGTGTTTGATTTAGCTTATAGCTTATAGCTTATAGCTTTTTGGAAGTCAGAAATCAGCTTATTCTTTGAGTGGGGCAAGAGATGCTTTAAGAATAAGCTGGAAATCAGCTTAAGCTGAAAGTTATAAGCTATAAGCTGTTTAGGCATAAGCTATAAGCACTTTCCCACAGCTCTACCAAACAGGGCCATTGTTGTTATGTGGTGTGCTTTTCTTGATGATTCACATGCCATCCTTAGTAGCGACCGGGGCTTGTAGGACTCATTGCATGTGTGTTTTGCATTTTGTAGATTATCGCAACTAGAATCATACATCTTTTCTAACTATTTCTTTTCTGTTGCACTTGGTTGGAATACTCGGTAAGTGTTCTTTTCATTCCTTTGCATATCATCTCTTAGTCTACCATACCTAGGATCATGCATTGTTTTCTAACCCATTATGCTCTTGGCATGAATCAAAGGAGTACTAGGTGAGTTTCTTCATTTTTCTTCATCATGTGCATGTATTTACTATGTTCGACATGCTACTATGAGGTTATGTGCTTATGTGCTATATCTCTCTGTTTGTCAATTGTTTAGAGGTCTTATTGCCTAAGTTGGGATAATTTCGATCTCTTTGCACATGAGTTATCCCTCTTTTTCCTGGGATTCTTGCTCCAAAACCCCTTTCGAAATGCAAGAGATCATGACATTCCAAAGTAGGTGATTTGGTCTATATTTGCTTGCTCCACGTAGTAATGTTAGCATTAATAATTGGGTTAGATGATCATATTGTGTTAGTGCGTCTCATATCAAGACTTAGTAGAGACCGATCGTTAATTAGGTGAGCATGGGTGCTCATTTCATGACATTCCTCCCTCTTAGCTAAACTTTCGAGCTAAGACACTTTAGTTACGATGGACGATGACTTTTGGCACGAGTCAAGGTTTCATAGTTTCTCTATAAAGATTAGGTGGTGACTCCATATCTCTTGATTGATCTATATTTAGCACTTCATTTGATTAGAGGATTTTCATCGGATATGCTAGGTATAGACCATTTGCTTATGTCTCACATTGCATGTCGGACGCCTTCCGAGAGATCTCACAGGTATATATAGACCAAAAAGCCTTAGGGAGCAAGTGCATACATATTAGGGCTAAAGCTAATGTGTATACACTCTATCCCGCGACACCTTTCTCCCGATAAAGCAACAAGATCTTTCAAAAATTAAATCTGCAAACAGTGAGATTCTCATGTGGCTACACACCTCACTTCCACATGTGCGGCCGCACAAAGGTTGTGCAGCCATGAACCTGTAATGCGGCCGCATGTGGAACTTGAGGGTGAACCAAAGATGTAAGGCTGAAGGTAGAAAAACCGACGTGCCCACTGGGTTTTTGGGTCCACACTTCAACTCTTGGACTATCTTGTTGCATAGGAAAGCCCAATCAAATTTCAATTGACATTATGGATCATAAATTTAGCTATTGTTTGTAAAATTTTTTAACTCAAATTTATTTAGGCCTGCCTTATTCTCCTTTTTCTAAAAGATACTAAAAGGAAATTTTAGATGGCAAATGTTTTTTGGGTATGGAAAGTGGTTCAAAGAGCCCAACAGTGGCCTAAACATTCTCTTTCATCAAAGTGCACCAATTTTATCATCAGGAAGCATCCAAACACCTAAGTCGAGCGTCTACAATTACTTCTTTTTTTTTAATATTTAGAACTTGAGTAGTCATAGGTGACAGGAGTGAATGTCAAAGCCCCGAGACCAGCCCAATTGGCAAGACCATAGGACGTAAAGCAAAGTGTCCAACAAACATGCAAATGATCATACCTAACAAGTTACCCATGTATCATCATTTGTAAGGAATCAGATTAGTGTGGTTCTGGGGCATGTAATATGTGACAATCAATGTGCAAGTGTGAGTGGAGTGCTCAATAGACAATATGCAACAATTACCAAGCATGCAGTGTAGTAAATAAGTTTGAAAACAGAGATATATTGAAGGAAACAACACCTAATCAAGTATATTAAGAGAATGCACAAGGAAGAAGAACACTTGTCAAGCTCATCTAGAAATGAACAAGGGAATCAACACCTATCAAGTGCATCCGGGAATGCACAAGGAAATCAACAGTTCATAATAAGTACACCGCTGTGTGGTTAGAACAATGCAACACCTATCAAATTCATCCAGAAATAAATATGGAAACAAAATCTATCAAGTACATCCAGGAATGCATTGGGAAAACAACAGTGACAATGCAACAGATTCAACACCTGTCATGTTCATCTGGAGATGAAACATAAACAAAGCGACACCCAATCATGTTTATCCAGAAATAAAACATGGACAATCAAACAGATGTATTGTAACCAAAACGACACCTAATCATGCTTATTCACAAATGAAACGTAGAAATCAACATATAATGTAATCAAAGCAACATCTGGTTATGCTCATCCAAAAATGAAACATGGAGTTCAAAACGACAGCTGATCATACTTATTCAAAAATAAAATATGGAATTCAAAACGACACCTGATCATGCCAATTCAGAAATAAAACATGGAAATCAACACCTGTCGAGTACATTTGGGAATGTATGAGTAAAACAACATAAGTAATAAACTCACAGCAGTTTGGTTAGAAAATGCAACAATTATCAAGTTCATCTGCAAATGAACAAGGAAATCAACAGTTAAATTAAGTATGATTTAAAGTAGGCAACACGCAACATAACAACTGGGGTGCAAAATGCTCATATGAGAAAATGCATTACAAGATAGGATAAGTGCTGTTAGTGATTGACAATGCAACAAGAGTTTGAATTGAGAATAAAAGGGAATAACTTTGGGAAGGCAAACTCATGCTTGAGCTTGAGTTTAAGACATACTTGGGCCTCTAGGGGTTGACCCCTAGAAGAAATGGCCTAGTCGCACATGGAATGGGCCTACCCACACTTAGGGCATTGGGCTGCACATTGTCATTATGCGGCCACATGTCAGATATGCAGTTGCATTATTGGAGGCAGAGTCGGGGCAGATTTGACTTTTTGCCTCTTGAAACCTGTAAAAATATTTTGAAACCCCTCTATTTCTTCTACCACTTTTCTGAAAACATCTCTCTCTCTACCTTCACTTTTTCTCTCTAGCTTTTCTCTCTCTCTTTGTAATGCCCCGATTTCTAAAGGATCTAAATAATAATATAAAAAAAAAAATCGATTCTTTATTTAGTTTCGGGAAAATATAACTTTTAATATTTAAATAAAAACATATATGTAGAAAATTCTTGATTGAATCGATAAAATAGAACGAACCACTCTCCAACAATGCATTTCATTCACTTCATGAAAATCTAGGAATCTCAAACATTTCATATTCAATCACTACGTAGCATGAAGATAAAACATGCAAAAACATCATATTTAACATTGCTTGATTATTCAAATAAAGTGCCATCATTGCTGGGCCGTATGATTTACTATTTCAATTCATTTCTAGTTTTTAACCGTCTTGCATCAGCTTGCTACTGTCTTGCATCAGTTTATGCCCCCAGCATGCATTGTCTTTAAATTGCTTTGATCTGTTTGCCCCAATTTGAACTAAGTAGAGTATTGAATCTATAAGTGTGGAGCTTTGAGTGCTTTAGAGTGAATACCCCTAGAGCTCAGGGTGTGGATGTGAACATTGTTCCATGATCCCAACTGTACTTTTGTAAGCACCGCAACCATGCCCCTAGACTATCGAGCTTTTATGAGTTCCAGTAGTTCTTTGATATAGTGACCTAGGGGTGTAATTTTGGCCAAAAATCAGGTCAGGTCGGGTCAGGCTGGGCCTACTCTCGCGAAATCTTGGCCTAGGCCCAAGGCTAGGCCCTAGGCAAATTCAGGCTTAGGTTGGGGCTTGGGGCAGCCCGATAGTTATTTATTTATTTATTTATTTTCATTTTTTTCATCAAAATAGCTTAAAAATAAGGTTAGGCCTCAGGTGGCTTCAGAGTGGGCTCAGAGCAGGCCGGACTAGAAAACACATGGCCCAAGCCCGGGGGTTCAGATTGGGCTCAAGCCTGGCCTAGCCGGGCTTAGTCGAGCCGTGGGCCATTTTTACACCCCCTATAGTGACCCCTAATCAGGTGATGACTTTTGTATTCCCTAAGGTCTTTCAATTCAAATTCATTGTACTTAAAATGTTCATTTCTACATTCTGCTCTTTGTCATGATTACAGGTTACTTGGATGCCAGAGGTGGTAGACCTCTACGCACCAGCTCATGACATCAGTGACCATAGGATCTTGCTGCAGGGTCCTTTTCTGCTTAGAGTCCTCGTCGTGGTACCTGACGATATGAGGTATGCTAAGGCCTTTTGTCCGGAGGACATTGTTCCAGCGATGGAAGGTACTGATGTGAGATAGCTCTTAGAGGGAGGCGATTGCTTTGAGTTTGTTCGAACCAAGCTGAGAGGTCCTCTAATTGCGCAAGTTGCTCCTGCCATTGTTACTGCTATTGGATGAGGCGAGGTGCCCCAGTTGTGGATCCAAGATTGCCAAAGGTGCCTACTTCAGTCACCATTCAATCTCCCTCTAGCAAGCTTGAGAATGTGGCAATCCCAACGCCATTGACTGTGCCAATGAGGTTGGCGCTCGACATCCATCAGGTAGCACTCGTCTTGCTTCAGTCAATATTTTATTTTCCCTTTGTTCAGTACTCTAAACACTATGCTTTCAATATAGGTTTCCTGGGAGCATGCTGAGGATTGCTACCGAATGATCATCGACTTAATGATACTGGTACATTAGTATGCCTCTGGAGGGCAAGGTCCATCCCCTCAGGTACTACTTGCTTTTCCGCCTCTGAGAATTGCCCCTTGTCTATTTAATACTACTTGATCTCTATACTAACACTTTAATGTCAATCTGTGTTATAAGCTGCACCTAAAGATGGGTCTTCTGGCAGTTAGAGAGCAGCCAAAGTGATTCCTCCTCCTGCCCTGGCTGCTGATATGGAGCAGAAGGATAATGATGATTTGGAGGAGAGCAGCGAGACGGGCTCCAGAGAGGTAAAAGGTGACGAAGAGGATACCCCCAACCCGCACCAAACAGGATGGTGTAGTGATTGGCTAGTAGTCATTGACTACCAAAGGCCTACTAAACGAAAGCAAGTCGAGCTCTTATTATTTGTTTATGTTGAGTCCATTTAAAACATCCCTTCAAAGCAGTGTATATCTATATGAAATGAAAGCATACATCATTATTATCTTACATCATTTCAAGTCTTTAATAATGAAATCGAATACAATACTTATATCACAACTTTTATAAGATCAGCATAAGCACATAAGACCGGCTTCTAACCAACTTCTCTTTATACTTGAACTCTTTGTCACCTACATACATATATATATATATATAAGGGAAATGGTGAGCCATTGCCCAGTTAATAGTAATACAGTAAAAGGGTAAATGAATGAACACCGATAAATTTTATTAAAATCAAGCACAAGCTCATTTTGAACATAATATAACTTGTCAGAACAAAATATGCTTATCTTGCAACATATACATAGTGATGAACATTCTCAAGGCACTTCGAGTCAAGAATTCAAGAGGCCACAATGGGTGGCAAAGAGCTCGGTTAGCTAGAGGTTATTGGCATGATTCCCAATAACAAACTTGTTCCAAGATGTCATCTTAATACATGATACAAAAATATATGATGTTCATTCATAACAAAACAATAACTTAACTTTCATAAACATAGCATAGTTTTGCATTTCAAATCATAATTTTAATGACATAACTTCACTATACTACTACTCACAAATGGCTCCGAGAACGAGGGTGTAACTTCTTCAAAGCTTAACCTACAAAACAAGAGTAAAGCATTGAAATTCCAAACTTATATGTGTACACATAACAAATCAGTTGTCTAATTACTTAGTTAAGTGTTTTCTAACTTCTTTCCAAACTTGATCAAGGCTTGGTCATAACTTAGCTTATAAGGCTCTAGATTAATTAAAGTGTTCTAAGTGGTTTAACGCTTCCTAATTCATATTCAAATTGTTTAGCGTTTAAACTTTAAATTCAAGTGTTAATCATGGTATAGAAGCACCTAGTTCACACGTACAAACTTAACAAATCGAATGCCTAAACTTGACTAAACGTTTCTTAATCTTTTCCTATATGCCACGTGTTATTTTAAGCTTAAGTCAAGTCTTATACAAGCACTAAACAAGTATTGAATGCAAGTATGGAAGGGTCCTAAGCAAACAAGGCTTGAAAAACAAGATTTGGTCTTGGAGCAAGGGTGTCGCACGTGCGGTTATTCCAGTAGCCAAAATGGGTTCTGGAAAGGCTAGCCACATGTGTGGGAATCCCCACCGCACGTGCGGTTCTGGGTAAACTGTACCTGTCCAAAAATTTGCTATAATGCAAAGCTTTCTTCCTCCATTTATTGGATTAGGGCTCATGGAAACTTGATTTAAATCATGCAAACTTGGAAAACATGAAATTATGATCTTTTCAAAGTCAAAAACATCAAAACTTGGCTGAATTTCAAGATTCATATATCAAAATCACAGTTCAAATTAAGAAATCCTTGAACCTAGCTTCTTTTAAATTCTTTTCCAAAACCCTTCTTCCTTTTCTTTAAAACATGAATTCAATTATGCAAAACTCTTGAAAATCAAAAGAATGTATAGAGATAGAGGTTCAAATGCATCAAGGATATCAAAAACTACTTCAAAATGATAGAATTTTAAGTTTAAACCTTTCTCATTCTTTTCATCATTTCCTCATTTTAAAACCAAATTAATCATAACTTTTTTTGATCTTGGATGCTAAGAAGGTCTATTACAAGGATTAGGATAGAAATCTTACCTTAGATTTGCTAAAAGATGAGTTTTGGTACAATTTTCCGTGAGTTCTTCCTTTTCCTCCTCCTTTCTCTCTTTTCTCCTCTTTTCTCTCTTTCTCTAGCTTTCTAGGCTACAGTAGATTTCTTCTTCTCTTGTTTGGCTTGGTTTGGGCTTTTATTCGGTGAGGTGGGGCAAAAGGGAGGTGTATGCATTATTTATTTGTATAACTCACCAATTTATCTAATCTTATTTACTTAACTTAGTTAATCAATTTTAGTTACAATTAATCAAGGTTAGCCTTTAATTAGTTAAGGTTTAATTTAATCTTACTTAGCTTAGTTAATCTCAATTAGGATTCACTAATCCTACTTAATTAACACTAATCCTAATTAACAAAATGTCATATAGTATTAAATCGACAAGCATATTAGTCTAAGATCTTTAAGCTTCTCAATTAGTGCATAAGCACATCCTAGCATTTGTAAATCTAAGCTCAAGGCATCCCCTAACTCTCAATAATAAATATTTCTAATTTTGGGTTTTTTATCGAAACGTATTTCTATTTCCAAATTGTCTTATTTATTAATCACAAGGATTCCTAAGTTCTTTCTTCTTTAACATTCCTTCTTCAAGGCTTTCTAGCTATTTGCTTTTATACTTTATTTTAAATATTCAACATAACGGATTGGTTGGTTTGACTCAGGGTATTTAAGGATGGGTAGTAATATAATTATGGCATGTGGCATTTTTTGGAGTGTCACAGAGGAGGGCTTTGATGATGAAAGTAATAGTAGTGACTCAGACGATGAGAGCTAGGGGCAACTCTACAGCCACCATTGGGTGTTCAATTGAACACCATGAAATTTTTTATTTTATTTTATACATATATATAGTTCAGTCCAAAACTTTATGTTGAACACCCTAACCCATCTTCCTAAACACCTAACTCAGTCGAACACCTAATCCAACCCAATCCAACCCAACCCATAACTCTTTAATCAATATATATGTTTTGTGAAGTGAATACACAGCATGTTTTGGAGTTTTGCTTCCACAGCCTGTACAAAGTACCTCTTTGACAAAATTGTGTAATTTTGCAATTCCCAACAAGTATACAACTTGAATATTAATGTTGATCAATTGTTTTATAGCTTATCTTAATTTAAATTAAATGAGCTTTCTTCATTTTTTTTTTTTAAATCATGCTAGCGATAAAAACAAAATATATTTATGTAAATTTTTGTATCTACATTTTATTTTTTGAAACAATGAAATTAATATATTGCAATTTTATTTATTTGTGTGTGATTTGAAAAGTTTAAAAAAATTAAATTTTTGAATGTTTATCCTAAAAACAATTATTGAGGTATCCTTGAAAAAAAATTCTGGACTCGCCACTGATGGGAGATCCACTGCGTTTTTACGTTGCCTTTTGTGAAACAAGAAGTTTGTCAAAAAGGAAGCTTTGAGATCTTCGTGTTTTCCCTATATATTGAGCGTATATTCACTCATTCCAATGCACAAAACACCTCCTTGAGCATTAGGTTAGCCCTGAAAGTTCTCTTTCTGTTTTCTCCTCTTCATGGTGATGTCTTCACGTGGCGGTTTGACGACTTAGATGAGTAGCCTTGATGGTGTTGAGTGTATTAACTTCAAGAACTATAGGTTGAACACCTTGTTTTCCCTGAGTACAGTGCATCTTATTGGCCCTTTTTTCGTGTGAGCGTTCATAGGACCCAAGCATTCATGTATTTTGATTTGGGCATCAAGAGCTTTGCCCAACCTTCGAAGAATTCCAGACATTGATGGATTGTCCACCATGTACTGATGTGGTACAACCAGTGCCATTGGTTGGCTTTGCAAAAGTGCTAGTGGAGATCCTATGCCACAATGAATTGTCCATTATCAACTTGGTCGATAAATTTGTTCACAAGAGGGGTTGAAGTGACTTGAAATACCAACGGAATAGGCAAAATGCCTAATATATATATGCTTGTTGGCTCAGTTTCTGCTACTGCCTGGCAATGCAGTAGTGAGCCCAATTTTGGTGGAGGTTACCAAGCAAGTTAAGGAAGGTAGGAGCTTCATCGATTGGGTTGTGGCAGAGACCTTGATGGGTTTAGAGAAGGTTCATGATGGAGAAACCGCTCACTTTGCCGATAGCCTTTTGCTACTTCAAGTACATTTGTAACTTACCTTTTCCTTTCAGCTCACACCTCTCTATTCTTTTATCTCTCTTTTATTTTGCACGCCCCTAACTCACTTTTTCATCTCAACTTACACCTCTCTATTAATTAATCTCTTTTTTGTTTTGCTCTCCCCAGATATGGCTCATGGATAAGTTGATGGTGAGAAAGGCTCCGACTCAATACTTAGTGAATTCTTATCACGCTTAGCACCAAATAGTGAATCTGACCACAATTGCAGGCTGGCATGACTGGATGTGCAATAGAACCGATAGAGACATTGTTTGGCGTTGCCTCTGGTTGATGCTCCCTACAATGACTTGTGTTATGCTCCATTTTTCTGGTGTGGAGTTAATGGGATTGACCCATGTTGCTTACTACTTCCCCAATAGAATTCTTCGGCAACTTGGTCAAAAGCAAGTGATCCCCTCTAACATTAGGTCATATCCTCTGTCCTTCGCATTCTGGGCTCCGCATTTGAAGGCAAAGTACAAAGCTTGGTAATCAAGGGAATTCTTGGCAGCAACAGACACTTTCAGTCACAGATTCCCCAACAAGTATATCTAGTGGTTTATTGAAGAACATTCAGTGGAACGAGTTATTCAACCAAAAAGCAAACAAAAGACAAAGGACCTGACTTTGACTCCACTCAGTGGTGCCCCTAGTTTAGCATTTCATCTCCCCCCCCCCCCCCCCCCCCCCCCCTCATGTATTTTTTAGTTTTCAGAACTTTCATGAAGTAGGAATTAATTGGACATGCTTTTGATGTTATGTTATGTTTTGAGATTTATATGAATAAAATAAGGCATTATGAATTACTCATGTTTTAAAATGTGAATGGTCAAATTGAAAGTAAAACGAACTCACTCATCTTTATTAAAAATACTCAATAAAACCTTATAATGAATCCACAATCAAACATAATTTGAAATCGAACCCCATGAGTTGTACAACTAGAACCCCTCAATGTTGAAACTCGACTCAAGAACACCATAATTATGAACAAGTGCAAGGGTTGAATGACCATGTAAGATTGGATGAGATAGGGCCGAACTTCAGTGTAAAGTTGTCTACGTATCCCAAGGACAGGAATCAGGCCGTACGAAATTCATGGTAAGGGTTCACTTGGGAGTTAATTCTCTCCTCTAGTGCTCTAATTTTTTGCAAATGTCACCATTTTGGGTTTTTGACCTTGCAAGACCTTTCTTTGGCACTTCCCATTTTCATTGCTCTAACTTTTGCTAAGATAGTCCATTCAGGATTTCGGCCCAGCGAGCTCTCTCAAAGATAATACTTCTTCAATTTGTACAAGTTAATAAGTTGTGTGAATTCTATCACATCCAAATCAATGAGAATGATTGCTCCCCGACATGATGGTCTTGATGATGTATGGTTCCATCCAATTTGGTTTAAACTTGCCCTATGATCATGAATCAGTTCTTCTTAGGCACAAGGTCTCCTTTTAAATTTCATGCTTTCACCTTCTTGTTGAATGCTCGGGCAATCCGATTCCGATATCCCTGAACATGGGTACAAGGCCTAAAGTCTCCTCTCATCAAACATCATCAACTCCTCAAAACTGCTCTTCTGCCAATTAGTCTCTTTACAATGAAATTAGGTTTGAAGCTATGCTTTCAATCGAAACTGCACCACGATTTCAAAAGTGACATATTTTCCTAAATAGTTGTAGTTTTTTTTTTTTCTCTCTCAATTGAAAAAAAAAATAAAAAAAATCCTTGGACCTTATTCTTGAATTAGACTTAGCGCATAGGAGTGAGCATGGTTTGAATTGGTTCAGTTTAGTCGTAAATCAAGACCAATAGATTACCTATAGTTCCATCAAATTTAGAACCAAACTAGTCCATGAAAATCTTGGAACCAATTTGAACCGAACCACTAAATCATGGTTCAGTTCGGTTTGGAACCATGGATTTAAAAATATTATCATTAGTCACAAAGTGATCACAAAATATTGGCCCTGTTTGGTAGGGCTTATTTCCAGTTTATTTCAACTTTTAGCTTAATTTAAGCTATTTTAATGTGTTTGGTTCAGCTTAACAATATACCTTATAGCTTTTAATAAGTCAAAAATCAACTTATTCCTTGAGTGGGAGAGGAAAAACTTAATTTATAAGTCAAAAATCAGCTTATGTTCACAGTTATAAGCTATAAGCTATTAAGGTAAAAGCTATAATCACTTTCCCACAGCTCTACCAAACGGGGCCATTATTCACAACTTAAGAATTATTTACATAGTTCTATCACGATACAAAAATATACTTATAATAGTAGAGAACTATAATATATATATATATATATATATTTGATACAAATAAAATATTTTAATATTTACATTCGTTAACAAATTATATTAATAATCTACACAGTCTGGTAAGGCTGCAAACGAGCCGAGGTAAGCTGAACTTTGCTGAGTTCAAGCTTGACTTGTTTGCTTATGGAGCTCGTTTATTGAGTTTAAACTCGGCTCGATAACTAACTAGACTTGAACTTGGCTCGACTCATTAATATTAACAAAACTCGAATTCGGCTCGGCTCGGCTCGATAAGATTTTTTTTATTATTTATATTATTTAATACATGAATAATGTATTCATGCAATTATATATATATATATGTATATTATTTAATATATAAATAATATATTTATTATATAATTTAAATAAAAATAAACGAGTCGAGCTTATTCGAACTCAAACTTAACTCATTTATTAAACGAGCCTAATATTCGAGTAGAGCTCAGCTCATTTAACAAGCCGAGTCGAGCTAGCTCGCGAACAGTTCGGTTCAGTTATAGCCCTAATTCCAACTGGATTCACAGCTATAAAACTACAGACCGAATTGTGAAGTACGATTCGCCTATTTCAAAAACCAAAACCAAACCGTACATTAAAAAAACGAAACTAAACCGTGCAATTTGGTTTGGACCAGACCGGTTTACAATTTTTTTGGGTTTGTATGCTCCGCCCTATAGCGCAACAGCCTCAAGTTGCCATTGGAAATAAGTTGCCCCACCAAGCCAATGGATTGCAAAGTGCGTTTGGATGAGCATATTAGATGGCATGGAGAATTTCTCTAAGCACTTAATCTTGAAATCAACATCTCATATGTTCTCATCCACTGTTGCTCAACAAAGGTAAGTAGACTTGTGGAGATGCCTAATTGGCTTGAGTGTCACCTCACGAGACTAATAGGTGTCCCAAGTTCATGGAGATGATTATGTGGTGATGAGGTTATGGCAATGACATGTCATGCCACGGTGCCACTTAGAAGATTATAATCTTTCTAAACTTCTCCAAAAGGTATAAAAGATTTTGCGGCAAATAAATTTAACTCTGAGTGAAACCGTATCTGAAATTCATCTAAACAAACAATGCGTGCATACCTAAACACTAGCCAAGTAACAAAGGCCGATAATAAACTCAAAACTAATTTTTTTAGCCCAAGCATACATATGATTTGGTCCCAAAATGAGTCAAAACAATTGACAATGTGGTTTTCATGCGCCATTGAAAATACTTCCAGAAATCACAATTGTGCCATCCCCTAGCCTCCATTATGAACATGTAGAGAAAGGCCTTTCAAGGGAAGAAGCATATACTAAAGCTGAAACTGTAACATTACACAGATTTTTGCAAATTTTTCACAAGATTCACAGTAAGAGGAAATAACCAAAAATAAATAAATAAAGAACGAATTTGAGAACTATTCCTAACCCTCTACATCATGTTCTACCCCAAATGTCAATCTCAAATGTTTAATTCCTGCATAACTAGTTTGATCTACTACTTTTGGTGCTCCCATTTGAATAAACCAAATTCGTTGCAGCTCTCTACAGCATTCTCATCAGTGGAATCTGACCCGCTTCCAAGTGTTTCATCTGAAGTATCATCTGGAAGGAGTTGTATCCTGTCCGCATGCTTGATCATCCAATCAGTAAACTCTGGGGAGGATGCCAACTCTGCCACAGCTTCCCGGGTTGATTCCTTTGTGAAAGTCTCCCACTCTTTTTTCGACATCTTCCTTCTAGTGGGTGTTTCGTGGAAGGTTGAATAGTAATCCTGCTGATTTCTTGTCACCCTATCAGTGGGTGAAGATATCAAACCTGCAACACCAAGAAACAAGCAAATTTAAACCTTGCCATGTGTGCAAAATATACAATAGCACCATTGTATATATAGAAATCTTCATGAAGAATGCATCAGCATGGATCATCCTCTACAAGATTGATCTTCCCAGCTTCTTTTTATTTTTATTTTTGTATTATTATTATTATCTTTTTATTCTCATTACAGCTTCATTGTGAAATCCAAGCCATAAAGCGTGAACAATAATTCATCATTCTTGTCATAGGAGTTGTGTCTGTTTGACGCTAAAATAGGCAACACGTGCCAATTAATGTCTGGAACACGAGCATTACATGTCTAAGATATTTCAAAAGAAAATATTTACCATGAAAAAGAATATAGTTCTAAGGAAACAAACTAGTGGCAGCAAAATTTCTGAAAATCACGTTCCAATGTTTGTTGACCTTTAATTTCCAATTATGCAATTATTAACAAACAAATCTAAATAAATTAATAAAATTTATTGATTTCTCCAACATGAAATAATATATTTTAAGTTAATGACATGTCCCCAGAGCATTTATATCCTGTTTTAAAAAAATTTACATGTTGATGCATCTATGTTGTCATGTCCATGTCCATGCTCCATAAAAACCATAAACCATAAACCTCAATAGGGTATTACCAAAGGAAATTTGGGGGTTTATTTATGCGACAGACCATCAAAAAGTCTATCAAATTGCATGCCTACTTTTTACCATTAGAGTACAGAGAAGATTGTGTTTCCTAGATTCTTTGCTGAATCATTTAAAATTGCGATAAGTAGTCCAAATACACAGTTTTAGAGAATACCAAATGAACCCTAAAGAGTTGGCTCAACTACACCTTTCTGAGGTAGGACAACCAAAAATCATCTTGAGCAATCCTAACAACAGAAAGCCAATGAATCCATTCCTCCACTCTCTCCACCTTGTCTAAGCCATCTGTCTGTCTTCTCTCTAAATTTTTTCTTTAAGCCTTCTCTTAATCTTTCTAAATTGTCTATATCCCTGTCTCTACATCTTTCTGTTTTTTCTCACTAGAAGATCTCTCTCCTTCTACAACTCTGCCTACACTTTTCCTCTCTAATAATAGATAACTATCGTCCACCCTACATCTCAACTTTCCCTCCACCCCTCTCTAACCAAACCAAAACCACCACCCAAGTGATAAAACTGTACACCACCTGATGTAGCACCAAAAAAATATAAAGAGAAGAATTAAGAAACTGGGAATCACAATCCCAAATAGTATCTCAATAATCAATAGTCAAATCCCTATCACTACTCTTCTTTCCCTTTCTCAATCTAACCAAACCCCATTGTAATCTCTCTCTCTCTCTCTAAACACATACTCTTTATTTGAAGAGAGATTTCTAGTGATGGAAATAACAACTTATGCTAGGGGAAGAAATTACAGACGGATGAAGCGGTCCATAATATTAAGGGAAAATTAGAGCAAAACAAAAGGTTGTATATTGTAAACTTTTTTAGAGATTGTATAAAGAGAGACACATTAAGAAGAGAAAATGAAGGGCATAACAAAAATGCATACCTTTAACAGGAGAGTCAGACCAAGCAGATGGACTCCTTGGGCTGTTCCATTGTGTTCCTCGTGGGCCGACTTTCCTTGACATACTAAGAAATTCAGCATGATTTTTTTTTGCAGTTGCCCATCCTCCACTCTGCCAAGGACTCCCATTTCCCGAATACCTTGAATTCTTATAAGGAATCATAGTTCTACATACAAATAATTATTGAAGATCTCATCAATACAAAATAAATGTAAGGTATCGAAATCCATTCTATCAACTGAGCATCCTATCTTACAAAATGCAGAGACAAAAATACATACATCATTCATAGCACATAGCTTTAGACAAGGCAACAAAACCAACCAATTTGTTTATCCATCGAAGCACTGATATGCGACATATGACATGATTAGAACACAACACTGACAAGCTGACATGTCAATTATTTAAAAATGCACAACACGAAAAATATGGCATAAAAATATTTTTTCATTTCATTTATAATAAAACGATGGGCATTAAGTGAATGCCACTCGTGTACAAAAGAGAAGCAGCAAAAAACCTCCATATCCCCACAAGAATCAAAAGGCTCTACAAAACCTAAGAATTAGTCAAGAAAAGGGTTACTCCTGACTTCCAACTATACAAAAAAACTAGTATAAATATGTATTAGTCTATACAAAGAACCTCTATATATTCTTTTTAACCAAATGATCCACAATTCCACATAATGCATAACGGAATCAAAACCCACACTTTCTTCCTCCCCTTCCCTACTAGAGCCCCTTGCTAACCATGAAAAAGCTCCACCACTCCCATAGGGAAAAGCCACTCTATACTAAACCAAGAAAGATCTGGAGTCCATAACACACGGCCAACTTGGTAATGAAAAGCTGATGATTCACCAATTCGCTATCATGTAGGGGTGTTCACAGGTCGGTCGAGGTTGGGTTCACCCCTAGCCCGCCCACCGAATTGAACATGGCGGGTTGGAATACTGATCACCCGTCACCGACCGTTATAGTGTTCGAAATTGACCAAGCCAAACCATTCGGTTTGGCGGTCAGATCGGATGGTGATTCACAGAGTTTTTCCCTCTCTTTTAGCCTCTCTTAGCAAACAAGCAAACAGCTTCATGAAGCTTCAACTTCAACTTCATGACTCTCCACCATAATTTTCCTAAGATGATCATGTTTGGAAAAATAGAGACCCTATCCCGAAGAGGATTTTAAGTATCTAAGGATGTGCATTACTGCAGCCATGCGTGTCTCATGAGGAGCATACATGAACTAGCTGGCCACACTAACTGCAACGGCAATGTCAAGACGAGAATGAGATAAGTAAATGAGTTTGCCCACTAGTCTTTGATAACTCCCCCTGTCAATAATAACTACCCTACTATCATCACTAAGTTTCTGGTTTGGCTTCAGTGGTGTATCACAAGCTTCACTCCCAAGCATTCTAGTTTCTTTCAACAGGTCAAGAACATATTTCCTTAAATAGATGAAAATTCCATCCTTGGACCAGGCAACCTCAATACCTAAGAAATACTTCAAATTCCCCAAGGCTTTCATTTCAAACTTGCTTGCCAAATATTTCTTCGACCGGGGTATTTCCTCACTATCATCTCCTGCAAGCACTATGTCATCCACATAAACAATGAGAGTTATAGTCTTACCATGTGAGAAATGTTTCACAAACAAAGTGTGATCAACTTGACTCTATTTAAAGCCATATTTGAGTATAGCCCGAGTGAATCTCTCAAATCAAGCCATTGGAGACTGTTTGAAACCATATAATGACTTCCAAAACCTGCATACTTTACCCTTTGTTTGATGGTCCTCAAAGCTAGGAGGAATGTCCATATACACGTCTTCTTCTAGATCACCATGTAAGAAAGTATTTTTTACATCAAACTGATAAAGTAGCCAATCCAGACTAGTTGCAAGAGAGAGAAGTACTCTGACTAAATTCATCTTAGCCACTGGTGCAAAGATCTCTTGATAGTCTACTCCATAAGTTTGAGTAAAGCCCTTTGCCACAAGTTGAGCTTTGTAACGCTCAATTGAACCATCTGCTTTGCTTCACAGTATACACCCATTTGCATCCCATTGGTCTTTTGCCCTTAGATAACTCAGTTAATTTCCAAGTGCCATTCTTACGAAAGTGCTTTCATTTTTTCTATCATGGCATGTTTCCACTCAGGGGTAGCAAGAGCATCCTGAAAATGATTGGGTATACTAACAGAAGAAACTTTGGACACAAAGGCTCTATAAGAAGGAGACAAATTAGAGTAGGACACAAAGTTAGAAATAGGATGCTCAATACAGGATCTCACATCCTTTTGTTGAGCAATAGGAATATCAAGATCACTCAAGAGGAATAAGAGTTTCAGAGTTACTTGGACTCTAATCAAAAGAAGAAGACATCAGTGGAGGATCACAAGTGGTCTTTTGTATCCAAATAACTTTTTGTCTTCCTTTGTCCCTGCATAGTCTTTTCCCTCATTCAATTCATTAGATTTTGTATTTCCACCACTAGTAGCAAGTTCACCAAGGTTCCTCCTGAAGGGAGGACTAGGACACCGCAGAGGACAAGAAATAGGATTGTGACTCAAAGAATATGACATCCATTGATACAAACCATTTACGAGATGGAGGATTGTAACACTTATAACCTTTTTGAGTAGGAGAGTAACCTAGAAAGACACTTCTGAGAGCGGGATCAAATTTAGCATGAGAAAGAGCATGATTTTGGGCAAAACAAACACAACCAAAGACAATAGAGAACATAGAATCAGAACCTAAGAAAGCCCAGAGGGGAGATTTTTTGTGCAACACTTGGGTTGGGAGACGGTTGATGAGGTAGGTAGCAGTCAGAACTGCTTCCCCTAGTAAGACCAAGGCACATGTATAGAAAAAAATATGCAACGAGCCATATCAAGAAGATGACGATTATTACATTCCGCAACCCCATTTTGTTGAGGGGTGTTGGTGCAAGAAGTGTGATGAATAATGCCATGGGTGGAAAAATAGCTCGCTAGACCGGAATCAATATACTCACCCCCCATTATCAAAATGCAATATTTTGACAACTGCCTCAAATTGAGTATAAATCATTTGATGGAAGTTAAGAAACACAACAAAGATCTCACTTTTGTTTTTCATAAAATACACCCAAGTAGTACGGAAAAATCATCGATAGAAGTAACAAACCATCTATGACCTTTTAAAGACACAACATGAGATGAACCCCAAAGATCATAATGAATTAAGGAAAAATGTACTAAACTTCTATTAAAACTTGGAGCAAAAGAAGCTCTATGTTGACAAGACTCGCAATGAAACTTAGGCATTATTGTTTGTAAAAACATAAGAAAATAAATGCTTAAGTAATAGAAACGATGGGTGCCCAAGATGCTGATGCCACAACTAGAGGTCTTCCTTGGTGGTTGGAAACTTGATGGAATGATGTGCCAACTTGTCCACCTAATCCAGGATATAGAGACCATGTTCTGCTCTACCATTGCCAATTGTCTTCCTCGTGATAAGGTTTTGAAATGATCAGGAAAGAAAGTCACACTATAGTTTAGGTCATGAGTAAGACGACTCAACGATAAAAAATTAACAAAGAAATTGGGAACATGCAAAACAAAAGATAATGGTAGAGGAGTGACATGGATTAAACCTTTTCCAAAAAAAGAAAAAATAGTACTATCAGCAATTCTAACTTTATCCTGACCTGAAGAAGGCTTATATTCCAAGAATAGATCAAAAGACCCAACATATGATCCGAGGCACTAGAATCAATAATCCAAGGTAAAGATTTATGAGATAGAAAAGCACTTGGAGAAGTGACTAAGTTACCTGACTGGGCAAAAGATGAGGAGGATACACCGGATGGAGTAGTAGAAGAACAGCGATCAAGTAGGTGGCACAAAGCATCCTCTAACTCAGAAAAAGAGATAATACCAGGAGTAGCAACTGAAAAGGCATCAAGAGTATCCACTGCACTGGTATGATGTGCACATAGATTAAACCCAGACCGTCTAGAGTGACCCCCACGACTATCATAACGGTCACCACTACGAAGGAACCACATGAAGCTTCCAACAAGTCTTATGGGTATTCCTCGGCCGGCAACAATAATCACAAAACAGTGCATCCTTCTCTGAAGGACTAGGTGAAGTACAAGGCAAACTATTACCATCCCTAGGAGGAGCAGAAACTGAAGCTGAGCACTCTGTAAAGGTAGGTGGCAGCATAGTAGAATGACGACTCTCCTCATTCTTTATATAAGCAAAGCCTTCCTGAAGGGAGGGAAGAACATCCATACCAAGGACACAAATCCTAACAGGATCAAACTCTAAGTTGAGACCTTCCAAAAATTTGAAGAACCTTTCCTGTTTAGTAAACTTCCGATAACCCACGGAATTAGTTGTGCAAACAGGCTTATAATCCTATAGATGATCAAGACGTTTCCAACCATTGTTAAGAAAAGTAAAGTACTGAAGGACAGTTATCTCCCCCTGTACTGAATGCTCAATAGAACGACGCAACT
This sequence comes from Camellia japonica, assembly GCA_030407325.1. Classification (NCBI taxonomy): domain Eukaryota; kingdom Viridiplantae; phylum Streptophyta; class Magnoliopsida; order Ericales; family Theaceae; genus Camellia; species Camellia japonica. The sequence goes on along the minus strand of JAPPVO010000017.1, from coordinate 103,275,726 downwards.
CAAAATTCTATGAGAAATTTCCCTTTCGGGAATAGGTAGCACCCCAAATATCCTAAGCGGTATCTATAGACAAGTAGCCTTCCCCCAATATCGGATACCATGGAATGAATGAGTCATCTCGTAATTAAAGAATTGGTAATCTCCCATTGGTCATAACTAGGATCAATGATGCCTGGTGCCTTGATCCTTCCATCAACATAACCCATCTTCTCTCTACTCTTCAAGAAAAGTGTTAAAACATTGTAACAAAGCAAGATAGTTCTAACCATTAAACATAGGTGGTGACTTTTAGGCTTGGGTTTAGGTTTTCAGATGTAGTAGTCATAATGGGACTCTCCTTTCTAGGCGGCTAAGAAGTAGTGGCGGATTCACTAGTAAGGTCAGCCATTTATAATGTATAAATCGAATAACAACCTACACTAATCACAAATACTGGAAGAGGAAATAAAATCAATTGGACCAAGTAATATCAATCACAGACCATGATAAGAGCATACTAATCAGTCAGAGCTACCTAATGGAGCCATATAATGACCCAAAAAATAAATAAACTAAACGTAAAAAGAACCTCAAATCAAAACAAGGTCTAAGCTATTCTCGAAAAAAGGCAAAACCTTGCTAGATGTGGGAACAATGGTGGAGATGAACCAATCAAAACATGAAGTGGTCGAAGAAGCCTCAGAGTGGTTGTCAGCTGAAGCTGAAATAGGCTGGGAGCCTTTCGGCTTGGCCAAAACAGGCCAAGAAGCTTTCGCCTTGAGCCGAAAAAGGAATAGGGACTGTCGGCTAGTCCTAGGTGCTTACCAGTGACTGTCGCAAGCCCTGGACAGAGGAGAAAGGGCCAAAACATAGTGGGCAGCAGTTGTTGCACTTTAGGAGGAAGGAAGAAGATGAGACAGTGGCTGAGCAAAGAACTAGGGTTTCTGTGCTTTGGCTCTGATACCAAAAAGGATGAAAAAAATGATTTGGCTTACCTATGAATGAGGTAGAGGCCATGTATATATAATAGATTCATGATATAATTTAAGAAACGATATAAATAAGGAAACAATACTAAATCAGTGATTGACACAATCACATATTGGAGGTGTTTGGGAACTTGGTTTTTGGGTTTTTTCTTTTTTGTTTTTTTTTTCACTACAAGACAAATGTTTTACAAAACCAAAAAAAAAACAAATCCAAACAAAATATCACATCAAATCCCATAATCATTTCACTTTTTCTCTCACAAACATCACATCCAACCACAAAAAAACCCAACTATCTTCCCAAACACACAAAAATTTCTCCAATAATATCCTACAACTAAAAAAACCTACAAAAAAACCCACTTCCCAAATACCCATATTATATATATAATACTAAGAATAAAAAGATTCTATGTACTCTAATTTTTATATTCAACAACAGTCAGGTGGTGATGGGTGAAGGTGGAGAATGAGATGGTAACCCTAGAGCTTTGATACCATGTTTGTTTGAGAGAGAACAAAACTTAGGGAATGATGAGACAATCATTCCTTTTTATACTGATAATATGTAGCTTACAATGGAAGCCTTAAGGCACAAATAAGGAAAATACATAATAAGGAAACTACAACTAATGATAGCTAATATAGAATAAGAAATACATAACAACCAATATATTATTCTAACAAGTCCTCATCATCATAGTGGTCAAAGATAGGAGCTCCTCCATATGCACAAACATCAACTTCTTTTTCATATTCATAAACATTAACTTCTTCATAATCCAATGCCCCACTCATTAGTTCATCAAAGATGGAAACGTTTTCATCATATCCTTGTTCCTCATCAAAGGTAGAAACATCTTGATAACAACCTTGTGTTTGATCATAACCTTCTTCCACATCTTCTCCACTAAAGATGAAAGCTCCAACATCAAAGATAGGAACATCCGGATCATAATCTTGTTCTTGATCACTACTTTCTTCCACATCTTCTTGATCATAGCTTGGTTGAACCACCTCATCACTAAAGAGAATTTTATGATGACATCTATCATCAAAAGTCTCTTTCATTTGAACACTAGTTAAGTAACCAACTTGGGCATAGTTATAGGATGGTTTTCCGATTGCAAATTAACTTTGGTATTGATGTTCAGAACTTGAAATGCCCTTCTTTTGTTGCTTCTCAACCAACAAAGATGGCACATGATTAAAATGCAACAAGTGCTCCTTGAGCTTCTTTCTCATCTTCCTCCACTCTCTAACCTTTTCTTAGCCTTTTCTTTGGCTACCAACTTATAATTGTTTCCAACAATCGGAGGCACGAACTTTGAGGCTTTGAGAAATCAATTTCACCTTTCTTGCTTCTGTCACATCATAACACTCCAAATAACTCTCAATTGTATTCAACCATTCTTCAAACACATCCTGATAGTGGCTTCCACGGAATTTAGGAAACACTAAATCCTTGACGGTGTCATTCCACCTAGAATCAAACCTGTGTGAATATGCTTTACGCCTATGTGGAGCACCAAAGGAATCATCACGTTGGTGATCCTTGGAACAATTACTACCTTTGAAAAGAAGTTGCAAGCATTGCACTTTTCCAACCAAGATAGCCAATTGTGAACTCAATTCTTCAATCTCATTCCTTTGATTTTGGTTGCCATTGTTCCTTTCGATTGAGGAATTCATATCGATTTCTTCATCCAAATTTGAAGCATAACACCTACCACGGCCACCTCTACGACCTCGACCTCGTTGAGCCATATGCAAGTAATTCAATATGTAAAGGCATAGCAGAAATTGAATCCAAATCTTATCACAGAAACAGAGATCAGATTTAACTTCCAGATCAAGATTCAACTCCCAGCAGTAACAAATGGACAAAAAAAAAGAAGAAAAAAAAAGAAGAGAATAAAAAAAGGGAATCCAGCAGTATCAAGATCAAGAATCAAATGCCCCAAGATACATAGTCAAGAAGCCAAATCAAGAATTTCAGAATTTGCAAAACTGAAGGCAAAAAAACAGAGAATCACAAGAACCCAGAATATTGAAATCAAATATGGACCCAAGGCAGAAGTCACAAATCTGGAACAAGAGAGTCGAAGGTCAAGGAACCAGATTCAAGCTTCAAGGTGAACTTCGAACCCATCTTGCGAGGACGCCCAGAAGACTGAAATTGCAAGTCACGAATCCTAGTTTCGTGTGCGAAGGTCTCCTTCAATCAGGGCTTGCAAAGACTAAGAACCAGGTCTTCAAAGAAATCATGATGGAAATTTAGGCTCACGATGAGTCGCGATGCTCGAATAAGCCACAAATTTGAATCGCAAGACCCACCTCAGATCGGAATTTAACTTGCAAATAAAATCGCAAGGCTTGAACAGGGAAGTCAAACCAAGAACAACGAAAAATCTCAATCCTAAGTCAAAGTACAAAGTAGGCTCGTCCTCCGAATTCGAATCAAGAACATGAAGCTTCAACGGTGCAGGTTGCAAAATCAAATGTCAAGCTTCAAGAACTTTACTTCAGTGAGAAATCAGATTGTGAATTGAGGCGTTTCCAGAGTTGCAAAACTTTGTGAAGGCCGACGATCTAGGATTTTGAGAATTTGATCCAATCCAAATCAGGTACATAGCGTTCAAGGTGATGAATCACTGAAAGCTGGAAGAATAGGAACTCAGATCCAAGGTTTTGACACCAAAATGATGGAACCAATTTAGGAAAGAGATTTCATTAGAGAGAGAATCCTAAAATGGGTACAAGAGCTCTCAAGCTCTGAAATATTCAATATCAAAATATTATAAACTGAATACTAGAGGGGCCTAACCACCTATTTATAGGATAAAAGACCCAACTAACTCTTATAGTTCTAAAACATAACAACCATACTAATCCTAACTACATCAGAAAGATTAATATTTTTGTGTGAATTTTCATCAGTCATATTCATCTTCGCCAATCACTGCACTTCACCACAAGAGTTCCTGTAGATTTGAAAAATTAATAAAATGGTTGAGAGAGAGACGATGAGATGGTTGACAAAGAAAGGAGACGAGAAGGTGAAAGAAGAATGGATATATGTGTGTGTGTGTGTGGGGAGGGGGGGGGGGGGGGGTAAGAGAGAGAGAGAGAGAGAGATATGAACATGAAAAGATGAGATGGACAGAAGCATTTAATGGGGCAGGTGGAATGAATAGACTTGTCTTGGAAAGAGGAAAATTTTTTGTATTGAGAACATAAGGAACGGATGAAATGGATATTATTGAGGGAAAGTGTACAAGCCTTGCCTTGGGAAGACGAAAGCTCAGGAAAGTGCAAGTCTCTGCAATGGGAAGACAAAATTTAGGCCAAGTTTGGCATCTACTAAATAATACAAAAAGTCAAAAAGTTACTATCCTATTTAAGTCACATCATCTTATTTAAATCACATCACCTCTTTAACACATCACATCAAATCCAACCCAAACCCAACCCATATAAGCCAATAAGTCAAAAAGTGCACTTTTTTAGAACATCCCAAACCAACGCTTAATTTACCAAAGAGATGGCAGCAATCACATGGCTTACAATGATAAATACAGATAATTTGGAAGGGTCGGGTTCGTCAAGTTATCCTCTACCAAATCCGATGTCTAACTGAATTTTACAAAAAATTTAGAAATTTCAACGGTTACTGACTGATGGAATGGCAAAACCGTCTATAATGAGGTCGTGTTGGGCGGGTCGAATCAGGTACGTTGGATAATTCAGGTTTTTGGACACCCTTACTATCCTGTCTGCACAGACCACACCAATTCACAAAACCTTGTTTCCTCCTAACCAAATTATCAATCTTGAGGCTCTTATTCTATGCTGCAAACCATACAACAAAATGCTACCTTGGTGGAGACCATATAATTTTCCAAAGGAATGATGAATTATGCCAACCAACCAACATTGATAAAAGGATTTGACCTAAAAGCAACCCGATTTGGATAAATTCCACCTCAGAGTCATTCCTTGTCCCAAAGCCCAATGTCCTACACAATATTGTAAGATTCCTGAAAGCTTTTCTGTATATTCCGTATATTCCATTGTACCTAATACAAAGATTGCAACCAATATATATAGCAATCCTAACCAATCCTAACCCTAATCTGAAATAGGAAATACAATCAATCTAAGTAACATAATATTCTCACAAATATCTCCATCAAACTCGTCATCTCGACCAACACCCAATCTTGCACATCCCTGTAAAACAAAATATACTAAAAGACTAGAGTTCTCTCTTTCCAAAAATAATTAGCCATTGCAGCAAATTTATCCTCTAACAATCTAAAATCATTTGAAAAACAGTCTCAATTACAGAGTTCCAAAGTGACATAGCCTTAAAGGATACACCCAAAGGCATGCCTAAATACAAAGAAGGAAGGGAAGCAACCCTCCACCCCAAAATAGTTCCTAGAGAGTCCCACCCCTCCAATTAGAACGATCACTGATTCAGCCAAGTTAGCTTTAAGGCAAAAAACAGCCTCAAAGTGCAATAGCACATGATATCCTAACTGCATTGCATCCACTCCACAAAAATAATAGCAACATTTGCATACAAGAAGTGAGATACCACCAACTCCAAACCGTCCATTTGACCCGCCCCTATAGCCCTCCATGAAACCCCCTGCCACTGATTTGTAAATCATGCGACTCAAACATCTCCATAACTAGAATGAACAGCAAACGATAAAAAGCCCCCCCCCCCCCGGGGGATAGATTCAGGAATGGATTGGTGGGGGCCTAAAAAGATAGGAATAGAGCAGATCCACAAGATAATAATAATAAAAAAAACAAATTTGAAAAAAAAATTATTATAATTAATCAGCTCGAGTTGCAATAAGTTTTGAATTACTCAAATAATATTAATAACATGCTATTAAAATTCATTACTTAATTCTATAATTTTGTGTATAATTAAATTGATAGTGTGTAAATTTATGAAGATATATTGAACAAATAATGGTATGATAAACATTTATTTGTCATGACTCATTTTGGAAGTTGGGATCCTATTGTGCCTTGAGCCAGAGTAAGAGGTGCTATCCCCTTCATTTGGGTTCACTCCGAACACATCCTTATGATCTGAATGTTGAATAGATTACTCATGTAGAAAATCAAGTTCATTAGATATCGGTAACCACATGATCGGTTTATATTTGTCTTCAGAAAAAAAACAGCGAATGTTATTTTAAATATATAAACCATCCACTCATTTAAGAGAAATATGAACCAATTATATGACTAGTGGCCCAAGTAAAAAAATAAAAGCCAAATTTAGAGTTAATTTCTATTGGCTCCATCACCTATATAGACACCCTCCCATTCATCTTAATGGGAAAACGAAGTCCTAACATCCAAACTCTGTGCCTCACTAAACACCCCTATACACTAAGCTCTAAATTACAAAAAATTCAGAAATCCCAAGGTCGGTTCTGAAGCATTAAAGAGTACGAAGTGAAGAAACAAAGACAAAAAAGGCTTAAAAACCCAAGGAGAACACCCGGGGGGCTCTACCCTTCGATTTTCTTTCAATTTGTTTGGTTTTAACTTTCAAACCAGAGGTGAGTAAGTTTCTAGCCGCTGTTTAGCAGTGTTTTGATCACGAGTTTTATATTTGACATTGGGTAGTCAAGTTCTCATGCATATCTCTTGATTTTAACACTTTGTCATGTCACATTTTACTCATCTTCTATTTGTTCACTTTGCATCTACAGTTTCACAATATATCATATTTTTAGTGTGCTTAAGGCCCAGATTAGCCATTGTTTATACATGCTTGAGTCTGTTCCTCAGTTTGTTTATTTGATTTATACATGAAAAATGAGAGTTTGGTTAGAATCTGTTAGAATTATTCTATTATGTGTTTTCTTATTTAGATTATATGTTTGATTCCTTATTCAGTCCCTTAGGATTTCCTTTCCTTGTAATCTTCTTGGATTAATTAATATAAAAGGGTGTGATATCATTATCAACCCTAAGTTTTGATTTCTCCTAAAACAAACATGGTATCAAAGCCATAGAGCTTTTACCTCACTGCCCATCCCTCCAACAGTCACCTATCATCATCTGATAGCCACCCACGTCCGGCCAACTGCTCCACAGGTCTTGTCGATCCTCCTTCAGTCTTTCTAGAGCAAGCAGAAAGCCCCTCTGGCCCTTTTGGCCCTCCTGGATCCTGAAGTCTGCCTAGGGCAAGCCAACAGCCCCTCTGGTTGTTCCGCTCTCCTGCTTCACCACCTAGTGCCAAAAAAGCCATTCTATGGTTTGAGAGTCCTTGTCTGGTATTTGTCTCTCACCCGTTGCAATCGTTGTTGGTCTAGGACTCCTAAAATATCTGTTCTGATTGACCCACAAGTTTTTGAGCGATTTTTTGTTTTTTTTTTCTTTTTCTTTTTCTTTTCAGTCAATATAGGGCGCTATTACTAGGTGTTGAATGCCTTTACCTCTCCCTCCATGATTTGTGATTCATTTTAGGTGGCTTGATCCCAGTTATTTGTTTTTAGTAGCAGTGATTATTGCAGGGTGTTGTTTAGACAGTAGCATTCTTAGATGGCGGAAATTACCAATGAATCCACCATTAGTTCCCAACCACCTATAAGGGTGAGTCCCATCATGACTACTACATTTGAAAACCTCTACCTTAGCCTTAAAATCACCATCTCTCTATTTAATGGTCAAAACTATCTTGCTTGGTCACAGATAACACTTTTTTAAAGAGTTGATGCGTTTTGTTGATCGGAGAATCACATCACCTGGCATCACTGATCTTGGTTATGATCAATGGGAAATTACTAATTCTCTGATTATGGGGTGGCTCATCCACTCAATGGTACCGGATATTGGTGAGGGTTACTTATCTATGGATACAACAAATGACATTTGGGATGTTGTGGCTGCTAAGTATTCCCGAAAAGGGAATTTTTCATTGACCTTTGAGTTACGCCGCTGAATTGAGCGCACAGTACAGGGCGAGATGACCATCCTTCAGTACTTTACGTTCCTCAGTAAAGGCTGGAAATATCTGGATCATCTTCAAGACTCAAAACCAATCTGCCTAACCGATTCTGTGGGGTACCGCAGGTTTGTTGAGCAGGAGAGGGTATTCAAATTCCTAAGGGTCTCAATGTGGGGTTTGATCATGTTCGAAGTCGTGTACTTGGTATGGATGTTCTCTCTTCCCTTTAGGAAGGGTTTGTTTATGTTTAGAATGAGTAGAGTCGCTGCTCAGCTATGTTTCTTTCTGCCTCCACAAAGCGCTCAGCCTTAGTCTTTGTCCTTTCTAGAGATGGAGTCCTTCTGAGAAGGATACGTTGTTCTGTGACTACTTTCATCGGCCTAGACACACTCGTGAGAAATATTGGAAGCTTCATGGTACTCCATCTGGGGGTCGTAATGACCGCGCTAGTAGTCGAGGGGGTCGATCTGGACAGTCTAGAGGACGTGGGTCTAATCCACGTGCTCATTATTCTATTGCAGTTAATACATATAACTCTGCTCCAGCTATCCTGTCTACTGATGTTGGGTCTGGTATGTCTTCTTTTGAGTTTGAGGATGCTCTACATCACTTGCTAGACTGCCGTGCTTCCACCAATGCATCTTCCTCTTTGTTTGCCCGTTTAGGTAACTTAGCATTTTCTCCTAGTGTTTTCCTATCTCATAAGTCTTTACCATAGATTATTGATTTTGGTGCCTCAGATCATATGTCTAGGTCATCTGATCTTTTCTCGAACTATAAGCCTACTTCCGGTCAACATAAAATTAAGATTGCAGATGGTACTATTTCTTCTGTTTCGGCGAAAGGTTTAATCCGTGCCACTCTTTCTATACATTTGTCATCCGTTTTACATGTTCCAAATTTCTCTATTAATCTTTTATCATTAAGTTGTCTTACTCAGGATTTGAGTTGCCTTAGGTTTCTAGTCTCTGTTTTCCATTTCCCCTAAAATCTTTGGCTGTATCTGTTTTGTCCAGAATCATTCCCCTACCTGGGGTAAGTTACATCCTCGCTCTCTCAAGTGTGTTTTCCTGGGGTACTCGCCCACTCAAAAGAGGTATAAGTGTTGTCATCCTCTATCTCATAAGTGGCTTGTCTCCATGGATGTCACTTTCTTCGAGTCACAATCCTACTTCTTATCCTGTCCAATGTCCTAGTCATCCCTTCAGGGAGAGCCTTGGTATGAAGAGATTCCTATTGTTCTTGTTGCTCTTGGATCATTACAAGTGGTGCAGACTGATTAGGGTGACCCAAATGTTATCAAGGACAAGGAAGGGCAAGTCTTTGTCAGGAACAAAGAAAGGCAGAAAGTTACTTGGATGCAAGAGACCAGTTCTAATCAACCATTGCTCTCTCTTTCTCTTTGATGAGAGTCCAGATAATCCTCGTGTTCCCCTTGATTCCACTGATATTACTATTCCTGAGCCTACTGATCTTGATATATCTATTGCCAAACGAAAGGGAGTGAGATCTTGTACTCATCATCCAATCTCTAACTATGTGTCCCATTTTCATTTGTCTTCCTCGTATAAAGCCTCTGTGTCAAAAATTTCCTCTGTTAGTATACCTAATCATTTTCAGGATGATCTTATTATCTCTGAGTGGAAACTTGCCATGGTACTGGAAATGAAAGCATTTCGTAAGAATGACACTTGGGATTTGACTAAATAGGACTGATAAACAAACATGACCTAAGGGTAACGTGTGTCGACTTTGGAAGTCATAATATGGTCTCAAACGGTCCCGTAGGGCTTGGTTTGAGAGGTTCACTCAAGCGATGTTGAAATATGGCTTCATACAGAGTCAGGCTGATCATACTTTATTTGTTAAGCATTTCTTTCATAGTAAGGCTACCGCTCTCATTGCATACGTGGATGACATAGTGCTTATAGGAGATGACGTTGAGGAAATCCCTTTACTGAAGAAGTATTTGACAAGTGAGTTTGAAATCAAATACTTGGGGAACCTGAAGTACTTTTTGGGAATTGAGGTGGCTAGGTCCAAAGATAAGATTTTCATTTGTCAGAGAAAATATATCCTTGACCTGTTGAAAGAAACCGGGATGCTTGAAAGCAAAGCCTATGACACACCACTGGAGCCTAATCAGAAACTTAGTGATGATAGTGGGGGAGCAGTTGTTGATAGGGAGAGTTATCAAAGACTAGTGGGCAAGTTCATTTACTTATCCCATTCTCGTCCTGATATTGCTATTGTCATTAGTGTGGTTAGCCACTTTATGCATACTCCTCGTGAAATACACTTGGATGCAATTATGGAAAATCTTAAGATACTTAAAATCTTCTCCTGGAAAAGGTCTTTATTTTTTCAGACATGATCATCTTAGTGTGAAAGCTTATACAGATGCAAATTGAGCAGGATCAGTAACTGATAGGAGGTCCGCTTCAGGGTATTGTACCTCTGTTGGCGGCAATTTGGTTACTTGGAGAAGTAAGAAACAAAATGTGCTTGCTAGATCTAGTGCAAAAGCTGAGTTTAGAGTTATGGCACAAGGTGTGTGTGAGCTCGTGGATTAAGTTGTCATTGAGTGATCTGGGAATTGGCCAGACAGACTCCATGCGGCTATATTATAATAATAAGACTGCCATCAACATAGCTCACAATCTGGTTCAACATGACAGGACAAAGCATGTTGAAATTGACCGTCACTTCATCAAAGGGAAGCTCACAAGCGGCACAATATGTGCACCATTTGTGAAATCTAGTGAACAACTTACGGATATCCTCACCAAGGGAGTTGGAAGTAAACCGTTTCATAAGATTCTTGGCAAGCTGGGCATAAGAGATATCTTTGCACTAGCTTGAGGGGGAGTGTTAGAATATATGTTAGAATTATTCTATTATGTGTTTCCTTATTTAGATTATATGTTTGATTCCTTATTCAGTGCCTTAGGATTTCCTTTCCTTGTAATCTTTTTGGATTAATTAATATAAAAGGGTGTGATATCATTATCAACCATAAGTTTTGATTTCTCCTAAAACAAACAGTTTGTTGCATATTTGGCATGCATAGTATACTTTGAGCCTCTAGGTTCATAAAGTGTATGTTAGCATTAGTAGTGGCATCAAGGGATCATATGTATAAATCAAATAAAAAAAAGTGTATGTTATTAGTAGTGGCATTTAGCCTTGGCACGCCTTTTACAACACTATCCTGAGAAACAACATGCATGTCATCGTTGTGTCTAGAGTGTGTCCTACAGAAAAAAATGGATGTATGACTGCGTGTCTAACACGGGTCTCTTGGTTCTTCCTAGATGTCCATCAACCATGATTTGTACGAAAGGGTTCGTGCCACGAAATGCGATGAACATTAAAACCATCCCTTCAATCAATATTTATAACCATTATTATATTCAACAAGCAGACCATCCATATTGAATAATATAAATAGATGTCTAGTTAATTGACTCAAACATCAAAATTAAACAACTCAATTATACAGCACTGAATAAATTGAATGAAGTGCTATTTATGTGACAATTTATTTGGTAAAAGAATTACAAGTCAACTAGCATGATGCAAGGCAAAAGGGTAAGAAAGCCATAGTACAAGGAACTTACTTTGGACCATTCCACTTGAACAAAGTGATAAACAAGTAGATTGCCAAACAAGAAACCAATGCTCCCATTGCTAGAGGAGCATCAAGAGTACTCTGACAGAAAATAAGAATTAGAGATTTAGACGCATTGCAAAATTGTAAACGTGGAAAGAAATTGCAAGGATGCAAACCAAATTGAATGTGATGTGTGACATCCATTGGATCCAGTGATACACTACTGTAACATTATCACATTATTTTCTATCTTGCATAATAGACCACCTGGAAAATAAATGCGGCTGCAATGACACGCATGGCCCATTTCACAAATTGAGCTATGCCAACGTCTACACTTCCATCTTCTGAAATAACAAATTTCCGCACAATCCAATATCCTAGAGCAGCTCCTGCAAGGACAATCCCAAGTAGTACAAATACAGACACCTGAACCCAAAAACAATGTTAATAGTTTGGACAAATGAATGAGGTATAAGTTGAAAACCAGATGTACTCAAAGAAACAATGTAAGGTTATATAGTTGTTTAAGCTCCAACTATGCTATTGTCATACAAATGAAGATATCCATTTATTCTATGGCTTTGATTTAATGATATTCATTGGGCTTTAGCTCAAGCCTCGTCCCTATACGTATGTAGGGTTAAAAGGTGGATGACGCTTGTGCCAGCTTTGTATACATGTGTATATGATGTGAAGATCTGCATGTTTTTCCTTCTCGAGAGAGAAATGTGTTGTCAAGACCTTTGTATATAATTGGTTTGATAAACACGATGTATAGTTCTTTTGTTTTAAGTTGTACTCCATTGTGACTCAGTCAGAATGTTGTAGTAATAAATAAAGAAGTGGTTTGTTTTCATTTCATCTATCTATGCACTTGCGCTGAATGGATGCTGTGGGATTAAACAAATTAAAGAATTTAAAGGCTTCCTCTATTTGTGATGATTTTACTCCAACTTTTAACTAGAGGACTAGAAGATTGTTCAGCAAAGCCTTTGGTAGTCTATGACTACTGAAGAGGTCACTACCCTATCCTAGTTTCGGGTGGATGGGGTCGTAAAGGAATTGGTATTAGAGCACAAGTTTATTTTACTTGCACACAGTACATCCTTCAGAGCAATAGGTTCTTTTATAATGGAATTTAGAGTTGCATTTGAAAACTCTGTCAAGCCTCACCCAAATTATGGGTTATTCAACGAAGTTTTATATCAAGTTGTGTTTTATGTAAATGTGTATACTACGGGCAAAGTGTCATATTATAAGTCAAGTATTTTCCTAATAAATACACATTATTGCAAATATCTTTAATTCATGTTTCGTGTGCATAGAAATAAAGTGAAGGGTAAGGTAAGGAAAAGGCCAAACCTTCCACTACACAAATGGACAGGTTGGAAAGAATGCTGGAGGGAATAACGGAGACCTTACAACAGCGTTACAATGAACCACCAGTTCAATGAAATCAGGATAATCAGAATCAAAACCAGAAAATAAAGATCTACCCAGCCAAGGACAACAGAATCAAGAACCACCACCAGTCCCAGTAGATCAAATGGAGCAAAGACCACATGTGACGATCAAAGAATTCAACCAAACAATTGTTGTAAAGTTTTAGTCAGCCAGCCCACAAAACCAGCCCAGCTTGTTGTAACCCTTGCCCAACTAAACACTTACAGCTTAAGCTAAACCACACACCTCAGCTGCCCAATCCAGACAGGAAAAAAACAAGCCCAACAAAAAACTTTTATTAAACTCTTTACCTAAGCCCAACCAAGAACCTGTTGGAATTAGAATTAGAATAAAATATCTTGTGATTGTGCAATCACGGGATAGTAGGCAATATTCTTTTAATTATGATTTCTTTCCTATTTTGTATATTCTCCATCAATATAAATATATGAACTAGTCTCTATTCTAGACAAGCCATTCAATTCATCACTCACCCTTCCCTCTTCTCAACCCGACATACCACCTTCCCTTCCCACTTTCTAGGCCACTCGACCCTTGGGTTAGAGCCGACAGCCCTCCCTAGGCTGTTCAGCACACCCAATTCAGGGCGACAGCCCCTTTAGGGCAATTCCGCAGTTTGTTTGTGTGACAAACCAACCATTCATGCATAACACATATCATATCATTCTTGCATTGATGCCTTGTATTGTATGCTTGCTAGACTAGGACTTGTTAAGAATTAGAAAAGGAGAAGAAGTTAGGTTGAGACTTTGAGTCTATGAAATTAATTGTTTCATGCTTTGAGTTAGGGGATTACTCTAGGCTTGATATGTGCATGATAGGATGTGCCTATGCACTAATTGAGGAGCTTAAACACCCTAGTCTAATGTGCTTGTCCATTTCATGTTATATGTTATTTTGCTAATTGGGATCACTGTTAATTAAGCATGATTAGTGCGCCTTAATTAGGATTAATCAAGTTAAGCATGATTAAGTTCAACCTCTATTAATTAGTGCTAACCTTGATTTAACTAAGCTAAGTAAGTGAGATTAAGGAAATTTGGTAAAGCACACACCCAGGTGATACATACACCTCTCCTTTTTGTCCTAATTTAGTCTTTGTCCTATCTTGACCTCAACAAAGCCAAAAGAAGAGAAGGAAAATCTGCAAGAGAAAGAAAGCAAGAAAAGACTAGAAGAAAAGAGAAAGAACAACAGAAACGAGAGAAAGGGAAGAAAAAGAGGAACTTGAAGAACATCAATCAAAACTCATCTTTTAAGTGTTCTAAGGTAATATTTCTAACCTAATTCTTGTAGTAAACCTTCCTAGCATCTAAGATTGAGAAGAAACTAGGGATCAATTTGAATTAACAATGAGGAAACGAAGAAAATAATGAAGAATGTTGAGATAGGTAGAAAAACTAGGTAGATGGCTTAGAATTCCATCATCTTGATGTGAGTTTTGATGTTCTTGTTATGTAAAGAGTTATATTCTCATGTTTTCCTTTGATTTTCAATGACCTTGTTAGTTAAATTCATGTTTTGAAGGAATGAAAAGAAGGGTTTGAGTACAAATTTGAATTGACGGAAATTTTCAACAAAAACCTTAATTTTGATCCTTAAATCTTGAAACCAAGTTGTGTTTTGATGTTATAGATTTACAAAAGACCTTACCTTCATGTTTTCCCATTAATTTTGCATGTTTTACAATCATTTTTCAAGGACCCAAGTCAAGGAAATGAGAGGGGAAAAGAAAGAACTAAGCTTCATTTTCGAATTCTGTAGAACAACCAAAATTGCACGTGCGGCTCTGACTCCCGCACGCGGGGCCAGCCTTCAAAACTCAAATTTTGGTTATGGAAAAAAAGGCATGCGGCCCGCATGTGCCCTACCCATACCGCGCGTGTGGAACCTGTTTTACCCTTTTTGTTATTTTTGCAAGCCTCTTTCACTGGAAAATTGCTTGCATGAGTTTAACACTTGTTTAGGCACTTGTTCAAGACTTGAATTAAGCTTAGAATAGTACTTGACATGTAAGAGAAGTTAAGAAAATGTTTAGCCAAGTTTAGACGTTCGATTTGTTATATTTGTGCATGTATGTAAGTCAAGTACTTCAATGTTTGGTTCTTGCTTTGTGTAGGTTAAGCTTTGGAAGAAGTAAACCCTTGTCAAGGAGCCATCTGTGAGTAGTAATTTAGTAACGCTATGTTTGATAAACTATGTTTCAAATGCAAAACTTATTTATGTTTATGAAAGCTATGCTATGGTTTGTTATGAATAAACATCATATATTTTTGTATCATGAGAAGGAAGATTCATGTAGCCAACCTCATTTGATGGGATTTAAGGCTTGGTTTGGTTTGGTTTGGTATTAAGATGACATCCTTAGAGTATGACCTTACCGGGGGTTTTAAACTGGGTATGACCTTACTGAGGGTTCAAGCCGGGTATGTCCTTGTCAGGGGATTTATACCAATGTCCTTATCGGGGGACTCATGCCGATATCTTTGGAATGTCCATCGCTTTGTAAATGTTTACAAGTCAAGTTTTGAATTATTCATGCTCAAGTTATATTATATTCAAATTATGAATTATGCCATGTTTTGTTAAAAGATTATTAGTATTCATTCATTTACCGCTTTACTTTATTACTATTCACTGGGCAATGGCTCACCCCTCTCCCTATACGTATGTAGGTGAAGATGAAGAACACAGTCAAGAGGAGAGGTCGCACTAGAAGTCTTGTCTTTTGTTTTGTCTTTTGGAAGTTGTAGTCTTAAGAAAAAGGTTTTGTTTTCGAGTTTTGATATTGTATAGTTATGTGGCTCTTAGTAATTAATGGACAAATGATTCCTCATAAGCCCCAATGTTATTAGTCTAGTCTTGTCTTGCTAGGCCTTCGGTAGTCAGGTACTGCTGGCTTGGTCACAATACTATCCTGTTTGGGCTGGGATGGAGTCGTGACAATTTGTCCCTGTTTCAAGACTTTGTGTTGATGTGGTAAGCACCTTTTTTGTTCTTATTTATGGTAGGCTATCGGTTTGTTCGATAGCACTAGTTGGCTACGACGTTTGTCCGGTGTGTTTCCTCTGTGATTCCGGTTATCTTGTTTGCGGGACTACTTCATGTATTGTTTTGGATTGTTAATTATACACATCACTTGTTTCTCTATAGATATCATTACTGATCCTACTTCTGATGTCCTACCAGCGGTCCATAGTAAGCCAATTCGTTCTGATTTTTCCTTATCTCAACAAGCTCCTTTTTATCCCATTACGAGTATTTTGTTGAATGGGAAATTTTCGTTGCATGGAGCCGTTCCCTTAAACTCTATTTAAGGGTAAAGAGGAAGGCTCATTGGCTCTTGTTTACAGAAACTCAACCTGCAGATACGGATTCCAAGTGTAGTCAGTGGGATGTTGACAATTGCACTATTTTGGAATGGATGTTCAATTCCATGGAGACCCGTATATACCATATGTTTATGTATTGTGACATTGTTCCTCATCTATAGTGTGCATTAAATCAAATGTATATCCATGGTCATAATGATGTTCGCATTTTTTAGCTTTACTAGGACATCTCTCATGCATTTCACTCAGCTTTGGGTCATTCAGTAGCCGAGTTTTTTGGGTATTTACAGGCTTGGTGGTAGGAGTTGGCTCAATATGAGCCCTCGAGTGATTTTCCTGTAGAGGTTGCCTCTATTGTGACCAAGCTGCTTGCTCTTAGCACACCTACCAGTTCTTGATGGGTTTGACTTCTGAGTTCGAATCTCTTCACATTTAGATTTTAAACACATCTCGTATGCCTCCTCTCTATGAGGCCTTTGCCATTATTGATAGTGAGGAGTGCCGCCGTCAGTTGGTTCAACATGTCTCCTCTCCGGTTTCTGAACCTCTAGCTTCCTCTGATCAGATGGCTCTTGTTGAGAGTTCTGGGTCTCGTCCTTCTGCTGGGAAGGTCACTTGTCATCATTGTGGAGAACCTGGACATGTCAAGGCTCATTGTTTTAAACTTCATCCTGAGTTGAGACAGCGTTTCTCCCAGGCTCATCCATCTGGCTCATCTCACACAGCTGCTATTGCCGAGACCATCTCAAGCCCCAGTACTCCAAATTTGTTCAGACACAAATTGGCCAGCTTTAGGCACAGCTTGATTCTTTCATTTTTCCTGCTCTAGAGCCATCCTCATCGACTGCCACATTAGCTACAGGTACTCCTACTGCTTTCCATGTTCGCTCTACACATCCTACTTGGGTTTTGGATTCTGGAGCTAATGATCACATGACGGGTGAGCTTTCTTATCTTTCTTCTCTAGTCCTTTCTACTATCCAAAGAGTGTGTCTAGCTGATGGTTCTACCACCTCTATTCGTCATTGGGGTGGTGTTACTTTACCCCCCGATGTTACTCTTTCCTCTATACTTCATGTTCCTAACTTTGCATATAATCTCCTATTTGTGAGTTGCCTTGCCAAGGCCTTTCATTGTGCTGTCATTGTCTTACCCATTTCTTGCTTGTTACAGGACCTGGGTTCGAAGAGGATTTTTGGAAGGGGATATAAGCAAGATGGCCTATACGACTTTGGAGATCCACCGGACCAACCACCTCCTCTTGCTAGTTTTTCAGCTTCTATGTTACTTGAGGATTCCTGCTCTTATGTTTTTTCTTTTAAGACTTTAGCATTGTGGTATGCCCATCTGGATCATGTGAACTTTCAGTATTTATGTTTACTTTTTCCCTCATTTAATAAGGCTTGTCAAACTCATAAATTTCAGTGTTGTTCGTGAGTTAGCTAAACATACTCGTAGTACTTATATTTCTTATATGCATTGTGTCCCTTATGTGTTTGATCTTATTCATTCTGATATTTGGGGACCTTCACATGTTCCCGCCTTGTTTGACAAAGGTATTATGTGACATTAATAGATGACCACACCCGTTGTACTTAGGTTTATCTCATTAAGCGTAAATCTAATGTTTTTCCCATATTTGTTCAGTTCCTTCAGATTGTTAAAACTCAGTTTTGCACTGTTGTTTGAAATATCCAATCTGATAATGGTAGGGAATACCTCCAATGTTTTTCTTTCCCATCTTAACCAGGCTGGTATACTTCAACAACTCACTTGTCCTCATACTCCTGAACAAAACCAGGTTGCAAAACGAAAAAAATGTCACATAATGTCTGTTGTTTGCAAGGCTGTTAAGATCGGGATCCTATACAGGATCGTTTTGGGTGTCTATCGAATCGGATCGTAGAATTGGATCGAGGATCGTAAGATCCTACCAAAATGATAAAAAAAACGCAATAATTTTTATATGACTAAGTAATACTATCAAAATGTATATAGAATGACCCCCCCAAAATAAAAAATTATAGCAATTCAAGTAGCATTCAAGCATTTTTTCTCAAAAAACAAAGTCAAAAACATAATAAAAGAAATTTTTTCTCCAGCAGCATTTTTCCTCTGCCGCCCTTTTCCTGAACCAGAGGTTGACATTGTATTGTGATGCTACTATGCTAGCTGTGTGCTTCAAATTGTGGAAATTAAAAGAATTTTTTTCAGCAAAGTTCAAGGAAAAAGAACCAAAGAAGAGCAGCATCAGCAGCAGCAAAGAAGAACCAAGAAAAAAGAAGTAAAAAAAAAAAAAAAGACTCCCTTTAGTTTAGTTTTAAAATCATGATTTGAGTGTAGAGTTGTGATTTAAGTGTGGAGTTGTGAGTTAAGTTTTAAGAAAAGAAAATTTATTTGGTTATGAATTTTGAAATTATTTTTTTAATATTTAAAAATGTTTAAGAATTTTTATTTTATTTTAAATATTTTTTATTTTAAATATTTTATTTTTATTTTTATTTTTAATATTTTAAACTCAAGTTCTGGTTTTAAGTCTTTTGCTTTGATCAGGACAGCACATCAATTCATGCAAACATATATATATATAAAATATTCAGAAACAGATAGTCCAACTACAGAGATGAGAGAAGAGGAGGAAGAAAATAGTCAAGAGAAGACAAAATGATGATTCAAACTACATAAGAGGAAGATTCGAAGAATCGAACACATACAAGGAAGATTTGAAGAAGAGCAGTGAACAAAAAGCAAAGGAAGACCAGCGAAGAAGAAGACCAGCAGCAATGAAGAAGACAGAATAAAGCAAAAAAAAAAAAAACAGAGAAGGAAGACTTGGAGAAGATGCATACCTGGTTACACAAAATCTAAAGTTTTGATGTCCAATTTCTCTTTCCCCTATTTCTCTTGCCCTAATCGCAGCTTCTTTTATCCCAATTTTTTGTTTGACTTGAAGTTGCCAAAAAAAAAAACCCTATTAATCAGGATCGCATGGAATCGCGATCCCGATACGATCCTGTCGATCCCAACGATCCTACCACAATCCTGTCATCGGCTCGATCCAGTATACGAGTCGGATCGAATGTCATATATTGGATCGTAAGATCGTACGATCCAACGATCCGGATCGCGATCTTAACAACCTTGGTTGTTTGGTGTCTTCTTCGAGGTAGGAATGTCCCCAAGTGTAATTGGAATAATGTTGTCCTTACCACGGTTTACCTCATTACTACACTCCTAGTCATGCCTTGCACGACCTTGTGTCATGAGCTAACAATTCTTCAGCTCACAACTCTTGCAGGTGGTGTGGCACCCCAACATGGTGTGTTGGCCCCAAGTAGTCCCATGCATGCCCAGCACCTTTGCGCGCCTGCGCTTGCACACTAATGGGTGTCAAGCATGCCTTGGTGGCATTTCCATAAATTCTAATATTTGGATAATATTGAGAATTATTGAATTATTTCATTATGACTACTCAAACATGTAGGATGTTTCCTTGTGCCAGTCAGAAAAGGGCTTAGGTTGCTATTATAAAGGGGCATGGTCTGTTTCAGCATGTCTCCCCAACCAGTGATGGGTTGCAAATGAGCAACCTTTGGGCAACCAAAGGGCGGGCCTCTGACATACTATTGAGTGTTCTCTTTGGTCTTCATGTGGGTTTGGGAACCCCATGGACAGTGTCATTGAAGGGCATGAGTGACAACATTGCGCACTACTTCCTAGTGGGAGGTTCAGGCACACACTCGCTATGCCACTTGTTACAGCATATCGTGGTGTCAACTTGGATTGAACGGATTTGGCTATCGAGGTATGCCATCATTAAGGCCTCATGCGCCAACTCGTGAACATAGGCTTGGGTTCAACGGTGAATGCAAGGGTCATATAGCCTAGCTAGCGGTTTGGTGACAACGCCTCTAATCGTGGGAACAATTGAACGGCACGAAGCATTGCCATCATGCGAGGCACATTGCGCGAAGCCTATGGGAAAGCGGAATGCTAATTGAAGGCTATTGACATACGATGTCATGCTCATGCTACATGCTAGTGCAACGCCTTGAGTGCTCAATGACCCTTGGTAGATGGTTTAGTATGTCAATGCGTGCATGAGGATTTGAGCTGTGGTCGCATACCTGTGGCTATCCGAGACGGGCACAACAAGATACCCTATTCAAGAGAGGGAAAGCTTGTTAGCTAGATTGAGGGTTCTAGATCGGTGCACAGTTGGGCAACATTGTGTTGGGTCAGTTATGAGTCACGCTGACATAGAACACCTTGATTGAGTTGAATCTCAGTTAGGCGAGCGCCTTGCTCGAGGGCGAGTTGGTGCCATGAAGAAACATGAGCCGCGCAACATGCACTTGTGGGCGTTTAGCCTAGTTGTGGCATGGAAGCCGGAGCTTCCTTGTGGGAGTTGTTCTTGCTAGACATAGACTTTGGGCTTGTATTTCACACGAGGAGTTAAGTTTCAACACTCGATGGTCAAGGAGAGTTTAGGCGGGCTTGACACTTGGTGGAGTTCAAGGGCCTCACGGGCAAAAATGTTCCGTTGCACGACTAGAAAGTGCATGACACCTTTCCCTTCTCTAAGTCTTGCATCCTATCAGGACTCTTTTTTCTTTTTTTACCCCAGGTATTTGGGTGTACTTGCTTTTTCCAGAACCGAAGTCTTACTCGGACAAAGTTGGATGACAAGGCCATTAGGTGTATCTTGTTATGATATTCCATTATGTTGAAAGGGTATCGGTGTTATGATCCTGACATCCGTCGGTACTAAGGAGCTTCCCTTTTTCGATGCTAACACTTCTATGCGGGGATTCCTCTTCCGCTACCATACCATTAGTTGACTCTAGTGCCAGGACTCTACCTATTTTTTATGAGGTTGAGCTTGGTATCACCGAGCCTCCACCTCTTTCACCTCCTCCATTGCAGGTTTATTCTTGTCGTCCTTGTCCTTTGCCAGCATCCTCTCCGATACATGGGTCAGGTGATTCTTCACCTTTAGTTACTGCTTCTTCACCTCCTCCTCGTTATTCCTCAAGTAATTCTTCACCTTTAGTTATTGCTTCTTCACCTCCTCATCATTATCCCACTCGTGAGAGACATCCCTCTGACCGTTTTGGTTATCTTAGCAATACTAATCATCCCATTTCCCAGTATCTTTCCTATGACAATATTTCGGCTTCTTATTGTTCCTTCCTTGGCAAGCTCGAGTTGGACTCTATTACTCATTCTGTATCAGAGGCTCTTCAGAATCCCAAGTGGGTGGTTGCTATGCAGGCAAAAATTGCCGCTTTGGAATAAAATAAGACCCGATAGCTTGTCTCTTTACGATCTGGTGGAAAGACTGTTCGTTGAAAATAGGTTTTCAATATTAAGTATCTTATGGATGGCATTGTGGACCACTACATAGCGCGGCTGGTTGGGGGCTTTACACAGGTTCCTTGTAAGGATTTTAGGGCTACCTTCACACCTGTCGCCAAGCTTACCTCTTTCTGTCTCCTTGTTTCTTTTGCTATTTCTCATTCTTGGCCTCTCCATTAGCTGGATGTCGAGAATGCATTTCTCTATGGAGACTTACTTCAGATGATTTATATGGATCCTTCACCCGAACCGGGTGGAGGGGGAGTATGCGAGGAAAGTTTGTCGACTGTGCAAAACTTTATATGGTTTAAAACAGTCTCCTCGAGGCTTGGTTCAGCCGCTTCAACTCTGTCATTTTATCCATGGAGTTTGTTCAATGTCACTCAGATCATACTTGCTTCATCCGCTAGAATTCCACCGGTCAGTGCATTGTTCTGCTTGTGTATGTTGATGATATCATTCTCACAGGTGATGATTCAGTTAGCATAGCTCAAGTAAATAGGATTTGAGTCAGGCATTTGATATTATGGATTTGGATCCTCTCAAATATTTTATGGGTATTGAGGTTGCTCGCTCTCGTCAACGGATTTCCTTATCCCAAAGGAAGTACGTTCTTGATCTCCTTCAATACAATAGTATGTTAGGGTGCAAAACCGCTCTACCCTTATGGATCCTAATCTCAAGCTTACATCAAAGTCTAGCGAGTTATAAAAGGATCCAGGCATGTATCAGCACCTTGTTGGCCGCCTCGACTAACATTAGACCTGACTTGACATTTGCAGTTAGTGTTGTAAGTCAATTTATGCATGCACCTCGTACAAAGCATCTTGATGTTGTTCATCACATTTTGCAGTATTTGAAGACTTCTCCTGGTTTAGGATTATTTTTCACGGCTCTCTTATTTCACTGACACAAACTATATAGGGTCTAAAACTAATAGATGTTCTACTTCTGGTTTCTGTACTTTCTATGGTGATTATCTTATATCATGAAAAAGTAAGAAACATGCAATTGTTTCTAGATCTTCTGCAGAAACCAAGTATAGGGCCATGGCAAAAGGTACATGCGAGGTTCTGTCTTTGTCTATTCTTGCAAAGTTAGGGTTTGAATAGGATGCTCCGTCCTCTTTGTTTTGTGACAACAAATCAGCTATTACGTTATCCTCTGATTCAGTACTTCATGAGTGGATTAAACATGAGTGGATTGACATGCATTTCATTTGAGAAAAGGTTCAGACTGGTATTGTGAGTCTATCCTTTGTCTTCTTTTCTGAGCAGCTAGTTGATATGTTCACAAAGTCTATTGGTCCAACATTACTTCAGTCATCTATTGTCAAGCAGGGTTTGTTGAATGTCTTCGCACTAACTTGAGGGGAAGTGTTGGAGTTAAGATTAGAATAAAATATACCAATCACGGTATATTAGGCAACATTATTGTAATTATGATTTCTTTCCTATTTTGTATATTCTCCATCAATATAAATATATGGGTTAGTCTCTATTCTAGACAAGCCATTCAATTCATTATATTCAATTCAAACAACGCATCTACCTGGATTGTACCCTCTTGGACCTTTCTTTCCAAAAATAAATAAATAAAAAGAGAATGAAAATGAAGAAAATCGATCACTAAAATAGACCAATCAATAGTGGCCAATTCATGTATGGGATATTGATAACTTTATAGAAAAGGAAAAGACATGAAAATGAAATCATCATCGTAAGTGTGTACACATGGAAGGAAGTGCAAAGTAGTCAATTTCAGAGATTAAGTTGCCTGCAGATCACAGGGATTTTCAATTTCTTTTACTGACTTGGGTAATAGCAAGAAAGTTAGTTATGACAGTGTGAAACTCCAAGGAGCATATTGACTTAAATGGGTGCATAGCAAAAACTGGTCACTCTTCGGACTGGAGTAGCACTTAGTACCAAAGAAAAGATCTAAAAAATTCAAATAAAGTACTCAAGACCTAATGAAGCTGACAACAGTGGTGAACAGGTCTTTATTGCATAAACAAAACAGATTGCTAGGACTTACGGGGTTGTGCATCTCTTCACTGAGCCCAAAATTGACAAGAATCGAATTGACAAACTTTGAAAATTGATGTAACAGAAAAGATCCTGCTCCAACCTGACATAAAACAGGAGATAAGTTTTCTGACATAAGACATTAAACAAAAATAAGAATAACTTCCTAACAACACTGCGAAAGCAAAAAAGCACTTACCACTGATCCATATAAAGTGAGGTATAAGACATTTTTCCTGCCAGTTGGTAACAATTTCATCCCCTAGATCATATTTCAGCAGTCCGTTAAGATATGGTATACAGGAACAAGTAGTGAAACTAAGAAGAAACACAATTTTAATGAAATCATAGCACTTGCCTACAAAACAATCACATGCTTCAATAAAAATAATAACATTATGGTTTCATTGTCAGTTTTGAGCTACAAAACAGACTAACATACTGGAAACAAGCATGCACTAGCACAAAAGCACCCGTACCAAAATAAAATTAGTGAACCTGAGCCCCTTTCAATTCCAACAAATCTGACGTGGGAATTGCAATTTCCACTTGTCAACACAAATTATAAGGAAGATGCTTAAACATAAACAAAGGATTGTTGGACTCCTATGAAGCCTCTGCACAGATGACATTCTTCTCAAGATTTTGCCAAGAACCTTTAATTAAGCTTATCATAAGAAGAGTTGGAAAGCTACACATTAATACCAAACTGTGAAGCAATTCAAAACTGTCCATGACAAAGCTGGAGTAAATTAAATATCCATAGAGGGATTCATGGATCTGTATTCTCCAGTTGACTATTCAAAACCATCCCCCAGTTGACTATCAGTGACAAGCTTTTTTCTTTTTGCATCCCTAATACTACCAGAATCTTGCTATTTCTATGTTTTCTCTTACGATGACAAACCCTTCAAACCTTTTTGTTTAGTCTGGTTCAAAATAAAAATAATAATAAAATAAAATAAACTTTTAACCTTATTTTCTCATAGAACCTCTCACACCATGAAAACCTTTAGCCCATTGTTGGTTATTAATATCATTATTTTTGTTATTCTGTGATAATTTTGTAAAACCTTACTTGGTTGGAACTTTAATCCCTCACACCTTTCAGCACTACTTGTGGTTGTGATCCCTCTTTCCAACAAGAGCATATACAATTCCACTCTCTTTACTTTGCTCCATACAGTCATTTGCATTGAGGAGCAAGAATCAACACCCCTTTCTAGTGCTTGTAACATCATCATCTCTCATGGGTTTCAACACAAGTTTTTTCTTCTTATCACCATCTTTCACGAAGAAAGAGTTGGTGTTCAAAGTACCATGCATTGTACCTCAGTCATATTGCTAAGGACGTCCAAGTAAAATATGGCATGCATCCATGGGTATCACGTCACAGTACACAACATCTTTAAAAGATCCCATTGATAAATTAACATGCCATCTTGAAGAAATAGTTACCTCATTCCCTTCTTTGAACCAAAGAATATGATACGGTTGCAGATGGCTATCAGTTTGAGTATTAACTCATCTACCATCTCTTGAGGAACCATACTCTCACTACTTCCACTATCAATAATCAGGTTGCGAAGCTTTCTTCTTGTTATAAAGTGCATTCAAAAGATATTCTTGTGAAGCCAACCATACTTATTGTTAATAGGTGGCTGAAGCATCAGGTGTCTAATCACAAGTAATTTGCCAGCCACATTACCATCAATTCCTTCCTCCTCAACATCATTTGATTCCTTAAATTCAAGATGTTGATTGATTCCCATCTTCAATAAAAGAGACATTTTCCTCAAATCTCGCTTCTTCATCCTCAAGATTGACACAAAAAATTAGCCATTTTTGGATACTCATTTGACTTATGCGTAATTTTGAAGCATGGATAACACTTGATAGTCATTTGGCCTTGAAATTTTTGTTGTGTTTGGAAAGCCTTTTCCATTGCCAGTGTACATTTGTTAGTTTGGAGTCTAGACACATGGAAGGAGTTGTTTGCCAGCTTCGAGCAAGATTATTTACTCAAGTACTTGATGCACCACTGTTGTGACCACTACTAGGCCTTTCTAATGAACCATGAGTGAGCTGAGCTTCAACTTTTAGTGCAAGCTGATAAGCATCACTCACTTTATAAGGTCATTGCAAGTGTACTTGGTCTAGGATCACTAATTGAATACCATTTCAACTAACCCTTTTGGCTCTCAATTTCAGCAAGATTACTTTTTAACGACATTATTGAAACTCTTGAGCATCGTTTTAACTTGCAATATTGGCCACCATAACAGTCACTGTTGTACTGTAATAGAGGGAGTATCAACCAATGTGTAACGAAAATGGGAAACTGAACTCCTGAATTTTTTTCAGGCATTAGCAAGCGCCTAAAAACTCCTTGATAAGCATGTTCTGACCTTATTTATCACAGTTCGAATGTTTGTAATAGTTTCTAATCAACATTGTAACACCTAAAACCATTATTTCTAAAAGATATTATTTTTTCTATTTTAGCAATAGAGCTACTATAGAAATCATTGCCAAATACAGCTCAGTATAATGTTAGTTTTAAGGCAAAAACTGGATAATATCATCTAGTAAGGGAATTTTACTCTCTAGAAAAAGATAGAAACCCTACTAAAATAGATAATTTATAAAACTAATGGAAACATTTGCCAATATGAGTTGGTACAAAGGTAATATAATAATAAAGGCAATAATAGTGGCCAATATAAGGCATGCTATAAAATACTACCATCTATACCTTGTTAATTCATGAGTTCACACCCACAAAGGGAATGACGTAGAGGATCTTGATAGAGTTCATATGTTTAACACTTCTTTTAATTAATAGAATACCATTTAAAAATTCATAGCCTTGATTTTAGTAAGATAGATTAAGGAAACTAGGATTAACAATTAAAGAATATGAATATGAAGAATTAACAAACATAAAATATAAAAGAACTTAAAAATATTAGAGTTACTGTTTAAGAAAGATTCGAATATTTTGACTTAGAGTTTAACTTTTAAATATTACCTTTAATAGATAACAAAGATAAAAAGGAATATATATTAATGTGATAATGTTAAAAAGGAAATTGAAACGAAATTTTAAAATATATAAAACATAAAATATTTTTAAAAACAGTGGTTGTAAGTGTCATAATGGTGATCCTCCAATCATGGAGGCCTTTCATCACTAGAACTATCACTTTCTCCTCCCATTCCCAGAACTATCAAAGTGATTCTCACCTTCAAACTTTGAGATACAAACATGCACCATACTTCGGAATTTATTAGAGCATCTACAAAGTTATTCTCTCATTTGAGGCCTTTTATGGCTAGAACCTATGAAGCACGGGTACCCAAAAATTATGTCATACAAGTGCCGAGTACGTATCCAATATAGGTACACGTACCGGTACGAATGCACGTGTGCTAGGCACATGAAATATGTATCCATCACTTATTTAAAAAAAATTTAAAAAATTAAATTAAATGGTAGGTACGGCCCAGGTATGGCATGGGTACTTTTCTGGGTTCATCGAGGCATAAAGAGCCACAAATTTTTTTTTTTTTTTTTTTTTTTCAAGGGCGAATTACACTAACAGTCCATATAGTTTGGGATTTTTGTCACTTTAGTCCCTGATTCTTGTTCCAAATAAGGATAATTGAAGATACCATTGCTCAATTTCAAGAGCAAAGTTGTTAATTTGATAAAATATGACTAATTTGACAAAAATAAATGTCAAAAAAATATTTTTGAATTTTTAAAAATTATTTCTACACACCAAAGATAAAATTATATAAAATTGATAATTTTTTTATACATTTATTTATTTTACCAAATTAATTTTTATTATGTGTTTGGATGATGATCATGTAATAGGCGGTTGTTAGGCTTTTAATATGTAATCGATATATTTAATATATGAAATGTTTTCAGTTTTAGATTTTTTGATTTGGCCACAGCTTCTCTCCAGTCCAAATCTGGACTGGACGGTGCTGTCCGGCCCTTTGGGGCCCACTACGGGTCGTGTTTCGATAATCTAAACCGTTCAATGTGTAGAACTCGTCGAGTACTATATGCCTGTAAAAAATCACATTGATCAGATATCAATAGCTATATGATCAAATCAGTTTTTTGTAAGCCGTTTATTTTTCGCCGTCCATTTTTTTTCATAAAAAACTGATTTGATCATATAGCTATCAATATCCGATCAACGTGATTTTTTACAGGCATATAGTACTCGACGAGTTCTACACATTGAACGGTTTAGATTATCGAAACACGACCCGTAGTGGGCCCCAAAGGGCCGGACAGCACCGTCCAGTCCAGATTTGGACTGGAGAGAAGCTGGGCCCTTTTGATTTAATGGATTGATTTAATAATGATATCAAAGTTGTCGCTATATTTGACTTTTGGAAAAATAAAAACTAATTTAATGAAAATCAAAACAACTATCCATTATATGATCATTATCCAAATACATAATAAAAATTAATTTGATAAAATAAATAAATAAATAAATAAATAAATATGTAAAAGATTTATCAATTTTACATAATTTTATCTTTGGTGGGTATAAATAATTTTTAAAAATTCAAAGATATTTTTTGACATTTATTTTTGTCAAATTAACTCCAAGGGGGTTGCTTAACAACTTCGCCGGTCTCAAGCCCGGGTAAAGAAGGAGGATTGTGTGTTAAGTAGCCAACAACCAACACGTAAAAAAGCCGCTCAGATCCTTTATGACATAAAGCCTAATACTCTGAATCAATTAAATACTAGATCATTCCCCTTAAATGATGCGTTGCGCCTGCCTCCGAATGTTTTGAAAAGTGAGCAAGGGGCGCCACATCAACGCTTGGATGCAATGAAAATGGACAAAAGTTTTCGCATTTTTCTGGACGAGCGTGGATAAAGAAATTAGTCCAAGATTATAGGTTTAGAGTAGTCACATGGAATATAGAAACTTTAACGGGTAAGACTATGGAATTGGTAGATGTCATGATTAAGAGGAGAGTTAGTATAGTTTACAAACAAGAAACTAAGTGGACGGGTGAGAAAGCTCGGAAAATAGAGGATATCGGTTTTAAGCTATACTATAGTGGCAAGGATATACACAAGAATGTGGTAGGAATAGTAGTTGTCAATGGTCTTGTAGAAAATGTAGTTGCGGTCATTAGGAGAAGTGATAGGATTGTGCTAGTTAAACTAGTTATTGGAGAGAATATAGTGAACGTTATTAGTGCATACACCCCCCAAGTAGGATTAGATGATCAAACTAAGAGAGTTTTTTGGGACCAAATGGATGAGATACTACAGGAGATACCTGTAGGAGAGAACCTAGTTATAGGTAGTGATTTCAATGGCCATGTAGGAGTAGATAAACTAGGTTATGAGAGAGTGCATGGTGGGTATAGTTTTCGTGATAGAAATGAGACTGGAGAGAGTATTTTAGATTTTGCGTTAACTTCTGACTTAGTAGTGGCCAATGCTATGTATAAAAAGAGAGAGGAGCATTTGATAACCTTCTAGAGTGGGTCAATTAGGAGCCAAATAGATTACTTTCTAGTAAGAAAAGGGAATCGTCTAAAATGCAACGACTGCAAGGTGATTCCTGGAGAGAGCTTAACGTCTCAACATAGGATTTTGGTACTAGATTTATGCTTTCAAGGGCAATACTCAATTCGACAAGATAGTGGGCATTACAAGACTAGATGGTGGGACCTAAAAGGGAATAAACTAGACACATTTAATAATAGAATGGATACAGAAACTACTTGGGATTTAGAAGATGATGCAAACACTCTGTGGAACTCGATGGCCAATTATATGAGGAGAATCTCAAGGGAAGTTCTTGGAGAGTCGAAAGGAAAGAGACCCAATTTTAGAGAAACTTTGGTGGTGGAGAGAGTAGGTCCAAGCGGTAATAAAGACAAAAAAAGATAACTTTAAAAAGTGATAGAATGATAGAACTAAGGAAAACCTTAAGCGCTACAGATTGGCCAATAAGGAGGTCAAAAAAGTAGTGAGGGAGACTGAGTTGAAAGCCAATGATGACCTATACACTAGACTAGAGAGTAAGGAGAGTAAGGAGGGAGAGAAGATGATATACAAACTTGCTAAGATAAGAGAGAGAAAAACAATAGATTTTAATCAGGTTAAGTACATCAAGGTAAGGACTCCAAGGTATTGGTGAGGGATGAAGAGATTAAGGAGAGGTGAAAAAACTATTTTGAGAAGTTGTTAAATCAGGAATATGGAGGTAGGTCAAAAGGGAGGAAGTAGGCAGTAATAAGGAAAATTAGGACTATAGGTTCTATCGTAAGATTAGGGACTTTGAAGTGGAGTTTGCACTTAAGAAGATGAAATTGAATAAGGCTTTAGGACTCGATGATATACCTATTGAAGCGTGGAAATGTTTGAGTAAGAAGGGGGTTGTTTGGTTTACTAGGTTATTTAGCAAGATTTTGTCGACTAGGAAAACGCCATAGTGGAGAAGAGCATTTTAGTGCCAATATATAAGAATAAAGGAGATGTCCAGAATTGCAACAACTATAGAAGAATCAAGTTAATGTGTCACACAATGAAAGTGTGAGAGAGAGTGATGGAACGTCGATTGCCAGATATAACAGAGGTGTCAGAGAATCAATTTGGGTTTATGCCTGGTAGGTCAACAATGGAAGCGATCTATCTTTTAAGGAGAGTTATAGAAAATTATAGAGAAAAGAAAAACGGCATTCATATGGTTTTTATCGATCTGGAAAAAGCATATGATAGAGTGCCTCGAGATATCATTTGGTGGGTGTTAAAGAAGAAATGGGTGACAAAAGGTTATATTGATGTGATTAGGGATATGTATGAAGGTGCAGTGACCACTATTAGATTGTCCGCTAGAGAGACGAGTGAATTTTCAATTACTGTAGGGTTACACCAATGATCGACCTTAAGTACTTATCTTTTCGCTTTAGTTATGGATGAGTTGACGTGCAATATTCATGATGATGTGTCATGGTGTATGTTTTTTGCAGATGATATCGTGTTGGTGGATGAGACTAGAGGAGTTAACACTAAGTTGGAGATTTGGAGAAAAGAACTTGAATCTAAAGAATTTAGGATAAGCAAAACTAAGACAGAGTATATGGAGTGTAATTTTAGTAACATTCACAATGGAAGTAGAGAAGAAATGAAGATTGAGAACCAAGAACTACTTAAGAGTGTATTTCATTATTTAGGATCGATTATCACAACGACTGGGGAAATTGGAGCGGATGTGGTCCATAGAATTAAGGTAGGGTGGCTTAAGTGGGGGAGTATGTTTGGAGTATTATGTGATAAATGAGTACCCATTAGACTAAAAGAGAAGTTCTATAAAACAACTATTAGACCAGCGATGTTGTATGTGATGGAATGTTGGGCAACTAAGAAACAACATGCAGATAAGATGAATATTGTTGAGACGAGGATGCTGAGGTGAATGTGTGGCAAGACTAAGAAAGACAGAGTTACGAATGAATATATTCGAGAATGGGTAGGAGTAATACCAATAGAAGATAAGTTGAGAGATAATAAATTGAGATGGTTTGGTCATATACAACGGAGACCAACAGAGGCAGTAGTGAAGAGATGCGATACAGTGACGGTAGATGATAGTGTTAGGAAAAGGGGTAAACCTAGATTGACGTGGACTAGTGTAGTGAATAAAGATATGAATCTTCTTAATTTGACAAACAAAATGGCCTTGGATAGAGTCGAGTGGAGAAGAAGAATTCATGCAGCCGACCCCATTTGATGGGACTTAAGGCTTAGTTTGGTTTGGTTTGGTTTGATTTGATTTGGTTTGGTTTATTTTTATCAAATTAGTTTATATGTTATCAAATTGACAACTTTGCCCTTGAAATTGAGTAATAGCATCTTTAATTGTCCTTATTTGAAACAAGATTCAAAATTCATGGTCAAATATCTCACAATTGAAAAGTCAAGGACCAAAGTGACACAAGACCTAAACTATAGAGGCCGTTAGTGTAATTCGTCCTTTTTTAAATATAGGGATATTGGAATAAAAATATTGTCTATACTTTAATACTCCAAAAAAATAAAGGATATTTTTGCAAATATCACAAATTTGAGAGAACTCTTAGCATTCTCTTTGGTCTTTACCAATTGAGCAATCGTATCTTTATCTATCAATTGAGTTTCTGTCTCTCTCAATAATATCTCTTTGTCAGTTAGCATTATACTCTAGTTTGCACCTTACTTTAACTACGATTTACATTTGATTTCTAATTATTATATATCATGCACTACTACAAATTATAAAAATATATATTTTTTGGGACATATCCTAACTATACCCATATTCTTTTTCTTTTAAGTTTTGTTGTATCGGTGTACCCGTATCTGTGCTTCATTAGCTAGAATTGTCACTTTGTCCTTCCATCACTAGAATTATCGCTTTCTCCTCCAAACAAGAGATTGAGTTCATTCATTCTCAACCAACCTAACACGATTAGATTCATTGTTGCTATCATTTTTACGGTTTCAATCTTTATTTTCGTGCATAATGATGCAACAATAAAACGAATAGTACCAAAAACAAAAACAAAAAAAATAGAGGAAAGAGAAAGAGGAGGAGAAGAATAAAATTTTGCCCACAAAGAGAAATATACACAAAAACTGTGTATTTAATAATATGCCAATATAAAACCATAATAGTTCAATATAAATCCATCCCATCCATATAAATAGGCCTACAAGCATCACCCAATAAGAAAACAAAAAAATAAGAATTAAAATCCTAATGAAATCAAAACTCCCAAATATATTTAAAATTCCTAAATAAACCAAATTTCCTAATATATATTCAATACATTGCCATTCCCCATCATATAATCAAATAAAGTATTGAATTTGTTCCTGCAGCCCTTCAATCATTTCAATTGTTGCATATCTACCTCCCCACAACCACAATCAATGCCTATGAGATAAGAGCAAAACTTCCACAATGTTTGTTCTTTAGGATGTCAGGATCAAATTTAGGCTTAAGCTGATCTCAATAATCAATAAGACCCTCCCCAAAAAGTTTAGTCAATAGTTCAGTCTAAAAGAGGATCTAAACAAAACCAAACCAAACAACTTTGCTTATTAATGATGGTCATTTGCTTCAAGAGTGTCTGGTGTCAAAATGGGTAGTGAAACAAGTTTAAAAGGTACAAAACTGAGCAATGGAAGCTTTTATGCTAAGAAGCATGAACACTTCTGCGAAGTAAACGTGTCATGTTCGACACTAATTCAGCATGTCTTAATTAAAAAATCAAATACATAAAACAAAAGTTTTATCAACACGTTGCGAACGCTTCAGCGACACTTCTTGAACCATGCAAACATGTCCTATGTGATGAATCTCTTTAAAATAACAACGTTTTGAATTCTTCATAATAAAACTTATGTACTCTAAATATGTTTTGAAACATTTATAAGGTTAACACATTATGTGTATTACATAATTGTTTTGCATTGTGTAGAATGTAATTGTTACTTGAACGATATCTTGATGTTTAAGTTATGAAATATATAAATTTTTAATGTAATTAGTGATATGTTACATATTTTTCATTATCCTTAAATAAATTATTCATATATATATGACAATTAATAAATTTGTAAAAATATATCATTTTAACATGTGGCAAGCGTGTCATTTCCTGCATATTTTGAAAATCGACGTGTTAGTGTGTCCATGTCGTGTTTGTGTTTCTGCTACTTAGCTTTTCCACCTTGCTTTCAACTTTGAAATTGGCGGGGAATTAACAGATACTAACTTTGAAGCATTGCAGCACAATAAATGGAAATAGCTAAACCACTCTATTCTCTATCAAATAAATGGCAAACGAAATTCAATCTCCACCCCCAAAAAAATAAGTAGCAAAGGAAATTAAAGATGAAAGTACAAGTTCCATGAACAAAACGACAATATATCATATTTAATTGAGAGGCAACAAAAGGCATTCCACATGTTATATTCTCAACCTCCATCCACGATCCACCACTGGTAATCTCAATTTGTTTTTCATATTTATTAGTACACTGCACTACAGCTAGCAGCCCCTTTACTAGTGACTGGTTTTCCATAATGAAACGAAATGCTTATCTTGGGAGGGGAAAATAAGATTATCATTTTTGTCAATGAAATGAACCCGAGATGTTAAGTAAAGACTTTGAAAGCAAGACACAAGTAGAGACGGACAGAGGGAGTGCAGAAGGAGAGAGGATAGAAGAAGTCACATTGACTCCACTGTTTTAGACCTTATTGTTGAATTCTGAAAGTAAAAAGGATTCATGGGAAAATATGACATTCTAAAGGCATCTAGCAAGTAATAAAATTGCAGTAAACAGTACTCATTTGGCAAAAATTCTTCAATATAGCAAAAAGAATACTTTGCCATTCACTTTATCTTTCAATTCTAAAGCTAGAGAAGGACAAAAATCATAACATTATTCTTCTTCCCGTCTCTTCTCCCTTGAAGCTATCATGAAATTATAAAATTAAATAAATGTAAATATTTAAAAATTTAAAAAAAAAAAAAAAAAAAAGCCACACAGGTTACAAGATTTTTTATAGCATTAGTCACATTGCCAATACAACCAGTGAACACCAGTCTACTTTTACTCTTAACCAAGGTTCAATTTTCAAAAGATTTCAGGATTTCTGTATAAAGAAGTCAACTTTGATATTTGATGTGCAATAAAATTAAGTTTAAAACCTTATAATCAAGAGGTCGCACACCATATGAGAATAAAGAAGTTAAAGCAGGTTGAAAAGAAACAGATCGAAAAAATCAACTACTGTACAATGCCACCAAATCCAAATACCTGAAAAAGAAGGATTATAATGACAAGCAAAACTCCAATAGCCATTGAACTGCTATAATAGAAAGGAACCCAACTGCTGACCACTGGTGCCAACAGGAATAAAACAAAGCCAAAAGCAAGAAAGAGTAAACGCCATCTTTGAAACTCTGCACAAACCATAAAAACCTAAGATAAACATCGAGAGAGAGAGAGAGAGAGAGAGAGAGAAAGAGAGAACAGAATAAGAATTTAGACCCAAGAACCAGGAAATAAATGCCTGACCATCTTCAACTGTCAATGTGACAGGACCAGAAATTTCACCACCGAACTGAACATCAACATATCTGTCCTCATAAGGTGACATGACAGAGCTCCAAAACCCCTTCTGGACAGCTTTCCATTCATCCTTTTCACATTGACATAAACCACGTGAAGCATTCCTGCAAAACACTTCTTGAGTGAGACAATATTCTCAACCACCATAACTGTCGCACTAAGATATCAGAGATAGAAAGAGGAAGCTCAAGAGCCAAAAGTCCAGGACAATTCACTCACTTGTGAAAACAAATCTGAATTTTGTTATGTAATCTCTCGGGAATTACTACAGATGGGACCAAAGTAACCTGATATGCACTAGCGTAACTCCCAAGCTTCAATCTCGATTGACCAGCAACTCGAATGCGTTCACACAATAAAACATCATTAGAACCACGAGAAGACGATGCATAACCAGCAAGAAGAGATGGAATGACATCAATATTCGGCTTTTCCACATCAATGCCTGCATTTCAACATTTGAGGCAATTAATTTTCAAATAAAAACATAAACAGTAAATATAAAAACTGAGATAAAAAGGAAATGAGGTGTTACAAGATTTTGAGAAAAAACCTCTAATAGTGCATCACTAATTATACAATTTGATGCACCACATTACTTAAATAAACCTCTCATTCACCCTTTGTAGTATATTATATCCAAATATAGACACTACAAGTTTAGATGTGCTATTAACGTTGACTTGAGGAGGACTTATGATTCCATTATTTGAAGTTTCATTATGGCTGTTCTTGAGGCTATGAAGTTTGCTGCTAAATTAATCACCTGGATTAAGGCCTGTATTAATTCCCCTGAAGTCTCAACCAGTATACATGAACTTCAGGGGTATTTCAACAGTAATAGAGGCACAAGGCAAGGAATCCTTATCTTTTCATTATTGTCATGGAGCTTCTTTCTGGTATGTACACAAATTGTGCAGGGACACAACTTTAGATATCACTGGAGATGTGGCAACGAGAAAATCACCCACCTGTGTTTTGCTAACGATTTGATCTTATTTTGTAAAGCTGAGTTAACCTTAACCTCTACGGATGTGATAAGTAAAACCATGTCCCAATTTAAGGAGCTATATGGTTTGACTCCTAATCAGCAAAGAATGATATTTCTACATCAGCTGCTGACAATGAATGCTATTTTTGACTGTTTGAGGGTTCAAAAAGAGTAACTTCCACTTAGATATCTTGTTCCCCTCATTTCAAATAAGCTGAAGGTTGATGATTCCAAGCCCCTCATTGAGAAGAGTGCAAAAGGAAAAATCTTGGACTAATAAGACCATGCCTAGAGCATGGGGCCATGGGCTGCCTAGAAATCTTAGGGGTGGACCATTAGATTCTTGGTATAACTCTTATTGCTGCATTTCTTTTACTCTATTTGGATAAAAAACAATGCTATAAATTTTCAAAATAGCTGTAAGGACATGAATACTCTCTAAGGACAAGATTGGCCATGTTTGAGATAGACGGAGTAGTCTTCATGATTTAGTGTTGTTTTATGTATTTGTAGGTTTTCAAAGTCTTTACACTCAAATGACATGAGTAGAATGAATTTTGCAAAGCTTGCATGGATTTTTTTTGAAGAAAGGATTATCCAATCAAATTTAGGAATAAAATCTAGAATTTTTGAGTTGGAATTTCTTTGCGCCGCAGTTGGTATTTTGAGCATATCTCCTTATTACAATATTGGATGGAGATGATTCACGCGGCATTGGAAGGCTAACTCAAAGGGCTACAAATCATTATCTCATAATAATTTCTTAATTCAGTCATATTTGAGGTTAAAAATGAAGACAAATTCTGCACACAGGACAGATTGCATTCTCCAACTTTGAAAAATCATATTTCATTCATTTCAAGTCCAAACCATGCAAATCTTGCGTCTAAATTGAAACCCTAGATATCTAGTTTCAGATGAAACTAGCCACATATCAAAATTTGAAGTGTAGAGTGAGATATCAATGAAAGATCATATATGACCCAATTTGTTCAACAACTAACCCCTAAATTTTACTTCCCAAATCTTCCATATTCAACCATTGTTGGTTGTATTTATGAGCAAATCCCTAAATATTTGGGAGAAAAGACTTTGTACATGTATTTGCTCTATAAATAGAGAGGTTGGGTTGATCAAAGGAGAGGAAAAATGGAGAAGAGTGATAGAAAATCAAGTGTAGAGAAAGTTTTCTTCCAAGCTCTCTTCCAAGAGAGTTATGACAATTTCTATAGTCATGTGTAGCTAATCTTCTCACCCTTAGGGCTTAGATTAAGAGAAATATGAATTATATATCGAACCCGTGTAATGCACTCACAAATTATAAAAATAAAATATATATAAAAAATTAAAATTTAAAAAAAAAAAAAAACAACAACGAATCTCCTATAATTTTTAAGCACTTTATTCCTAAAACTTGTTGAAGATCACGCTTGTATTGCATTTTATTCCACTACACTAAATCGATTATAAAACGAATTGCCAATAAAAAAAAAAAAAGCTACAATACCAGGTTTTCCATCAATTGAAAGAGGACAAAAGAAAAGTGGAGTTTTTCTGGGAAAACAAACGAGAGGGTTTGCGTGGGGAGGAGGAGATGCGAAATACCTTTAAATGTAGTGACGGTACTGGAGCACGATAAGAGGAAAGAGAGCAGAACTGAGAGAGAGAAGAGAAGAGAGGGAGGATGCGGAAGACCATAAGAGCCCATTTCTTCGCTTGCTCTTCTTCTTCACTGCTCTCACTTTCCTTCTCTTTCCTTTTCCTTCCTCAGAAACCAAGGAGAAACAAAATACGCGCGCTTTTGGGTGTTAGGTTATCATTTTTTATGTTTTATTTGGGGAACCGCCTTCAACCTTTTGCGTCGCCACTAAGCATTGTTCGGGGTGGTTTCATTTGCACGGAAAATTTCATTGAGAGAGTTAGTTTATATAGTTTTAAATGAATTATCTAAAGGAAAATGTATTGTAATTCAAAAATTTGTGTCTTAAATCTATTGACGTCTGATTTGAGTCATTTGAGACACAAAATTTTGAACTACTTATCATTGTTGTAATTTAAAAATAGGATTGCAAATATATAATATGTTATAATTTTAAGTTTAATATCGTCTGTATTAATTATCTTTTTTATTTATTTTTAATGGATTTTGATAACAAAACAAAATGACAAAAAAAAATAATTAAATTAAACAATCAATTTTTTTTAGTTGAGAAAAAGAGTTATATCAATAAGTATATATGATTGAGAATTATGTTTTTCTGTGAAGAAAAAAAATTAAATAAAAAATTTCTGTTGCCAATCCAAAAAAAAAAAAAAAAAAAAGAACTTAATTACTTAAAGGTTTTTATCAAAAAAAAAAAAAAGAAAACAAAATGGCAAAGCACCAATAAATCTCAAAATGTGATCTTGTGAACGATTTAGTCCTCTCTTTTTTCTTATGGACTCAAAAGTCCCATTGAAGTAAAAATTACATAAAAAAAGATAGTCACATTTTTTGGTTTAATTTTTTAGGAATAAAAGTGGGTTTCTCAAAATATGAAATTAAACATTTGGGCAATCTGCACTATAGAAGTTTTGGATTTTTCTTCATTCTAAAACAATCTCACATTATGAACAAAAACGTAACGCTCTAATGTAACACTCCAATAACGTAACACTTCAATATAACAAACTCCATGATATACTTTTCTCAAATGTAATAACGTAATACAAAAAAAAAAACTTATTAGTGTACTTTTTACAAACATAACGCTTCAATATAACACAAAAAAAAAAACTTTTTAGTATATTTTTTCCAAATATAACATTCCAATCAATGTAATTTCAAACGTAACGCTCCAATGTAACACTCACAAAAATACTAAAAAACTCCTTAGTATACTTTTTTCAAACGTAACACTCACAGATTGAAATTATACATTTGCCCTAAACTTATTAAGGAATATTTGTACTCTTTTTGGAATAGTTTGAAGAATCCCACATCTTTTTTTTATTTTTTTGAGTGTTACATTAAAATGTTACATTTAGAAAAAGTACACTAAGAATTTTTTTGTATGTTACATAAAAGTATTACACTAAAGAGTTTTGTGTGTTATAATAAAGTATTACACTAAGGAGTTTTTTTGGAGTATTATATTAGATTGTTATGTTTGGAA
Source organism: Camellia japonica (assembly GCA_030407325.1). Lineage (NCBI taxonomy): Eukaryota > Viridiplantae > Streptophyta > Magnoliopsida > Ericales > Theaceae > Camellia > Camellia japonica. The sequence continues at coordinate 103,236,639 of JAPPVO010000017.1, read as the reverse complement.
AAAGTACACTAATAAATTTATTTATTGATTTATTTTTTTTTTTTGTATTACATTAGAGTGTTACACTAGGAATTTTTTTTGTGTTACATTAAGAAGTTTTTATGGAGTGTTACATTTAGGAAAAGTACACTAAGAATTTTTTTTTTTTTTTTTTTTTTGTGTTACATTAGGGTGATACACTAATTTTTTTTTTTTAGAGTTTTACATTTGAATGTTACATTAGAGTATTACAGTTTAAAATTATACATTTGGCCAAAACTTACTAAATAGTTTTTATACTCTTTTGAAAATATTTGAAGAATCAGACATCCTTTTGGAATGTTTGAAAAATCTTATATTTCAAATCATTTTTGTACTGATTTTGAAATGTTTTCCAAATAAAAAAAATTTCATATAAAAATTAATCCAAATTTGATCCCATACATTGTATACTTTACCCTTGTAGCACCCCCAAAAAAAAAAATATAGAAGGAAACATAATAGAAATAAAGGTATAACCGTAAATCTAATTTTTAAATAATATATTAAATATGTCTTTCTAAAATCAATGAAACTAATTGGTCTATAAGAAAATCCTTAGGACTAAATAGATCACCATTCCTTAAGATAGGATTTATAGGTAAATTTTCCAAAAAAAAAAATTCAATACCAAATGTAGAAGATAAAAATGCATTAGAATTGCACAAAGATACACAAAATTAAATGTTACACAAAAAATACAAATCCCAAAATTATGTGAAACTATCACTAAAATATATTCAAAAGATAATTTAAGCACAAAAATATAGTGAACACTCAATGGCCAAGTTAAATTAATTTGAAATTCTCAAATAAGAGAAAAAAATTTAGGCCAAGTTTGGCAAGTTGAAAAAAAGTCAAAAAGTTAAAAAGTTACTCAAAAAATTAAAAAGTTATCACTATTCACCAAAAGTCAAAAAGTACGGCTGCACAACTCTCAATCCTAATTTTCCCCTACACACTAATTTATACAATTTTTTAATACATATTTTTCCATAAAAAGTCAAAAAGTTAACCCAAACAACCATATTTTTTTCCTCAACTTTTTAGTCTAAAAAGTCAAAAAGTACACTTATTTAGAACATCCCAAACAATCCTAGTCTGGTGGAAAATTCTTTATGAAAATGATACACAAATAATTTCTTACATTTTTTTTTTTTTTGCATTTTTCGTACATAATATTTGACATTGATGCAATAAAATGAAATTGTAAAATTCAAAATCTTTCTAGCTGTCAAACTTGGGTATTTTATTAAAAATAAATAAATTTATGATGTCACTAGCAAAAAAAAAATTAATTTAGACAAAAATTACAAATATGTGAAGCATTTCACTCATATCTAAAATAATATAAAATTCTATATAATATATATATATATATATAGAGAGAGAGAGAGAGAGAGAGAAACATGGGTTAATCAGAGAAGACTAAGATCATTGGGTAGTTTAAAAAGTAATTGAGAATTAATAATTTAGTATTCATGTTGGTAGCCAAATCTCTAGACTTGAATACAAATGACCATATTTGATTTTGTCAATAGTTTTGCATATGTTTACAATCAATTGAAACATAACTATTTAAATAAGAGGAGGGAGATGTGAGATTTGATAATATAGATTATCTTTATACATTCTATAAATCAAAGTATAAACGCAACGGATGAAAAATTATGGTCATACATTTTTCTGCAGAGTCTGAATTGAAGGATCTCGTGGGTAAATCACGTGCTTCCTGAATCTGATTAATCAACTCAGCAATGGAGTGATATTACAGAATGAATATCACCCACACAAGTCACAGTACAAAATGGCTCTTGATCGTTGTATTTTGGGAGAGAATCAGTATATGGGAAAAACATACGACATACGTTGTTTTTCTCTTAATCACCCATATCCCATATTATATCAGATATGTTGGATAATATCTCATCTATCCATATCAGTTGATATGATAGATATGAATATCCTGAGTGGTTATCCAAGTAAGTCTTGAATTCAAATTCAAACTTACATGGATAAGGTTCAAAAGATTCAAAGGGTCATGCCACATGGGCGCCCAATTTCTAACATCTCCCACTCGGACATGAGTTGGCATGACACTGCCACATCTCTATCTCAATCTCTCCAAAAAAATGAACAATCTCATACTAGCCACTACACCGTGCGACTGTTGAGAACACCTGCATGTGGGAGCTCTATACTAGAAACTCAAAATGAGCCAGCATAGAGACATCAACCCAAAAAGAACAGAAATAGTGTCTTATATACCCCAGACCCATCTAATTACACCGGTCCAAAAAACATCTCTAATCCCTGAAAAAGAGTATGTTTGACCCTCTCAATTCTTGCAATATATTCACACTCAATCCGCTTCTCACACAGAACGATGTGAGTTGTCGGCAGTGAATATACAATAGTGGTGTAATACTAGATGATCTTCCCTTTGCCCTCTGCCATTTAGTTTAGGATTGACCGCTTTCCCAGTGATGTCCCTTAAGGCCGAATCATACATGATCGCAGGCAACATACCAAAGTAGCAGAACATCAACCCCTTACCTTATGACATAGTCAAAAGTCACAAAAGGGTACATAAATGAAAGTCATATCAATAATGACATGTAAGACTCACACGGTGAGGAAACAGGGATCCATTCTCTCACCTCATTACTCAGTCGCCAAGCACATATAGTATGAATACATGTTACGGTGGAGTAACTCTTCCAAAAGAGTGACGTCAGCCTCGATACACCGTACAGATATTAGTCTAGTCGCTTTCTAGCGCTTAACCCGAATTCTTTATTTGCTCGCCTTCCAGGCGCCAAATGAGATCTCGCATTTGGCTAATCATAACAAGCACAACATGGAAAGTGGGTACTAACATCCATGTTTGGTCCTTAACACGACCTCATCTTGGTTGTAACCAAGGCGACATACATAGTGGATTATTTAAGCCTCTCTTGGCTCCAAATAAAAAATAAACCACTAGTCTCATCCTTGCTCGCTCCCAAGCGCCAAGGGCGATTGCTCGTGTGAGTGAGCCAACCTTGCCTGCTGACATCATCATCTGTTAATCATTATGACACAAACCATAATAGTGTCAACATCCCATCATCTCAGAATAAGTGATCGATTTTTTTTTTTAAAAAAAATTTGACCATAACTTGCGCAATTCTAGATTCCAAACATAAGCCTTATCAGCATCTCTTGCGATACGTATATGCAACGGAATCTACCATGTGCGCCTTACATGAAGTGATTTAAGATCACTACCTCTTGCGCAATAACCTCTCTAAAGATATTTTGGTGACCAATTTGCGTTCATTCTTGATGCGCCCAACTAGCGCATTGAATCTTACAAGGAGCAAATTAATATACTATTAGTAAAGTATTTTATCCACATTCTAATGAGCAAGGTCATGTCTAAACAACTCAGTTGACCATTTACCAAAGATAACACTTATCATGTCGAATACGCCCACATAGCGTACTTTAGGCTCCCACAACAAAGAAAAGATTAAGGAATATAGGTCATCTGTTTCTCCCAAAGACAATCCGAGGATACACTCAATAGCTAAGGCTCTGGCTTTTACCGATAGGTAAGTCAATGGGTTTGTAATTTTGCATCTAGAATCATTCTAGGATATTCCTTATGTAAGTCATCAAAGATAAACCGAGAATTTTCCCAAAACAATCCCTAAGGATCGTACATCCGAGCATATAAATTACATCACCCATGTCCATCGTATCTAAAATAGAGGACTGCCCACCCTAGGTGGTGACAACCTTATAAATTCCTGGCTCATAATGACTAAGTAAGGAAAAACTTCTTTTGGACCATCGATCATGCCTCAGTGGTCTTCATCGATCATCGTTGGCCTATCACGGCTTGATGAAATTTAAGAACCACTATTTGGATAACTGTTTTAGGCTGTAAAAGATTTATTGGAACTAGCAACCTTTTTGCGCTCCTAACTTTTCACCATAATAGCAGAAGGTAAATCCCTACGGATCTACTTATCCAATTCTCTAACGAGAAAGTTGGGTCACAATGTCCACAAATCAATATTCTGAACTTATGTCAATCATAGCCTAAGTCAAAATAACCTCACTCCCCAGGAGGAAGTCTTCTCATGGTCTACACTTTCCTCAATGGTGCGACTTTTCGGTATCTAGCGACCCTTATGCCTCAACAATAACTATCCAAATTACGCATAACTTTAGAACAGTTTTGCGTCATAATGGAAAGTTAACCAAATTATGGAAATGGTTAATCCTCAAAGACTTTGTCTTAAACTACGCAACATTAATCCACTTTCTAAAAACAGGGGACTAGAGCCTTTGGCATTATCCTAGGCTTTTTATCATCTTGTGGAGCAATCACGAATGTTTCCCTCTCAATCACCCAGTGACGACGTGGAAAATTTTCACATTCGTTACCACGCACTAAGAATGTAGAGTATTCTTCTCTAATGGAGTAATCCATTAGTAAGCACATCGCTCCCACTGTCCCTAGGATATTGGAAATTTCTTTCCATTCTCAACTAGGCTACATAGAGCGCTATGCTTAGAATTCTCTATCTTATAGAGTTCCAAAAACTCTATTCACATCACCTTTACTAAGAAAACTTTATGTGACTTAGTTACACTCCCACAAAGCTGCTTACCTATATGCACATGACCCGGAGGGTTTACATGACAGCATACAATAATGCGCCTCGTGACCCTATGTGTTTACAAGACAGCATACAATAATGCGCCATAGAACTCTAGGTCTTAACTTCGCAACCTTATGAGAAGTAAAAATAAAGATAAGCTGCTTAATGGTTACAGATCGCCCATAGATGGCTCTCCACTAACCCATTACATAAATGGAGTGTAAAAATTTGATATGGAGGCCATTTAGTTAGAGATATAGGCAACAAACTAAAGTGCAATTCCCAATTGGGAAACATTTTTCGCCATTATCCACCTAACATTAACAATATTTAATTCCTTATCTCTACTACACCATTGTGTTGTTGAGTACTAGGAATAATCAATTTTCTAAGCATCCATTTCTCTTCACAGAGTTTTTTCTCAAATAACTCAAATAGATACTCGCCACCTTGGTCAAAACTAAAAGCACGAAAGCTGTTATCTAATTAATCTCAACCTCACATGTGCAATGTCAAAAATCATCTCAAAACTTTTGACTTATGGGAGATCAAATAGTCTTGACTCAGATGCGTATCGTAATCTATAAATGTGTCGAGATTGAGGCTTAGCTATCATACCCTTACACATATCTAGTCACAAATATCATAGTGGACTAAATGCGCCACAACAAATGACCTTCTACGGCTTTCTTACTTACTTGTGTGCACCCATTGCGAACAAAGTTACACATTCACATGAGAGCACGATGTCATAAGCGAGTGGGCCCGAGAAGGCCTACTCAAACCATCGTGTCATCATCTCATTAATGTGATTAAGTATAATAAGCCACTGGTTCATGACCAATGTCATAAACTAATTCCAATTATCTTAATGTGTGAGTTCTCGAAGACAAGTTTTAAAGGTTTAGGCCCAACTAGGTAATGACTCACGACTAATTCATATTCACTAGATCATAAAAGGATATCATGGAGATATCAAGTGCGCCTAAGTCGCAAATTTAACTAGTAAATGCTAATCCCCTGCACCTTCAAGTCAATTTTATTCTCCATACACTTTACTGCATCTAGTTGAAAGATGACGATACTCCTCTTGCCATATCTATTTCTCGCTTCATAGTTACTTGCAATTAATTCTACTATCCACAAGAAGGAGAGAATAAGCTATCAACTATGACAGCTCCTGAAGTAACTTAAGCGCGAATTAGGCTAAAGAGTCTAATTCAACACAATGCTCTCACGAGCCATGCGTCAAATTCTTAGAGTCATAACAACCTTGTCGGCCTTGACATTTTCATTATTATGCTGCAACGTTTGCGCTTAGTGGTAAACGTTATTAAAAAACGTTAGCCTAGCTAAGGAATCATACAAAGAAGCCCCTCCTCATGTCTCACACTCAAGTGTGGAAACAGTAAGTGTCCAGACTTAGACAAGTTGGCAATGCTAATAGATTTTGCAGCCACTAAGCGCTAATCTTTTCACTTAGTATTAATAGATTTTGCAATTTCTAAGCGCTAATCTTTTCACATAGTGTTAATAGATTTTGCAGCTTCTAAGCACTAATCTTTTAACTTCACGTGATATTTCAACGCACACTATTATAGTGCATGAAATTTTGCTCCATCCACTCCCAATAATTGGGTAGAGAGCAAAACACTGCTCATACTGGCTACTCGTCTTACACTTAATGACTAATTTATTTAAGCTCGCATTTCTTGGATGACGTGACTCTTGAATGTTACTTCATCCAATGATGTAACATTATTTACAAGTCAAATTACAAAGTCAATCCGCGCAGCTCAATAGTCAAGATCATAGACAGATCTATTAAGGGCTTACTAATTTCATAACTCCAACACTTGCCAACCAAAACTACGTAGCATGCCGCTAACCATAGCGCACACATTAGTTTTTATTGTGCCAAACAAGGCAACAAAACCACGGCGACTTTGAGTCATGTTTCCTTACTTTTGCTCAATTAAGGTCTGACGTAAAGTCTCCAAGACTTTTGTTCATCTAAAGAATGGCATTACATTGTTCACATTTGAACATCTTTACTAAGCCTAGGTCAACCAATTAACTTCCATAAGCTAAGTCAATTTAGAGAGAAATTTGCATTGGGATTAATTTGATTAGCATAATATAATTTTGCCACAAAAATCTAAATTAAATAGTGACAATATTACACAAGTCGCAAGATCGAAAATCCGCTATGCTCATAATCATCTCTTGCGCCACAGGTGACAATTATCCAAAATTTAATTTAATTTATGCGCAAAATATTGGTTTTCAGGAGTTAATCTACAAATATTTCTCTCAACCGAATAACCTCCCACTGACTATGGCACGTCTAAAAGCATGATAAAAAATTCTAATTCCATACAATAGCATCATAATGCAGATTCACAACCAACTCATGCTATGTCACAATTTAATAATGGAATTTAAACAAATAACAATTAATCATGCTATTCTAATTACAACATATTAAAAACTCTAGGCAAAAAATAACAATATGCTGTATTTAATATTCAAATTATGCCATAACAGAAACTATATCACTTTTGAAATTTTCTGGAATTTTCTAGAATTTTAAATAACTAATAAACACACATAAAATTAGAAATAAATATTCCAGAATCTGGTAAAATGCTATAACTATACCAGTAAATAGTAAACTACAACAGTAGTCTACAGTAAAAAATTCAGCCCCAGAAACTTAATCATGCAACACTAGATGAATTTTAAACCAGAAATAATGAATTATTATTTCAGGAAAAATATTTTTTATTTTCATAAAATTTTTAAATTTTACAGAAGATAAAAAATTTAATTCTGAGTCTAACGGCACCAACCACGCTTAAATCAAAGCTATAAAGAATTAATTATGACCATTTAACGCGATTCAGAATTTTAAAGAAAACAAACAGACCCTTAACCACAGCCGTCAAACCAGCCAAGCCGGCGCGGAAAACGGCGCGGCTCAACTCGGAGAGCGGCTCAGTGCATGTCTCAGCGCCCGGCGCGCGCGTGGGCATCGCGGACAGCGCGTCTCAGCGCGTGAGAGTGCGTGATAGCGCGTGGCAGCGCGTGTCCGCCGCTGACAGCGTCATCTGGAGCGTGAGGCACACCCGCCGCCTTCCGGGGTGTTTTCTGGTCCGATTTTGGTACTCCCGAACTCCATTTTTCACAACAAAAATATTTATGGCATCAAAAATCACATTTAATGAACATAAAAATGAGGTGTACCACAATCTCAATCTAATGGGAGTTAAAATTTTCTCCTTTATAAACATTCATGTATATAATGTGTACATATATATATATATATATATAAAATATACACATGATTAGAGAAAACACGAAATACCCATTCATGCTCTGATACCAATGTAAATCAAAGTATAAACACAGCAGATGAAAAATTATGGTCATACCTTTTTCTGCAGAGTCTAAATTGAAGGATCTCGTGGGTAAATCACGTGCTTCCTGAATCTGATCAATCAACCCAGCAATGGAGTGATATTACAGAATGAATATCACCCACACAAGTCACATGCAAAATGGCTCTTGATCGTTGTATTTTGGGAGAGAGTCAGTATATGGGAAAAACATACGACATACGTTGTTTTTCTCTTAATCACCCATATCCCATATTATATCAGATATGTTGGATAATATCTCATCTATCCATATCAGTTAATATGATAGATATGGATATCCTGAGTGGTTATCCAAGTAAGTTTTGAATTCAAATTCAAACTTACATGGATAAGGTTCAAAAGGTTCAAAGGGTCATGCCACATGGGCGCCCAATTTCTAACACATTCAAATCTAAATCTAAATCATCTTTGTTTTAAATTTTCGTGATAAATGTAGATTATCTTCATATAGATTTTCAATTCAATAGTTTCTAAAGAAAATAGTTTTTATTTTAAATGGAAGTGAGGGAAAATGAGTGATGAGTTGAAAACTTGACTTAGAAATAAATTTCACATAATTTGTTTTAATTTTAGATTTTAAAAGAAATTAGGAATGAAGATTTAAAGGCTTATAGATTTTCATTTCAAATACTTTTGAATTTTTGAAGAAAACTTGGCTCAGAAATAAGTGCCACAAATACATATTTTAAAAAAAAATTATAAAAAAAAATAGGAATGGAGATTTAAGACCTATAGATTATCAATTCAAACATTATTGATTTTTCGAATAACTTCTTCTTTTTTTTTTTTCTTATTGATAAGTGTGGAGGCCTAAGAACAAACCAACTACATTTGTTTATATATATAGTATAGATTACACGCAGGTGAGGAAAGGGGAAAAAAAAATTACCAATATATGGAGATGTGTTAGTGACATTTGCACCTCTATAATTTTTCATTTGCATCCCATCACAGCACTCCTATATATTTGTAATTTTTTTTCCCTTCTACAACTTGCATTCCCCCTATTTTATTTATCTTAGTACATAAGTGGTGTTTAGGAACATTATGGGTGTTTGGAAGGAAGGTCGGGTTAAAATAACTCATTAAAAAATAAAATAAATTTAAATAATTAATAAGACAAAATATCATATCTAATTCATAAAAAAAAAAAGTCAACCAACTTCTCAAACATAATTTTTTAATCAAACTAAAATAGCTAAAAAGTTAAATAACCAACTTCCCATCATTTGTGTCATTCGAATATTAAATTCTAAACAAAAATCAATTATTCAAACAAAAATCAAGTTTAATAGTTGATACCCAAATATTTGTATTTTATTTAAAAATTGATATTTAAACTTTTGTATTTTGTGTTTCCTTTTCAAAAATTAATATTTGAACAATAAAAATAGTATGTACTGGAATAAAGTGTGACGCAAATAAAATCGAGCAAGGATTCTCTCCTTACATTTCCTACTTCACTTCCTCCTTGCAATGGTCAAGATTCATTTTAAGAGAATTTAATGGTGTAGATCCTTCCAAAAAAATTATTTTTTAATTTTTAATAAAGTAATCTGAACCATTAGATGAATCTTGACCATTGAAAGGAGGAAGTGAAGTAAGGAATGCAAGGAGAGGATCCTTGCTCAATAAAATCACCGCATCGTTGGCCCTAGAAGCAACAATTCCCGCTCAAATGCACGGAATTTCTATTTCCTTGAGTGAATTTCATTTGGTGAACACAATTTTTTTTGAATAAATTACATTATTTATGTTTAGTCATTTTTCACTGTAATCTTTAATTTTTTGTTTTGACTTTTCATATTTTAAGTTTTTTTCAATTTACTCCAAAAGTTAACTTATATCCAAAATTAGACAACACGACATATTAATAGTCACGCAGTATAAAAATATTTTATTATATGTAATTTACACCTCTAACACAAACTCATACACTAATATAATAATATATTTTTATATCATATTACTGCTAACAAGATATTTTTTATCTAATTTTGAACAAAAATTAACTTGACAAAATTGTTATTTTGGCCTTAAATACCAAAATTATCGTTTGACCCATAAGGGTCAAATTACCAATTTACTCTTATTTATAAATTACTAAGTGGGTGTTTGGGAAGTGGATTTTTTTTGTGGGTTTTTTTATTTATAGGATATTATTGGAGAAAAAAAATTTTGTGTTTGGAAAAATAGTTGAGTTTTTTTGTGGTTAGATGTGATGTTTGTGAGAAAAAAAGTAAAATGATTATGGGGTTTGATGTGATAGTTTGTTTGGATTGTTTTTTTTTTTTTTTTGGTTTTGTAACCAATTTGTCTTTTAGTGAAAAAAAATCAAAAAAAACTTAAAAAATTTGTTCCCAAACACCGCCTAAAGAAGGATGCTATTTACCCTTACATTTTTACTTTGGTCCCCCTACTTCTTTGAACACCCACCCAACTAAATGAGTTTCCTCTATTTTCTCTTTGAATTAATTTCAACTTTACCCCTTTCTTTTGGACCCAACTTCTTAGTTATAATTTTTGAAAATTAAAGTAGAAACTAAATAAATTTTTATTTACAAATTTTTAAAATTCTATAAATATATATATATATATATAAAATGTTACCAAACAAACTTTAAACATAACCAAGTCAAATGACCCATAAAAAAAAAAAAAAATGAAATGACCCATAAAACGAAAAATTTATTGGTTGGTTCACGGGCATCACGTGGCTATACACCTAACCAATCACAAACCATGATGCCCTCATCATGTTTTTTAATCACTTAATGCAAAATCATAGGTCCCACCCCTATAGACACCCTATTTTTGACCGACCTTAAGACGGCGCTCTACCTAAAGCTCCCGATGAAGATATAAAAGGTCGATCCAAGCAACAAGCAAGGGATAGAAGGAAAACTAAACCACCCTCTATCCATTAAGGCAATTGGTACATTTTCATTCATTTTGGCAAGTATATGCGATGCGTTTTCAAAAATGTTTTGATCCACTTTCCCGAAAGAGATAACTTAGAAAGCCAAAATGAATGAGAAAACAGGCGAAACCTTCCAAGAAAACTAGTCGGATAAACTTGGCTCGACCAGATATCTTTCCTACGAAACGCCGAATCTTTTTACTCCATGGATGCGTGCCTGGATCTTTTTCTACACTATCGACCATTTTCTAGGCAAGTGCCGAACAACTTTGGTTCAAGGATGCACTTTTGGGCCATTTCTACTTTATAGGGCAACTTTTGGAGGAAACACGCCACTACACCACGGCCAGGCAAATCTTATCTAGCGCAATCCTGTGAGGTGTCCGAAGGATTTTGGAATATACATCCGGATCCATGGGATCTAGAGGTATATTCCAAACCCCAAATGCCTATAAAATCACCACCCGTTTTGGGGAAAAGTGTTCAAATTTTGAGATTTTTTAAGAGCTAATTCCTTAATCCCTAAATATTCCCTCTTTTAAATCAAATATACAAAGGGAGAATTTTGGACTACTTTTTACCTACCTTTGCTTGGATGGTTTAAAAGACTTCTATTGATCAGAGGAAGCTTGGGTTAGAGTTTGTGATCAACTTGGGCCTGTCTCTGCTATTCTAGAGGTACTACTTCCATTTTAATTTCAAGTCTATCTCCATTCTTCTTCTACTTTGGAGATTTATTGGTTGCTGCTAGTTTAGTTTGATCTCTTGTAGAAGCTTGTATAGCGGCTTTGGCCAAGCCCAAATTGCTTTTCTTTGATTTTATGAGTTAGAAACCTAGGCATGGTTTCCTCTATATGAAGAGGAAGTTTCTCTCTTCCCGAACCTATTTTATATGGATTTGAGTAGTTTACGCTCTTTTTCATGAGTAGGAGGATAAGAATCTCGTTCCTCTCATTAGAGTTTTTTTTTTTTTCCCTTTTCTACCATTTTTGCAAACTTTGATGACGTAGAACCTTGGATACGGCTTCCTTCACAAGGATGGGTTGGATCTCCCCTCTCACCACCGTCTTTCATGGATTTAGGTAGCTTGTACTCATTTTCATTTGTAAAATGCTGACAACCTCCCTGTCCTCGTTGGAGCTTCTTTTATTTATGTTTCATCATTTTCTTAGCTTCCATTCATTCCATTATTGTGTGCATTGGGACGGATTTCTCTTCTTCTTACCCTTACTCTTTGCTCTTTTACATTTTGATCACTTAGACTTGACTTTGCTGTCATCATGATCCCATGATTAGCATAGGAACATGCATCTGGGGTTGGACAATTATTTTTATGATAAACTATATGTTATGTGGTTTGTTGATATCAATGTCATCTTCATAGTGTCCAAAGTCCCTTAGGATTCATTGCGTGCGGATTTTTGCATTAGATATTGCATCTAGGATAATGTATTTTCTATTTTAGCCTATTTTCAATTTTTGCATGGCTGGAGTACTCTGTAAGCATTTCCATCATTTCCTTTGCATATCATTTAGTTTAGTATCTAGGATCATACATTACTTTCTAACCCTTTAAGCTCTTAGCATGGTGTGGATGAGTATTAGTTGAGCCTTTTTCATCTTTGCATCCTGCTTGTGATTACTTCTTATTATGTCCAGCACGCCACCATGAGGCTATGTGGTTATTTGCTATATCTCTCTGATTGCTCATTGTATGGAGATCTCATTACCTAGGTTGAAATGATTCCGATCTCTTTGCAGGGTGGATGTCTCGTTTTTTTAATGAGATTTATGCCTTTCTAACCCTCTTTTCTAAAATAAATATAAAAAAAAAAAAAAATAGCGAGAGAATAGAACATTCCAAAATACGTGATTTGGTCAATACTTGTTTGCTCCACATAGTAAAGATAGCAATAATAATTGGATTATATGATCATGTCGTGTTAATAATTCTCATATCATGAAATAGTAGAGGCTGATTTTTGATCGGGTGAGGCGGGGTAGGCGTTGTACCTTTTTCGAGTCTAAGGCATGTTTCCCACACCGACTTGCTTTGACCAATAAAGAGTCACCACTTAATTTTTAAAGGGAATTAAGTTGGTTTGGGATATTCTAAAAAAGTACACTTTTTGACTTATTGGCTTATATGGGTTGGGTTTGGGTTGGGTTTGATGTGATGTGTTAGAGAGGTGATGTGATTTAAATAAGATGATGTGACTTAAATAGGATAGTGACTTTTTGACTTTTTGTATTATTTAGTTTATGCCAAACCAACCCTAAGTTAAGGACTGATCCGTCATAACCTAGGAATTCTAGATTCGGAAGCTTAGGTACAAAAGGGGAAGGTTATTGAATGATAGCACCTCTTTTTGCCCACTCCGAAAATTGGCATCTACTAACTTTATATTTTATGATTTTAGTGGTTAATTATTCATACAAATTCACATTAAGCGTAAAACCCTTAACTAACCTAAAACTGTGATTTGAATAAAATGAAGATCATTTATATTAAATTAAAGGAATAAAGCCATATTTTCCAAAGATAATAATTTTTTAATAAAAAATGGATTTTATCAATCCATGGCTATAAACCCAACCTAAAATAAATAATATTTCTGAAGACATTCAAAACAATCAATTTTGCATGATAAAACATATAAACTTGAATTATTGAAAAATAACGCAAGAAGCACACGTATGTCAAGAGGATGGAGGAAACTTACCCAAATGCCCACTCAAGCGCCTTACATGGAAGAACAGAAAATAAACATGATCCTAATATGCAACTAGACATACAAAATGCAAACCTAAACTCGGTTTAATGGCTACTAGTACAATTTAATGCACACAAATCAACTAACACATAAATAATGCAAACTATGATACAACAATATTATAAACTAGGTTACATGCACGATGATTACATGATTAATCTAACCCTAAACATGTTTTATTCAACTAAACAAAACATGCAAAATAAAGCGAAAAACTAACAAAATAGCTATCTTACATGATGATCATGCCATAACAACACCCTAACTATAATGATATATTGAAAATATAAGTTCAAAAGCTATTGAAATTAAAAGAAATAGAAGACTTACTCACTGGTTTGCAAGAAAACTGAAGAACAAAAAAGAAAGAGGCGAGAAAAAAGAAGTTTTGCTCGCTTGAAAGCTTCCCTCAGGTTCTAGCCTGACTTTAATTGAAGCTCTTTAAACCCCAGATACACTTTGATGTGTTAAAGCTACTGTAAGGTTTAGGTTTTTAGGAATTAGGGTTGAGGGTGAAAGGAAGGCAAGTGTTTTCACTCAAAAATTGCTCAAAACTTGCTCAAAACTTGGCTGAAGTGTTCAGCCTACCTCAAAGAGAGGAGAAGGGGGCATATTTATAGGCAAATAGAGGCTTGAGGGTCAAGAAAGACTACCCTAGGGTTCCCCCATCACTAACTGGCGGTGCTTCTTGAAAATATGTGTATTGGTCAGATGTGTGCATGCACAAAGCCATGTACGGACACACTACGAATATGCGCACGCACGAGAAGAAAATGCATCTGTGGCTGCCTTTGCAAGGATGTGCGCACGCACAAGGCATGTGCGGGCGCACATCCTTGACAACTTTTCATATATTTTGGGCATATCTTTCTCATCCAGTATCAGATTGATGCAAATCAAGCCGCTTTGGAAAGTTAGCATAAAGGGCTACAATTTTGTGTGAAATAGAAATTTCCAAATTCCAACTTTTTCTAGTTGAAAATAGGCCCTCAATACAAACTAACAAACAATAAATTTGGCAAAAGACAATTTTTGGCACGAAAATGGCAATACAGCAGCTCTAACAACTTCAAGCATCTCCAAGGTTGAAATTATAAAACCTTTCATTATCGGGAAGCATTTCAAGTGCCTAACTCTTTATGGTTTGTCAAAATGGGGTGTCTACAGTGGGGCTGCTCAATTCATGACATTTTCCCCTCATACCTAAGTTCCTAAGTCGAGATACTTTGGTTACGATAGATCATGACCTTTGGGTACGAGTCACAGATTTCCTAGTTTTGTTCAAAACATTAGGTGGCGACTCTAAGTCTGGTGATGTAGTCTATTTTCGTCATTTCTTGTGAATAATGGATTTGCTATAGAATTGCCAAATTTTGACTCTCATTCCGTTTCACATTGCACTCATGGAACCAGACTTAGGGTTCAAATTGTTGGGCACACTCAGACCCCGTTCGGGAGATATCACAATTTTTGGTGACTTTATTGGGGAGTGCTAAGTGATCTTGACTCGAAATTTATGATATGGGAATTATTAACATTTAGACATGTTTATTGCATTTGCATCTACATCAGTTTGCTTAAACCCTTCACATTCATCACTTGTCATTCTCGGACAGCTGCTTGTATAGGATGGCTCACCGAACCTAGGCTCTGTCAGGCTGGGAATGCGAACCCTTGGATCTTGATCATTGCCTATTGTTTGATCCTCCTTTCATAGCTCGACAAAAGGGTAGAGAGGTATTTAGGTGATCATGTCGGGGCACCCTTTTTTGGCTTTATCCTACCCTTGCATATAGTGAGCTGTAGAACCTTCCAAAATTAAGACAGGATGCTCACATTCTCTAGATTGTTGTGATACCTTTTTGTATGAATAGAGAAGCTCTAGATCTCTTCCAACACTAGGATAGAGTAACTCAAGCCCACATAGGGGTGTTCGCAAATTATATGTTATATGCTATGTGTTATATATTGGAACAGATGCAGGGGCTCTCTTCAAGTACAGAGGTTCTGTCAGATCAATTTGAGGGGATGTTATTTGAGTACAGAGTTCTAGTTTTGATAAGCTTTTACAAAGGCATTATCTGATTGGGGGATCTTTGTTCATTTTCTTTTGCTAGGAGATTTGGCACCATTGCTTCAGATAGACCTAGCATTACCCAGGTTTAGTGGACTCATTCAGGCCTTTTATGGAAAGTCAGTGATCTTGCTCATGGATAGCCAGTGCTAGTACCTTTGCCATCACCAATTAGAAGAAGATGGGTTAATCCATCATCAACAGTACAGTTTGATCATTCCCCTTTGGGTTTAGTATCACCTTTAGTTATGGCAGAGTTTCCTTCTGACATTGCAGAAGTGATAACCACTCTACAGAGTATCGTTGATGCTCTCAACCAAACAATCACTACTTAGGCTAGGACCCTAGCCGACATGTAATGCCTACTTGGGGTAGCGGCAGTTCTTCCTGCTCCTAGAGTTCTTCTTGTTCTACCGATTCACCCATAACTAGCTGCAGTAGCAAATGTTGAGGACTTCTATGGTCCAAGCTTGAATCTGCAAGATACCCCGATTCCTACTCCACAACCTGCTGTTGGGGGACTTTTCCTTCTAGATTTGATTAAACATGACCTAGTAATTCAAAGAATTGCTAAGTTGGAAAAAGTCCTCAAGAAGACCTAGGGCATTGATGCAATTCTAGATATTGAAGATGCGTACACGGAGGTTGCTGTGAGATTGTTGGAGAGATTCAAAATGCCACATATTGACCATTGTGACGTTCATATCCGATTATTTTGCAACATCCTAAGGCCTATGGGATTGACCCGAGCACAATAACTCTCTGTTTGGAAGGACCTTATTTGGAGTTGCTGGCATCTGGTATGCGAAGTTGGAAGATAAAGGGAAAAGAAATTGGGAAAAGCTGGCTAAAGCCTTTGTCGCACAATATTCTTATAACACACAGATTGAGGTTACCACTTGAGAATTAGAGGCAACATGGCAGGAGCCCAATGAGAAATTCAACGATTTTATCACTCGTTGGAGGAGTAAAGCAGCTAGAATGACTAATCTACCTTCTGAAAAGGACCAAGACTGAATGGAGGTAAGAAATCTACAGAATCGACTTATGAAGTGAATGATTTTCCTTCATTGGTTCAACTTCAAGGATCTACATGAGATTGGGGTACAGATTGAGGATGCTTTGAATCAAGGGCTGATAGTTGAAGAAGTCGAGATTGCCAAGAAGCCTTATATTTGAAATACCAATTTCGCTGCCACTAACACCAACACTACCAAAGTCAACTCAGTAACTACTCAACTCAGTACCGCCAGTCCATTTGCCAATACAGCCCAGCAAACTACCAACCCAACCCCGAGCCCAGAATTGAGTCTTCTATCCCTTGCATATGAGTCGAACCTAAGACATGAAAATCTTTCGGGACAAGGGACATCTCAAGCTCCTTAAGCCACAAGCACTCCCACCAAAACACGACCTTACCAAATATTGTGCCTTCCATCAGCAACACGGTCATGAAACCAACCAGTGTTTTCGCCTTCATCATAAAATCTAGGACCTCATAGACAACAAAATCATTGCACCCCCACAAAAACCAAATGTCACCATCAATCCACTCCTAAACCATGCCCAAATTCCCTCACCCTCGAATGATCCTAGCCTATACATCATCCCATCTCACTTGCCCAAACCGACAGTGTACATTCGTGAGAACACAAACTTGTGCATCTTAAGTGCAGCCCGATCAAACCCTATAGCAGCATTGGTACCAAGAGTTGTGGCTCTAGCAGCATTGTGCCGAAGAACCAAACAACAAAAGAAGCTATATGAAGAAATCAACACAATTGCTGGTCAGATGGAATACAATAATGACACGGTATTTGCCAAATCGAAATCGAGTTGATAAAGAGACACTGAAACAAAGATGGAAGATGTTTTGATGAAAGACAGTGATCTCAAACTAAATTCGGCAGAAGTGGCATAGATTACCGCCAAAATCAAGAGCGTTTGGATGAAGAAGTTTCTGAAACTAGATGTATGGAATGAAGTGATCATGTGCCAATGGAAAGATGCCAAAAATGTTGAAATTCACTAGTCTCTGATGCTCACAGCATTGAGGTGTCAGGAGAGAAATAAATTTTCCCTCAAGAACTTGATGACGATTGGTTTATAGCGAGTTTGTTCAGTGAAAAGGAGAAGACGCATGTGATGGAGTTTGATCCGAGCTAGCTCATTGTGCCAACAGATGGGCCTAAGCCGAATGTTACAATACCCGAATTCTTCAATGTCCATGCTACCAATGCAGATGTGGAGCAGGATCTCAGTATGTTGGCGAATTTAGTGGAAGAAATGGACAATCTTCATTTCTTTGAGGAATATGATTTGGAAGATGTATAATTTTGATGGTGGGATCTATATGGTTTAGAAAGGTGTCATCTCTTCTCTTTGCGCAATCTGCAGCTCATCGCGACTTCGTCTTTGATTGACGACTTCAACTTCGGCTTCAGGTGAGTCTTCTTCTTCTTCTTCTTTTCTGCTTATTTGTTGTGCGGCTGGGTCCTTTTTTTTTCCCCTTCCTCTCCTTCTCCTTCTCTTTCTCCTCCTCTTCTTCTTTGCTGGGTGTTGTCGTCTCGTCTCTCTATTTTTTTTTTTTTTGTTGCTGGTAGGTGGTTTTTTTTGTCCTCTTCTTTGTTGGGTGCTTCATCATCACTATTGCTGCTGGCAACTTTTTTTTTTTTGTTCTCTCTTCTTTTTCTTCTTCTTCTTCTTCTTCTTCTCTTCCTCCTACATCCCCTTCTTCTTCGTTGCACTTTTTTTTTCTTCTTGTTTTTTTCTTGCTGTTGTTGCTCTCTACTCTGTTTAGGGGGAAAAAAATTACAATTAATTAATTAATCACACATTACATTACACTAAAATTATTTTTCATTAATTAAATCTATTGTGTAGAAAATGACATCTGAAAGTAATGCTCACATTTGAGAGGAGCCAAAATAAAAATTATTTTCCATTTTTTTTCCTTGCTGTTGTTGGTTTTTTTTTTTTTTTTTTTGTGTGTGTTGTTGGTGGGTGTTTCTTTTTTGTGCTGTTTCTTCATTGTTGCTGCTGCTGGGGACATTTTTCTTTTCTTTTCTCTTCTCCTCCTCCTTCGTCATTGCTCGCTGGTTTTTTTTCTTCTTCTTCTTCTTCTTTTTCTATTGTTGTTGGTCTCTGCTTTGAGTCTGTCTCTGTTAGGGAAAAAAAATTACAAATAATTAATTAATCACACATTACATTACACCGAAATTATTTTCCATTTATTAAATTTGTTGTGTAGAAAATAACAGCTAAAAGTAATAGAAAAGATCCAGCGTGGAAATATGCCCATGTGGTAGAGTCCAATAACTTAAATAAGTTTGAATATAATTTTTGTGATAAAGTATCAAATGGAGGTGTTTATCGGGCGAAACACCTCGCGGGAGGTTATAGAAATGTCATTGCTTGCCCAAAGTGTCCAACTCATGTAAAAGAAGAGATTAGAGAGTTCATGTCAAAAAAGAAGACACAAAAAGAAGAAATGAACATATTTCATGATTTCAATGACATGGACATGAAAGATGAAGATGAAGATGAAGATGATGTTGAGCTCAATGTCAATCAACACTGTAAGTTGGCAAGTGGCAGCCAAGGTTCATCCAAATCCAAATCCAAATCAAAAATGCCAAAGAGAAAATGGCCTATGGATGTTTACTTCACACCCAATTCGGAATCAGTGGTGACAAATCGAAGAGATCAAGCAAAAGCGAAGCAAACACAAATTGATGACAATGACCTTTACAAAAAAGAAATGAGAGCTCAAGCAGTGCAAAGATTTACAAGGTGGATGTATGATGCTGGTATCCCTTTTAATGCTATAAATTATGAGAGTTTTGGACTAATAATTGAAGCCATTGGGCGATATGGTCCCTGTATGATGCAACCAACCTACCAAGAAGTGCGGGTTACCCAACACAAAAAAGAGGTCAAACATACTGAAAATTTGATGAAAAATCATAAAAAGGATTGTGCAAAATACGGGTGTTCCGTAATGGCTGATGGCTGGACTAATAAGCGAGGGCAGACATTGATAAACTTTTTATTGAATTGTCTAAGAGGAACCACGTTTGTTGAGTCAGTTGATGCTTCTAGCTATTCAAAGGATGGGCAAAACCTATTTGAATTACTAGACAAGTTTGAGGAGAAAGTTGAAAAAGAGAATGTGGTGCAAGTTATCACTGATAGTGCTGCAGCTAATGTGTTGGCGGGTAAGAATCTTTCCTCCTTCCTTGCTTCACAATTGTTTATTCATAGTTTGTTTTGTTTTGTAGTTAAAATTTAAAAACTTGAAAATAATAATTCTTTGTTACATTATAAGGAGGTTTTTCGAAGGCAAGTATGAACACTTGTATTAAACACCATGTGTTGCTCATTGCTTGGACTTGATGTTAGAAGACATTTTCAAAAAGACATTTGAAAGGGTATTGCAGTACATGACTACATTTACAACCACCCTACTTTGCTAAACATGATGAGGTGCTATACAAATCTCAAGAATTTGATCAAGCCTGCAAAAACTAGATTTGTAACCGCCTTTCTAATTGTCTCATCAACAAAAAAACAATTTGAGAAAGATGGTCACCTCCGAAGACTGGATATCAAGCAAATGGGCAAATGAGCCACAGGGTAAAAGAATGGCACAAACTTTGTTGATACCTTCATTTTGGAATAATGTTGTGCTTGCCCTTAAGTTCTTGGGGCCTCTCGTCAAAGTGCTTAGATTGGTTGATATTGAGAAGAAACCTCCCATGGGATACATTTATGAAGCAATGGATAGGGCAAAAGAATGCATTGCAAGTTCGTTTGATCATGAAGAAGACAAATATAATGAAATCTTCGAAATCATCAACAAAAGGTGGGATGTCTAATTGCATCGGCCTTTACATGCAGTTGTGCACTTTCTTAACCCAGAATTCTTTTATCCAAAAGCGTTACAGGTGCAAAAAAATCATGAAGTGATGAATGGGTCTTATGAATGCATGCAAAGGTTGCTCCCAGATGTCGCTGTTCAAGATTTGGCCACTAATGAGATGAGTATTTATACAAAGGCTAAGAGCCTTTTTGACAAGCCTGTTGAGATTTGGCAAAGAAATACAAGGGCACCAGGTAATATATTATAGACTCAGAGTTTATTTTTAGTAATATTTTAAGTTTTAGTCAAACTCAATACTTGGTAACAATTATTTCTAACTAGTGATTATTGCAGCTGATTGGTGGGTATCATATGGTTCTAAAACCCCAAACTAGCAAACTTTTGCCATAAAAGTCCATAGCTTAACATGTAGTTCATCGGGTTGTGAACAAAATTGGAGTGTAATTGAACATGTAAATATTTAACATTCTAACCAATTTTTGGTGAATGCAAATATTTTGTATTCTCATTATATTGAATTTAATATCTTTTTAATACTTGCAGCTTCATAGCAAGAAAAGAAATAGATTGGAATAACATCTCAATGATTTGGTGTTTGTCAAACATAATAGAACATTGAGATCTAGATATGATATGTGCAACACTCTTGATCCTATATCTTTGCAAAATATTGATAAAAGCAATGAGTGGTTGTTTGGGAGGATGGATGGAGAATCAGATGAAGATAAGGAGCCAGTGTTTGATGATGATGATGGCTTGGCGTGGGCCACTGTTGCAAGAGCTTCTGGAGTAGAAGAAAGTAGCCATGCAAGTAGAGCAACAAGTTCACGCTCAAAAACACAACCGAGGATATCTAAATCATCAATATTAACTCCACCTCAATTAATAGATGAGGAGGAGGTGGGCTCAGAGGACACAAAGAAGGAAGATGTTAAGAGATATAAATCAATTGATGGAGAAGAAGATGATGGTTTGCTTGCCATTGATGTTGAGGATGACGATTGACTGACCTAACCTAACCTTTCTTATGATATTGATGTTTTGAAATATTAAGACTTATATTAGCATTTGTTGCATATTTATGTTATGGATATTTAGTGTTTATTTATTTATTTATTTTTTTGTTGAATGTGGATTATTTTATCTTTGAAAATTGGAATGATATGTATTATGCACTTTGATGGCTGAGAATTATTCTATAATTTGTCTTGATTATTTTTTGTTTTAAAAAAATTGTCTTCGTACTATGAAGGATTAGTCTATGTTAATTTATCTGTTTTTTTACTAAGACTATGCGCCTTGCTTCAATAAAGCCCGCGTCTCGCCTTGCGCCTAGGCCCCAAAAGACCTTCAACGCCTTCGTGCGCCTTGAGCCTTTAAAAACACTAACTATGACACATGGAAGCATAATGGACATGCAACGGCGAACAAGACCAAGTAGTTGCAAGTCCTTACTCAAGATCATCCGAGCAAATACCATTCCATCAAAACAAATTCTTGTTTACGCACATCAATTGAAGCCATGTTAAGGTGTGAATAGGCCACCCATGCAGCATGCCATTTTGAAAGCAAGATGTCATCAAAATAATGCTTCTTACATGGTCCCAAAATAAACTCATTCTTCCTCCACGAAGCCAAGCCAGGCACCAAATCAACACAAAGTGGAACAAATGGCTTTGAATATAGCACAGGAGGCATTTCTCGGAAGCAAAGATCATCCAACACCCATGAAGCTAAAACTTCATGACTCTCCACCATAAGTTCCTTGGAATCTAGAAAATGGATTGCAACCACTTCCTTCATGGGAAGCAATGTGAGAGCCAAACTTGCTTCATCTACAAAACATTCTTTTTCTTCAAGTACACCTTCACTCTTTACAAGGTCATGTTTCTTTGACAGAGAACAAAACTTAGGGAATGATGAGACAATCATTCCCTTTTATATTGATAATATGTAGCTCACAAGGGAAGCCTTAAGGCACAAATAAGGAAAGTACAGCTAAGGACAGCTAATATAGAATAAGAAATACATAATATCAATATTATCTAACACTCCCCTCAAGCTGGCGTGAAGATGTCTCTCATGCCTAGCTTGCCAAGCACATCATAAAATGGTTTGCTCCCAATTCCCTTGGTGAGAATATCTGCCAGTTGTTCACCCAACTTCACAAAAGGAGTACATATAATGGTACTAGTAAGTTTTTCCATAATGAAGTGGGGTTCAATCTCCACATGTTTCGTTCGGTCACATTGAATTGGATTGTGAGCAATGTTAATAGCAACCTTATTGTCACAGTACAGTCGCATGGAATCAGTCTGACTAATTCCTAGATCACTTAACAACTTGATCCACAAGTGTTCACACACACCTTGTGCCATGGCTCTAACCTCAGCCTTTGCACTAGACCGGATGACTACATTCTATTTCTTGCTTCTCCAAGTAACCAAATTACCTCCAACAAAGGTACAATAACCAGATGTGGACCTTCTATTAGTTGTTGATTCTGTCTAATCAGCATTTGTATAAACTTTCATCCTAAGATGATCATATTTGGAAAAATAGAGACCCTATCCTGGAGATGATTTTAAGTATCTAAGGATGTGCATTACTGCAACCATGTATGTCTCATGAGGAGCATACATGAACTGGCTAACCGCACTAACTGCAACGGTAATGTCAGGACGAGAATGGGATAAGTAAATGAGCTCACCCACTTGTCTCTGATAACTTCCCCTGTCAATAATAACTCCTCTATTATCATCACTAAGTTTCTGGTTTGGCTTCAGTGGTGTATCACAAGCTTTACTCCCAAATATTCTAGTTTCTTTCAACAGGTCAGGAACATATTTCCTTAGACAGATGAAAATTTCAACCTTGGACAGGGCAACCTCAATGCCTAGGAAATGCTTCAAATTTCCCAAGGCTTTCATTTCAAACTTGCTTGCCAAATATTTTTTCGACCGGGGTATTTCCTCACTATGATCTCCTGCAAGCATTATGTCATCCACACAAACAATGAGAGTTATAGTCTTACCATGTGAGAAATGTTTCACAAACAAAGTGTGATCAACTTGACTCTATTTGAAGCCATATTTGAGTATAGCCTAAGTGACTCTCTCAAATCAAGCCCTTGGAGACTGTTTGAAACCATATAATGACTTCCAAAGTCTACATACTTTACCCTTTGTTTGATGGTCCTCAAAGCCAAGAGGAATGTCCATATGCACCTCTTCTTCTATATCACCATATAAGAAAGCATTTTTTACATCAAATTGATGAAGTAGCCAATCCAGATTAGCTGCAAGAGAGAGTACTCTGACTAAATTCATCTTAGCCACCGGTGCAAAGGTCTCTTGATAATCTACTCCATAAGTCTGAGTAAAGCCCTTTGCCACAAGTTGAGCATTGTAACGCTCAATTGAACCATCCGCTTTGTGCTTCATAGTATACATCCATTTGTATCTCACAGGTCTTTTGCCCTTAGGTAACTCAGTTAATTTCCAAGTGCCATTTTTACAAAGTGCTTTCATTTCTTCTATCATGGCCTGTTTCCACTGAGGGGTAGCAAAGCATCCTGAAAATGATTGGATATACTGACAAAAGAAACTTTGGACACAAAGGCTCTATAAGAATGAGACAAATTAGAGTAGGACACAAAGTTAGAAATAGGATGTTTAATACAAGATCTCACATCTTTTTGTTGAGCAATAGGAATATCAAGATCACTCAGGAAGAATAAGGCTCTGTTTGGAAGAGCTTTGAAATTCTAATTCCACCTCCTGGTTTGCAAGTGGTGTTTGGTTATAGTTTTCAAAAATTAATTCCACACCCACTTTTGAAAACTCCTTTCCAGGTGGGAAAATTGGACTAGCCCGGACATCCCCCCAGGCGTTTGGCTAGTTTGACCGGAACAATGCGCGTTTTTTTTTTTTTTTTTTTTTCCTGTTATTTTTAAATTTTAAATAAAAAAATATTTTCAGAATTTTTTTTAAAATTTTGAGCTTTGATAAGGATTTTGGGTTGTATGTTTGGTTATGAGTTATATGTTTTTGAATTAAATATCATGTCACATCATTCATTTCAAGCTTAATTAAAAACTTTTTCCAAAACTCTTTTCAAAACTCATAACCAAACAAATTTTTCACACTCAAATCATAATTCCAAATCATATTTAGAAAACTCTACCCAACGCTACCTAAGAGTTTCAGAGTTACCTAGACTCTCATCAAAAGAAGAAGATAACAGTGAAGGATTAGAAGTGGTCTTTTGTATCCAAGTAACTTTTTGTCTATCTTTGTCCCTACATAGACTTTTTTCTCATTCAATTCATTAGATGTTGTATTTCCACCACTAGTAGCTAGTTCACCTTTTGTATTCTCAACCACTGGTGATGAGCCAAGACTTGATAAAGACCCAGGAATCTCTTCACAACAAGGCTCCCTCTAAAGGGAGGACTGGGACACCGAGGAGGACAAGAAATAGCACTGTGACTCAAAGAATGTGACATCCATGGATACAAATTACTTACGAGATGAAGGATTGTAACACTTATAACCTTTTTGAGTAGGAGAGTAACCCAGAAAGACACTACAGAGAGCGGGGATCAAATTTAGCACGAAAAGGAGCATGATTTTGGACAAACAGACACAGCCAAAGACAATAGAGAACACAGACTCAGAACCTAAGAAAACCTACAGAGGAGATTTTTTGTGCAACACTTGGGTTAGGAGACGATTGATGAGGTAGGCAGCAGTCAGAACTGCTTCCCCTAGTAAGACCGAGGGACATGCATAGAAAAAAAACAAGCAACGAGTCATATCAAGAAGATGACGATTCTTGCATTCGCAATCCCATTTAGTTGAAGGGTGTTGGTGCAAGAAGTGTGATGAATAATGCCATGGGTGGAAAAATAGCTCGCTAGACCAGAATCAATATACTCACCCCTATTTTCAGAACGCAATATTTTGACAACTACCTCAAATTAAGTCCAAATCATTTGATGGAAGTTACGAAACACTGAAAAGATCTCACTTTTGTCTTTCATAAGATACACCCAAGTAATACGGGAAAAATCATCGATAGAAGTAACAAACCATCTATGACATTTTAAAGACGTAACACGAGATGGACCCCAAAGATCATAACGAACTATGAAAAAATGTACTAAACTTTTATTAATACTTGGAGCCAAAGAAGCGCTATGTTGTTTCCCAAGTTGACAAGACTCACAATGAAACTTAGAGACATTATTGTTTGTAAAAACACAAGGAAATAAATGATTAAGTAATAGAAACGATGGGTGCCCAAGACGCTGATGCCATAGCCACAAGTCTCCCTTGGTGGTTGGAAACTTGATGGAATGATGTGCCATCTTGTCCGCCTAATCCAGGATATAGAGACCATGTTCTGCTCTACCACTGCCAATCGTCTTCCTCGTTATAAGGTCTTGAAACAGACAATGATCAGGAAAGAAAGTCACACTATAGTTCAGATCATGAGTAAGACGACTCAATGATAAAAGATTAACAAATAAATTGGGAACATGCAAAACAAAAGACAATGGTAGAGGAGTGACATGGATTAAACCTTCCCAAAAAAGAAAAAATAGTACTATCAGCAATCCTAACTTTGTCCTGATCTAAAGAAGACTTATATTCCGAGAATAGATCAGAAGACCCAACACAAGATCCGAGGCACCAGAATCAATAATCCAAGGTAAAGATTTATGAGATAGAAAAGCACTCAGAGAAGTGGTTAAGTTACCTGAGTAGATGAAGAGGATACACCAAATGTAGTAGAAGAACGGCGATCCAGTAAGTGGCACAAAGCATCCTCTAACTCAGAAGAATACATACCAGATATATCACCACTAGGAGTAGCAACTAAAAAGGCATCAAGAGTATCCACTACATTGATATGATGTGCACATAGATTAAACCCACATGCTCCAGACCGTCAGGACTGACCCCCACAACTACCAAAACGATCACCACTACGACCACTAGAAGGAACCCCATGAAGCTTCCAACAAGTCTTATGGGTATGTCTCGGCCGGCAACAATAATCACAGAATAGTGTATCCTTCTTTGAAGGACTAGGTGAAATATGAGGCAAACTAGTACCATCCCTAAGAGGAGCAGAAACTAAAGCTGAGCACTTTGTAGAGGTAGGTGGCAACATAATAGAACGACAACTCTCCTCATTCTGTACATAAGCAAAGCCCTCTTGAAGGGAGGGAAGAACATACATACCAAGGACACAACTCCTAATAGGATCAAACTCTAAGTTGAGACCTTCCAGAAATGTGAAGAACCTTTCCTGTTTAATAAACTTCCGATAACTGACGGAATCAGTTGTGCAAATAGGCTTATAATCCTATAGATGATCAAGACGTTTCTAGCCATTGTTAAGAAAAGTGAAGTACTAAAGGACAACCATCTCCCCCTGTATTGAATGCTCAATAGAACGACGCAACTCAAAAGTCTATGAGAAATTTTCTTTCCGGGAATAGGTAGCATCCCAAACATCTTGGGCGGTATCCACAGACAAGTAGCATTCCCCAGTATTGGGTACCATGGAATGAATGAATCATCTTATAATTAAAGAATTGGTAATCTCCCATTGGTCATTACCAGGATCAGTGATGCCTGGTGCCTTGATCCTCCCATCAACATAACCCATCTTCCCTCTACTCTTCAAGAAAAGTGTCAGACATTAAACATAAGTGGTGATTTTTAGGCTTAGGTATAGGTTTTCAGATGTAGTAGTCATAATGGCACTCCCTTCTAGGTGGCTGAGAAGTAGTGGTGGATTCACTAGTAAGGTTAGCCATTTATACTATACAAACCAAGTAACCTGCACTAATCACAAATACTAAAAGAGGGAATAAAATCAATTGGACCAAGTAATATCAATCACAGACCATGATAGGAGCATACGAATCAGTCAGAGCTACGTAATGAAGCAATATAATGACCTAAAAAATAAATAAACTAACGGGAAAAAGAACCTCCAATCAAAACAAGGTCTAAGCTATTCCCAAAAAATGGAAAAACCTTGCTAGATGTGAGGAACAATGGTGGAGATGAACCAATCAAAACATGAAGTGGGTCGAAGAAGCCTCAGAGTGGTTTTCGACTGAAGTTGAAATAGGCTGGGAGCCATTTGGTTTGGCTGAATCAAGCCAAGAAGCTTTTGGCTTGAGCCGAAAATGGAGCAGGGCCTGTCAACTAGTCCTGCGAGCTCACCAGTGACAGTCGCAATCCCTCGACAAAGCAGAGAGGGCCGAAACATGGTGGGCAACAGTTGTTGGCACTCAAAGAGGAAAGAAAAAGATGAGACAGTGGCTGAGCAGAGAACTAGGGTTTCTGTACTTTGGCTCTGATACCAAAAAGGATGAAAATAATGATTTGGCTTACCTATGAATGAGGTAGAGGCCATGTATATATAATAGATTCATGATAAAATTTAGGAAACGATATAAATAAGAAAACAATACTAAATCAGTGATTGACATAATCACAAATTATATACATACTACTAAATAAAAAGATTCTACGTATACTAATTTATATATTCAACAACAATTAGGTGGTGATGGGTGAAGGTGGAGAATGAGATGGTTACCCTAGAGCTCTGATACCATGTTTGTTTGAGAGAGAACAAAACTTAGGGAATGATGAGACAATCATTCCCTTTTATATTGATAATATGTAACTTACAATGGAAGCGTTAAGGCACAAACAAGGAAAAAATATAATAAGGAAACTACAACTAATGACAGCTAATATAGAATAAGAAATACATAACAACCAATATATTATTCTAACAAGTCCTCATCATCATAGTGGTCAAAGATTGGAGCTCTTCCATATGCACAAACATCAACTTCTTTTTCATATTCATGAACATTAACTTCATCACAATTCAATGCCCCACTCATTAGTTCATCAAAGATGGAAACATTTACATTATATCCTTGTTCCTCATCAAAGATAGAAATATCTTGATAACAACCTTGTGTTTGATCATAACCTTATTCCACATCTTCTCCATTAAAGATGAAAGCTCCAACATCAAAGATAGGAACATCCGGATCATAATCTTGTTCTGGATCACTACTTTCTTCCACATCTTTTTCGTCATAGCTTGGTTGAATCACCTCATCACTAAAGAGAATTTTATGATAGCTATCATCAAAAGTCTCTTTCATTTGAACACTAGTTGAGTAACCAACTTGGGCATAGTTATAGGATGGTTTTCCGATTGCAAATTAACTTTGGTATTGATGTTCGAAACTTGAAATGCCCTTCTTTTGTTGCTTCTCAACCAACAAAGGTGGCACATGATTAAAATGCAACAAGTGCTCCTTGAGCTTCTTTCTCATCTTCCTCCACTCTCTAACCTTTTCTTTGCCTACCAACTTATAATTGTTTCCACCAATCGAAGGCACGACCTTTGAGAAATCAATTTCACCTTTCTTGCTTTTGTCACATCATAAGACTCCAAATGACTCTCAATTGTATTCAACCATTCTTTGAACACATCCAGATAGTAGCTTCCATGGAATTCAAGAAACACTAAATCCTTGACAGTGTCATTCCACCTAGAATCAAAACTCTGTGAATATGCTCTACGCCTATGTGGAGCACCAAAGGAATCATCACGTTGGTGATCCTTGGAACCATTACTACCTTTGGAAAGAAGTGGCAAGCATTGCACTTTTCCAACCAAAGGTAGCCAATTGTGAACTCAATTCTTCAATCTCATTCCTTTGATTTTGTTTGCCATTGTTCCTTTCAATTGAGGAATTCATCTCGATTTCTTCATCCAAATTCGAAGCATAACACCTACCACGGTCACCTCTACGACCTCGACCTCGTTGAGCCATACAAGTAATTCAATATGTAAAGGCATAGCAGAAATTGAATCCAAACCTACTCACAGAAACAGAGATCAGATTCAACTTCCAGATCAAGATTCAACTCCCAGCAGTAACACACAGCAAAAAAAAAAGAATCCAGCGGTATCAAGATCAAGAATCAAATGCCCCAAGATACAAAGTCAAGAAGCCAAATCAAGAATTTCAAAATTTGCAAAACTGAAGGCAAAAACCCAGAGAATCACAAGAACCCATAATATCGAAATCAAATATGGACCCAAGGCAGAAGTCACAAACATGGAACAAGAGAGTCGAAGGTCAAGGAACCAGAATCAAGCTTCAAGGTGAACTTCGAACCAATCTTGTGAGGACATCCAGAAGACTGAAATTGCAAGTCGCGAACCCAAGTTTCGTGTACAAAGGTCTCCTTCAATCAGCGCTTGAAAAGACGCAGAACCAAGTCTTCAAAGAAATCATGATGGAAATTCAGGCTCGCTATGAGTCGCGATGCTCGAATAAGCCACAAATTTGAATCGCAAGACCCACCTCAGATCGGAATTTAACTTGCAAATCAAATCGCAAGGCTTGAACAGCGAAGTTGAACCAAGGACAACAAAAAATCTCAATCGCAAGTCGAAGTTCAAAGGAGGCTCGTTCTCCAAATTCGAACCAAGAACATGACGCTTCGACAGTGCAGGTTGCAAAATCGAATGTCAAGCATCAAGAACTTCACTTCAGCGAGAAATCAGATTGTGAATTGAGGCGTTTCCACAGAGTAGCAAAATTTGTGAAGCCCTATGATCTAGGGATTTTGAGAATTCAACCCAATCCAAATCAAGTACGTAGCGTTCAATTAGGTGAAGAATCACTCAAGGCTGGAAGAATAGGAACTCAGATCCAAGGTTTTGATACCAAAATGACGGAACCAATTTAGGAAAGAGATTTCATTAGAGAGAGAATCCTAAAATGGGTACAAAAGCTCTCAAGCTCTAAAATATTCAATATCAAAATATCATAAACTGAGTACTAGAGAGGCCTAACCACCTATTTATAGGATAAAAGACCCAACTAACTCTTATAGTGCTAAAACATAACAACCATACTAATCCTAACTACATCAGCAAGATTAATCTTTTTATGTGAATTTTCATCAATTATATTCATCTTCGTCAATCACTACACTTCACCACAAGAGTTCCTGTAGATTTGAAAAATTAATTAAATGGTTGAGTGAGAGACAATAAGATGGTTGAGAAAGAAAGGAGACGAGAGGGTGAAAGACAAACGGATCTGTGTAAGGAAGAGAGAGAGAGAGAGAGAGAGAGAGAGATATGAAGATGAGAGGGTGAGAGAGAGGGACAAAAGCATTTAATGGGGCAGGTGGAATGAATAGACTTGTCTTGGAAAGAGAAAAAACATTTGTATTGAAAACATAAGGAACGGATGAAATGATTATTATTGAAGGAAAGTGTACAAGCCTCGCCTTGGGAAGACAAAAGCTTAGGAAAGTGCAAGTCTCTGCAATAGGAAGACAAAATTTAATTTACCAAAGAGATGGCAGCAATCATGGCTTACAATGATAAATACAAATAATTCGGACGGGTCGGGTTTGTCAAGTTATCCTCTACCAAATCCGATGTCCGACTGAATTTTACAAAAAATTTAGAAATTTCAACTGTTACCAACCGATGGAAAGGCGAAACCATCTATAATGAGGTCATGTCGGGCGGGTTGAATCAGGTACGTTGGATAAATCGAGTTTTGGGACACCCTTACTACCCTGTCTGCACAAACCACACCAATTCACAAAACCTTGTTTCCTCCTAACCAAATTATCGATCTTGAGGCTCTTATTCTATGCTGCAAATCATACAAGAAAATGCTACCTTGGTGGAGACCTTGGAGCCAATATAATTTTCCATAGGAATGCTGAATTAGGCCAACCAACCAACATTGATAAAAGAATTTGACCTAAAATCAACCCGATTTGGATAAATTCCACCTCAAAGAGTCATTCCTTGTCCCAATGCCCGATGTCCTACACAATATCTCCATCAAACTCGTCATCTCAACCAACACCCAATCTTGCACATCCATGTAAAATGAAATATAACAAAAGACTAGAGTTCTCTCTTTTCAAAAATAATTAGCCATTGAAGCAAATTTATCCTCTAACAATCTAAAATCATTTGAAACACAGTCTCAATTACAGAGTCCCAATGTGACCTAGCCTTAAAGGATACACCCAAAGGCAGGCCTAAATACAAAGAAGGGAAGCAACCCTCCACCCCAAAATAGTTCCTAGAGAGTCCCACCCCTCCAATTAGAATGATCACTGATTCAGCCAAGCTAACTTTAAGGCAAAAAACAGCCTCAAAGTGCAATAGCACACGATATCCTAACTGCATTGCATCCGCTCCACAAAAATAATAGCAACATTTGCATACAAGAAGTGAGATACCACCAACTCCAAACCATCCATTTGACCCACCCCTATAGCCCTCCATGAAGCCCCCTACCACTGATTTGTAAATCATGTGACTCAAACATCTCTATAACTAGAATGAACAAAAAAGGAGAAAAAGGCCCCCGCCCAGAGAGAGTCTGGAATGGATTGGTGGGGGCCTAAAAAGATAGGAATAGAGCAAATCGACAAGATAATAGCATTCTTGCGGTTAATACACATGACTGTACTCCAGCTGCCCCGTCTACTGATGTTGGGTCTGGTATTTCTTCTTCTGAGTTTGAGGATGCTCTACATCACTTGCTAGACCACCGGACTTCCACCAGTGCATCTTCCTCTTCATTTGCCCATTCAGGTAACTTAGCCTCTTCTCATAGTGCTTTCCTATCACATAAGTCTTTACCATGGATTATTGATTTTGCTACCTCAGATCATATATTTGGGTCTCTAATCTTTTCTCGAACTATATGCCCACTTCCGATCAACACAAAGTTAGGATTACAGATGGTATTATTTCTTCTGTTTTGACAAAGGTTTAATCTGTGCCACTCCTTCTATACATTTGTCATCCATTTTACATGTTCCAAATTTCTCAATTAATCTTTTATCATTGAGTTGTTTTACTCGGGATTTGAGTTGTCTTGGGTTCCTAGTCTCTATTTTCCATTTCTCCTAAAATCTTTGGTTGAATCTGTTTTGTCCATAATTATTCCCTCTACTTCTTGTCCTATCCGATATCCTAGTCATCCCTTCAGGGGGAGCCTTGGTATGAAGAGATTTCTATCTTTCATGTTGCTCCTAGATCATTACAAGTTGTGCACATTAACCAGGGTGAACCAAATGTTATCAAGGACAAGGAAGGGCAAGTCTCTATCAAGGACAAAGAAAGGCAGAAAGTTACTTGGATGCAAGAGACTAGTTCTAATCAGCCTCTGCTGTCTCTTTCTCCTAATGAGAGTCCAGGTAATCCTCGTGTTCCCCTTGATTCCACTGATATTACTATTCCTGAGCCTACTAATCTTGATATACCTATTTCGTTTAGGGTGTGAGATCTTGTACTCATCATCCGATCTCTACCTATGTATCTTATTCTCATTTGTCTTCCTCATATAAAGACTTTGTGTGAAAAATTTCCTCTGTTAGTATACCTAATCATTTTCAGAATGCTCTTATTATCTTTGAGTGGAAACTTGCCATGGTAGAGGAAATGAAAGCATTTCGTAAGAATGACACTCGGGATTTGACTGAAATACTAGGGGCAAACGAATTGTGGGATGCAAATGTGTGTATACTGTGAAGTACAAGGCAGACGACTCAATTGAGCGATATAAGGCTCGACTTGTGGCAAAGAGTTTTACTCAGACCTATGAGGTGGACTAGTAAGAGGCATTTGCTCCAATTGCAAAGATGAATTCAGTTAGCATACTTCTCTCTCTGGTAGCTAATTTGGATTTGTCACTTTATTAGTTTGATGTGAAGCATGCTTTCCTGCATGGTGACTTGGAAGAAGTGTATATTGACATTCATCCTGGCTTTGAAACTCTTCAAACTAAGGCCACATTTGTTTAGCGAATTAGATTGGATGAGATTGTTATTGAGATGATGATTAGTGAAGAGATTGTTAGTGAGGGAATTAAGTAAAAATGTGTTTATTTTGATGATAGTATGGGAGATAACAGTGATGGGATTGTTAAATTATTTTTATATAAAATAAGTAAAAAAATTATTTCTATATTTAAAAAAAAAAATAAAACAAATATTAAACAAATAGGTGCACTTGGTAAAAAAAAAAAAAATTTTTATATAAAATAGACTCAATCCGCTCACTATTTTCCTAATGCCACCCAAAACCTGGCCAAGCTAATCCCCTACCTGAGGGGGATTACTAAGACCCTCGCACTATCAATCCTCCCTCCAAATCATCACCAAACACGTTGTGGGTGGGACCCACAGCCATAGCAAACCAATCCAGCCACCTATGCCGGTAAACAAACATGACCTAAGGGTAAGGTGTGTCGACTTTGGAAATCATAATATGGTCTCAAACAATCCCCTACGGCTTGGTTTGAGAGGTTCACTCAGGCGATGCTGAAATATGACTTCATACAGAGTCAGGCTGATCATACCCTATTTGTTAAACATTCCTCTCATAGTAAGGCTATCGCTCTCATTGTATACGTGGATGATATAGTGCTTATAGGAGATGATGTTGAGGAAATCCCTTTGCTGAAGAATTATTTGACAAATGAGTATGAAATGAAAGACTTGGGGAACCTGAAGTACTTTTTGGGAATTGAAGTGGCTAGGTCCAAAGATGAGATTTTCATTTGTTAGAGAAAATATATCCTTGACCTGTTAAAAGAAATAGGGATAAGCAAAGCCTATGACACACCACTAGAGTCTTATCGGAAACTTAGTGATGATAGTGGGGGAGCAGTTGTTGATAGGGAGAGTTATCAAAGACTAGTGGGTAAGCTCATTTATTTATCACATTCTCGTCCTGATATTGCTATTGCCGTTAGTGTGGTTAGCCACTTTATGCATGCTCCTCGTGAAATACACTTGGATGCAGTTATGAGAATCTTGAGATATTTGAAATCTTCTCCTGCAAAAGGTCTTTATTTTTTCAAACATGATCATCTTAGTGTGAAAGCTTATACAGATGAAGATTGAGCAGGATCAGTAACTGATAGGAGGTCCACTTCAGGGTATTGTACCTTTGTTGGCGGCAATTTGGTAACTTGGAGAAGTAAGAAACAAAATGTGGTTGTCAGGTCTAGTGCAGAAGCTGAGTTTAGAGCTATGGCACAAGATGTGTGTGAGCTCTTGGGAATTAAGTTGTCATTGAGTGATCTGGGAATTGGCCAGACAGACTCCATATGGCTATACTGTGATAATAAGACTGCCATCAACATAACTCACAATCTGGTTCAACATGACAGGACAAAAAATGTTAAGATTGATCGTCAATTTATCACAAAGAAGCTCACTAGTGGCACAATATGTACACCATTTATGAAATCTGGTGAACAACTTGCGGATATCCTCACCAAGGGAGTTGGAAGTAAACCATTTCATGACATTCTTGACAAGCTGGGAAAGAGAGATATCTTTGCACTAGCTTGAGGAGGAGTGTTAGAATATATGTTAGAATTATTCTACAATGTGTTTCCTTATTTAGATTATATGTTTGATTCCTTATTCAGTGCCTTAGGATTTCCTTTCCTTGTAATCTTCTTGGATTAATTAATATAAAAGTGTGTGATATCATTATCAACCCTAAGTTTTAATTTCTCCTAAAACAAACAGTTTGTTGCATATTTGGCATGCATAGTATACTCTGAGCCTCTAGGTTCATAAAGTGTATGTTAGCATTAGTAGTGGCATCAAGGGATCATGTGTATAAATCAAATAAAAAAAAGTGTATGTTAGCATTAGTAGTGGTATTTAGCCTTGGCACGCCTTTTACAACACTATCCTGAGAAACAACATGCATGTCGTCGTTGTGTCTAGAGTGTGTCCTACAGAAAAAAATGGATGTATGACTGCATGTCTGACACGGGTCTCTTGGTTCTTCCTAGATGTCCATCAACCATGATTTTGTACCAAAGGGTTCGTGCCACGAAATGTGATGAACATTAAAACCATCCCTTCAATCAATATTTATAACCATTATTATATTCAACAAGCAGACCATCCATATTGAATAATATAAATAGATGTCTAGTTAATTGACTCAAACATCAAAATTAAACAACTAAATTATACAGCACTGAATAAATTGAATGAAGTGCTATTTATGTGACAATTTATTTGGTAAAAGAATTACAAGTCAACTAGCATGATGCAAGGCAAAACGGTAAGAAAGTGATAGTACAAGGAACTTACTTTGGACCATTCCACTTGAACAAAGTGATAAACAAGTAGATTGCCAAACAAGAAACCAATGCTCCCATTGCTAGACGAGTATCAAGAGTACTCTGACAGAAAATAAGAATTAGAGATTTAGATGCATTGCAAAATTGTAAACGTGGAAAGAAATTGCAAGGATGCAAACCAAATTGAATGTAATGTGTGACATCCATTGGATCCAGTGATACACTACTGTAACATTATCACATTATTTTCTATCTTGCATAGTAGACCACCTGGAAAATAAATGTGGCTGCAATGACATGCATGGCCCATTTCACAAATTGAGCTATGCCAACGTCTACACTTCCATCTTCTGAAATAACAAATTTCCGCACGATCCAATATCCTTGAACAGCTCCTGCAAGGACAATCCCAAGTAGTACAAATACAAACACCTGAACCCAAAAACAATGTTGGTAGTTTGGACAAATGAATGAGGTATAAGTTGAAAACCAGATGTACTCAAAGAAACAATGTAAGGTTATATAGTTGTTTAAGCTCCAACTATGCTATTGTCATACAAATGAAGATATCCATTCATTCTATGGCTTTGATTTAATGATATTCATTGGGCTTTAGCTCAAGCCTCGTCCCCATACGTATGTAGGATTAAAAGGTGGATGACGCTTGTGCCAGCTTTGTATAAATGTGTATATGATGTGAAGATCTACATGTTTTTCCTTCTCGAGAGAGAAATGTGTTGTCAAGACCTTTGTATATAATTGGTTTGATAAACACGATGTACAGTTCTTTTGTTTTAAGTTGTACTCCATTGTGACTTGGTCAGAATGTCGTAGTAATAAATAAAGAAGTGGTTTGTTTTCATTTCATCTATCTATGCACTTGCGTTGAATGGATGTTGTGGGATTAAACAAGTTAACGAATTTAGAGGCTTCCTCTATTTGTGATGATTTTAGCCCAACTTTTAACTAGAGGACTACAAGATTGTTCAGCTAAGCCTTTGGTAGTCTATGACTATTGACAGGTCACTGCCCTATCCTAGTTTGGGGCAGATGGGGTTGTAAAGGAATTGGTATTAGAGCACAAGTTTATTTAACTTGCACACAGTACATCCTTCAGAGCAATAGGTTCTTTTATAATGGAATTTAGAGTTGCATTTGAAAACTCTGTCAAGCCTCGCCCAAATTATGGGTTATTCAACCAAGTTTTATATCAAGTTGTATTATATGTAAATGTGTATACTACGGGCAAAGTGTCATATTATAAGTCAAGTATTTTCCTAATAAATACACATTATTGCAAATATCTTTAATTCATGTTTTGTGTGCATAGAAATAAAGTGAAGGGAAAGGTAAGGAAAAGGCTGAACATTCCACTACACAAATGGACAGGTTGGAAAGAATGCTGGACGGAATAACGGAAAGAATGCTGGAGGGAATAACGGAGACCTTACAACAGCGTTACAATGAACCACCAGTTCAATGAAATCAGGATAATCAGAATCAAAACCAGCAAAATAAAGATCTACCCAACCAAGGACAACAGAATCAAGAACCACCACCAGTCCCAGTAGATCAAATGGAGCAAAGACCACGTGTGATGATCAAAGAAT
Organism: Camellia japonica; assembly: GCA_030407325.1. Lineage (NCBI taxonomy): Eukaryota > Viridiplantae > Streptophyta > Magnoliopsida > Ericales > Theaceae > Camellia > Camellia japonica. The sequence goes on along the minus strand of JAPPVO010000017.1, from coordinate 103,199,043 downwards.
TCAACAAGATACAATCTCTAGCAATTGAAGATGGACTTGACCCTCTAAAGGTTGAAGCTTGAGTAATGGGGATTGAGAAGATCTTTGAATTCCTTCCATGTTCTGAAACGCATAAGATTTCACTTGCTACTTATATTTTGGGTAAATTACAAATTCACCCCCGTGATATTTGCTTAAAATAGAGATTCCCCCCCCCCCCCCCCAATTGTTCTGAAAATTACAAATACCCCCTCGTCAAAATTTGTCATTTAATATAATTGATAGAAAAAAAAAATCCTAACTATCCTCCAATACAACAATGAGAATTACCAGACCTATTAATTGAAATATATAGCAAACATTTATTAAAAATTGTTAATTAACTTAATAATTGATTAATGAAAGGGCTTATTTGTTATGTCATTAGAAATTTTAAGGGGTAAGATGTAATTTTTGAAAATCACAAGAGCCAATTAGTATTTTAAGCAACCCTCAGAGATTGTATTTGTAATTTACCTTATGGTAAAGCATCTAGATGGTGGATAATGGTAAGAGATTAGAATCCAAGAGTGACTTGGAACAATTTCTTGAAGATCTTTTATAAGAAATACTTTTCTCAGATTATTAGGGACAAAAAAAGGATGGAGTTCATGGCATTAATGCAAGGTGGAAAACTTTAGTAGAGCAAGATAATGTACAGAGTTAGCTTGTTCTACACCACATATGGTAGACACAAATTAGCATCGGGCCAGGAAATTTAAGGGTGGTTTGAGAAGGAGGATTACCAAAGGTCGGGTTGATGTTTTGAGGCCATCTACCTATGCAGGAGTGTTGGACAGAGCACTTATAGCGAAGAAAGACATTGATGAGCTGGAGAAGTCAAGAAAGTGGCAAAGAAAGGAGCAACCAAGAAAGGCACAGTCAAATACAAAAATTAAGAAGCCAAGTACAGGAGAATCAAGTACTTCTAATCAAAGTGACAATACTCCATGGGTTTGCTCAATATGTCAAAAGAATCATTGAGGGCCTTGTCATTGGAATATTGAAGCATGTTTTAGATGTTGGCGAATGGGGCATCAACTAAAGGATTGCCTTAAAGCTCAGAAAGGCACCACTATTACAATAGCTAGTATATTTGATTCAGCCCAAAAACCTGCCCCAAGGCCTAAAATAAAGAAGCCAACAAGGCAACAGAGAGTGTTTGGACTTATCCCAGGAGATAGTAAGACTACCGAGATACTAAGAATACCGACTTAGTGGTTTCAGGTATACTTCCTATTTGCACTCATCCCGCTTATGTGTTGATAGATTTAGGTTCTACACTCCTTTGTTTCAATTCAGTTTGCTGATAAATTAACTAGACCACTTGAAACTTTGGATTATATGTTTTTTTTTTTTATTGGCACTAGGGTGTTTGGATCAAAACCCGACTAATCCCCAGGGGTGCACAAGCCCTCTGCAAGGAGTTACCTGCAAGTGCACCACGGTTAATTCAAGGGTTTGAAACTTTTTTTTATTTTATTTTATTGGCACTGAGGTGTCGAGATCAAAACCCGACTAATTAATTAAGCGTTTGAAACTTTGGATTATATGTTGTCAGTATCTACTCCCTCTGGAGGCTCTATGACATGTACATCTATCTACAAAGGATGTGTTTGATTGCGGGGATTGGGGGAGGGGGAGGATTATTTACTGTGCGGATTGTAATCCGGGGAAGCATCCAATCCAACGTTTGTTTTTTTTTTACTCCACCGGACATGGAGTCCGGCCGGACTCCTTATCCCCCATATGGGGGATTATACTATCTTGGGGGAGAGGGGCAATTTTGGAGGGACTATTTATTGTTGGGATTAGGTAGTGAAATGACCATTTTGACCCTCTACTATTTAATTATGTATTATATTTAAAATTTAATAAAATTTAAATGTCTCGATTTAAAAATAAAATAATTTCATTTAACTTTTTATTGATGTTTTATTTATTTATTTTTTAAATAATTTTTTATAGATATTTTATTGATAAATTTTAAAATTTTGTTTATATTTTATTTAATTTCATTATTTAAATGTTAATAGATGTTTTATTTAATTTCATTGTTTAATTATTATTATTATTTTTAAAAACAAATTTATTTAAAATTTTAATTAAAAAAATAGCAAATATTTTTATTGATATTTTATTTATTTAATTTTTAAAAAATAAATTTATTTAATTGTGTAAAAAATAAAATAAAATAAATTTTTATTTAATCTAGCTAAAAATAATTAAAATATTAAAGATATGTTCAATATTGTTATTACTTAGTAAACAATTGAAAAAGGGTAAAATAGTCTTTTACTCATTTATCCTATCCAATCCGTCTAACCAAACGTTAGATTCACTAAAAATAATCATTTCCAGACATCTAATCCCATGAAAAACAAACACAAGATATATATCCAATCCAACCAAATAGTCCGGGGGTTTCACAGTCCCAGGACTCAAGTCCAATAGATTCTAATCTCCCCTTATCCAGTCCGTCCAATCAAACACCCCAAAGTGCAATATAGTGGTCAGGGATGTTAATTTAATGGCTGATTTATAATACCCTTGGAGCCAAGTCAAGGTAACCATTAAGAATAAGTACCCATTGCCAAAAATAGATGATCTGTTTGATGAATTATAGGTAGCAAAGGGTATTTGCAAGGATTGCTCCCAGATCTGGTTATCATCAATTTAAAGTCAAAGCAGAGGATGCAGAGCAACTACTTTCCAAACTAGGTATGATCACTTCACTATGAATTTCTAGTTATGCCAATTGGAATGACAAATGCACCTGTTGCTTTTATGGACCTAATGAATCTTGTATTCAAGCCATATCTGGATGATTTTCTAGTTGAGTTTATTGATGAAATTTTCATCTATTCTAAAAGCAAGGAAGATCATGAGTGCCATTTGAGATTGACACTCCAAACTTTAGGGGATAAGAAGCTTTATGCTAAATAGAAGAAATGTGAGTGTTGGTTGACCAGTGTATTTGTTTGGGCCATGTGATTAATAAACAAAGTATTGCTATTGATCCACAAAAGATTAAAGCAATTTTGAATTAGTTGAAACCAACTAATGTGATGGAAATACACAGTTTTCAAGGTTTAGCTAGTTACTATAAGAAGTTCATGAAAACTTCCCAAAATTACTATTGACACAGTTGACTTAAAAAGGGATTTTATTTGAATGAACAAAAGAACAGGAAGCTTCATTCCAAGATTTGAACATAAGACTTCTTATAGCACATATTTTCATTTTGCCATAAAGTACGGAAGGTTCTGTAATTTACAGTGATACTTCTTATTTTGGATTGTGTTTTGAGGAAAAATGGTAGGGAGATGGCGCAGCCATTGAATATTTGGAAACCCATTATCGGATTTGGAAGCCGAGGGTGAAGCACATGAGCCTGAAGGTGTTTTGGTCTCATAAATGTAATTGGTAGAATATTATTATTAGTAGTACTTAGATTTAATTACTTAATATTAGCATATGATTTGATTTTGTTTCCCAAATAATATTCGGAAAGTTTCATAATTAGATTAGGGTTTTAGTCCTATATATTAGGGTTCTAACATTGCAATTATCTATAGGACTAAAAGGTTGTGGCCCTTTGTGTTTCCTCCTCTTCTATTCTATTCTCCATCATTTTGGTATCCAAGCACAATCTCCGATCCCCCTTTTTTTTCTCTCCCCCTTCCTCTCTCATCTATCATCAAAATCAGTGGAAAATTATGAAGTGCAAGTAGTGGTGCGGATACTGGTACGAGTATGCTGATACAGAAAGACCTCAAAAAATATGATATAGGTACGACTAGGGTACATCAATAATTTTTATATTTTTTTATATAGTTTGAGATTTAACCTACAAATCAAAATTCAATACCAAAACTAAAAGAAAAATTACAAAACCGAAAGAGAAATCATAATTCAACAATACCAATAACAAAGCAAAGTCCATAAGCTATTTTAATACCATTAAATAGAAGAAATTACAAAATAAAGCTTCATTCCAAAAGCAAGTTAAGCAAAATTTGGAAACTTGAGACCTCAATTTTCGCTTCCATCAACTTCATCGTTGAATAATACATCTTTTATCTTTGACACATCAAGTAAAGGATTTGCAATTTCAAATAAATCAGAACTCTCTAATAAATTAAACGTATCTCCACCAATGTCACATAGTTTGGTGTATCCTTAATGAACCCATCCCGTATGCATGGAGTACCCAACTACCAAAGAACGTATAAAATGTACCCGGTACACATGCAGACCTATCGGTATGTATACCAGTACCCGATACAAGTATGGCAACATTTTCGGAGTACCCATGCTTCATAGGTGGCAAAAACCATACCTCTCGGAGTTGTCAGAATCCCAGCTTCGCGAGAGCACCATCGTCATCATTGCAATCCATTATATCACATACATCACGGAAACATCTTATTGCAACCCTCGCGATCCAGTTGTTGTCACCTTCGCAAACCAAGACCACAACAAAAAGCTTTGTTGACATCATCGTACACTAATCGTCTCAACCAGCCTATCTCCATCACCGTCAACTTTTGCAGTCATTGTCACTCTATTCCGCTCCCATTCCCATCACCTGTCGCTGTCACGTCCATTGCAACTAAAGCCTCGTTCTTCACATCGTCATGGAAGACGACTGAATTAGGTTCTAACACTCCAAATTATTTACTCAACACACCACCGCTCAAATAACCCATAATCCAATCGATATACCAAACCCATACTCATTCAATTAACCCAGCCTAGTACATTATTCCAATCCTCAATCTTCCAATACTTAGCCAACTTCTTAACCTAGCCTAATAAAGTTTTAGTCAGGCAGCCCACAAAACCAGCCCAACTTGTTGTAACCCTTGCCCAACCAAACACTTACAGCTTAAGCTAAACCACACACCTCCGTTGCCCAATCCAGACAGGAAAAAAACAAGCCCAACAAAGAACTTTTATTAAACCCTTTACCTAAGCCCAACCAAGAACTTGTTGGAATTAGAATTAGAATAAATTATCTTGTGATTGTGCAATCACGGGATAGTAGGCAATATTCTTGTAATTATGATTCCTATTTTGTATATTCTCCATCAATATAAATATATGGGCTAGTCTCTATTCTAGACAAGCCATTCAATTCATTATATAGTTGGGATTAGAGCCTCACTCACTCTCTCTCTCTCTCTAGGCACTCACCCTTCCCTCTTATCAACCCGACATACCTTCCCTTCCCACTTTCTAGGCCCCTCGACCCTTGGGTTAGAACCAACAAACAGCCCTCCCTAGGCTGTTCAGCACACCCAATTCAGGCCGACAGCCCCTTTAGGGCAATTCCACAGTTTGTTTATGTGACAAACCAACCATTCATGCATAACACATATCATATCATTCTTGCATTCATGCCTTGTATTGTATGCTTGCTAGACTAGGACTTGTTAAGAATTACAAAAGGAGGAGAAGTTAGGTTGAGACTTTAAGTCTATGAAATTAATTGTTTCATGCTTTGAGTTAGGGGATTACTCTAGGCTTGATGTGTATGATAGGATGTGCCTATGCACTAATTGAGGAGCTTAAACACCCTAGTCTAATGTGCTTGTACATTTCATGCTATATGTTATTTTGCTAATTGGGATTACTGTTAATTAAGCATGATTAGTGAGCCTTAATTAGGATTAATCAAGTTAAGCATGATTAAGTTCAACCTAGATTAATTAGTGCTAACCTTGATTTAACAAAGCTAAGAGAGAAAAGGAAGAAATAGAGGAACTTGAAGAACTTCAATCGAAACTCATCTTTTAAGTGTTTTAAGGTAATATTTCTAACCTAATTCTTGTAGTAAACCTTCCTAGCATCTAAGATTGAGAAGAAACTAGGGATCAATTTGAATTAAGAATGAGGAAATGAAGAAAATAATGAAGAAAGTTGAGATAGGTTGAAGAACTAGGTAGATGGCTTGGAATTTCATCATCTTGATGTGAGTTTTGATGTTCTTGTTATGTAAAGAGTTATATTCTCATGTTTTCCTTTGATTTTCAATGACCTTGCAAGTTAAATTCAAGTTTTGAAGGAATGAAAAGAAGGGTTTGAGTACAAATTTGAATTGATGGAAATTTTCAACAGAAACTTGAATTTTGATACTTAAATCTTGAAACCAAGTTGTTTTTTGATGTTATAGATTTACAAAAGACCTTACCTTCATGTTTTTGCATTAATTTTGCATGTTTTACAATCATTTTTCAAGGACCCAAGTCAAGGCAATGAGAGGGGAAAAGAAAGAACTACACTTCATTTTCGAATTCTGCAAAATAGCCAAAATTGGGCGTGCGGCTCTGACTCCTGCATGTGGGGCCAGCCTTCAAAACTCAAATTTTGGTTCTGAAAAAAAAGGCATGTACCGCCCGCACATGCCCTGCCCATACCACGCGTGCGGAAAACCCTGTTTTGCCCTTTTTGTTATTTTTGCGAGCCTTTTTCACCTGGAACACTCCTCGCATGAGTTTAACACTTGTTTAGGCACTTGTTCAAGACTTGAATTAAGCTTAGAATAGTACTTCTGTAAGAGAAGTTTAGAAAATGTTTAGCCAAGTTTAGACGCTTGTTTTGTTATATTTGTGCATGTAAGTCAAATACTTCAAGGTTTGGTTCTTGCTATGTGTAGGTTAAGCTTTGGAAGAAGTATAACCTTGTCAAGGGGCCATTTGTGAGTAGTAATTTAGTAACGCTATGTTTGATAAACTATGTTTCAAATGTAAAACCTATTTATGTTTATGAAAGCTATGCTATGCTTCGTTATGAATGAACATCCTATATTTTTGTATCATTTATTAAGATGACATCCTTAGAGTATGACCTTACCGAGTGTTTTAAACCGAGTAGGACCTTACTGGGGGTTCAAGCTGGGTATGTCCTTTTTGGGGGATTTATACCGACGTCCTTATCAGGGGACTCATGCCGATATCTTTGGAATGTCCATCGCTTTGTAAATGTTTACAAGTCAAGTTTTGAATTATTCATGCTCAAGTTATATTATGTTCAAATTATGAATTATACCATGTTTTGTTAAAAGATTATTGGTAGTCATTCATTTACCGCTTTACTTTATTACTATTCACTGGGCAATGGCTCACCCCTCTCCCCTATATGTATGCAGGTGAAGATGAAGAACACGGTCAAGAGGAGAGGTTGCACTAGAAGTCTTGTCTTTTGTTTTGTCTTTTGGAAGTTGTAGTCTTAGGATGATGGTTTTGTTTTCGAGTTTTTATCTTGTATAGTTATGTGACTCCTAGTAATTAATGGACAAATGATTCCGCATAAGTCCCAATGTTATTAGTCCAATCTTGCTAGGCCTTCGATAGTCAAGCACTACTGGCTGGTCACAATACTATCCCGTTTGGGATGAGATGGAGTCGTGACAGTTTGTCCCTGTTTCAAGACTTTGTGTTGATGTGGTAAGCACCTTTTTTGTTCTTATTTATTGGTAGGCTATCGGTTTGTTCGGTAGCACTAGTTGGTTACGACATTTGTCTAGTGTGTTTCCTCTGTGATTCTGGCTTGTATTGTTTTGGATTGTTAATTATACACATCACTTGTTTCTCTGCAAATATCATGACTAATCCTACTCCATATGTTCTGCTAGATGTCCATAGTAAGCCGATTTGTTCTAATTTTTCCTTGTCTCAACAAGCTCCTGTTTATCCCATTACGAGTATTTTGTTGAATGGGAAAATTTTCACTGCATTGAGTCATTAGTTAAACTCTATTTAAGGGTAAAAAGGAAGGCTCATTGGCTCTTGTCTATAGAAACTCAACCTGCAGATACGGATTCCAAGTGTAATCAATGGGATATTGACAATTGCACTATTTTGGGATGGATGTTCAATTCCATGGAGACCCGTATATACCATATGTTCATGTATTGTGACATTGTTTCTCATCTATGGTGTGCATTAACTCAGATGTATATCCATGCTCATAATGATGTTTGCATTTTTTAGCTTTACTAGGTCATCTCTCATGCGTTTCAATCAGCTTTGGGTCATTCAGTAGCTGAGTTTTTTGGGTATTTAAAGGCTCGTTGGCAGGAGTTGGCTCAATATGAGCCCTCGAGTGATTTTTCTATAGAGGTCGCCTCTATTGTGACCAAGCGGCTTGCTCCTCAGCACACCTACCAATTCTTGATGGGTTTGACTTCTGAGTTCAAATCTCTTCGCATTCAAATTTTAAACACGTCTCCTATGCCTCCTCTCTCTATGAGGCCTTTGCCATTATTGATAGTGAGGAGCGCCGCCATCAATTGGTTTAGCATGTCTCTTCCTCGATTTCTGAACCTCTAGCTTCCTATGATCAGATGGCTCTTGTTGAGAGTTCTAGGTCTCGTCCTTCTGCTAAGAAGGTCACTTGTCATCATTATGGAGAACCTGGACATGTCAAGGCTCACTGTTTCAAACTTCATCCTGAGTTAAGACTACGTTTCTCCTGGGCTCGTCCATCTGGCTCATCTCGCACAGATGCTATTGTCAAGACCATCTCAAGCCCCAGTACTCCAAATTTGTTCAAACACAAATTGGTCAGCTTTAGGCACCACTTGATTCTCTCATTTCACCTGCTCTAGAGCCATCCTCATTGACTGCCACATTAACTACAGGTACTCCTACTACTTTCCATGTTCGCTCTGCACGTCCTACTTGGGTTTTGGATTTTGGAGCTAATGATCACGTGATGGTTGAGCTTTCCTATCTTTCTTCTCTAGTCCTTTCTATTGTCCAAACAATGTGTCTAACTGATGGTTCTACCAACTCTATTCGTCATTGGGGTGGTGTTACTTTACCCTCCGATATTACTCTTTCCTCTATACTTCATGTTCCTAACTTTGCATATAATCTCCTATTTGTGAGTTGCCTTGCCAAAGCCTTTCATTGTGCTGTCATTATGTTACCCATTTCTTGCTTGTTACAGGACCTGGGTTCAAAGAGGATTTTTGGCAAGAGATATGAGCGAGATGGCCTATACTACTTTGGAGATCCACCGGACCAACCACCTCCTCTTGCTAGTTTTTCAGCTTCTATGTTACTTAAAGATTCCTCCTCTTATGTTTTTTCTTTTAAGACTTTAGCATTGTGGTATGCCCGTCTAGGTCATGCAAACTTTCAGTATTTATGTTTACTTTTTCTCTCATTTAATAAGGCTTGTCAAACTCATTAAATTTCAGTGTGTTGTTCGTGAGTTAGCTAAACATACTCGTATTACCTATATTTCTCGTATGCATTGTGTCCCTTATGTGTTTGATCTTATTCATTCTGATGTTTGGGGACCTTCACCTGTTTCCGCCTTGTCTGGACAAAGGTATTATGTGACATTAATAGATGACCACACCTGTTGTACTTTGGTTTATCTCATTAAGCGTAAATCTAACGTTTTTCCCATATTTGTTCAGTTCTTTCAGATGGTTAAAACTCTGTTTTGCACTGTTGTTTGAAATATCTAGTCTGATAATGGTGGGGAATACCTCCAATGTATTTCTTTTCCATCTTAATCAAGCTGCTACACTTCAACAACTCACTTGCCCTCATACTATTGAACAAAACGTGGTTGCAGAACGAAAAAACCGTCGCATAATGTCTGTTATTCGGTGTCTTCTTTGGGGTATGAATGTCCCCAAGTCTAATTGGAATAATGTTGTCCTTACCATGGTTTACCTCATTATTGCACTCCTAGTCGTGTCTTGCACGACCTTGTGTCACGAGCTAACAATTCTTCAGCTCACAACTCTTGCAGGTGGTGTGGCACCCCGACATGGCGTGTTGGCCCCAAGTAGTCCAATGCACGCCCAGCGCCTTTGCGCGCCCGCGCGCGCTTGCACACTAATGGGTGTCAAGCATGTTGTGGTGGCAATTCCATAAATTCTAATATTTGGATAATATTGAGAATTATTGAATTATTTCATTAGAACTCCTCAAATATGTGGGATGTTTCCTTGCGCCAATCAGAAAAGGGCTTAAGTTGCTATTATAAAGGGGCATGGTCTGTTTCAGCCTGTCTCCCCAACCTGTGATGGGTTACAAATGAGCAACCTTTGGGCAACCAAAGGGCGGGCCTCTGACGTACTATTGAGTGTTGTCTTTGGTCTCCATGTGGGTTTGGGAACCCCATGGACAGTGTCATTGAAGGGCATGAGTGACGACATTGTGGCCAACTTCCTAGTGGGAGGTTCAGGCACACTCACTATGCCACTCATTGCAGCATATCATGGTGTCATCTTGGATCAAATGGATTGGGCTATCGAGGCACGCCATCATTAAGGCCTCATGTACCAACTCGTGAACATAGGCTTGGTTTCAGCCGTGAACGCGAGGGTCATGTAGCCTAGTTAGCGGTTTGGTGACGCCGCCGCTACTCGTGGGAACAATTGAACGTCATGAAGCATTGCCATCATGTGAGGCACATTCTGCGAAGCTTGTGGGAAGGCGGAATGCTAATTGAGGGCTATTGACATACGATGTCATGCTCATGCTACACGCTAGTGCAACACCTTGGGTGCGCAATGACCCTTGGCAGATGGTTTAGTATGTCAATGTGTGCATGAGGATTTGAGCTATGGCCGCGTATACGACCTCAATCACTTGTGGCTATCCGAGACGAGCGCAACAAGAGACCCTATTCAAGAGAGGGAAAGCTTGTCGGCTAGATTGAGGGTTCTAGATCGGTGCACGGTTTGGGCAATATTGTGTTGGGTCAGTTGTGAGTCACGGTGACACAGGATGCCTTGATTGAGTTGGACCTCAGTTAGGCGAGCACCTTGCTCTAAGGCAAGTTTGGTGCAATGAAGAGACATGAGCTACGCAACATGCACTTGTGGGCGTTTAGCCTACTTCTGGCATGGAAGCTGGAGCATCCTTGTGGGAGTTGTTCTTGCTAGACATAGCATTTGGGCTTGTATTTCACACGACGAGTTATGTTTCAACACTCGATGGTCAAGGAGAGTTTAGGCGGGCTTGACACTTGGTGGAGTTCAAGGGCCTCACGGGCAAAAATGTTCCGTTGCGCCACTAGAAAATGCCGACCCATGACACCTTTCCCTCCTCTAGGTCTTGCATCCTATCAAGACTCTTTTTCCTCTTTTACCCCAGGTATTTAGGTGTACTTGCGTTGTCCAGAACTAAAGTCTTACTCGGACGAAGTTGGATGACAAGGCCATTAGGCGTATCTTGTTATGATATTCCACTATGTCAAAAGGGTATTGGTGTTATGATCCTGACACCCGTCGGTACTATCATTCGTGTGATGTTACTTTTCATGAGCTTCCCTTTTTTGATGCTAACACTTCTATGCAGGATTCCTCTTCCACTCTCATACTATTAGTTGACTCTAGTGCTAGGACTCTACCTATTTTTTATGAGGTTGAGGTTGGTTCCACCTAGCCTCTGCCTTTCACCACCTCCATTGCAAGTTTATTCTCGTCGTCCTCGTCCTCTGCCAGCATCCTCTCCGATACGTGGGTCAGGTAATTCTTCACCTTTTAGTTACTGCTTCTTCACCTCCTCGTCATTATTCCTGAAGTAATTCTTCACCTTTAGTTATTGCTTCTTCACCTCCTCATCATTATCCCACTTGTGAGAGACATCCCTCCAACTGTTTTGGTTATCTTAGCAATACTAATCATCCCATTTCCCAGCATCTTTCTTATGATAGTGTTTTAGCTTCTTATTGTTCCTTCCTTGGCAAGCTCAAGTTGGACTCTATTACTTGTTCTATATCAGAGGCTCTTCAAAATCCCAAGTGGGTGGTTGCTATGCAGGCAGAAATGGCCGCTTTGGAATAAAATAAGACCCAATAGCTTGTCTCTTTACCATTTGGTGAAAAAAATGTTTGTTGAAAATGGGTTTTCAATATTAAGTTATCTTACGGATGGCATTGCAGACCGCTACAAAGCGCTACTAGTTGCCAAGGGCTTTACACAGGTTCCTCGCAAAGATTTTGCGGCTACCTTCACACCTGTCGCCAAGCTTACCTCTTTCCGTCTCCTTGTTTCTTTTGCTGCTTCTCATTCTTGGCCTCTCCATTACCTTGATGTCAAGAATGCATTTCTCCATGGAGACTTACTTGAGCCGATTTATATGGATCCTCCACCCGGGGGAGTATGTAGGGAAAATTTGTCACCTGTGCAAAACTTTATATGGTTTAAAACAGTCTCCTCAAGGCCTGGTCCAGCCACTTTAACTTTGTCATTTTATCCATACAGTTTGTTCAGTGTCACTCAGATCATACTTGCTTCATCCGCTAGAATTCCACTGGTCAGTGCATTGTCGTACTTGTGTATGTTGATGATATCATTCTCACAGGTGATGAATCAGTCAGCATAGCTCAAGTAAAGAGGGATTTGAGCTAGGCATTTGATATAAAGGATTTGGATCCTCTCAAATATTTTCTAGGCATTGAGGTTGCTCGCTCTCGTTAAGGGATTTCCTTATCCCAAAGGAAGTACGTTCTTGATCTTCTTCAATACAATAGTATGTTAGTGTGCAAACCCGCTTTACCCCTATGGATCCTAATCTCAAGCTTACATCAGAATCTAGCGAGTTATTAAAGCATCCAGGCATGTATCAACACCTTGTTGGCCGACTCGACTAACATTAGACCTAACTTGACATTTACAGTTAGTGTTGTAAGTCAATTTATGCATGCACCTCGTACAGAGCATCTTGATGTTGTTCATCACATTTTGTAGTATTTGAAGACTTCTCCTGCTTTGGGATTATTTTTCACGAATCTCTTATTTCACTAACATAGACTATGTAGGGTCTAGAAGTAATAGATGTTCCACTTCTGGTTTCTGTACTTTCTATGCTGATTATCTTATATCATGGAAAAGTAAGAAACATGCAATTGTTTCTAGATCTTCTGCTAAAACCGAGTATAGGGCTATGGCACAGGGTACATGCAAGGTTCTATGTCTTCGTCTATTCTTGCAAAGTTAGGATTTGAAGAGGATGCTCCCTCCTTTGTTTTGTGACAACAAATCAACTATTACGTTATCCTCTGATTCAGTACTTCATGAGTGGACTAAACACATAGAGATTGACATAGATTTCATTCGAGAAAAGGTTCAGACTGGTATTGTGAGTCCATCATTTGTCTCCTTTTCTGAGCAGCTATGTAACAACCCCGCTCTGTGTTATGTTGTTAATCTTTAATTATCTTTGTAATTGTGTGCTTAATGTGCTTTTAAATGCTAATCATGTGATTATATGTGTTTTTGAATCTCTATTTGTTTATTGTAAAGATATCTATTCTATATTCGGCTACAATTTGAAATTGAGGGCCGTAGAGCCCTCAAAAACCAAAATTGACTGTACTATTGTGATTAGCATAATTTTTAGAGCCTCCAGTGAAATTTGATTAAAAATTGATTCGGATCAAAATGATTAGATTTAATTGATTAGAATTAAGTAAAATTGATTAACCTTAATCAAGATTGATTAGTCTAAGCTAATCACCCACTATATATAGGACTAACTAGTGTTTAGGCTCATATATTTGAGCTCATCTTCAAGTCTTGGCTGAGAGTATACACTAGAGAGAGAGAGAGAGAGAGAGAGAATTCAAGGGAGAGAAGGGGAAGTTTGAGAGATTGAACTCAAAGCTTGGAGATTAGGAAGATCAACTCAAGTTCTAGCTAAATTTGGAAGAGTTGAAGGCTCTAGGTGAGTAATTGAACCAAATTGTAAATTAACATCATATAAGTTGAGAATTCAAGAAGAATTGGTGACTTAGTGCAAGATAGAACTTATAACATGAAGGAATTTGGTATCAAATCACACATGCATGCATAATTTGTTGTCTCATGAATATGAGTATATTTATATTCATTTGAGATGAAATTAGAGACTTATTTCACATGCATGCATCAATTCATGAAGTTATGGAACTTGATGCATGAGTTTTGAAGTTATGAAAAAGAATTTGAAATGATTTGGGCTTGCATGATGAATTCATGATGATTTGAACTTTAATGTGCTTTTAAATGCTAATCATGTGATTATATGTGTTTTTGAATCTCTATTTGTTTATTGTAAAGATATCTATTCTATATTCAGCTACAATTTGAAATTGAGGGCCGTAGAGCCCTCAAAAACCAAAATTGACTGTACTATTGTGATTAGCATAATTTTTAGAGCCTCCAGTGAATTTGATTAAAAATTGATTCGGATCAAAATGATTAGATTTAATTGATTAGAATTAAGTAAAATTGATTAACCTTAATCAAGATTGATTAGTCTAAGCTAATCACCCACTATATATAGGACTAACTAGTGTTTAGGCTCATATATTTGAGCTCATCTTCAAGTCTTGGCTGAGAGTATACACTAGAGAGAGAGAGAGAGAGAATTCAAGGGAGAGAAGGGGAAGTTTGAGAGATTGAACTCAAAGCTTGGAGATTAGGAAGATCAACTCAAGTTCTAGCTAAATTTGGAAGAGTTGAAGGCTCTAGGTGAGTAATTGAACCTCAAATTGTAAATTAACATCATATAAGTTGAGAATTCAAGAAGAATTGGTGACTTAGTGCAAGATATGAACTTAACATGAAGAATTTGGTATCAAATCACACATGCATGCATAATTTTGTTGTCTCATGAATATGAGTATCATTTATATCATTTGAGATGAAATTAGAGACTTCATTTCACATGCATGCATAATTCATGAAGTTATGGAACTTGATGCATGAGTTTTGAAGTTATGAAAAAGAATTTGAAATGATTTGGGGCTTGCATGATGAATTCATGATGATTTGAACTTTAATCTTGTAAAATTGGCTCTCATATTCATGTTAGCAGTTGTATGGCTGAAATATAGGACATAACATGCAAGTTGTATCATTTAAAATCATGTTTTGAAGCCCAATCAGCATTCTAGAGAACCCAAAATTCGACCTAACCGCTCGAGTGATGAAGTTACCGCTCGAGCGCACTTTGAAGGCATCCAGTATTTTTTTTGCAGACATTGGAGGTTGGCTCGAGCAACCAAAAGACCCTTTATTTTCAGTCTTGGCTCGAGCAACCAAGAAGTTGGCTCGAGCGTAAAATGAGAGCATCCAATACTTTCGCAGGCCAAAGGGGTTTGCTCGACCGACCTATGTTGCGCTTGAGCGAAGTGCCCTATTTCAGGAAACTTTGAAAAGTTGTTTTATGTCTCACTTTCTATTCTTTTGCATTTCTGAGCACTCTTAGGCATACATTGAGCATTTTAAATGAACTAAAGACTTAGAAATGGACCTAAGGTCGTTTCGTCCCTTCGACATGTACTAAGTATAATGGATTGGACCCGAGGGACCCGAGGTTGTTCCATTATGAATTGTTTATGTACGTTATGAATGGAACTGCGTTTCATATATATTAAGTACATATGTATTAAATACGAATCTCATTCATTAACCTCTTTACTCTGGTATTATTCACTGGCCGTTAGCTCACTTTTTATCTATATGTATGTAGATAAGCAGCGAGATGTCCAGCCCCAGCTCTAGTGAACTTGTGAGAGAACCAAGTTAGTGGAGTCAACCAAGGTCGCCTCATGCATGAGGCTTTACTTTTGATTTTCTTTTTGTTTCCTTTGTCGTCATGTGTGACCAAGTTTGTATGTAACATTGGTTTTGTCAAGACTGTTTTTGAATGATCCTAGACTCATGTATATATATATACTCTAAATGACTGTCAAGTGCGAGTTACTATTTACATAAGTGAAAACTTATTGTTTCATGCCATACATGCACAAGCTCATTGGACAGTCTTTGTGTTTCTACTTCCGCATTTGGCCCCCCATCATTAAATATGATTTGATTTCTGTCTGAAGCCGTAGGTAATCTCATGATCACTGGCCGGCTATGATCCTAATCCATAGGGGGCGGGTTTGGGTCATGACAAGCTAGCTGATATGTTCACAAAGTCTGTTGGTCCAACATTACTTCAGTCATCTATTGTCAAGCTGGGTTCGTTGAATGTCTTCGCACTAGCTTGAGGGGAAGCGTTGGAGTTAGAGTTAGAATTAGAATAAAATATACCGTGATTATGCAATCACAGTATATTAGGCAACATTATTGTAATTATGATTTCTTTCCTATTTTGTATATTCTCCATCAATATAAATATATGGGTTAGTCTCTATTCTAGACAAGCCATTCAATTCATTATATTCAATTCAAACAACGCATCTACCTGGATTGTACCCTCTTAGACCTTTCTTTACAAAAATAAATAAATAAAAAGAGAATGAAAATGACGAAAATCGATCACTAATAGACCAGTCAATAGTGGCCAATTCATGTATGGGATATTGATAACTTTATAGAAAAGGAAAAGACATGAAAATGAAAACATCATCATAAGTGTGTACACATGGAAGGAAGTGCAAAGTAGTCAATTTCAGAGATTAAGATGTCTGCAGATCACAGGGATTTTCAATTGCTTTTACTGACTTGGGTATAATAGCAAGAAAGTCAGTATGGCAGCGTGAAACTCCAAGGAGCATATTGACTTAAATGGGTTAGCAAAAACTGGTCACTCTTCGGACTGGAGTAACACTTACCAAAGACAAGATCTAAAAAATTCAAATAAAGTACTCAAGACCTAATGAAGCTGATGACAGTGGTAAACAGGTCTTTATTGCATAAACAAACAGATTGCTAGGACTTACAGGGTTGTGCATCTCTTCACTCAGCCCAAAATTGACAAGAATCGAATTGACAGACGATGAAAATTGATGTAACAGAAAAGATCCTGCTCCAACCTGACATAAAACAGGAGACAAGTTTACCAATATAAGACATTAAACAAAAATAAGAATAACTTCCTAACAACACTGCTAAAGCAAAAAAACACTTACCACTGATCCATATAAAGTGAGGTAGAAGACATTTTTCCTGCTGGTTGGTAACAATTTCATCCCCTATATCATATTTCAGCAGTCCGTTAAGATATGGTATGCAGGAACAAGTGGTGAAACTAAGAAGAAACACAATTTTAATGAAATCATAGCACTTGCATACGAAACAATCACATGCTTCAATAAAAACAATAACATTAGGGTTTCATTGTCAGTTTTGAGCTACAAAACAGGCTAACATACTGGAAACAAGCATGCACTAGCACAGAAGCACCCGTACCAAAATAAAATTAGTGAACCTGAGCCCCTTTCGATTCCAACAAATCTGATGTGGGAATTGCAATTTCCACTTGTCAACACAAATTATGAGGAAGATGCTTAAACATAAACAACGGATTGTTGGACTCTTATGAAGCCTCTGCACAGAGGATATTCTTCTCAAGATTCTGCCAAGAACCTTTAATTAAGCTTATCATAAGAAGAGTTGGAAAGCTACGCATTAATACCAAACTGTGAAGCAATTCAAAACTGTCCATGACAAAGCTGGAGTAAATTAAATATCTGTAGAGGGATTCATGGATCTGTTTTCTCCAGTTGACTATTCAAAACCATTCCCCAGTTGACTATCAGTGACAAGCTTTTATCTTTTTACATCACTAATACTACTAGAATCTTGCTATTTCTATGTTTTCTCTTACGATGGCAAACCTCTTTGCTGACAAACCCTTTAAACCTTTTTGTTTATGAGCACTTCTAATAATCATGGACCTTTATTGAACCTCAGTCTTCTTCAAAATAAAAATAATAATAAAATAAAATAAACTTTTAACCTTATTTTCTCATAGAACCTCCCACACCATGAAAACCTTTAGACCATTGTTGGTTATTAATATCATTATTTTTGTTATTTTGTGATAATTTTGTAAAACCTTACTTGGTTGGAACTTTAATCCCTCACACCTTTCAGCACTACTTGCGGTTGTGATCCCTCTTTCCAACAAGAGCATATACAATTCCACTTTCTTCACTTTGCTCCATAAAGTCATTGGCAATTTGGCATTGAGAAGCAAGAATCAATACCCCTTTCTAGCGCTTGTAACATCATCATCTCTCATGGGTTTTCAACGCAAATTTTTTCTTCTTATCACCGTCTTTCACGAAGAAAGAGTTGGTGTTCAAAGTACCATGCATTGTACCTTAGTCATATTGCCAAGGACGTCCAAGTAAAATATGGCATGCATCCATGGGTATCACATCACAGTAAACATCTTTAAAAGATCCCATCGATAAATTAACATGCCATCTTGAAGAAATTTGCAGATGGCTATCAGTTTGAGTATTAACTCATCTACCATCTCTTGAGGAACCATACTCTCACTACTTCCACTATCAATAATCAGGCTGCGAAACTTTCTTCCTGTTATAAAGTGCATTCAAAAGATATTCTTGTGAAGCCAACCATACTTATTGTTAATAGGTGGCTGAAGCATCAGGTGTCTAATCACAAGTAATTTGCTAGCCACATTACCATCAATTCCTTCCTCCTCAACATCATTTGATTCCTTAAATTCAAGATGTTGATTCCCATCTTCAATAAAAGAGACATTTTCCTCAAATCTTGCTTCTTCATCCTCAAGATTGACACAAAAATTAGTCATTTTTGGATACTCATTTGACTTATGTCTAATTTTGAAGCAAGGATAACACTTGTTAGTCATTTGGCCTTGAAATTTTTGTTGCGTTTGGACAGCCTTTTCCATTGCCAGTGTACATTTGTTAGTTTGGAGTCTAGACACATGGAAAGAGTTGTTTGCCAGCCTCAGGCAGAAATATTTACTCAACTACTTGATGCCCCACTGTTGTGACCATTACTAGGCCTTTCTAATGAACCACGAGTGAGCTGAGCTTCAACTTTTAGTGCAAGCTGATAAGCATCACTCACTTTATAAGGTCATTGCAAGCGTACTTGGTCTAGGATCACTAATTGAATACCATTTCAACTAACCCTTTTGGCTCTCAATTTCAGTAAGATTACTTCTTAACGACATTATTGAAATGCTTGAGCATCGTTTTAACTTGCAATATCGGCCACCATAACAGTCACTGTTGTAGTGTAATAGTACTGGGAGTATCAAACAATGTGTAACAAAAATGAGAAACCGAACTCCTGAATTTTTTTTCAGGCACTAGCAAGCGCCTAAAAACTCCTTGATAAGCATGTTCTGACCTTATTTATCACAGTTTGAATGTTTGTAATAGTTTCTAATCAACATTGTAACACCTAAAACAATTATTTCTAAAAGATATAGATTTTTTTCTATTTTAAGAATAGAGCTACTATAGAAATCATTGCCAAATATCACTCAGTATAATGTTAGTTTTAAGGCAAAAACTGGAGAATATCATCTAGTAAGGGAATTTTAATCTCTAGAAAAAGATAGAAATGCTACTAAAATAGATAATTTATAAAACTAATGAAAACATATGCCAATATGAGTTGGTACAAAGGTAATATAATAATAAAGGCAATAATAGTGGCCAATATAAGGCATGCTATAAAATACTACCATCTATACCTTATTAATTCATGAGTTCACACCCACAAAGGGAATGACGTAGAGGATCTTAATAGAGTTCATATGATTAACAATTTTTTTAATTAATAGCATACCAGTTAAAAAGAGTGCTGCTATTAGCACTCCATAAATTATTTTGGACCCCCCAATTTTTAGCTTTTTTTTATTACAATAATTACCTCAAATAAAATTACTACAAAGGACATCATTAATTTTGAGACACCTCATCTCACAATTAAACATACACACCCATTACATTATGAATTAGGGTTTATGAGAGCACCCACCTCCATCTCCACCCATCCATCTTCCCCAAATCCCACCTTCAAAACTTACCCACCCTCAAAACCTTGAAAACCCTTTGGCGGCAATATTCTGGCGATAACAGGGGCAACCATTTGATTACCTACATTGAACGGTCAAAACATGGAAATTTCTTGACACATTGAAAAGTCAAAATTGTTAACGCTGGCAGAAGTTTTCATTTTTTCAAGTTCGGGAATACAAGCCCGGACATTACTTATTTGTTCGGGAAGATGTTCCCAAACAAATAAGTAATGTTCGGGAATACAAGTCTGAACATGGAAATTTCTTAACACATTGAACGGTTAAAATTGTTTACGCTTGTAGAAGTTTTTATTTTTTCAAGTTCGGGAATACAGGCCCAAACATTACTTTTTTGTTCGTGAACACATTCCCGAACATAGATTGTTTGTTCGGGAATGCAAGTCCAAACATGGAAATTTGTTAACACTTTTAACAGATAAAATTCTTAACACTCGCAGAAATTTTATTTTTTCAAGTTCGGTAGTTTCGGTTTTGAAGAAGTAATGAGAGGGGGAGAGAGAGAGAGAGAGCATATCAACTGTGACAATGGTTAAACCAGCAGAGACAATATTCTTCTTCTTCTTCTTCTTCGTGGGCTTTGAAAAGGATGAGATTCTCCTTCTTCTTAGTGGGTTTTGTTAGGATTTTTTGGAAGGGAGGTTTTTTTGGGGGTATGGGGTGTGGGGGGTGTGTATTCAATGGGTGGAATATTTAAGGATAATTTTGGTATTATTTGGGAGGTGGGGGGAGAAAGAAATTTTACAAGTTTCAAAATTTATAAGTGGGGGTCTAAAGAAATAAGGGGTCCAAAATAATTCATAGGGTGCTAACAGCACCACTGTTTAAAAATTCGTAGTCTTGATTTTAGTAAGAGAGATTAAGGAAACTAGGATTAACAATTAAAGAACATGAATATGAAGAATTAACAAACATAAAATATAAAAGAACCTAAAAATATTAGAGTAATGTTTAAGAAAGATTCATAATATTAGAGTTACGGTTTAAGAAAGATTCGAATATTTTGACTTAAGAGTTTAACTTTTAAATATTACCTTTAATAGATAACAAAGATAAAAAGGAATATATATTAATGTAATAATGTTAAAAAGGAAATTGAAACGAAATTTTAAAATATATAAAACATAAAATATTTTTAAAAATAGTGGTTGTAAGTGTCATAATGGTGATCCTCCAATCGTTGAGGCCTTTCATCACTAGAACTATCACTTTCTCCTCCCATTGCCAGAACTATCAAAGTGATTCTCACCTTCAAACTTTGAGATACGAACATGCACCATACTTTGGAATTTATTAGAGCATGTACAAAGTTATCCTCCCATTTAAGGCCTTTTATGGCTAGAGCCTATGAACCATGGGTACCCAAAAATTATGTCGTACAAGTGCCGAGTACGTATCCAATATAGGTACACATACCAGTACGAATGCACGTGTACTAGGTACACGAAATACGTATCCATCACTTCTTTAAAAAAAATTAAATGGTAGGTATGGCCTAGGTATGGCATGGATACTTTTCTGGGTTTATCGAGGCATAACGAGCCACAAATCTTGTTTTTTTTTTTTAAGGGTGAATTACACTAACAGTCCACGTAGTTTGGGACTCATGTCACTTTAATCCCGACTTTTCAATTGTAACACATTTGACCCTAAATTTTGAATTTTGTTCCAAATAAGAACAATTGAAAATACCATTGCTCAATTTCAAAGGCAAAGTTGTCAATTTGATAAAATATAACTAATTTGACAAAAATAAATGTCAAAAAAATATTTTTGAATTTTTAAAAATTATTTCTACCCACCAAAGATAAAATTATGTAAAATTGATAAATTTTTTACACATTTATTTATTTATTTTTTTTACCAAATTAATTTTTATTATGTGTTTGGATGATGATCATGTAATAGGTGGTTGTTAAGCTTTTAATATGTAATCGATATATTTAATATATGAAATGTTTTTAGTTTTAGATTTTTTGATTTAATGGATTGGTTTAATAATGATATCAAAGTTGTCGCCATATTTGACTTTTGAAAAAATAAAAACTAATTTAATGAATATAAAAATAACCATCCATTACATGATCATCATCCAACCACATAATAAAAATTAATTTGGTAAAACAAATAAATGTGTAAAAGATTTATCAATTTTACATAATTTTATCTTTGGTGGGTAGAAATAAGTTTTAAAAATTCAAAAATATTTTTTTGACATTTATTTTTGTCAAATTAACTCTGCCGGGGTTGCTTAACAACTCTACTGGTCCCAAGCAGGGGTAAAGGAGGAGAGTTGTGTTATGCAGCCGACAACCAACATGTAAAAAAACCACTCGGGGTCCTTTATGACATGAAGCCTAATACTCTGAATCGATTAAATACTAGGTCGTTCCCCTTAAGTAACGTGTTGCGCCTGCCTCTGGGTGTTTCGAGAAGTGAGCAAGGGGCACCGCATTGACGCCTGGATGCAGTGAAAAATAAGAAAGGTTTTCGTGTTTTTCAGGACGAGCGCAAATAAAGAAGTTAGTCCAAGATTATAGGTTTAGGGTAGCCACATGGAATATAGGAACTTTAACGGGTAAGACTATGGAATTGGTAGATGTTATAATTAGGAGGAGAGTTAGTATCGCTTGCATACAAGAAACTAAGTAGACAGGTGAGAAAGCTCGAGAAAAAGAGGATACCGGTTTTAAGATATACTATAGTGCCAAGGATAGACACAGGAATGAGGTAGGAATAGTAGTTGCCAAGAGTTTTGCAGAAAATGTAGTTGCGGTCATTAAGAAATGTGACAAGATTATGTTAGTTAAACTAGTTATTGAAGAGAATATAGTGAACGTTATTAGTGCATATGCCCCCCAAGTAAGATTAGATGATCAGACTAAGAGAGCTTTTTGGGACCAAATGGATAAGGTACTATAGGAGATACTTATAGGAGAGAACCTAGTTATAGGTGGTGATTTCAATGGCCATGTAGGAGTAGATAAACTAAATTATGAGAGAGTGCATGGTGGGTATAGTTTTGGTGATAGAAATCAGGCTGGGAGAGTATTTTAGATTTTGCATTGATTTCTAATCTAGTAGTGGCCAATACTATGTATAAGAAGAGAGAGGAGCATTTGATAACCTTCAAGAGTGGGTTAATTAGGAAACAAATAAATTACTTTCTAGCAAGAAGAAAAGGGAACCATCTATAATGCAACAACTGTAAGGTGATTCCTGGAGAGAGCTTGATGTCTCAACATAGGATTTTGATACTAGATTTATGCTTTCAAGAGCAATATCCAGTTCCACAAGATAGTGGGCGTCGCAGAACTAGATGGTGGGACCTAAAAGGGGATAAGCTAAACACATTTAAGAATAGAATGAATAAAGAAGGTACTTGGAATTTAGAAGATGATGCTAACATTGTGGAACTCGATGGCCAATTGTATGAAGAGAATCTCAAGGGAAGTTCTTGGAGAGTCAAAAGGAAAGAGACCCAACTTTAGGAAAGCTTTGGTGGTGGAGAGAGGGGGTCCAAGCGGTAATAAAGATGAAAAAAGAGAACTTTAAAAAGTGGCAGAATGATAGAACTGAGGAAAACCTTAAGCGCTACAGATTGGCTAATAAAGAGGTCAAAAAGTAGTGAGGGAGACTAAGTTGAAAGCCTATGATGTTATACACTAGACTAGATAGTAAGGAGTGAGAGAAGAAGATATACAAACTTAATTAGATAAGAGAGAGGAAAACAATAGATTTTAATCAGGTTAAGTGCATCAAGGCAAGGACTCCAAGGTATTGGTGAGGGATGAAGAGATTAAGGAGATGGAAGAAATATTTTGAGAAGTTAAATCAAGAACATGGAGATAGGTCAAAAGGGAAGGAAGTAAGCAGCAATAAATAAAATCAGGACTATATATTCTATCGTAGGATTAGGGACTTTGAAGTAGAGTTTGCACTTAAGAAGATGAAAATGAATAAGGCTTTAGGACCCAATGATATACCTATTGAAGCGTGGAAATGTTTGGGTAAGAAAGGAGTTGTTTGGTTGACGAGGTTATTTAGCAAGATTTTGTTGACTAGGGAAATGCCAGAGTGAAGGAAGAGTATTTTAGTGCCAATACATAAGAATAAAGGAGATGTCTAGAATTGCAACAACTATAGAAGAATCAAGTTAATGTGTCACACAATGAAAGTGTGGGAGAGAGTGATGGAACGTCGATTGCGAGATAAAACAGAGGTGTCAGAGAATCAATTTAGGTTTATGCCTAGTAAGTCAACAATGAAAGCGATCTATCTTTTAAGGAGAGTTATAGAAAAGTATAGAGAAAAGAAAAGCGACATTCATATAGTTTTTATCGATCTGGAGAAAGCATATGATAGAATGCCTCGGGATATCATCTGGTGGGTGTTAGAGAAGAAAAGGGTGACAAAAGGTTATATTGATGTGATTAGGGATATGTATGAAGGTGCGGTAACCACTATTAGATCACTGCTGGAGAAACGAGTGAATTTCCGATTACTGTAAGGTTATACCGTGGATCGACCTTAAGTCCTTATCTTTTCGCTTTAGTTATAGATGAGTTGACTTGCAATATTTAGGATGATGTGCTATGGTATATGCTTTTTGCAGATGATATCATGTTGGTAGATGAGACTAGAAAAGGAGTTAACACTAAGTTGAAGATTTAGAGAAAAATACTTGAATCTAAAGGATTTAGGATAAGCAGAACTAAAACAAAGTATATGGAGTGTAATTTTAGTAACAATCACAATGGAAGCAAAGAAGTGAAGATTAAGAATCAAGAACTACCTAAGAGTGAACATTTTCGTTATTAGAATCGATTATCACAACGACTGGGGAGATTAGAGCAGATGTAGTCCACAAAATTAAGGCAGGATGGCTTAAGTGGAGGAGTGCGTCTGGAGTATTGTGCGATAAACGAGTACCCATTAGACTAAAAGGAAAGTTCTATAGAATGACTATTAGACCAGCGATATTGTATAAGATGGAATGTTGGGCAACTAAGAAACATCATATAAATAAGATGAGTGTTGCTAAGATGAGGATGTAAAGGTGGATGTGTGGCAAGATTAGGAAAGAAAGAGTTAGGAATGAGTATATTCGAAAATGGGTAGGAACAATACCGATAGAAGATAAGTTGAGAGAGAATAGATTGAGATGGTTTGGTCATATACAACGGAGACCAATAGAGACAATAGTGAATAAATGCGATACAGTGACGGTAGATGGTAGTTTTAGGAGAAGGGGTAGACCTAGATTGACGTGGACTAGTGTAGTGAATAAAGATATGAATCTTCTTAATTTGACTAACAAAATAGCCTTGGATAGAGTTGAATGGAGAAGAAGGATTCATGCAACCGACCCCATTTGATGAGACTTAAGCTTGGTTTGGTTTGGTTTTGTTTTGTTTATTTTTATCAAATTAGTTTATATTTTATCAAATTGACGACTTTACCCTTGAAATTGAGCAATAGTATCTTCAATTGTCCTTATTTAGAACAAGATTCAAAATTCATATTCAAATGTGTCATAATTGAAAAGTCAAGGACCAAAACGACACAAGCCCCAAACTATAGGGACTGTTAGTGTAATTTGCCCTTTTTTAAATATAGGGATATTGGAATAAATATGTTGTCTCTATACTTGAATACTCCAAAAAATAAAGGATATTTTTGCAAATATCACAAATTTGAGAGAACTATTAGCATTCTCTTTGGTCTTTACAAATTGAGCAATGGTATTTTTATCTATCAATTGAGTTTCTGTCTCTCTCGATAATATCTCTCTGCCAGTTAGCATCATACTCTAGTTTGCACCTTACTTTAACTACTATTTACATTTGATTTCGAGTTATTATATATCATGCACTACTACAAATTATAAAAATATATACTTTTTTGGACATATCCTAACTATACCCATATTCTCCCTTCTTTTTTTTTAAGTTTTGTCGTATCGGTGTACCCATATTGGTGCTTCATTAGCTAGAATTATCACTTTGTCCTCCCATCACTAGAATTATCACTTTCTCTCCAAACAAGAGATTGAGTTCATTCATTCTCAACCAACCTAACACAATTAGATTCATGGTTGCTATCATTTTTACGGTTTCAATCTTTATTTTCTTGCATAATGATGCAACAATAAAATGAATAGTACCAAAAACAAAAAACAAAAAAAAAAAAATAGAGGAAAGAGGAGAAGAATAAAATTTTGCCCACAAAGAGAAATATACACAAAAACTGTGTATTTAATAATATGCCAATATAAAACCATAATAGTCCAATATAAATCCATCCCATCCATATATATAGGCCTACAAGCATCACCCAATAAGAAAACAAAAAAATAAAAACTAAAATCCTAATGAAATCAAAACTCCTAAATATATTTAAAATTCCTAAATAAACCAAATTTCCTAATATATATCCAATACATTGCCATTCCCCATCATATAATCAAATAAAGTTTTGAATTTGTTCCTGCAGCCCTTCAATCATTTCAATTGTTGCATATCTACCTCCCCACAACCACAATCAATGCCTATGAGATAAGAGCAAAACTTCCACAATGTTTGTTCTTTAGGATGACAGGATCAAATTTAGGCTTCAACTGATCTCAATAATCAATAAGAGCCTCCCCAAAAGGTTTAGTCAATAGTTCGGTTTAAAAGAGGATCTCAACAAAACTAAACCAAACAACTTTGCTTATTAATGATGTTCATTTGCTTCGAGAGTGTGGTGTCAAAATGGGTAGTGAAACAAGTTTAAAAGGTACAAAACTGAGCAATGGAAGCTTTTATGCTAAGAAGCATGAACACTTCTGCGAAGTAAACGTGTCATGTTCAACACTAATTCAACATGTCTTAATTAAAAAATCAAATACATAAAATAAAAGTTTTACCAACACTTCGCGGACGCTTCAGCGACACTTCTTGAACCATGCAAACATGTCCTATGTTATGAATCTCTCTATAATAACAACGTTTTGAATTCTTCATAATAAAACTTATGTATTTTAAGGCCTCATTTGGGAACAAGCTATTTCAGTAACTTTTTGGCTTTTTACGAAAAGATATGCAGAAAAATAGAGAGAATGATGTGACAACTTATAGTGACTTTTTGACTTTTTGGCTAAAATAATTACTCCCCAAATGAGGCCTATGTTTTGAAACATTTATAAGGTCAACACATTATGTGTATTACATAATTGTTTTGCATCGTGTAGAATATAATTGTTACTTGAATGATCTCTTGATATTTAAGTTATGAAATATATAACTTTTTAATGTAATTAGTGATATGCTACATATTTTTCATTATCCTCAGAAAAAAATTCATATATATATGACAAATAATAAATTTGTAAAAAATATCATTTTAACATGTGGCAAGCGTGTCATTCCTTGCATCTTTTGAAAATCGACGTGTCAGTATGTCCATGTCGTGTTTATGTTTCTGCTACTTAGCTTTTCCACCTTGCTTTCAACTTTGCAATTGATGGGGAATTAACTAATACTAACTTTGAAGCATTGCAGCACAATAAATGGAAATAGCTAAACCACTGTATTCTCTATCAAATAAGTGGCAAACGAAATTCAATCTCCACCCCCAAAAAAATAAGTAGCAAAGGAAGTTAAAGATGAAAGTACGAGGTCCATGAACACTACGAGAACATATCATATTTAATTGAGAGGCAACACAAGGCATTCCACATGTTATATTCTCAACCTCCATCCACAATCCACCACTAGTAATCTCAATTTGTTTTTCATATTTATTAGTACACCGCACTACAGCTAGCAGCCCTTTACCAGTGACTGGTTTTCCATAATGAAACGAAATGCTTATCTTGGGAAAGGAAAATAAGATTATCATTTTTGCCAATGAAATAAACCCCAGATGTTAAGTAGAGACTTTGAAAGCAAGACACAAGTAGAGACGGACAGAGGGAGTGCAGAAGGAGAGAGGATAGAAGAAGTCACATTGACTCCACTGTTTTAGATCTTATTGTTGAATTTTGAAAGTAAAATGGATTCATGGGAAATCTAAAGGCATCTAGCAAGTAATAAAATTGCAGTAAACAGTACTCATTTGGCAAAAATCCTTCAATATAGCAAAAAGAATACTTTTCTATTCTCTTTATCTTTCAATTCTAAAGCTAGAGAAGGACAAAAATCATAACGTTATTCTTCTTCCCATCTCTTCTCCCCTGAAGCTATCATGAAATTATAAAATTAAATATAAAAAAATATATATTTAAAAAAAAAAAAGAAAAGCCACACAGGTTACAAGATTTTTTATAGCATTAGTCACATTGCCAATACAACCAGTGAACACCAGTCTACTTTTACTCTTAACCAAGGTTCAATTTTCAAAAGATTTCAAGATTTCTGTACAAGTAAAGAAGTCAACTTTGATATTTTGATGTGCAATAAAATTAAGTTTAAAACCTTACAATCAAGAGGTCACACACCATATGAGAATAAAGAAGTTAGAGCAAGTTGAAAAGAAACAGATCGAAAAAAATCAACAACTGTACAATGCCACCAAATCCAAATACCTGAAAAGAAGGATTATAATGACAAGCAAAACTCCAATAGCCATTGAACTGCTATAATAGAAAGGAACCCAACTGCTGACCACTGGTGCCAACAGCAATAAAACAAAACCAAAAGCAAGACAAAGTAAACGCCATCTTTGAAACTCTGCACAAACCATAAAAACCAAAGATAAACAATCAGAGAGAGAGAGAGAGAGAGAACAGAATAAGAATTTAGACCCAAGAACTAAGAAATAAATGCCTGACCATCTTCAACTGTCAATGTGACAGGACCAGAAATTTCACCAACGAACTTAAC
This sequence comes from Camellia japonica, assembly GCA_030407325.1. Lineage (NCBI taxonomy): Eukaryota > Viridiplantae > Streptophyta > Magnoliopsida > Ericales > Theaceae > Camellia > Camellia japonica. The sequence continues at coordinate 103,170,356 of JAPPVO010000017.1, read as the reverse complement.
GTCAACGTATCTGTCCCCATAAGGTGACACGACAGAGCTCCAATGCCCCTTCTGCACAGCTTTCCATTCATCCTTTTCACATTGACATAAACCACGTGAAGCATTCCTGCAAAACACTTCTTGAGTGAGACAATATTCTCAACCATCATAACTGTCACACTAAGATATCAGAGATAGAAAGAGGAAGCTCAAGAGCCAAAAGTCCAGGACAATCCACTCACTTGTGAAAACAAATCTGAATTTTGTTATGTAATCTCTCGGGAATTACTACAGATGGGACCAGAGTAACCTGATATGCACTAGCATAACTCCCAAGTTTCAATCTTGATTGACCAGCAACTCGAATGCGTTCACACAATAAAACATCATTAGAACCACGAGAAGACGATGCATAACCAGCAAGAAGAGATGGAATGACATCAATATTTGGCTTTTCCACATCAATGCCTGCATTTCAACATTTGAGGCAATTAATTTTCAAATAAGAACATAGACAGGAAATATAAAAAGTGGGATAAAAAAGGAAATGAGGTGTTACAAGATTTTGAGAAAAAACCTCTAATAGTGCATCACTAATTTTACAATTTGATGCACCACATTACTTAAATAAACCTCTCATTCAGCCTTTGTAGTATATTATATCCAAATATCGACACTACAAGTTTAGATGTGCTATTAACGTTGACCTGAGGAGGACTTATGATTCCATTATTTGAAGTTTCATTATGGCTGTTCTTGAGGCTATGAAGTTTGCTGCTAAATTAATCACCTGGACTAAGGCCTCGTTTGGGAACAGGCTAATTTACTAACTTTTTGGCTATTTGGCTAAAATATGAGCTAAAAAAAACTAGTATGTTTGGGATGACTTTTTGGCTTTTTACGAAAAGATGTGCAAAAAGTAGAGAGAAAAGAGAATCTTTGACTTTTTGGTATGGGTTGTTGGCTTTTTGGCTAATTTAGTAACTTTTTGACTTTTTGGCTAAAAGGGAGGGTTCCCAAACGAGGCCTAAGGACTGTATTAATTCCCCTGAAGTCTCAACCAGTATAAATGAACTTCAGGGGTATTTCAACAGTAATAGAGGCACAAGGCAAGGAGATCCTATGTCTCCTTATCTTTTCATTATTGTCATGGAGCGTCTCTCTGGTATGTACACAAATTGTGCAGGGACACACCTTTAGCTATCATTGGAGATGTGGTAACGAGAAAATCACCCACTTGTGTTTTGCTGACGATTTGATCTTATTTTGTAAAGCTGAGTTAACCTCTACGGATGTGATTAGTAAACCATGTCCCAATTTAAGGAGCTATATGGTTTGACTCCTAATCCAGCAAAGAATGATATTTCTACGTCAGCTGCGGACAATGAATGCTATTTTTGACTGTTTGAGGGTTCAAAGAGACTAACTCCCACTTAGATATCTTGTTCCCTTCATTTCAATAAATTGAAGGTCGATGATTCCAAGCCCCTCATTGAGAAGAGTGCAAAAGGAAAAATCTTGGACTAATAAGACCTTGCCTAGAGCATGGAGCCATGGGCTGCCTAGAAATCTTAGGGGTGGACCATTAGATTCTTGGTATAACTCTTATTGCTACATTTCTTTTACTCTATTAAAATAAAAAGCAATGCTATAAATTTTCAAAATAGCTGGAAGGACATGAATACTCTAAGGACAAGATTGGCCATTTTGAGATAGCCGGAGTAGTCTTCATGATTTTGTGTTGTTTTATGTATTTGTAGGTTTTCAAAGTCTTTACACTCAAATGACATGAGTAGAATGAATTTTGCAAAGCTTGCATGGATTTTTTTGAAGAAAGGATTATCCAATCAAATTTAAGAGTAAAATCTAGAATTTTCGAATTGGAAGCATATCTCCTTATTATGATATTGGATGGAGATGATTCAAGCAGCGTTGGAAAGAACTCAAAGGGCTACAAATCATTATCTCATAATAATTTCTTAATTCAGCCATATTTGAGGATAAAAATGAAGACAAATTCTGCACACAGGACAGATTGCATTCCCCAACTTTGAAAAATCATATTTTATTCATTTCAAGTCCAAACCATGCAAATCTTGTGTCTAAATTGAAACCCTAGATATCTACTTGCAGATGAAACTTGTGAGTTTTGAGAAGAGGAAAAAATTAGAGGTATGAGTGATCTCTCACCTTCTTTTATATTAAATCATTAGCATAATTACAGAGAATGATATAGGAAATATTTCTATATTCTAACATTCTATATTCTAACAAAACTAGCCACATGTCAAAATTTGAAGTGTAGAGTGAGATATCAATGAAAGATCATATATGACTCAATGTTTTCAACAACTAACCACTAAATTTTACTTCCCAAATCTTCCATATTCAACCATTGTTGGTTGTATTTATGAGCAAATCCCTAAATATTTGGGAGAAAAGACTTTGCACATGTATTTTTGCTCTATAAATAGAGAGGTTGGGTTGATCAAAGGAGACGAAAAGTGGAGAAGAGTGATAGAAAATCAAGTGTAGAGAAAATTTTCTTCCAAGCTCTCTTCCAAGAGAGTTATGACAATTTCTATAGTCATGTGTATCTAATCTTCTCACCCTTAGGGCTTAGATGAAGCCCTACTCAAGAAACATTTGAGGTTTTGTAATTAATTCTTTAGTTGTATTATTTTTGGATATAATTGCATAACATTTAAAGACTTTTCTACATGTATTGTTTTATCTCACTTCTAGTGTTGGATTTCTGTGATTTCAAATGCATGGTTGTGCAATAGTTTTATTTGTACATATATTGAGATCCTAAGATAGATCATGCTAAGGGAAGACAGACTGTTCCTACAACAGTAGTTTTAGCGTAAGATGGGTTTGTACCAATCGAAGATGGCCTATGCCTAGAGTTTCAGTATATGAATTTTCTGGACTATCATATTAAGACTTGTAATCATAATATATTATATCATAATTATCCATTAATTAATCTCCCAAGAACAATTACAATTGGCTCATCTTACACGAGCAGTGGTGGATTTGAACACCCTAACGAATTTTCTTCAACCAAACTTCATCATTCTTTTATTTTTACCTGTCATTTTCATCAAGTTCACATCATCAACCTTCTTCGATCAAGTAAAAATAATTTCCAATTTCAAACACTATAGTTAGTACAATCCCTGTGGTATGACACAAGTACTCAATCCACTATATTTTTTATTTTGCATAGTTACGATTTACTAGTTTTCTGAAGGATCATCGATTATCGGGCTTTTATGGCCGGGGGTATGCCCTTTGCATTTTCGTATAGACCTTGCCACATCTTCTTTCTTCTTCTTTTTTTCCTCATATGCTTACCCACCAAAAAAAAGTCCAATTATTACCAACCAACTAAATTTCCTAGAAATGTTATATGAAAGGGGAAAAAATATCATCCCGAGGCCCATAATATTATGAGAAACATGAATTATATATCGAAACCGTGTAATGCACACACAAATTATATGAATAAATAAATAAACAACGAATCTCCTATAATTTTTAAGCACTTTATTCCTAAAACTTGTTGAAGATCACGCTTGTATTGCATTTTATTCCACTACACTAAATCCGTTATAAAACGATTTGCCAAAATAACAATAAAAAAAAAAAACTACAATACCAGGTTTTCCATCAATTGAAAGAGGACAAAACAAAAATGGAGTTTTTCTGGGAAAACAAACGAGTGTGTTTGAGTGGGGAGGAGGAGATGCGAAATACCTCTAAATGTAGTGACGGTACTGGAGCACGATAAGAAGAAAGAGAGCAGAACTGAGAGAGAGAAGAGAAGAAAGGGAGGATGAGGAAGAGCATAAGAGCCCATTTCTTCGCTTGCTCTTCTTCACTGCTCTCACTTTCCCTTTCTTTCCTTTTGGCTGCGTTTGGTGCGGAGTTGTAATCATCACTTTAAAAAATTAATTAGATACTCATTTTTGAAAACTAATTTTAGACGGAGTTTTATATTGGAGTTTTGTAAATATGATTTGAGAATATAAATTGTATTTTGAGTTTGTAAGTTTTAAAATTATGATTTGAATATAGAAAATTTATTTGGTGAATGAGCTTTGAATTTAGTGATGTGACATAATTTTTATACAAAAACTTATGACTCATAACCAAACACAACCCAAAATTCTATTCAAAACTCATAAAAAATTTAAAAAAAAAAATTGAAAACATTTTTTATTTAACATATAAAAAAAATAAAAAAATAATTCAAGAACACTGTTCCGGTCAACCGACCGGACGTCTGGGGACGTTCGAAGGGACATCTGGGTACACTATTTTTCAAACGCGGGTGTGGAAATGTGTTTTGAAAACTGTAAACAAACGCCGCACTCGAACTTGAGTGTAGAATCATGATTTAAAAACTGTACCAAACACAGCCTTAAATTTTGAAATTTAACTTACTCAATCCATCATGACGACATTTCGTTGGTCGTTAGTTGACCAGGACAGTGTTTTTTTTTAAAAAAATAATTGGTACTTGTGATTTTTTATATTTTAAATAAAAAAAAATTTTAATTTTTAAAAATTTTTATGAGTTTTAAATAGAATTTTGGATTGTGTGTTTAGTTATAAATTGTAAATTTTTGAATTAAATATCATATGTCACATTAAAAATTTCAAACTCAATTCAAAACTCATAACCAAACAAATTTTTCACACTCAAATTATAATTTCAAAACTCACAAACTCAAAATACAACTCTATGATTTGAATTATGATTTGATAATAGAAAGTAGTTTGAGTTTGAGTTTTGGGATTGAATTTTCATAGAGTTGTTGAGTTTGTGAATTTTGAAATTATGATTTGAGTGTGAAAATTTTTTTGTTTGAGTTTTGAAAAAAAAAAATATGAATTTTTGAGTTGAATGTTAAATTGAGTTTTAAATGTTTGATGTGACATTTAAAATAAGAAAATTTGTTTGGTTATGAGTTTTGAAAAAAAATTTCAAAACTTAATTCAAAAAGTTATAACTCATATCCAAAACACACAACTCAAAACTCTATTTAAAATTCTATTCAAAACTCATAATCAAACTCTTTTTAACATTTAATAAAAAAAAAAAGGGGTCATTTTGGTCTAAAAATAATAATTTTATATTTAAGAATATCAAAAACAAAGAATTTTTTTTTTTTTTTTTCAAATAACAGGTGGCTATTGGCGATTGGCAATTGTAAAAAAAAAAATAAATAAATAAAATACATTGTTTTAGTCAACCGGAAGGATAACTGGATAGACTTAAAATTCAAAAATCCTCCGATTTTTAGAATGGAGAACGCAAAAGAGTAAGTAGCCAAATGTGAAGGAAAATTACATTTTAAAATGTGTGTGTAGACATCCCATTTTTTACCGCCCTAAAGACTTGGGCGCTACTGATGGTTTGCTCGGTGATGAAAGATGTGCAGGGCAAAGGTTCAATTTCTTCGGCAAAGAGAGGTCAAATCTTAACTTCACACCCCATTTTGGACCAAAGCTATTTTGAATGATTTTTAGACCATAAAACCCTCTCTTTCAAAACTTTTTTGAAATAAAGTTTCTGCGATGTTCTGAGGCTCGCATTTTGTCAAACGTTGTACTTTTCGGTAAACCGAGCAAGGACAAAGTGGAAATGAATGAAAGATAGATGAAATCTTTGAAAAATCTTTCAAAACACCTTGCTTAGGGGTTTGAAGTTGAAGAAAATGGGAAAGGAGAGAAGAAACCAAGTTGGAGAAGAAGATAGGCAAGAAACGCTAAGAGAGGGACGAGCAGTCCTCGCTAAATCAAGCTTATCTGTCTATACACTTGGAGTAAAGCTATGAGGCCACCACCATTGGAAAGAAGACTTCTGGGGCTTCATTTTTCATTCAAGAATCTCTTAAATCCGAGTCCGGAGGGCGGAGATATGATTGGTTGAAGTTGGGCATCATCCCAGTTGGACCAAAACTGAGCAGCCTTCACCAAAACAAGCATAACTTTTTTCACAGTTGGAATTTTTATGCAAGGCTGGTGCCATTGGAAAGCTTACTTCCGGGGCTTCAATTTTGACACAAGAATGACCTGAAAAGGAGTTCATATGAAGAAGTTATGCCCGTTTGAAGTTGGACCTGCAGAGTAGATTTTTCCTGCCGACCGACCAGAACAGATGGCCGACCGACCAAATAGATGGCCGACCAACCAGTTAAAGTGGCCGGCCGGCCAATTTTGATGGCCGACAACCTTCCGGAGTATTCTACAGATTGAATGCATGCCAGCTGTGCCAGCTGGAGTGCATAGACCCTGCTCCCCATGCACGTGTGTGGTTGTTTTCCACCCTTTGACCCTTTTTTTTGCACCTTTTGCTCAAAGCTTCTTGAGGAAGCTTTGACCCCTTGTCTTGGCTTCCTCAAGAAGCTTGCACCTTTGCATTAGCTTCTCTTAGAAGCTTGGTCCATTTGACCCTTTTGTATAGCTTCTTTGAGAAACTTTACACCATTTCCATTGCCTATATAAGCAAACCCTCTCCTTCTTTGAGATGGTTCAGCAAAAACCAGACCTAGGGCATATATATCTGATAGATATACACCTTCTCTCTCTATATCTCCCTCTCTCTCTACATTTGTGTGTGTTAGAGGGTTCAAAAGGGGCTTGTTCTTGGCCTATTGCACCACACCTCATAGCCATACACCACCACCATTGGACTGAGGTTCTTGGGAGGGTTTCTTGAGCTCTAAAAGCTGGTTTTTGGCCCCTGAAATTGCTGATCTCAAAATTGGTCTTCAAGGGTAAGTTTCTTCTTTTTTTTAGCACTTTCTTGTACCTCATTTTAGCCTATCTTGCATACTGTTTTGAGCTTAACTATAAACTGAAAAAAGTTTTGTATTTGCATGCTTAAGATGTTTGTTTAAGACTATTTTGGTGTTGGAGGTCATCTCCCCCCTTGCATACTTGCTTTGGCCTTGTTTTGTGCTATTCTTTGAGACCTTTGAGCAAGCCCTTGCTTGGCCTCCTAGCCACTGAAATCCAATGGATTTTCAGTGGTAGGTTTGTTGTTTTGAGGGTCAAAATCAGAGGGGGGTGACCCCCTCTCTCATCGGTAGGTTTGATGCCCTTTTTGGCCTTACAAAGAGGCCTATATTTGCATACTTCTTGAGCTCGGTTAAGGCATTTTTCAGTGGGTTTTAGGACCTCCATAACCCATTTCCAGAGTTAGTTTTACTATGTTAAGTGTCCTTGTTGCATGTGCTAAGTAACCCCTTGTATGGCCCTCTAAAGGAGCTCATCATTTTTGCATGCATTGGCTGCATTTCAGTGGTTATTTGGGCATATTTTGACATGATTTGTTCACTGATTTTGGCTGGTTTGGTGAGATTTCATGCGCATCATATAGTTGTAATACAACTCATGCTTACTAGCCAATTTTGCATGTTGCCTTAGCTCTTCATGTGAACACTTTTTGGCCATACTTTGAACTAGAAATGTTCATGTTTTGGGACTGCCTTGGTTCGGTCTTTGTGCTTCATAGTCAAATAATGCATGCTTTGTATAGCTATAAGTCAATACATGTGCCTAATTTTGAGTTTCGGGGCTCATCTCATGCATCGGGTGTCATATTTCCATGTTTCGAGACCATTTAGCATCATGTTGCAGTGCTGAAATTACATGTTTGTATGCCACCTTGCATCCCTTGCCATGCCTTGGTAGAGTGGCATTTGATGCCTTAGGTTCGGTCCTCGGTTTGCGTGCATGTGTGCACGCATTTCGATTGTCTCATTTTCATCTAATGGCCACTGATTTTGGCATGCTTGCGAGCTATCCATGTTAGTTTAAGTCCATCATCGCATGTTGTTGCATGACATGTTTGCTCACATGTTTAGGTTGCGTGCCTAGTATACATTGCTCATTTGCATGTTCATGTTGCATACTTAGCCTCCATGCCTAGGTTGCATTGCATCGTGCATGCATCCCTTGCCTCTTGATCAAGCATGATAGAGGTTGGGGCCTTTGATGTGTTTTGTGTGTGCATTTCATTTGATATTGAAGTTGCACACTTGGCTTTTGGGCCATCACGCATTGAAATGCGCGATTGGTGGGTTTTGGGCCATCATCGCATGCACCATACCCCTTTGAGTCGACGAGAACATACCCCTTTGAGTCACAAACATGATAGGATGTGGTGGTGCACACATTTGCTTGAAATGCATTGCCATGCCTTGTTTTTGCCCTCTGCTGCTGTCAAAACAGGATTCTGCAGGAAGCTTTGGCCGGCCGGCCATCAGCAGTGCCGACCGGCCATCCATCAGTGGCCGATAGCTTGATCAGTGGCTGGTGAGCATTCCCCATGGCCGGTGGCCATTTTTCTCAGCCGGTGGTGTTCCCCAGTGTCCATGGAGCATACCTTAGGAGTTATGCAATTTTCAGAGGAGCAAAGCAGGGAAAACAGAGGCAACTTGTGCATAGCAGTGGCTTTCCGAGCGGAGCCGAGCACGCATTGCATTAGGCCCTCTTCCCGAGGCTGTTTTCTGCTTTATTAGATTAGTTAATTAGCTTAACTAGTTTAATTGGTCTGTAATATTTAATTAGCTTGTAGGTTAATTAATTGTATTATTCTTTCGGTCCCTCTGAGCGAGGGCGAATTTGTAATAAATGTGGGTGCGTGTGTGCATGTCTTCCAACCCCCACTTCTTTCTCCCTTTTACTTACCTGCTTTTGATGGTTAGTATTAGGGCATATTTAAATCAGCATCCTTATGCTATGCATGCGTGCATTCATTCATTTGTCTTGCATGCACCGGGCTCGGCGCATCATGCTAAATGCATAGTATTTCAAATCTAACTTGAATACATGCTATCTGTGCATTTCACATGTCATCCTAGGATTAGCCGAGCCTATTCTAGTGACATTCTGTATGTGTTGCATTAGCCATCTCAACATGAACTAGGATCATGCATATGATTACTAACTAGTTTCTGTTTTGGCTTGGAGTACTCGGTAAGCATTTATGCTTTAGCATACCGCATGCGTGCGAATGTTAACATGACAGCATGCTTACCATGTGGCTAGATGCTTATGTGATATAAACTGCTTGAATGCCTGTGGGTGGAGGTCGAATTACTTGAATTGGAATAATACATTAAAACCGTGAGTTTTAAGCCCACTCAACAGTGGCAAAACCATCTTTTCTAAAGCCCACTCGATGGTGGCAAAACCTGCATTTTAGCCTACTTGCGAGTAGCAAACCATTTTCAAAACAAACATGAAATATTTTGTTCCAATTTAGGCAATTTGGTCTATACTTGTTTGCTGCGCGCATAACATAGTAATTCTAGGCTAATAACCGGAATAAGAGCATATAATGTTTTCAAAACAAGATATCACGGTTAGTAGAGGCCGATCTTTGATCGGGTGAGAGGGGGTGCTCATAGCTGACCTTCCCCAATCGTACCCAAGTTTCCGAGCCGAGGCAACTTTGGTGATGACGGACACGTGGCCTTCGGTACCGAGTCAGGGTTTCCTAAATCCCCCAAAATAAAATATTTAGGTGGTGACTCTGTATCTGGCAAAGCAGTCCATGTTTGGCACTTCTTTTAAAAAATCTGTTTTCTCAAAACGATTTGCCGGATTTGGACTCTTTGGTTCAGATTTAGAACCGTGACAAATTGAGTCCGAATGTAACCCATGAGGTCCCACGCGGACTTGTTACAGTGTGGTGGAATTATTTTGGGTGTTGGGTTATTATTTTTTAGAATAATACTATATGCACTAATTAGTATGCTAACTACTGTATCAATTAATGGTGTGGTAATTTAAGATATTTTTGGTTTATAATTTGTATAATGAGTAGAATCAATAATAATGTCATAACTAGTGTTAGTACGGTTGGAAAATAATGATTTTTCGACAACTTTAATTCGAACTTAAAGTCAGACCCAACCGCCGGTTGAGTTGGGTTTGAGTGGTTTTGTATTCTCTCAAATGAGAAGATTACAATATAAAAATGATAGACCGAAACCATTGAGTTGTGAATGAAAATTGTCTCATAAAGTGGGCATCAATAAAAGTTGGGCTTAGATTTGGACTTAGTTTTAGTTTAGACTGGGCCTAGACTTGTGCTTGTGCATGTGTTGGGTTTGGTCTTGGACTTAGAGTTGGACTTAATCTTAAACTTGAGCTAAGCTATGTTGTATTGGGCTTAGTTTGTGCATGTGTTTGAGAATGGGGTTTGGATCGGGTTGTAACCCAACATTGGTATCCATTGTGTGACCCATCTAGTTGTTTTATTCAAACATTATTATATACATATTTATTTGTATATATTAAGCACATAGGAGGTTTGGACTTTTGTAACTCTCATCTTTTGATGATGGAGTTGATGACCATATTAGTGGTCATAGGTTTCAATGTTAGTAACTCTAGCCCTAATGGCTAGAATTGATGGTCTTGGTTAATGGCATTTGATGACCCCATTGATGTATAGCCTTTATGGCTAGGGATTCCCCTACTTGTATAAATAGAGGCATTTCCCTCCAACTTAATAGAAGAGTTTTAAGAGAGATTTTTGATAGAAAATGGAGATGTTGTTTTGAGATAAAAAAAAAAAGTTGAAGATGGTTTTCACACCAAAGAAAAATTTCTTATCTTCTTTTGCTAGTCCCTTCTTTGGTTCTTGTTAGAGAGAGTGCAACCAGTTTTAAGTTCACCGAAACTATTCAGAAGGTGCTTCTGCATTAGCTAGTTTTGACCGTCATATCTTGGGAGACAGAAGTCGACATACCTTCAGCATCCATGGTGAGGCAGCTAATCTGTTTTAAGGACACTGTGGTATCACACAAGTTTCGGTTTAGTTTCTTTACCTTTTATCGTATTGTGTATTTCTATGGTTGTAATATTCAACATGTTTTCTTATTCTATTATGTAATTTGATTAATCACGAATTTATTTATCTTGTTTAATTACACAATTTGTACAACAATCTTAAAACAGATTATATGTGTTTCATAGAATTAACAAATAGATTCACATAGATTAATTTCCCCACTGTATCAGATTTAAATTTTTGTAATAGGCTACTGTGTGGCAGGTTCATTATGTTATTACTTTTGCATAATAATGGAATTATATATATATAGGCATGCTATCATCTATAGGAATTCCGGTATATACAGTTTTGTATCAATAACTTCACATGATGTGGCTACAGCTTTGCTTATAACTGTTTAATTTAGAGGCCACTGTTTTCCTGTATAAGGCAAGAGGATATGCATGCTACTATTCATAAAGTTTTTTGTTCCATTGACTTGCTATGCATGATTAGGATTTAAATAAATAAATATCTTCCTCATGTTTTATTTTGCTTCCAATTTATTTTCTGCATGAAAAGAAAATTAGGTTGTTGATGATTAATTAAATGGTCTATTGTTTGTTTAGATACATAGTTTTATGAGTATGATTTTGAATTTCCTACCATGCTTTGCATGTTGTATTTTATAGTTTTATAATAAAATTTGCATGCTCATGAGTGTTTTAGTTAAAATGGGCATGTTAATCAGTTGCTATTTTTTTTATATGTTCATGATTTTCTAGATCCTAGTTTAATTCACTTTTTTTATTAGTTTCTAGAATTTTAAGGTAATTTGCATGTCCTTAGATTTTGGTGTAGGTTACATGCATATTTTCTAGGATTATTTGCATGTTTTTAATTGCTAGAGTTATTTGCATGGTTATTGTTAAATAAATTCATATGTAACTCTTGCCTATTAAACTTTTGTTTTAAGGTTTTGGAGTTTTAAAGTTTTGTAACTTATCTAAATTTATTTACATATTTATTATGTAATAATTGATATATAACTCATGGCAATAAATTTTAATTTAATTATTTGTAATTATAAATTTTAAGGTTTTGTAACTTGTCTAATTTATTTACATATTTATTGTATAAATTAAATTGTACATTTAGTTTTGGAGTTTTAAGGTTTATATGTGGAACTTATATTGCATTTTATTCTTCACTTAATGTGTTATTCAAGATAATGCTAGAAGGGTTAAATACAAAGTTTTTGATTAGTTGCTTTGTATTATGTTGTGGTTTGTTATTAACTTTCTTTGTCAGCATACCTATGCAAAAGGGAATGGAAATAATACAAATCCAAATTAATAGAATTTTGGAGTGCAATTTTTGGACTACTTACAATCCTCAATTGGATTGGTTTACTCGTCTTTTATTTGAAGCAATTGTTTACTTGAGTTTTAATTTGGTTCATTTATCAATGTGTAGAAGCAAGTTTGTTTGCTTGTATTGGTAAAAGCATTTCATTTGCTTGTATTATTGTCGCAATTTTTTACATTGCTTGTAATGTTTGTTAGCAATTTTTAAATTGCTTGTAAAGTTTGGAACTTGGTTTGGTTTTCTGTAATAGAAACCAAAGTGTTTAGCCTTGTCTAAAGAGTAACTCTTATTTGTTCAGAAATGACAACTAAGACGGATTTGGTTTCAAACCTTTGGGATTTGAGGAAGTCTTTGAGTTTAATTATTTTATTCCCAAAGTGTTGGAAAACCAAGTTTGGAGAGAATCTTTGATTATAATCTGATTATTTCTAAAGTGTTTTGGTTTATAATCTGATTATTTCTAAAGTGTTGTGGTTTTGAGAAAAGAAATCAAATTTTAGCATTAGCTAAAATATCTCTGATTTTTATTCAGAAATCATAGGCTTAGTTCTGGGAGTACCAATTAACTTTTATGAGTGGTATAATTTTGGTAGAAAATTTTATTTGCTTGGGAATTGGTTTGTTATAACCTGATTTATCCTTTGGAAAACTTAATTTTAAATTTGTTTCCCACGGATTAAGAGTCAACATGCTCTTGAAAGTTTTGTCAAAATGTTAACTGGGTTTTAAGTGGGACCAATGTGACCCCTCTAGTCTTCCTGGGAACATTCTTGACCATGTTCGATTTTAGATTAAGTGGTGAGACTAATTTTGAATTAAATTTCCAACTATGGATTTTCTAGTGTTAAGTTTAGTTTATGGAAAAATAGAATAATGAAATTCTGTTGTGATTTTTCAGAAATGGGTTCAAGAGGTGACAACAGAAATGTTGTTCCACTTGACAACGTTAAGCCTTGCGAGATTCTTAAAAGAAAATCTAGAGAGATCGAGTGTGATTAAAAGAAATCATAAGATTGCATGATAATATCTCTGAATTAATCAGAGGCGATTAGTATGTTATCCTTGTATCAATTGTAGCATATATGATTGTTATGTGACTTTGCTTGAAAACAAAGATGAGACAACCGTTAGAGTGGGTGAATATAATTTTGAATTTTTAAAAGATCAACAATAAGAGTTCAATTGCAACTTTTACATAACTTTCCAAATACTTCCAAAATTAAATTAAACATGTATGTGTGCAATTTAACACATCAATTTCATAATACTACTTTCAATTCAAGCAAAACCATCATTTATCTTCATGAACCAAACTAGGGTTATTAAGAGAAATTAAAGCTTTTCATAAAAACACTTTTTATTCCAACTCTTCTATTGCTTATACACCCAAATTTATAAATCAAAATCATAACCCAACAAGTAAACCCCAACATTTCAAACCCTAAATCCCCAATCTCATGATTTATCACAATATGCTTAAAATATAAATTTTGTATTTCTATAAGGGAAATACCACAAATTTTTATCTATAAATAAGAGTATTGAAAGAGAACTAGAAACCCCTACCTCAATGATCATGCAAGAAAGAAAGGCTCTATGAGATTCCTTCATAAAATCAAAAATCCAATTGGTAGGAAAATGAGATCTTCATGTATTCTTCACTTTTTGGTAAGTGATCTTGGCCAAATCTTTGAGAAATGGAAGGTATTTGGATCAAGAATTCAAAGGTTTTCGGACTTAGAATGAGAAGAAGGAAGAGGGAAAAAAAAGTGGAGAGAATGATCTAGAAAGACACTTTTTAAACTACTGAATTCGCGCAGTTCACTCAAGCGCAACTTCCTGCGCTCGAGCGCACTTATTTCCAGCTCAGATACTAAAACGTCAAACGGGCATAACTCTCTCGTCCGGACTCCGTTTTAGGTCATTCTTGTGTCCAAATCGAAGCCTTGAAAACAAGCTTTCCAATGGTTCTAATCTCACATCCAAATTCAAAGTGTGGAAAATCAAAGGACAAAAGAGTGATGACTATTCATATGAAAATGATTCAAATCAAAGTTTTTGGTCCAATCTTACTTTCCCATTATGTTACCACTTCGATCAATATCTCAAAATAAAACAAGGAGGCTCTAAATACAATAATTAAGAAAGTCAAGAGCAGTCCCACTAGTCCCAAAGTACAAGATGTTACACTATGCTCGAGCGAACAGACACAGGCAAGACGGACTGCTTGAGCGACAACTCCTGCACTCAAGCGTAAATCACTCACTCTTTGAATCTCTAACAGACCTGCAAAAGTACTGGGAGCCTCAAAAGACCGCTTGAGCATCAACTCTTGCGCTCGAGCAGAGAGAAAAATTCTAGAGTGCTACAGTGGTGAATGACTTTTCGAGTTAAACTATTTTTCAATGGTGGAGCAGCTTTAGTAGTGATTAGATTAGAGTGCTGAAAATATGATTTTAGTTAGAAATTTTGTATTAGAGGTGTAGTATTATTTTGGTAAGAGATGCATATTGAATTTCGTTTGGGGAGATTCTCTTGTAATATGAGATTAATTTATTTATTAACGATGTGAATATTTGTCATTGAATAAGTTTGTGATATAGAAGGTATTGAATTCAAATTGATTTTGTGGGACATCATAGTCTTATCTTATTATGGTGTGGAGTCGTGTTACAGCTTTGGAATTAGTATCATGGCTTTGATTCCAAGGAATGTAGTGTGTTGTGCGAGTATACGTAAATGATGCAAGTGTAGAAGATTTTCAAGGGTAGCGTGTTAATTATTGTTGTAGCATTAGGAGAGGTTGAAAGGGAATCACCTCAGAACTTATCTAAATTCTAGAAATGAGATGTGTTATTGGGAATTGATTGTGTTGGTGAGTGTGTGTCACTCAAGGGAGTGACAAGTTGTGCAAATTGCTTGGTATTTGTTTTTAGTTGGTCGCATGTGATCCCCAAAATGGGGTAATTGCGAAAAAAATTATTTGGCAAGCTTGAAATTTGTAATGGTAGTTGTGGGGGAATGCGACTTCCCAAGTTTACGAGAAAAACGTATCTGTTGGTTTTCTTTAACCTTATTGTTATTATTTTGAATTGTTGTTGCCTGTATGATTATGATGGAGTTGTGACATTGCAGTGGTAGTGATGGAATCTTTGGTTAGGTGATGTTTGGGAACATAATTTTTCCTATTGGGTATGTTTGAGAACATAATTTTTTCTATTGGGTATGACCTTATTTTTGCCAGAATTGAGAAGTTATTGTTATGGATAAACTAGGGAGAAAAAGGGAAAAATAGTCAAGAAGTGGGGTATCAAGTCTTACAACATATATAAACCTTAACCATTTTCACAAAATCGTTCCTTTTCAAACTCTTCATTTTTACCATTCACTTTTATGTATTTAAACCATTCCTTTATATATATATACATAGTTTTATACCAGTTATGAATCCCTTCAATCTTTAAGGGTCTGGAAATATTGTTTTAGGTATTGTTAACTTTTAAGTATTTCAATAACGCAGTTAAATAATGTGTGGATATGGAACACTAGCTGTATTGCAAGAAAATGGCATGTGGTGCTTTGATTTTGTTGAGTTGTATCTTGTTGAAAGGCCATACTTGACGGATAGAATTTCTATTAGAAAAATTTTCCTTCTCTTTCTTTTCTTTTCATGAGAGGGGATTGAGGACTTCTAAAGTGATGTGAACTATTCTTTTGAAAATTGGGTTGCTAAATGACCGTAGTTGTTTCTTGGAGTGTGAATGTGAATGTGATGTGAAAACTATTTTTCTAAGGTTCTAGTTCATTAGACGATCGAGAATTATTTCCTAGAAGTTGAGTCTGTTTGAGGCAAGAATATTGTAAGGTATTTTAGTGAGACCTTTACCTTTGACTTTTAGTTTCGTGGAATCGATGGGTTCTTGTGGCTTGTTAGAAGTATTCGTGACCATATTGTCTAATCTTGCTAAATAGGGAACCGTCCATAATGGGAGTCGCCTGTCTGGGCTGAATGGACCTTGGTAATCCTTGTGGATGAGTTAAAGGAAAGACTCATCACTTGAGTGTTGTTATTCGTATCATATGGGGTGGATCTAAATATTAATGTGGAACTTGAAAATATGAGAGTTAACCTTAGATTTTGAACTATATTCTAGAGCGGTGATTGTAATTTTATTGGGAATTGTTCTCCCCCTTATATCATTGGGTTAACTTATCTCCTTTCATGGGAGTCGTTTCTTGTACATCACACGAAATCTTTTATGTTGCGAGAACCTTCTAGAAACTTGTTGTTGAGTAGAATTCATTTGTGATTAGTTGGTGGAAGTTTTAGTTCAATCTCTGTTTCATTTGGAATTGTCTAAACTTTAGATCTTGAACTGTTTAATTTCGAGGACGAAATTTTCTAAGATGGGAGACTATAACACTTTGTACTTATTGGACTAGTGGGATTGCTCTTGACATTATTATTATTGTACTTGGAGTCTCTTTGGTTCATTTTAGGATAATGGATTGAGGTGGTATCATAATAGTAAAGTAAGATTGAAGAAAAAACATTGATTCAAATAATTGTTCCAGGAGTGGTCTTCACTCTTTTTCCCATTTCTCTTTCCATACTTTGAATTTGGATATGTGGCTAGAACCATTGGAAAGCTTGTTTATGGGGCTTCAATTTGGACAAAGAACGACCTAAAACAGAGTCCGGACGAGGGAGTTATGCTTGCTTGAAATTTGAGTACTCGTGTTGGAAGCAAGTTCGTTCGAGTGAACTTCTTGTTAGGGAAAATATGTGATTCCCCAAAAGTAAATCAATCAATGGGAATAAAAACTAATGCGGAAAAATTAAATCAAAAGCAACACAAGAATTTTTACGTGGTTCCCTCAATGTGAGGTACGTCCACGGGATCGAAATCCGATTCCACTATCAACCAAAAGGTTTCCAAACGATTACAAACGAGGCACGAATGATCTCACAAAACCACCCTTAGATGAATTCCAAATAATCACAAATAAACAAGAGGAAAGACCTCACCAAATAGAAGAACCAAAATCTTCAGAAATCAGAGTTGAAGAAGACCCAAAATAACGGACTAAATCATCCAACTATGAAGCCGAAACCGAAGTAGCCAACCGAAGATTCCACACCTTAATCAATTAAGCCACTGGATTGACTTTTCCGTATGCACTATCTCACAAAACAAATTGATCAATGAAGTGCTGCTACTTCACAAAAACGGCTGCTTTTTTTTTTTTTTTTTTTTTTTTTTTTACACCGAGCAAAAACCATAAACAATATTCTGGGTTTGTTTTATCAAAACCCTAGCTGTAACCAAATTGGATTGGGTCTCCACAAATTAGATATAATATATTAAAATATATTATACCTAAACCAAACCAAATTAAAATTCTTTTAATAAACCAATTGGGTCCTACACTCCAATAAGGAGGTATACCCAACACTTTTGATTACTCGAGCAGTCTGCACAAATTTTAGAGATTCTGGGAGCTTCTTTTCATCGCTCAAGCCAAGCTTTGATTTTTCGAGTGGTCTGTTCGAAATCTGGCACTTTAAAGTCACTTTTTGGTCCAAAATCTTTATTCTTTCTTCCTCTCTTCTCTCCTTCTCCTCCTACCCGAAACTCTAGAGCTCTAAACACTTGATTTCTCAAATTTTTACCTTATATCCACCCTAGATCATTGAAGATGGTTGAAAGGAAAGCTTAGATCAAGCGTTCTACCGATTGTTTCGTAATTTCATCAATGTTGCGAGTTGAGTTCTCATCTCAAGCTTCTATTCTTGAGGTAGGGGTATCATTAACTTATTATATCTTTAATTTGAGACTCACATGTGGTAATTTCATTAGATATTCACCTTTTGTAACGCCCTAAAAGACCCGTTCCATAAACTTGTTCATCTAAGCATTAAGCGTTTTCAACATATAAGATCTGAACAAAATAAAATAATACAGCCACTCACTCATGGCTTTCTTTCCCTTTGAACTATTCCCAAAATGAAAGTTACATAGTTGTTCCATTACATTCCTCAAAACATTAAAACAGTTCAAAAGAAAAGAAGTAAGTAGTCAACAATTTAATCCACTAGGGCATCTTCCTTAACACAATGTTCTTCACAACACTAAGGCACAAAAATCAGCTTCTAAAATACAATTATCATCATCATGCCCCAAGAAACTTCAACAAAACATGCTAGCTCAATTGGCATCATCACTTGAGAGGTATCTCGTCCTTAATTCCTGGAAATTGGTTAGTTTGTGGGGTGAGCATAAGCTCAATAGGTGATGTATTTAACAAATTATATAATCATTTGAAAGACTTACGCTCATGCAATGCAATTCATGGAAATGTATGAAAATAAAGTAAAACCATGCCTGAGTATGCTATTGATAGGATGCAATGCATTGAACATATTTCATCTTTCCCATTTTCTCATCCGGTGGTACTCAGCCTTGACATCCATAGGTAAAAGTCCAAAAATCAAAACATACCTAGAGAATTATAGTCATCTATCGAAAATAATCCCACATTTGCCGACTCCAGAAATGGTAGGGCAATGGGCACCAAAAACATCACAACCTTTCACATTTGCCGGCTCCATAAACGGCAGAGACATGGACACCCAAAACCATCCATTTTTCCACATTTTCCGGTTCCATAAACGGCAGGCTTGTGGACACCCCAAAACATTTTCCCATATTCGTCCGGCGATATGCGTAGATAGGGAAATTGGGCACCTTGACTCCCGCACGGGTACCAATTACAATATGCAACTCAAATCTAACCCAACTCATTACCTGGACTCATAAGCTAATTACCAACATTTTAAAGTTTCAACCGTTGGCACCAAGGTAAGACCAAAAGAAATGAACAATGCATGTGATGCATGAACTTCTAAAAAATGCATAATTTTCCTAAGAGGATATCAATTCACAGTAGTGCAACTCTTTCTATTTCATAAGTTAAGGCATTCCCGTCATCATTCATCATCTCATCTCAAGTTCAACATCAAAAGGGAACCTCCAAACTTGCATTTCAAATCCAAAACCAAGTAATTACACTCAATTTCATATTTTAGAAGTTAATTGAGTAAAACCCCTTTTTATAAATTAAGTCTAAAAATTAGGGTTTGAGAAAAATGAGAAAAATTGGGGTTTTTCCCTCCTTTATGAAATTGAGGCAATCATCAATCATAAAGAATGATATTCTATCATAATAAGTATAATTTTTTCAACAATCACAAAATGTTACCCTTATAGTTCTCAATCTTTAGTTAACAAGCTCAAACCAATACACATATATATATATATAGATAGCTAATGAAATCACCACATAAGCTTCTCAAATGGAAGATATAAAGAGTTAAAGACACCCCTTCCTCGAGTTGGTATCCTAGGGTTGCAATACGTGCTCGTACTTTGATGTTCTAGTGAAACAATTGGTGAAAGTGTCAATCTAGCTCTTCTTTCAACTAATCTTGAGGGATGTTGGGTGGATCTTGAGTCAAGGTTGGACAAATCTATGGTTTTGTGAGCTAAGGTTTGAGAAAAATTAGAGTTAGAGAGAGAGGATGGAAAAGTGTAAAGAAAGTGACTTGGAATCGCTTTTTAAAATCTGCTATCCTTGACAGGTTGTTCGAGCGCAAGATCTGTCGTTCGAGCGTATGGGACAATTAAGTGATCTTGCTTGAGTGCAACTTCCTTTGCTCGAGTGGAAAAGAACATGTCCTAGAAGTTTTGCAAAGCTACAGTAAAACTATTGGGAGCTTGTAATCTATGCTCAAGCAACAACTTTTTCGCTCGAGCGGCCCGCCTGCAAAATTGCCAATTATTGGGAGCTAAAGATCTACTCTCAAGCGAGAAAAGCTTCGCTCGAGCGGAGCGAAAAAACTCATGTGTCATACCTTTGTAGATATATATATATATATATATATATGTATATATGTATGGATTGTGTTTGCTAATAAATGATTTGAAAGGATGTGGGCAATAATTCATGATCATGGATGGAAGTATGTCTCTTATTGAGGATTAGTGCTGTTGTTTTTTTTTTTTTTTTTTTTGATCAGCAAAAAACTCTTTATTGATGATAACAAAACAAAATACATCTTGGAATACATCAACAAAGAGGGAAGACAAGAGTAAAAAACATCAACTCAAGCCTCCCTAATCCCAACTAGGTTGGAGAGAAACCAACCAAAGAGGGAACAAGAAAAACAAAAACAAAGGAATAGAGGCTGCTACAAAATCAACAGCATAACAAAACCAACCACAACATCACCCATACAGCAAACCAGTGCAAAGAAAACAACACCAAGTCATTGAGACTCCAACAGCAGCCAACCAGCAGCAGAACAACAAAACTAAACACTCTCCGCACTGCCTCACTCCAATTTGTAATCCAGATAATCACACAGATCACTCAATTAAGAGACAACAAGAAATAGACACAGCAGAACAAAAACAGAACAGCACTGATGCACAGAATAGGTCAGCACAGGCTGTAGAACAGATCAACAATAACAAGCTCTAATATAAGCAGAAGAACAGCACAACAATAGCAAGGCCAATATGACACCATTCAAGAATAGTAATAACAAGCTCAAGCCATTGTTTAGCCCATATAAGCACATAAATAGAGTTTGACTCCTCCTCTAGCAGGTATGTGCACAAGGTTGAGGTGGGGTGCAGGACTTTTTTGTCCAACTTAAAACAGTCCAGGTTTTCATTACTGGGTTTTGTCACTAAGTGTAAATTTGGGCAGCTGTTGGTGTTTTGGCTAGAAGAACATGGAGGGGGTATTTTTTGTGTTGCTCATCTGATTGAGGGGGTTGATGGTAGTTTATCTGGTTTCTACAAACCCTAGTTTTGAAACTTGTTTAATAAAGAAGGGTTTTGCTCAATTGATTTTAAAAACATGAAATCGGGCATGTTTATTCGACTTTGAGGTTGAAATATGAATTATTGGATGGTTGTGATACTAATGTGTGTAAATGGTTGGAAGAGAAAAAACGGAGTTTTGCCCAATTGGCCACTAGAAACTAACATTAAGTATATTTACTTGACTTTGATGTTGAAAAGTTAGACTTTGAGACTTCTACACGAAAACTAGAGATGATGATGGTTATGAACTAAAGAATCTTCTCATTGTTGATATGTGAACTATTGAATTGTTCTGCATTGAAATCATTTTTGGGGAAAATGAGAATTACAAATTCATGCATCATATGCATTATTGAATTTCTTTTATAATACAATGATGATTTGAACGGTGGAAAGTTGGAAGGGGGTAAATAGTCTTTGAGTCCGGGTAGTGAGTCAGGTGGTTTTGAGTTGTGTCTTGTATTTGGTACCTGCGCAGGGAGTCAAGGTACCCAATTGCCCTATCTGCGCATATCATCGGATGAATGTGGGAAAATGTTTTTGAGTGTCCATGATCCCGCCCTTTTAAGAGTCGACAAATGTGGAAAAATGGTTTTTGGGTGTCCACGATCTCGCCGTTTCAGGAACTAGCAAATGTGGAAAATTGGTTTTTAGGTGTCCACAATCTTGTCGTTTCAAGAGTCGACAAATGTGGAAAAACATAATTTTTGGAAAATAATTTTGGGTGTCCGCGTCCCCACCGTTTCTATAGCCAGCAAATGCAGAAGGGAAAAATGTTTTTGGGTTCCCGTCGCCCTACCGTTTTTGGAGCTGGCAAATGTGGGACTATTTTCAGTGTACAAAATCTATATCTTTGTATGTATTTTAAATTACAGCTCTTGCTTGGAATGTCATAGTATATTTACCGCTCCTGTAAAATCAGGAAATGCTAATTTAACCTTAATATTGCTCATTACATTCTCATGCATAAAGGTATTTATACACATACATAACAAAATTTACCAAATATTTGCATTGCATGATCATGTGTATTTCAATTAATTATATAATTTGTTAAATATACTTCCTACTAAGCATTCACTCACCCCCAAAACTAACCATTTTCAGGAAATGAAGTTGACGAGCCATCTAAATGATTTACTATGGAAAGTAATTTGGATGAAGCATGAATGCTCACTCGTTTGATGTTTTGTGTTGAAGCCTTGGGGCCATTTTATGTAAATGTGAAGAATTTTTGTTTTTAAATCATGGACATTTTTTATAGAGTGTTGTTTTTTTATTTCTCTCTTTGGTATACCTTCATATTTATGGAACTGTTTTCTTTTAACTCTGGATGTAAGCAAACTATATTGAAGTTTTTTTGGGAATAGTTCAATGGGGAAGAAGTGTTATGGAATTGTATTATTATTTATTTATCTACTGATTGTATCTATGCGATTGAGATAGGAGAATAGGATTTAGGAGGTGTTTTCCCTGGCATTACATATACATTGAAAATGTACAACTTTTGAGAGGAATAGGTAAATGCCTTGGAGATCTAGTTAGGATTTGTGGTTGTCGTTTGTATTATGTTGGCCTATGTGTCCATGGTGAAAGTCCAGAAACCCACATGGGTAGGTATCAATCTTTCCAGTTAGTACTAGTAAAATGGCTTTGGTAGTGCTTGTATAGCTTACTGGTAGATACATACTTAGAGATTCCAGTGTGTATCCACTGCCTTGTTTTTTGTTTTCGAAGTAATGGTTTATGAATTAAATTATAAACATGGCATTGCATTATTTGAAAGAGAAAATGTATTATTTTGGTTAATAGCATTCATGTGCATTCGCCATATTGCGTTGTCAACCATCATACAGGATATTAAATTAATATCTACAAGGCTAATACATCACCCTATGTGGAAACCAACTATCAGGTACTGATGATATGCCTCCGCCAAGGACTTAGTTTGAGAGGATCTTAGAGCTGAAGTGTGATAACCCCATTCTGTGATATACTGTTAATTGTTAATTATACTTGTGATTATGTGTTTGATGTAAATTTGGATGCTAATTATGTGATTATGTGTAGTTTTGAATTCATATCTATCTACCGTAGGAAAATCTATTCTGTATGCTGTAATAAATTGAAATTGAAGGCCGTAGAGGCGACAGAAACCAAAGTTGAATATACTATCGTAATTAGCATAATTTTCAGAACCTATAGTGAAATTTAATTAAAAATTTATTCGGATCAAAATAATTAGATTAATTTGATTTACATAAGCCTATTTGAGTAAGCCTAAGCTTTGATTAGCCAATAAGATTAATGGGGCCTATATATATGCTAATTAAGGGGCTTAGCTCATATCTTTGAGCTCAAAAATCTGCCAAGAGAGCTTTAGAGAGAGAGAACACTTGATTTAGAGAGAGAGAGAGAGAG
This sequence comes from Camellia japonica, assembly GCA_030407325.1. Lineage (NCBI taxonomy): Eukaryota > Viridiplantae > Streptophyta > Magnoliopsida > Ericales > Theaceae > Camellia > Camellia japonica. The sequence continues at coordinate 103,146,890 of JAPPVO010000017.1, read as the reverse complement.
ACCAAATTCTTGAAGAATTGACTTAGAGATTGAAGATTCAGGAAGCTAGGCTTAAGAATTTGCTAGAGTTGGAAGGATTGAAGGCTGAGTATTTGAACTCTAATTCATGAGTTTAAGTCCAAAATTATGCGTATTCAAGAAGAATTGGTAAATTAATGTAGGATACAAACTTAACTTGAAGAATTGGGTACCAAATCACACATGCATGCATAATTTTGTTGAGCCTCATGATTTTGAACATCATTTGTACCATTTGAACTGGAATTAGAGACTATATTTCACATGCATGCATAATCCATGAAGTTATGGGACTTGATTGCGTGAGTTTTGAAATTGACAAGAAGAATTTGAAATGATTTGGGAAATGGACCATGATTTTGGACAATTGGTTTCAAATTACTATGTTTTCATGTTGTATAATGTTTTTTCGATGTTTTTGGTATCAACTTGCAAGCTTTGAGCCTTTGGAAACATGTTTTGAACTTCAAACACCGTTCTAGAAATTCCAGAATTCGACTAGTTTGATCAAGCGCAATAAGTGGTGCTCAAGTGTAAAAATTTAGCTCCTAGAAGTTTTACAGACAATTGCACGGTGGCTCGAGTGGCAAAAGTTGCGCTTGAGTGAATCCTATTTTGAACTACTCTTGGCTCAAGCGACTAGGTCTTGCGCTCAAGCCTAAAAATCAAGCAACCAGTACTTTTGTAGAGCTTTGCAGACCGCTTGAGTGACCAAAGTTGCGCTCGAGCGAAGGGCCATGTTTCAAGAAATTTTGAAAATTTGTTTTGTGCTTCAATTTCCGTTCTCTTTCATTTATGAGCATTCTTAGGCATACAATAAGCATCCTAAATGAATTAAAGAACACGATAGAAGCCTAAGAAAATTAAGCAAACTAAAGGATAGATTGAATTGTTTTATGACCTGATGTGTTATGAATTATGTAGGGTCAATTGTAAGTACGAATCAAGCATCTGACCACTGTGAGTAATATCTTAGTAAAGATATTTTTGTGTATGCTTTATTTTCTAAAGCTCTGAAATGGTACTACGAATGAGTATTCTATCCGTATGATTCGTAATGTAATGTGTAGTGATTGATGTATGAATATGAAATGGGCCCAAGGTCGTTCGGTATATTTGACAAGGATACAAATTGGGCCTAAGGCCATTTTGTGTGAATGTTAAATGGACCAAAGGTCATTTTGAATAAGGAATTGATTGGACCTAAGGTTGTTTTAAATATGAAGGCGAATGTGAACATGATCATGGATTTGAATTGCACACGAATGTGAATATGAAATATTGGACCCAAGGTCATTTCGCACATAATGGACCAAAGGTCGTTTTGTATATGAATTGGACCCAAGGTCATTTTGCACGTAATGGACCTGAGGTCGTTTTGTATATTAATTGGACCCGAGGTCGTTTTGTATATGGATATGATATATTGGACTTGAGGTCGTTTTGCTTTGATAATTGATCAATAAGTATAGTTTATGGATTTTGATTTAGTGAATCTCATTCATGAACCTCTTTACTCTGATGTTATTCACTGGGTATTAGCTCACTCTTTATTTATATGTATGTTGGTAAGCAGCGGGATGTCCAGGCCCAGCCCTAGTTATGTGTGAGAAAACCAAGTTTTGAGAAGTCAACCAAGGTCGCTTCACGCAAGAGGCCTTACTTTTGATTTGTTTTCCTTTTGTTTTCTTTTGTGGTCACATGTGACCAAGTTTGTATATTACCTTGGTTTTTGTTAAGACTGACTTTGGAATGATCCTGAATATATATATATATATACTCTGGACGTTTGTACGGTGTGAGTCATTACATATATAAGAAAAGTTTTTGTTAAGCCATGTCTGCACAACTCATAGGACAAGTTTTGCAAGTTCTGCTTCCGCATTTTGGCCCTCTATTATTAACTATGACTTGATTTCTGTCTGAGGCCGTAGGTAATCTTATGATTATTGGCCGGTTATGATTTTAATCCATAAGGGCGGGTTCGGGTCATGACATGAAGACTCATTTATTTTTGTTTTGTTAATGTTTATTGAACAAGCCTAGGGCTTTTATTTGTGTTTTGTTAATGTCTGTTGAACAAGCTTAGGGTTTTTTATTTGTATTGGGTTTGACTTACTTTTGTTGTAACTAAGTATCGTCTTGGAAATATGTAGCTACTAGGGCATAAACTTATCTTCATTTCTTTTCGTTTTTATGTACATATGTCACATGCTATAAATTCATATCTTAGGGTCAATGAATGTATTAATGCATGTGACACCATCTTTTGCAACACATTAAAGTAATCAATGAATGGATGGCAATTCGGATAATGAATCTTTTATTGAATGATTGAATCCTATCAGCTTCTACATATCTGTTAAGTATAACAAAGGCACCTGTTGAGAGTTATGAGTGTATCTATTGTTATTATTTTGCAATGTTACATTAAATAATAATAATAATAACAATAATAATAATAATAATCATAATAATAATAACAACAAAACTTTTAAAATGTCGCTAGTAATTGCACTTTTAGGGAGAAAACAACTCAATGCAAAAAAGTGTGCCTTTTTTAAATAGAAATTTTGATCCAAAATGATAGTAATTCATTGTCAAATGCCAAATTTCATCCATAAAAATAATTTTATCTTAAATTTTTATCTCTAAAATTTTAAATTATTGTAGTATGAGGCTATATATATATATATTCATTAATTATGGCAAGTCATTTACACCTACTTGTGTTTAATTCTATCTAATTGTTGGGTCACTAAGTTTATGCTCAGTTGACCCTGGGCAATAGCCTAGGTTGTCGTTGAGAGGACACTTAAGTGTTAAGGTGATTAAGGTTTTAGGTTTGAGTCCATAGAGAGGTGTAACTTGCGTTGTAATCAGGCCCGGCCCTGAGGGCAGGCCAAAGAGGCCTGCGCCTTGGGCCCCCTAGATTTGGGTTGAAAATAGGGCCCCAAAATATGATTTTTTGTTTTAGATATAAAAAAAAAATCCAAATATTAAAAGGCCAATTGAACATAGGGCCAAAAAAAAAAAATATATATATATATATAATAGAGGCCCAATGAACATGGGCCCAAAAAGGTGAAACACATCATGATATACCCACCTGAGAAGAATAAATTCATATGGGTCTTGCATATTTGACGAAACACATCTTTGAGAAGAATGAAACACATCACCTGAGAAGAATGAAACACATCTCTGTCTCCTCCATATTTGACGAAACCGTGAGTCTCATCTCTGTCTTCTCCATATTTGACGAAACCGTGAGTCTCGCATTGGACTGCTCTCTCTCTTGTATTGGACTGATGAAGATGAAACCGTGAGTCTTCAATCCTCTCCTCTCCTCCATATTTGACGGACGCTAAGCATTAATGATTTTGGGCATCAAAACTGTGAGTCTCTCTCTCTCTCTCTCTCTCTATATATATATATCACATTTAAATAGATGAAGTTTTTGCCCTAATTTTTTCCCTAATTTGTTGCCCTAATTTTCCCCCTAATTTTCCTCCTAATTTCTTGCCCTATATAATTTGTTCTTTAAATTAGAAAATTACCTAATTTATGTGCTTTAGTGAAAGTCTATAATTTTTGTTATGCTCTAATTCTGAAAGTATATTATTTGCAGAGATCAGTGATTGTGAATTTGTGTGGATTTATGATTATATAGAGTAGTCATGCCTCCTAGGAAGTATATTTCTGGATGTGAAAAAAGGATTTTTAATATATGAAAGTAAATTTTTGTTGATAATTTTAATGATTATATGTACAAATAAATTTTTGTCCATTTATACATCAACTTTTTTTTTTTCAATGTAAGAAAGGCCCCATTTCTGAAGGTCGCCTTGGGCCCCCTAAATCTCAAGGCCGGCCCTGGTTGTAATCTAATTAGTAATTACTAACATACTAACCGCTCTCTTCTGAAGAAAAAAAAAAAAAAATTCATGCACTGCCACTTAATGATGTGAAAAATTACCTTTAATTAATGATAATATCGCCTTTTGGATTGCTAAAAAAAAACATATAAAAGGTGTTACAAGAAAAATATGACATTGGCACTTTTGAAATTGTATATCACTTTAATAAATGTTTTGGTTTGAAACAAATGGATACACATTTGTCATCTCATTTTGTATAAATTTTCTATAAAATTATTTATTTATTTATTTATTTTTATATCATCAGTTTAATGGTTACACACATCTATCACCTTATTTTGTATAAATTTTTTGAACAATTATTGAATTTTTTTTCCTTTTTTTGTATAGCATAGTGTAATGATGTTACTGACCCATAATCTGACCTCAAATTATGTAGATAAGACATTAGATTACAGACTCTCATTTATATTTCACAACAGAAAATTAAAATCAATAAATAAGATTTTCAAAATTTAGGTCCACAATTACAATAGAGGAGATTTTGTAAATCCTCAAGTCATTTAATGAGTTCATGAGGGTGCGATCATACAAGCACTAATGCATCGGATCCCATCAGAACTCCGCAGTTAAGCGTACTTGGGCGAGAGTAGTACTAGGATGGGTGACCTCTGGGAAGTCCTCGTGTTGCACCCCATTTTTTGCTGATCAAAAAAATTTAATGAGTTCATGAGTTGGAAATTCTCTCTCTTATCCCGTAATCAATCCAACGCACTACTTAATTGTTATTAGTTGGAGTAATTATTATTATTTGTTTTATGGGAAAAGTTAGGAATCATGAAAATTTTGTCATGAAAATGATCATGAAAAATTTATGATCCTTGGATTACCTTGATTAGTGTGTGGTGTTTTATTCTAAGTGTAATCCAATGATCACAAAACTTTCATGATTATTTTCATGAAAAAAATTTCATGATACCTAGCATTGCTCTTGTTTTATACCACTAAATTATCTTTGTGTAAAAATCAAAAAATTTTGTACTCTCATCTCTCTTCTATTGCGAATTTCATTTTTTTTTTTTTTGTAATTTTCATTTGAAAATATAAAATTGTTAGAAATGGAAGTAAACATGAAATTTTCCATTAATGATTAATTTTAAAAAGTATAAATTTTATTATTAATTCTCCTTAAAAAAAATGTATAAAAAAAGATTGATGAAATTAAAACTTTTTTTGAATAATCCCTCTTCTTATCTTTCAAACTTATCTTAATTTTTGTATTTTCAGAAGGTTTCACTCCTAATTTAAAATGGGCAATGATAGAGACTACTAAAAGTGGTACTCTAAAACAACCACTAATAATGTGACATTCACTTTTTTTAAAAAAAAAAAAAAAAAAAACAGACACAACAACACTGTGGCAGTAGGTACTACCATATCATTAGTGATGGTATTAATTAATACTCTCACTCATTTTCCATTTAAAATATGGTGGAGATTAAGTCAAGTATCCAGTTAAATCTTAGTAAGCGTCTCATGAAACGTAGAGTTTGAATTTATAAGGTGGTCAATAGTATCGAAGTTGCTTCTAAAGTATGTGTTACATAATTACCCAATATGTATGAAACAAAAAACACTTGTACCCGAGATTAGTTGGGATACTTCCATTACCAAACATATATATATATATATTTTTAAAATAATGGAATTCAACTTTTCAATGTTAATTTAATCAATGGTTATGATTGAATAAAATAATAAAATTCTATAAACAAGTGGAGCTCAAGTTAAAAATATATGTATATATATATATATATATATTAATATGCATATTAAGAGAAAATATAAAAAAATAAAAATAAAAAGTAACACTCTTATTATTAATAAATTTCATTAATTAAATATGTAAATCTGTCCAACTACCAAACAAATTTTATTTAACAAATCAATCGGGGCAAAAGAATTTTTTTTTTCCAGGAAAAATTCAAATTAAACATGAACAGTAGGGCTCACCAACCCCACAGCCAAAACTGAGATTTCATTGAGAAGTCAGAAATACCCTTTTGGCTTTGACGTGGCATAAAATGATAGGATAGTTCTACAGGACAGAAAGGTAACATGCTTAGTTGGCTTCATCTAGAGGAGCCATGTCTATGGGTCCACTCTTCAGAATATATAAACCCAAACCCAACTCTTTCTCTCTCTCTCTCTACATTTGCTCATAAAAAAGGCTTAGGTTCATTTTCTCTCCTTTCTTCTCTTCTCTTTTTGCATGGCACTGTACTTCTTCCTTCTTAGCAACTAAGACATATCTCTCTCTCTCTCTCTCTCTCTCTCTTCAAATCTCTGTTGTGAAATGGGTTTTGAGTTTTGATCAGTTCTACTGATTAATTCTCATATGGTTTGTTTTCTGTTTTTATTTTGGTGATCTAAAAATCAATGTTGAAAACCCACTTTGTCTGTTTTTGGTGAAGTACAGGTGTCCTTGTCTTGGATTGCGATCATGACGTTTGGTAATAGTGGTGACTATGAATCTCAGAAGATGTGAGTTTATGATATGCTTCAATGTTTTTTTTTTTTGAGAAAAAAATGTTCATTTTCTTTGTTTTTTATTCAATCTTTTTTTTTTTCTCTGATAATTTTGAAATTTTATTTTGATTTTCGGGCTTGATATATAGGCTTGACGTCTACATATATGATTATCTGATGAAAAAGAACATGCATGAGGTTGCTGCGATTTTCGCCCGAGAGGTTAATATTACTATCAGTCCTCTTGGTATGTGTTCTCACCCACCTTATTTTATTTTTTTTGTTTGTTTAATTTTATTTTATATTAATTTGTCATTTTTTGAGTTTTTTTGTGTGTGCGCGCACGCGCGTGTTTTGGCTAATAAATGTGTTTTAATTATCCCTAGGTTTTATTCCTTAATTTTGATGGTGGTGTTCTTTGATTAGATACACATTTGCTTTATTTAATAAGAGGCAATAAATTAAATCAATGATTGAGTCCTGCATGGATGGTATGTAATTAGGGCATGTATGGCTCTAATTATTTTTGAAAAAAAAAAAAAAATTGAGATTTTTTGGTTTCATTTTTGCGCTGCATGATGAATTTTATGATATATGTGGGTTGTGTTATATGAAACATGATTACTGTGAAAATGGTTGATCTTGTATTCAATCCACATCTAGATTGAAAGGTGTTATGTGAATTCATAGGTATCATTTCGATAACAAAAGTTGCTCATTTTGTACATCTTTGCATGTATATCATCCATGTACAAAGTTAGTTGATCTAATAATAATAGCCTTTTTCATTTTATCGAGCTTCTCTCTAAAAAATATATCTTTTGTTCGGGCCGGTGGAGTCCACCACGAGTTGGAGACAAATGCGATAAAATAAAAATATAATTTATTATAAGATTGATCTAATTTTTTATTTTTTAATTTTTTTTATAGATGATATACACAAATGGTTCTACAAAATGAACAGTTTAAATTTTTGAAACAAGACACGTAATGGGTCTCACAGGCTCGACCAAACACTTTCCCATCCTAATTTTGGACTGGTTTGGACTGGAGAGAAGCCTAGTTGCTTCAAAAAATAAGTCCTATTAGTACCACGTACACATTGCGTACTGATACTTTCACTACAACAAAATTGAATTTTTATGGCTTACAATGCATGCCGTAAAAACTCTTTGACGGCATGCACACAAATGTCGTTATATGACATGCCGTGGAAATGTCAGTATCATTTATGGCATGCAGGTAAAGTTGTAAAAAATAATAAATTAAACATTAATGACATACTTTGTATGCTGTATATAACTTTTTACGACATTTTTGTCATGCCATAAATCATCATACTTTCCGTGGCATAATTTTCCATGCCGTAGAAGGTTATTTTTAATATATTTATGGTATATTTTGTATGCCGTATATAATATTTTACGACATTTTCTTGCATGTCATAAATCATCACACTTTTCACAACATAATTTGTATGACATAGAATGTAATTTTTAATATATTTATGATGACATACTTTTTATACTGTATATAATATTTTACGACATTTTCTTGCATTTCATAAATCATTACACTTTTCATGACATAATTTTATATGCCCTAGAAGGTTATTTTTAATATATAATATATATACAGGAATATAACATTGCCTAACAGTATGTAGACAACAGCTTATAAAATGCAACCTGTTAACAAACCAAGCAGAAGCAGTAACTATGAAGTAAGCAAAAAAACATCTAATATCCATACACCAAACAACTTGCATACTAACTTTCATACTCAACATCTCATATCAAGCTGATAACAACCTCAAACATACAAATCAAAAAAAGTATCCAAATCATAAGATTCACTAATCTCTAAAATACAACTTTAAATATCCAAAAAGTATAACTATAAATCGTAATCAATTAGTGTAATATTTAGTCCAAAAGAATGAATTCATTAGGCCATGCAACTGTACTTCCTATTGCATCTTGAAGATCATACATCTCACGAGTAGAACGAAACAACAACACGTTGACTGTTACGTGGTTCACCCATACTTTCCAACAGAAAGGTCCAAGAGTCACATAATGCACCTTTGACTTGGGATCCCTTGATGCAATTTGGCCTTCTGCAACCACCAAGTTTGTCCCCTAACAATGCAACAACTTGAATTTGACATTCTCTAAGCTCGACACACCATTACTTTGATCCTACAAAAATTAAGAGTATATAAGCATGCTGCATAACATTCATCCCATTTACCAAGTATTAGTTCAACAAAGGAAATGAAAGTGTCAAAAAGCTTTAAGGAGAACTCACTTATATATGTCATTGATGTCAGAAAAGAAAATTTAAACCTGATGAATACATATTTTGAGGTGGTCACACTTATGAGTCTACTCAACTTGATGAATTTATAAAAACTAAATGGACATTCTAATCCAAGTGGATCTCTAATAAGTCCCTCAGTTCTTCACTAAAGAACACAAGGAGATGATTTTGGAGTCCTCATTATGAGAGTTGTATTAAAATAAATAAATAAATAAATAATAAAAAAACACAGATCTGAAAGTGTAAAAAAGCTATAATTAAAAAACTAGAGAAAACAGGTTCTACCCAAGCAGATGAAATAGGTAGCCCACTCTCCTCTACTCTCTCTTTCTTTCTCAAAGAAAAATGCCATTCACATTTCAGTTGGATGAAAACCGTGCTAGAAAGCTATGTATGCCGGTGCAGGAGAAGAAATATATTACTACCTACCAAGACTATCGTATGTGGCACATAATTCTATGTCTTCTATCTCGATACATGAGATTATGCATCAAAATTAACGTATTTCAAAATAGTCATCATTTCTTACAGTGAAGAATGCATTGAATTAGAGAATACAACCCTAAATGCAAGAAACACAATTGTGTTCTTTCTGAGACCATTGAGCTATTATCCAAAGAGCATCACAATTTTTCCTTGATTTCCTTACCCAATATACAGACTCTCCTGAAAATAACAGCTAAAACTCATAATCCAAACTCAAGACAAAGCATTCTTACTATTTATTTCAGCTTTTGCCTTCTATTGCTTTGTCTAAAAATTTCTTCCTCCTAGCTATAGCATAGTTCTCAATGCTCAAAAAGTAATAACAATAATAAGATTAGCAGTACAGTTGAAACTACGTTTGGCTCTAGATAGGGGCTGAAATTGTATATAGCTCTACATTTTGAAGATTTGTGATTCTTTTCCTCATATTTATTGTCATTTACTATTACTACTACCAGTTATATTTGTTTAATTTTCAATGAATAGAGTATTAAAATTGGTTAAAGGATTGTTCTACCAAACCATGCTATTTTAATAACAGATCTTTCAAACTCAAACTAAAGCAATTTGGAATTTGTTTTCCAAACCCATGTTTTGAAAATATGATTTCACTAATGTTTTGTTCTCAAACTATGACTTCAATCATAACAATTGAGACTTCTAAAAAGAGCATAACCTACCGTATCTAAAACAGTTAGAAGGTTTGCAATTGAAGAACCAACACGTTTAGATAATTTCATAGCTTCAATACTTTCAGTAACAGAACCAACTTTATTCACCTAAAAAACCATAAAAACTTCATTAAGCATATAGCTACCACATTATTCCAACAATTAAAGACATGAATAGTAGATAAAAATGTTCTGAAAATACTATTTTCACTCGCTGAAGTTGGAAGGTTGTCATGAGGAGTAGATTGGAGTAGATCAGAGCTTCTTTAGGAGGGATTGGTACCCTACAATCAAAGATAAACATGCAAGTGATTTAAATATAAAACAACAAATGATTTGAATCAAAATTTACTTGAATTAAATCATCAAACACTATATTATCATGTTTAGCTTTTCCTCTTACATCATTTTGCCTTCTTTCTTTGATAAGCATGGCTCTTATCTCATTGAGTTGTTGTTCTAAGTTCAGCACCTTGCCTTCAAGTTTTCTCACGTGCTCATTTTGGTGTACTTGTGCATCAACCTTAGATGGTAATGCCCCAAATCCCAGCTCTCGTACACTCCAACGATGCTCAGGACCAAAAGTATGAAAAATCACATCATCTTTTATAGATTTTGGACACTCATCAGTAGAAGCCTTATGAAGTTCTTGAACCTTTTCCTAAAAATATAAAGCATGTCTTAATAAATTGATGTAAATGCAAATTATAATAAATAAAAAAAATGAAGTAATATTGGTACCACAGTTGCATCAAGCACTTCATTCATGGATTTTCCTTCCTTCCTTATATGCCCTTTAATCCAAACATCAACTCTTGATATGGATGATGGTGCTCGACTTTCTCTTCTCTAGAAAATAAAATAGAAAATGAAAATCAACATGATTAAAAACAATCTCATAGTAACCATATTTCACACCTAATTTACAAAACTACTTGAATTACTCTTAAATTTATCATTTCATCCTCTAATCGTGCATAACCTTTACGACTCATGGTGTGAAAGAGGGTTTGCTTTTTTCTCATTGCCCTAAATCTTTTACTCTTTGTCTACATATACAAAAGAAGAATGTCATAATTTATATGATTAATAATTCATAATTGAATCACTATGAGAAAATTTGTTGGTCTAATTAGTTCATAAAAACTAGAGAGTTTCTATGAGGAAACTTACCTTTCCATTCAACCATTCTACATTATCAGGTTTGGTGAGGACAATATTGTGTGCTAGCTTAGCACTTTTACCACGAGGTCTTATTTTTCGTGATAGTTCAGATTTGTGTGAGCGCCATAATCTGCCAAACTTTTGCATGATGTATTCCCTATGGCAATCAAGTATTTTGAATCTAAGCTGCATTTGCATTTAAACAAAAATTTAGTGATTAGGAAAAAAACTTGAGTTGATAGTATAATATCAGGCCATCTCTCTGTGGTTATTGGCACCATCTCTCGTGCCTAGATCCCTTCTTAAGTCGATAATTTAACTGATTTAGGTCCCATAGGCTGATTCCTTTCATTGAAGTCAATTTCCATCACACTTTTGTTTTCCTTTGTCATGCATCTTTAATTTTGATGCCCCCCTAGTTTTCTTCTTTGGTACTTGAGTGGAGTCTACAACTCCTTCCATATCATGTGCTTCAACATGTGGAGAAGTAGAACACTCATCTAAAATTCTAAATGATGCATTTCTTCTTTCATCCATTGTCGCAGCAATTATAGCTTTACGCTCCTTTCTAATTCTTTTCTCAGCTTTTGTTGAACTCTGTGCAATACATAAGGAAAAATAAGAAATAATGTGGACAACAATTGGTTATAAATTCAATTTTATGTTAAATGAGAAATAAAGTACCTCTCCACTCATCTTGTTAGTTGATAATTTCAAGATTCAACTATTAATAAGAAAATGGGCATTCACAATAACAATCAGATCAACAACAATAAACCTGAGTCATTGTAGAAAAAAACAAATATCAATATCAGCCACCTCTGAACTTTGATTTTTGTTTGTGAACAAAATCTAAACATAATGTTTGTGAACAGAACTTTAATTCTAAACACACGATCTAAACATAATGTTTGTGAACAGAACTTTAATTCTAAACACACGATCTAAACACAATGTTTGTGTAACAAAAATGGGAATTTTTTCCCTTCGGCAAATGGTTCAACCTAAGACACCAAATACATGATTTAGCGTCAATATAATTTGAGAAGAATTTAACCCCTTAAATATTCTTCAACTCAATATTCTCAATATAATTTGAGAAGAATTTAAAAAACCACAAATTTCAAATCAAACATCAATACATACAACTTTACAAGCCAAAGAATAAATCTTTATAAGCCAAACAATAAATTCTTGATAATATTGATTTCAAAGACAACACAATATTCACCTTACAAGTATATTCACTCATATTAGCTTCAAAGAAAATAGCTAGTGAAATTATACAGAAAGGAAAAAATAAAAAGCATGACAAGTAAAGGAGAACTAGTCAAGCCCAATACGTATTCGGTTATATGAAAATCAAATGTACTTCTCAATAAGCATTCAATGGAAACACCGCTATTTTGTGTGGACCTTTGGACATGACTTGTATGAAAGCGATGCCCATTAATGACATAGCCCAAATAAGACGTTGCATGCTTTCTTGGGCCAGCTGCAAGCCATTTCAATGTATCTGAAACCTTATTACCACATGATTCAATCTTTGCTTTCAAGCACTGAGAAAAAGTGTCCATTTGTCTGGAATGAAGTAAAGCGGCATCCCTTAAGAAACCACTGTCCAAAAGCTTAAGCTCCTCCGCGTGCATTCTAATACAGAAGGCGAATTGTGAGATAAATATATCATATAAACACTCAATTAGTAATAGATATTTCTGTTATCATACTTACTCTGAATATGGTTGGACTTCAGAACTGTTTATCAACACACAACAATGAGCAATTTGTAACATATCATCAGGTATCATGATTGAATTCCCCAACGTAATCGGGTGTCTTAGTATTGTTTCATTTCATTGCGGTTATGTCGAGCACCTATTTTAGCTGCTTGCTTCATGTACCCACTACAAAATTGCATGCACTCTTCAGCTATATAGCATTCCGCTATGCATTCCTCAGGTCTTGCACGATTCCTAACATATCCCTTAAGTATGTTCATATATCTAGACCATAATATAATTAATATTCAATTTAATAGCTTTTTTGACAAATACATCACTAGATATACATATTAAAAAGTGATATACACCTCACCTTTCAAATGAGTACATCCAACAAAATTGCACTGGTCCACATATGCGAGCTTCACGTCCTAGATAGATTGTTAAGTGAACCATAATGTCAAAAAATGGAGGGAAGAACCTTTCCAACAAACATAAACTCTCAGCAACATCTTCTTCGAGTAGTTCTAATTTATTCCTATCAATCAATCTTTGACATATTTGATTGAAAAAAGTGCACAATTGGAATATTGCATTCCTTAGTCCCTCTGGTAAAAGTCCTCTTAATGCTACAGACAACAACTCTAGCATCAGGACGTGACAATTACGTGACTTGAGGCCTATTAGCTTGCACCCTTATAATAAAACACAATTAGCAATATTGGAGCTATAACCATTAGGCAACATTAAATCATGTAACCTAGAATAAAAGATCTGCTTCTCGACTTTTGAAAGCAATTAACGTGGCATTCCTCCAAGCTAATTGGAATTCTAGCTTTTCTTTGTAGCCTCTGGGACAAGTTAATTATGAAATTTTGCTGTAAAGAAATAACAACAATGTTGTTTTCTTCTATGCTACTAACAACATTGTTTCCGGTGTCCACAGCATCCACTTATGGTAATTGTTGATTGGAAAAATCTAGAAACACCATCTCTTCTCCATTCTCTATCCTATTTAGAGATCTTGCAGTTTGGGGTATTTGATAAGAATAAAGTTCACCATCCTCTAAAAAATCAAGAACTTCAATAGATTACTCTTCTCCTAGTTTTTCTCCAGAAGCGACCTTAAAACTTTTACAATGCTGCTTCATTGTTGTCAATAACGGAACCAAAGCAGTCCTCGAATCCCTACCTTCAGTGTAGTTTGGGGGCAAAAAGAATTCTAGCACGTAAACATTGTCTTCAATATAACTACTCCGCAAGCAAATTGCAAAAGAACTTGTAAGTCCAAATTTGCGTGTGTAGTGTGTGGAAGGGTACTCAGTTATGCTAAATTTGGAGTACCCTTTCGCACACTACACATGCAAATTTGGACTTACAGGTTCTTTTGCAATTTGCTTGCGGAGTAGTTATATTGAAGACAATGTTTACGTGCTAGAATTGTTTTTGCCCCCAAATTACACTGAAGGTAGGGATCCGAAGACTGGTTTGGTTCTGTTATTGACAACAATGAAGCAGCGTTGTAAAAGTTTTAAGGTCGCTTCTGAAGAAAAACTAGGAGAAGAGTTATCTATTGAAGTTCTTGATTTTTCAGAGGATGGTGAACTTTATTCTTATCAAATACCCCAAACTGCAAGATCTCCAAATAGGATGGAGAATGGAGAAGAGATGGTGTTTCTAGATTTATCCAATCAACAATTACTAGAAGTGGATGCTGTAGACACCGGAAACAATGTTGTTAGTAGCACAGAAGAAAACAACATTGTTGTTACTTCTGTACAGCAAAATTGCATAACTAACTCATCCCAGAGGCTACAAAGAAAAGCTGGAATTCCAATTAGCTTGGAGGAATGCCACGTTAATTGCTTTCAAAAGTCGAGAAGCAGATCTTTTGTTCTAGGTTACATGATTTAAAGTTGCCTGATGGTTATAGCTCCAATATTGCTAATTGTGTTTCATTAGAAGAGTGCAAGCTGATAGGCCTCAAGTCATATGATTGTCACGTCCTGATGCAAGAGTTGTTGTCAGTAGCGTTGAGAGGACTTTTACCTCTGGGACAAGTTAATTATGAAATTTTGCTGTAAAGAAGTAACAACAATGTTGTTTTCTTCTGTGCTACTAACAACATTGTTTCCGGTGTCTACAGCATCCACTTATGGTAATTGTTGATTGGATAAATCTAGAAACACCATCTCTTCTCCATTCTCTATCCTATTTAGAGATCTTGCAGTTTGGGGTATTTGATAAGAATAAAGTTCACCATCCTCTAAAAAATCAAGAACTTCAATAGATTACTCTTCTCCTAGTTTTTCTCCAGAAGCGACCTTTAAACTTTTACAATGTTGCTTCATTGTTGTCCATAACGGAACCAAAGCAGTCCTCAAATCCCTACCTTCAGTGTAGTTTAGGGGCAAAAAGAATTCTAGCACGTAAACATTGTCTTCAATATAACTACTCCACAAGCAAATTCCAAAAGAACCTGCAAGTCCAAATTTGCGTGTGTAGTGTGTGGAAGGGTACTCAGTTATGCTAAATTTGGAGTACCTTTCCGTACACTACACATGCAAATTTGGACTTACAGGTTCTTTTGCAATTTGGTTGCGGAGTAGTTATATTGAAGACAATGTTTACGTGCTAGAATTGTTTTTGCACCCAAATTACACTGAAGGTAGGGATCCGAAGACTGGTTTGGTTCTGTTACTGACAACAATGAAGCAGCATTGTAAAAGTTTTAAGGTCGCTTCTGAAGAAAAACTAGGAGAAGAGTTATCTATTGAAGTTCTTGATTTTTAGAGGATGGTAAACCTTATTCTTATAAAACACCCCAAACTGCAAGATCTCCAAATAGGATGGAGAATGGAGAAGAGATAATGTTTCTAGATTTATCCAATCAATAATTACTAGAAGTGGATGCGGTAGGCACCGGAAACAATGTTGTTAGTAGCACAGAAGAAAACAAGATTGTTGTTACTTCTGTACAGCAAAATTGCATAACTAACTCATCCCAGAGGCTGGGTAAGAATTAAATTAGCCAAAGTTTACTGGGTAAGAATTAAATTATTGTCCTCTCGTTTGATCATAATATCTAGAATCATATTAGCCAAGCCCATGTCTTTCATACTAAAGCTAAACGACAAGAAACTTTTAGTACTTTGAATGACATCATTGTCAGTATAAAAAATAAGCATGTCATCTACATTTAGGCATATGATTACACCTCTATTGCCAGTAAACTTACTGTACACACACTTATCAGATTCATGTATCCTAAAACCATTTGACACTATTACTTTGTCAAATTTCTCATGCCATTGTTTTGGAGCTTGTTTCAGTCCATATAGTGACTTCACCAGTTTACACACTTTGTGTTCTTGACCATGTACAACAAATCTTTTCGGTTGTTGCATGTAGATTTCCTCATCTAACTCTCCATTTAGGAAAGCGATCTTAACATTCATTTGATGGATTTCAAGCTTGTAGATTGAGGCTAAGGTAATCAACACTCAAATGGTGGCAATTCTGACCACCGGAGCATATGCATCAAAATAATCGATACCCTTCTTTTGAGTAAAACTCTTAGCAACTAATCTTGCTTTGAACCTGTCAATTGTGCCATCAACTTTCATTTTTGTTTTGAAAATCCATTTACAACAAA
Organism: Camellia japonica; assembly: GCA_030407325.1. Classification (NCBI taxonomy): domain Eukaryota; kingdom Viridiplantae; phylum Streptophyta; class Magnoliopsida; order Ericales; family Theaceae; genus Camellia; species Camellia japonica. The sequence goes on along the minus strand of JAPPVO010000017.1, from coordinate 103,130,443 downwards.
TTGGTTTGGATCCAGGTGGTAAATCAGCAAGTATCCAGGTATTTTTACCCATGATAGAATCCATCTCACAATTTATTGCTTCTTTTCAGAAAGCAACATCTTAAGACTTCATAGCCTTCTCAAAGGTTGATGGATTTGAATCCATATTCAATGAAATCATTGTTTTCTTACAATAAGCTTTCCTAGTTCCTTCTACAAGGTAAATAATGAAATCAGGGCCAAATGACTTCTCAGTCCTAGCCCTCTTACTCCTTCTTAACTCAACAGGCTCATTAGGTTCGTTAGGCTCAATGGGTTCATGTCATTCAGTTTCCTCTGTAGACATCAAAGGAGTTGATTCATTTCCTTGATTAGAATCCAACTGTGGAATGATTGTGAAACGATTCTCATAAAATACTGCATCACGTGATTCAATGATGGTATTTGTTTCCACTGAACCATTGGGCTCTACTACCATAAACCTATATGATTTTCTATGTATAACATAGCCAATGAATATGCATTCAATTCCTTTTTCACCTAATTTCTTCCTTTTAGGTTCGGGCAATCTGATTATTGCTCTATAGCCCCATTTTTTTAAGTAACCTAGATTAGGTTTCTTATTTTTCCAAAGTTCATAAAGAGTAACATTTCTTCCCTTGAGAGGCATTCTATTGAGTATGTGATAGGCAGTGAGCAAGACTTCACCTCAAAAACCAGAACTTAAACTGAAGTAAGAAAGTATAGCATCAATTATTTTTGTTAATGTCCTATTCTTTTTTTTAGATACTCCATTTTGTTGTGGTGTGTAGGGTGCAGACTTCTCATGAATAATATCAATATTTTCACAATATTCTGAAAAATGGAATGCGAGTAATTTTAGATTGCACACAAAATTTACATTTTTTAAACATATCAATGTCATACATAGGAATTAAATCTAAATTAACCATATCATGCATTTTCCTAGTATTAACATGACCTAAACGAGCATGCCATAAAGAAAGAGAATCAACAATATAAGCAGAAATAGATGTATTATTGATAACATTAAGTTTGAAAATTCCCTGATGCATATAGCCCTTCCCAACAAAAATCACACCCTTAGACAGGACAAATTTGTCCGACTCAACTACTAACTTGAAACCATACTTATTAAGCAGGCTTCCAGGTTTTCCTAACATCAGGTATATGATAAACATCATTAAGACTTAAGACTTTTCCAGATGTGAACTCTAGATCCACTGTCCCTTTACCTTTAATAGCAGCAGTTGAAGAGTTGCCCATGAAGAGAACCGTTCTATCACTCACTTGTTCATAAGTAGTGAAACGACTCTTGTCATTGCAGACATGCCTTGTTGCTCCTGAGTCAATCCACTAGTCACCAGCATCTTCGAGCATGTTCATCTTGGATATAATAGCCACGAACTTATTCCTGGCATTTGATGCTTCTGGCTTCTTCTTGTATGACTGGCATCATCCACCATGTGAATCTTGGAAGTCTAAGCCAATTGGTTATCTTTATGTTCAAGAAGTCTTGACTCTTTCTCAAGTTGGAGGTGTTGAGCCAATTCCTCTAAAGTTAGATCTTCTTTTTTGTGTCTCAGAGTTTTCTTAAAATCCTTCCAAGAAGATGACAGTTTCTCTATTATAGATGAAACTATAATAGATTCATCCATGTTCATATTCTTTTGTTGAAACTGACTTAGAATATGTTGGACCTCATGAAATTGTTCCATAATGGGCTTTGTATCAATCATAGTAAAACGCATAAAATTACTAACAAGAAATTTCTTACTGGTGGCATCCTACGTGAGGTACTTTGATTGTAATATGTCCCAGGGTTGTTTTTTCATTTCCAGATGTTGATACACATCGAACAGAGAGTTTGACAGCGCATTCAAAATGTGTCCCCAACAAATGTAGTTGTCATTCTCCCATTTGGTTCTAGTACAGGTTTGCTCCATAGTCTCGTCTTCTTGCTCCGCCGGATAGGGGGTAGTCAGTACATAGACCAATTTGAGAGTGGTGAGCAAAAAGTGCATCTTCTTTTGCCAACGTTAAAAATTTCCTCCATCAAATCGGTCAAGCTTCATAAAATCTTGAGTCATTTTCTGAATAGACATCGCCATATCCAAATATTATCTTTAGATTGTTGGAACAATTCGTCTTTAATTCTTCAGTTGGTGGTCTTCGGGTCTTCAAAACTTGGTGAAGATCTTGTCTATGTAGAACAGAAATTTGGTGCTTCAAATTGCGTTACTTAGTTTCTTTCCTAAAGACAATATTTGCACCCACCAAAAGGTGTGCAGGGGGTTGCAGCAAATTCGACTCTAGGATACAATGAAGCTTGATCTAAAGATCAAGTCTACCGGCGTTTGCATTGACGACAATAGATCAGAATACTCTTGATATAATCAAAAAAACCAAGACACTGATAATTAAGTCTACAGAATTTGATTACTAGTAAGAAAAGTAGAAACTTACTTAAGAAACTCATGATCGAAAACTCTAAATCAAGAGGGAAGAGAGAGAGAATTGCAGGGATGCTTTCTGAATTTTAGATGGATTAAAATGGCTGATTTTGCAGTCTATTTATAGGCCTTGATGCATTTGATCGAATGGTTATGCCCCTTGATCGCATCTGATCAGATTTGACCGTTGGATTGACGATCTATAATGCAAATCATTCTCACACCGAATAGACGCCTTAACTGATCATACATGATCATGATCGGGTGCCATCTCATTCGTATGATCACACGCATCTCCAATTAATGGCTATGATCAAACCGTTCCAGATCAGACACACAACTGTTCGATCAGTTAGTTGACTCATCGCCAACAGACGCCACATCACTGCCACGTGGAGCTGACTGTATTCCATGTCACCTATGCCACGTTGGATCCATATCATCGCTCTAACCTGTACGATGCAAATAGGAAAGCACCCTCATGGCACTGATGTGTTTGTGTTAAGTGCAAAGTGTGCCATCAAATGCCACACAGCCCTGCAGACACCCCATTTTTGACCATCCTCAAGACTTGGATATGCTTGTAGGTACATCCAATGACAAGTTCGATTGCTCGTCAAGTACTCAAATTTCGCGGCAAAACGTCACAGGTTTGAGCTTTCCAAACCCTGTTTCCTTTCTGCCCCATTTTGGGACCATGTGTTGGTCCTTTCAGCATGCTTCTTGTGGTGCACTGCCGGCTACTTTTTGGCACTGCCGGCCATGCATTTAGCCCTGCCGGCCATTGATAAGGCCTACCGGCCATTAATGAGGCACTGCCGGCCACCACTGAAGGCCGGCAAGACACCTTGTTTCAGCAGATATTATGTTAGATCTTTTGAGCCAGTTGTTTTTCACTGAGTCATCCTCCATACACGTGTATAGAGGGATGGAGGCCATTTCAAGCTTGTCAAGCAAGCTTTGCATTACATTACATTGCTCTATATAAGCGGAGGCTCCTCCCCTTTTAGCATTTTTTTAGAGACAAGATATCTCTCTCTCTCTGGAATTCTTACTCTCTCTCTCTATATTGTGCTTAATAGTGTCTCAAAGTGTATTTTCTCTTCACTTTTGCACTACAACACATAGTAAAGCACCATCACTTTGTTGCTGAGGTATTTGAGGGTCTTGTTTAGACTCAAAAGGCTGGTTTTGGCTCAGAGGAAGGCCTGCTTTGCTGCTGTCCTTCAAGGGTGAGTGTATTCTCCTTTTAAGCTTATTTTTGTATGCCATCTTAGCTACCTTTTCATGCTGTTTTAGGCCTAGCTTTCAACTACAAAAAGCTTTGTTTTTAAGTGTTTAAAATGATTGTTTGAGGCCTTGTTTGAGTTAGGGGTGGTCTACCCCCTTTGGTGGCTTGTTTTGCTTTGCTTTGTACCATCTCTTAAGGCCTTTGAGATCATCTTTGTTTGGCCTTTTAGCCATTGAAATCCAATGGATTTTCAGTGGTAGAAATGTGGTTTTGAGGTCCAAAATGAGAAGGGGTGGTCCCTTCTCCTCTTGTCTTGTTTGCTTGCCTTGTTGGCCTAATTATTGAGCATGTGTTTCTAGTATGTGTTGGCTTGTTCTCAGCCTATTCTTGGCCTTATTTCAGCATGGTATAACTCTATTTTGGCTTGGTTGTGTCACCTCATGCATGCTTTTTACACTTGTAGTGTAATCTTGCCATTTAGCCTTGTGTGCTCAATGCTTTGATCCATCATGCTAGCCTATTTTGGTTCTATCTTAGCATATTTTTGGTGTTATTTTAGCATGTCTTAGCTCTGTTTTGGTTGGTCTTGGCCATGTGAGGCTTGCCTTGTATGGTTATAGTGTAAGTGGCTTTGACTAGCTTGGAGTGTCAAGTCTCTAGCATGCATTACTTGAGTTTTTTGCATGCTTTGGCCTCATTTCTAACATGATTTCAATATACATGGTGTAGCCATACGCTCACATGTTTCACTCTTTCAACGCTTTTGAAGAGTTGTGTCTTGTGCCTTAATCTTGGGCTAATATGTATGCATGCTTGTCTAAGCTTTTGGCCTACCATCTCAGCATGTTTTGGGTCTTATTTTGCCATGTTACAACTCTGATTTTGGTTGGTGGAGTCACCTCTTTCTTGGTTTTGATACTTGTAGTGTAATCCCACTCATTGGCCTTGTATGCTTAGTGTTTTGGCTTACCATTCTAGCTTGTTTTGGCTACACTTCATCATGTTTCTACCATTGTTTTGGCCTACCTTAGGACTGTTTTGAGTGATCTTGGTCCTTTGGGGCTTGCTTGATATAGTTATGGTGCAAGTGCCTTAGCTAGTCTTGAGTTTTGAACCTTCTAGCAGGCCTTATTTGTGGTGTTTATGTGATTTGGCATCATTTAACACTTGATTTTAGAGCATATAGCATTGCCATATTCTTATGCATATCACTCTTTGATTGTGTTTGAGAGTTGTGTTGAATGCCTAGCTTGCGAGCCATTGCATGAGCATGTTGTGGTAGCGTTTAGTGCTTTATTTCCAGCATGATTTTGCCACTGTTAGGCATGGTGTAGGTCTGTCCATAGCTGGTTTGACCATTTGAGATTGACAGTGTATACCTCATGTGTAATGCCCTTCACTTGCTTTAGTGTTCTTGGCTCTATAACATGTCTTGCATGCATTGCTTCCATGATAGAATCTTGTGCATGCCACCTTAGCATTGGTAGATGAGCATGTTGCTTGCTTTGCATTGTGTTCAATCGGGTGTCGTATTGAACACGAGGAAGATTGGTTCATTTCATACTTGAAGTGATGAAATGAGCCAATCTCCCTTGGTCTCCATTGCCTTTGATCTCTCATGATAAGTAGATGGTCTAAGTGTCTTGTTTGTCATGCATTTATTGAGTTTGTACAAATTGGATCTTTGGCCATCACGCATTGCGATGCTTGATTGATGGTCTTGGATCCAATTATGCCTCTCCCTTGATGTTTTGAGATGATATGGAAGGGCATAGTACATACATGTTCTAGGGACCCCCTCATTTTTCTCTATTTTGTGCTCTATTGCAGCTTGGTGTCACAGCACACCAGTGGCCGGTACCCTCTCACTGATGGTCGGCACCCTTTTATCTGTGGCCGGCAATGTTCATCCTTGGTCGGCAGCCACTATTCATGGCCGGCAGGCCACTGGTGCACTCCCTAGCAATGTTTTGGTAAGTTTCAGCAACAAGAACTGGAAGACACCCTGCAAACAGAGCCTCTAAAGAGCATTCAGAGAGCTTTTCGGGGTGAGAAATCGAGTGCATGCACGTTCATTTTCCAAACAGAGCTGTGGTAGCATATTTTAAAGCTTTATTTGTTAAGTTTAATTGGCTTTGTAACTTAATTGATTTGTTTAATTAGTTAAAGTTTTGTAATAATTAATTAGCTTAGCATAATTAATTAGTTGATTTGTAATAATTAGTTTAATAAGCGTAGCTAGTTAGCTAATTCATGCGAACCCTCCTTCGCGAGGGCAATGTTGTAATAAGTGTGCGTGTGCGTGTGCGTGTGTGTGTGAATGTCTTCCAACCCCACGTCTTTCTCCCTTTTATTTAACTGCTTTCGATGGTTAGATTAAGGCATATTTCGATTAGCAGACCTTATGCTTGCATGTATGCATCATTCATTCTGTCTTGCATGCACCGGGTTCAGCGCATCATTCAAACTACATTGTATTTCAATACCTATTTGAATACATGTATCAATTGTAGACACCCCATTTTTGACCGTCCTCAAGACTTGGACGTCATCGTTTGAACACATGATGATCATCCATGCTCGTGTTCGTTTTGAGTTCCTGAAGGTCTCGGCTGCGCGCCTTGCCTTAGGATCTCTTAACTTGTCTGTCTTGTGCTTGGTTGTGGACCAAGGACTTGTGGTTTTGCTTCTGAGGGAGGGTGGCTTGTTGGCCATCCCTACAACCCATCGGCCAAGCCTTGTGCTTGTCCGCCTTGTTTTCTTGTCATCGACCATAAGTGGTGGCCGATCGGCACCCTTTTTGGTCGATCGGCCATATCTTTTGGCCGAGACCTTTTTACCTGCTTTTGCAGATATTTTTGTGCCAGCTGTAACAGCTGGTGAGCATAGATTTCATCCTCCATACACGTGTATGGAGGGATTGAAACAAGTCTCAAGCTTGCTCAACAAGCTTGAGATTTGATTTTCTATAAGAAGGGAGACCCCTCTCCCTTTCCAGAGGTTCTAAAATCTTGATATAGAAGATATATATCACTCTCGCTCTATATTTGCACTTGTTTGTGCTCAAAAGTGTAATTTATTCACACTTTTACACTAAAGCACCTAGTGAAACACCATACTCTTGTTGCTGAGGTACTTGAGGTCTTTGTTTGAACTCAAAGTTTGGTTTTTAGCTCAGAAAGTTGTTGAAGTTACCTCTTTGAAGTTGTTCTACAAGGGTGAGTCACTAACCTTCTTTTAAGGTTTGTGTTCATTGCTTACTTAGCCTTATTTTCATGCTTATTTTGGCTTAACTCTCAACTATAAAAAGCTTCATTTTCATGTGTTTGAAATGATTGTTTAAGGTCTTGTTGGTGTTGGGGGTTATCTACCCCCTTGAGTGCCTTGTTTTGCCTTGTTTTGGGCCACCCCTTTAGACTTTTGTTTTAGCCTTTGTTTGACCTTTCTACCATTGAATTCCAGGGAAATTTCAGTGGTAGAAAGTGTGTTTTGAGGCCTTAAATAGGAGAGGGTCATCCCCTCTCCTTGTGTCTTGCGTGCTTGTATAGATGGCTCATCAAAGTAGCATGTTTGTCTAGCATGTATTGGTTCCATTTCAGCAAGTTTTTGGCGTTATTTTAGCATGCCTCAACTCTATTTTAGGTTGGTTTGATAGCATCTTGCATGCTTCACATACTTGTAGTGCAATCTTGCATGATAGCCTAGCATGCATCATGTGTTTGAACCATCATTCTAGCATGTTTTGGCTTAACTCCAAGAAGTTTTTGGCCATGTTTTACCATGCTTAAGGTCTGATTTGTGTTATTTTGGTCATACATGCATTGCTTTGTATAGCCATGGTTCATTCTAGCTCATTAGCCTTGAGTTTCCAAGCCACTAGCATGCATTGCTTGGGCTATTCACATGATTTGGCATAATTTGTTATGTGATTTCAGAGCATGTTTCATTGTCATGCCCTCACATTTGTCACTCTTTCCATGCTTTGAGGAGTTGGTTCTTTATGTCTTAAGAATGAGCCATTGCGTATGCCATGTTGCCTAAGCTTGTAAGCTGCCATATCAGTGTGTATTTGGTCTCATTTTGCCATGATATAACTCTGATTTTTGTTGTTGAAGTCACCTCATGCTTGGTTTTGATAGGTGTAGTGTAATACTCCTTATTAGCCTTGCAAGTTCATGCTTCATGCCCTTCATATTAGCTTGTTTTGGTGATGCTCCATGCATGTTTTAGACTCATTTTGGCATGATCCAAGACTGTTTTGGGTTGCCTTGGCTATATGTTTCATGTATTGCATAGCTATGGTGTAAGTCCTTTGGCTAGCTTTAAGCTTTGAGCCCACTAGCATGCTTCATTTGTTGTTTGTCCATGATTTAGCCTCATTTGGAATGTAATTTCAGAGTTTACTTCATTGCCACACTCTCATATTTGTCACTTCTTCATCATGTTTGAGGGTTATGTTCCTATGCCTAGTTGAGGAGCCATTACATGAGCATGTGTCCTTGGCCCCCCTCCCCCTTTTGTGCCTAAATTTTGGTATGTTGGCCACTGTTTTGGGCCCTCTTAGGTCTGTCCGTATGCGGTTTGGTCCATTGAATATTGCATTACATGGTCCTTACCATTGCATGTTTGTTTGCATATTGTTGCATGACATTGTTATTTGCATGTTGTTGCATGTTCATGATGTTTAGCATGTTGATTAGATAGCATGTTGTTACATGCTTGTTAGATAGCATGTTGTTGCATGCTTGTTCCATTGTATTGTTGTTACATGTTTGTTGCATTGCATGTTGTCGCATGCTTGTCGCATTGCATGATTTTTGCATGCTTGTTGCATTGCATTGTATGTGCATGCCTTACATTGTGTATATACATATACATATATATATATATATATATATGTATGTATATATGTATGAATTGTGTTTTCTAATAAATCATTTAGAAGGATGTGGGCAATAATTCATGATCATGAATGGAAGTATGTCTATTATTGAGGATTAGTGTTGTTGATGATGGATATTAGTCTCTAATTTATGAAAGAGAGAAAACCCCTAATTTTCTACAAACCCTAGTCTTGAAACTTGTTGAATAAAGAAGGGTTTTGCTCAATTGATTTTAAAAACATGAAATCGGGCATGTTTATTCAACTTTGAGGTTGAAATATGAATTATTGGATGGTTGTGATACTAATGTGTGTGAATGGTTGGAAGAGTAAAACGGGGTTTTGCCCAATTGGCCACTAGAACCTAACATTTAGTGTATTTACTTGATTTTGATGTTGAAAAGTTAGACTTTGAGACTTTTACACCAAAACTGGAGATGATGATGGTTATGAATTGAAGAATCTTCTCATTGATGACATGTAAACTATTGAATTGTTCTATATTGTAATCATTTTAGGGAAAAATGTGAATTAAAAATTCATGCATCATATGTATTATTAAATTTCTTTTATAATACAATGATGATTTGAACGATGGAAAGTTGAAAGAGGGTAAATAGTCTTTGAGTTCGGGTAGTGAGTCGGGTGCTTTTGAGTTGTGTCTTGTATTTGGTACCCACGTGGGGAGTCAAGGTGCCTAATTGTCCTATCTGAGCATATCGTCAGACGAATGTGGGAAAATGCTTTTGGGTGTCCACGATCCCGCCGTTTCAGGAATCGACAAATGTGGAAAAATGGTTTTTGGGTGTCCACGATCCCGCCATTTCAGGAGTCGACAAATGTAGAAAAATGGTTTTTGGGTGTGCACGATCTTGCCATTTCAGGAGTCGACAAATGTGGAAAAACATAGTTTTTGGAAAATAATTTTGGGCGTCCGCGTCCCCACCGTTTCTGGAGCTGGCAAATGCAGAAAGGAAAAATATTTTTGGGTGCCTGTCGCCCTACCATTTTTGGAGCCAACAAATGTGGGACTATTTTCAGTATACAAAATCTATATCTTTGTATGTATTTTAAATTACGGCTCTTGCTTGGAATGTTATAGTATATTTACCGCCTTTGTAAAATCAGGAAATGCTAATTTAATCTTAACATTGATCATTACATTCTCATGCATAAAGGTATTTATACGCATACATAATAAAATTTACCAAATATTTGCATTGCATGATCATGTGTATTTCAATTAATTATATAATTTGTTAAATATACTTCCTACTAAGCATTCGCTCACCCCAAAAACTAACCATTTTCAGGAAATGAAGTTGACAAGCCATCTAAATGATTTATTATGGAAAACAATTTGGATAAAGCATGAATGCTCACTCGTTTGATGTTTTGTGTTGAAGCCTTGGGGCTATTTTATATAAATGTGAAGAATTTTTATTTTTAAATCATGGACAATTTTGATAGAGTGTTGTTTTTTTATTTTTTTTATTTCTCTCTTTGGTATAACTTCATATCTATGGAACTACTTTCTTTTAACTCTGGATGTAAGCAGACTGTATTGAAGTTTTTTTGGGAATAGTTCAATAGGGAAGAAATGTTACGGAATTGTATTATTATTTCTTTATCTATTGGTTGTATCTATGCGATTAAGATAGGGGAATAGGATTTAGGAGGTGTTTTCCTTGACGTTACATATACATTGAAAATGTATAACTTTTGAGTGGAATTGGTGAATGCCTTGGAGATCTAGTTAGGATTTGTGGTTGTCGTTTATATTATGTTGGCTTGTGTGTCCATGTTGAAAGTCCAGAAACCCACGTGGTTAGGTATCGATCTTTCCAATTAGTACCAGTAAAATGGCTTTGGTAGTGCTTGTATAGCCTACTGGTAGACACGTACTTAGAGATTCCAGTGTGTGTATCCACTGCCCTGTTTTCTGTTTTCGAAGTAATGGTTTATGAATTAAATTATAAACATGGCATTGCATTATTTGAAAGAGAAAATGTATCATTTTGGTAAATAGCATTCATGTGCATTCACTATATGGCATTGTCAACCATCATACATGATATTAAATTAATATCTACTAGGCTTTACATCACCCCTATGTGGAAACCAACTATCAGGTACTGATGATATGCCTCCACCAAGGACTTAGTTTGAGAGGATCTTGGAGCTGAAGTGTGATAACCTCGTTTTGTGATATACTATTAATTGTTAATTATACTTGTGATTATGTGCTTGATGTGAATTTGGATGCTAATTATGTGATTATGTGTAGTTTTGAATTCATATATGTCCACCTTAGGAAAATCTATTCTGTATGCTGTAATAAATTGAAATTGAAGGCCGTAGAGGCGACAGAAACCAAAATTGAATATACCGTTGTGATTAGCATAATTTTTAGAACCTATGGTGAAATTTATTTAAAAATTTGTATGGATGAAAATAATTAGATTAATTTGATTTACATAAGCCTATTTGATCAAGTGTAAGCTTTGATTAGCCAATAAGATTAATGGGGCCTATATATATGCTAATTAAGGGGCTTAGCTAATATCTTTGAGCTCAAAAATCTGCCAAGAGAGCTTTAAAGAAAGGGAACACTTGATTTAGAGAGAGAGAGAGAGAGAGAGAGAGAGAGACCAAATTCTTGAAGAATTGACTTAGAGATTAAAGATTCAGGAAGCTAGGCTCAAGAATTTGCTAGAGTTGGAAGGATTAAAGGCTCCAAGTGAGTATTTGAACTCTAATTCATGAGTTTAAGTCCATAATTATGTGTATTCAAGAAGAATTGGTAAATTAATGTAGGATACAAACTTAACATGAAGAATTGAGTGCCAAATCACACATGCATGCATAATTTTGTTAAGCCTCATGATTTTGAACATCATTTGTACCATTTGAAGTGGAATTAGAGACTATATTTTACATGTATGCATAATCCATGAAGTTATGGGACTTGATTGCGTGAGTTTTGAAATTGACAAGAAGAATTTGAAATGATTTGGGAAATGAACCATGATTTTGGACAATTAGTTTCAAATTACCTATGTTTTCATGTTGTATAATGTTTTTCCCATGTTTTTGGTATCAACTTGCAAGCTTTGAGCCTTTGGAAACATGTTTTGAACTTCAAATACCGTTCTGGAAATTCCAGAATTTGACCAGTTCGCTTGAGCGCAGTAAGTGATGCTCGAGTGTAAAAATTTAGCTCCCAGAAGTTTTTACAAATAATTGCATGGTGGCTCAAGCGGAAAAAGTTGCACTCGAGCGAACTACTCTTTGATCGAGTGACTAGGTCTTGCGCTCGAGCCTAAAAATCAAGAAACTAGTACTTTTGCAGACCGCTTGAGTGACCAAAGTTGCGCTCGAGCGAAGGGCCCTGTTTCGCGAAATTTTGAAAATTTGTTTTGTGCTTCAATTTCCATTCTCTTTCATTTTTGAGCATTCTTAGGCACACAATGAGCATCCTAAATGAATTAAAGAACATGAAAGAAGGCTAAGAAAATTAAGCAAACTTAAGGATGGATTGACTTGTATTATGACCCGATGTGCTGTGAATTATGTAGGGTCAATTGCAAAGACGAATCAAGCATCCGAACACTGTGAGTAATATCATAGTAAAGATATTTTTTTTGTATGTATTATTTTCTAAACCTCTGAAATGGTACTATGAATGAGTATTCTATTTGTATGATTCGTAATGTAATATGTGAAGTGATTGATGTATGAATATGAAATGGGCCCAAGGTCGTTCGGTATATTTGACAAGGATACGAATTGGGTCTAAGGCTGTTTTGTGTGAATGTTGAATGGACCAAAGGTCATTTTGAATACGAAGGCGAATATGAACATGATCATGGATTTGAATTGCGCACGAATGTGAATATGAAATGTTGGACCCAAGGTCATTTTGCACATAATGGACCAAAGGTCGTTTTGTATATGAATTGGACCCAAGGTCGTTTTGCACATAATGAACCCGAGGTCGTTTTGTATATTAATTGGACTCAAGGTCGTTTTGTATGTAGATATGATATATTGGACTTGAGGTCGTTTTGCTTTGATAATTGATCAATAAGTATAGTTTATGGATTTTGATTTAGTGAATCTCATTTATGAACCCCTTTACTCTGATGTTATTCATTGGGTATTAGCTCACTCTTTATTTATATGTATGTAGATAAGAAACGGGATGTCCAGCCCCAGCCCCAGTGATGTGTGAGAAAACCAAGTTTTGAGAAGTCAACCAAGGTCGCGCCTTATTTTTGATTTGTTTTTTTTTTTATTTTCTTTTGTGGTAAGTTTGTATATTACCTTGGTTTTTGTTAAGACTGACTTTGGAATGATCTTGGACTTATATATGTATATACTCTGGATGTTTGTATGGTGTGAGTTATTACATATATAAGAAAATTTTTTGTTAAGCCATGTATGCACAGCTCATAGGAAAATTTTTGCAAGTTATGCTTCCGTATTTTGGCCCCCTGTTATTAACTATGACTTGATTTCTATCTGAGGCCATAGGTAATCTTATGATAATTGGCCAGTTATGATCCTAATCCACAGGGGCGAGTTTGGGTCATGACATGAAGACTCATTTATTTTTGTTTTGTTAATGTTTGTTGAACAAGCCTAGGGCTTTTTATTTGTATTTTGTTAATGTATGTTGAACAAGCTTAGGGTTTGACTCATTTTTGTTGTAACTAAGTATCGTCTTGGAAATATGTGGCCACTAAGGCATAAACTTGTCTTCATTTCTTTTTCATTTTTATGTACATATGTCACATGTTATAAATTCATATTTTAGGGTCAATGAATGTATTAATGCATGTGACACCATCTTTTGTAACACATTAAAGTAATCATTGAATGGATGGCAATTCGGATAATGAATCTTCTATTGAATGATTGAATCCTATTAGCTTCTACATATCTGTTAAGTATAACAAAGGCACCTATTGAGAGTTACGAGTGTATTTATTGTTATTATTTTGGGGTGTTACATTAAATAATAATAATAATAATAATAATAATAATAATAATAATAATAATAATAATAACAACAAAACTTTGAAAATGTCGCTAGTAATTGTACTTTCAAGGAGAAAACAACTACATGCAAAAAAGTGTGCCTTTTTTAAATGGAAATTTTGATCCCAAAATGATAGTAATTCAATGTCAAATGCCAAATTTCATCCATAAAAATAATTTTATCTTAAATTTTTATCTCTAAAATTTTAAATTATTGTAGTATGAGGCTATAAATATATATATATATATATATATTCATTAATTATGGCAAGTCGTTTACACATACTTGTGTTTAATTCTATCTAATTGTTGGGTCACTAAGTTTATGCACAATTGACCCTGGGCAATGGCCTAAGTTGTCGTCAAGAGGACACTTAAGTGTTAAGGTGAATAAGGTTTTAGGTTTGAGTCTATAGAGAGGCGTAGCCTGCGTTGTAATCTAACTGCTAACATATTAACCACTCTCTTTTGAAGAAGAAGAAAAAAAAAAAAAACTTAATGCATTATCACTTAATGATGTGAAAAATTACCTTTAATTAATGATATTATCTCCTTTTGGATTGCTAAAAAAATAAAAAATATATATAAAAGGTGTTACAAGAAAAATATGACACTGGCATTTTTGAAACTGTATATCACTTTAATAAATGTTTTGGTTTGAAACAAATGGATACACATCTGTCATCTCATTTTGTATAAATTTTCTATAAATTTATTTATTTTTTATTTTATTTTTATATCATCAGTTTAATGGATACACACATCTATCACCTTATTTTGTATAAATTTTTTGAACAATTATTGAATTTTTTTTTTCTTCTTTTTGTATAGCATAGTGTAATGATGTTACTGACCCATAATTTGACCTCAAATTATGTAGATAAGACATTAGATTACAGACTCTCATTTATATTTCACAACAGAAAATTAAAATCAATAAATAAGATTTTCAAAATTCAGGTCCACAATTACAATAGAGGAGATTTTGTAAATCCTCAAGTCATTTAATGAGTTCATGAGTTAGAAATTCTCTCTCTTATCCCATAATCAATCCAACTCACTACTTAATTGTTATTAGTTAGAGTAATTATTATTATTTGTTTTATACCACTAAATTATTTTTGTGCAAAATTCAAAAATTTTTGTACTCTTTTTTTTTTTTTTTTGATCAGCAAAGAAAAGGAAACTTTATTGATGAAATGAGCAAAAAAGCAACAAAATACATCAATAAAGGAGGGAAGTGCAAAAAGCATCAAAGCTAAACACTCCACAATCCCAACTAGGTTGGCACCAAGGAGGAGCACAATCATCTGCTAGCACTAAACCCACAGATTGGCGAGAAACCAATCCAAAACAAAGAAAACAAAACTAAAAACAGAAAAAACCACCCAAACACGCAGCCTTCCAAAACTGCCAATTTGTATCCCAAAACTGCATCAATTTGTAGCCCAAAACTGTTGCACTCTCCTAGCAACACTAAAGAAATAAGCACCCAAGACACCAGCAGCAGACACACCATAGGACAGCAGAATAGACTCCTCCAGAAGTAGCACCAAATACTCCTTCATCTGCTGGCATATTCAAAGCATAACCAAGTTGAGGATATTTAATATCTGGGGTCTATTCAGTAACACTTTCCCCACTCCTGCATTCTCTTCAAAAAGCACCCTTTGAAGACCATACATCCACAAAGCAGATCATACAGCATGATTCCACAGATCATAAAACAGAACAGATCAAAAAGCCCCATTTGAACAGATCATAAAGCTACCATGAGGATGTCCCAGCCTCTTGCAGATGCAAAAGGATGAATTAACTTGTCAAAACCACTTCTAAAACAACACAGAACACAGAAGCCACCAATCAGGCTAGAGCAAAATTTCACCTAGAACAAAGTAGCCACCAGCCACCATATCAGACCACATACGCCTATTCAGATTCCAGCAGCTTTAGAATTACCACTCCACAGAACAAGCAGCCACATCAGCCACCATATCAGACCACAGTAGCCACCAGCCATACATACTGAACACAGCAGTCACCACAAGCCATTCAGACACCAAAGACAGCAGCCAACATCTGCAAAACATATTAGCAAACAGACAGATTCCAGCAACATATCCTACAGCAGCCACCAGAACAGACCACAGCCGCCACCAGCCAGTCAGACACCAGAAGACAGCAGCCATCCACCACTCCCCAACCTCAGACCATACAGTCACAACAAATCTTCATACCACTTGAAGGCCAAACAAGCAAACCCAACTAAGCCACTGAGCCCAATACCAAAAGCTTCATCAAAGCATACATCAGCAGAGCATATCAGAACACAGACCAAAAACCAGCAGCCAAAACTGGATCCAAACAGCAAAATTCAACATCGCACCTCAGCTGCATTGCTTAATCTGATCCAGATTGTTAATTAATTCCATGGTAGAGTACATGAATCCCTTAGAGGAAGCTTTAACCCACAAAGCAAATCTGATCTTAATGGTCTCACATAACTCAGACCCACATGGCTGCGCTCCATTAAAAATACACTCATTTATTAACTTCCAAATGGACCATAGAGCAATAGAAGGTAAGGCTCTCCACAATCTCCTAACCACTTTCTTATAATCCCAACCTATCCACCAATGAAATAGACAATCAATAGTCCTTGGCACCACCCAAACACACCCCCACCATAACATTAGATCAGAACAAACTTGCCAAGTAAATGGACAGTGTAATAGAGCATGAGAAGTTGATTCATTTTCATTTTTGCAAAAGGCACATAAGATAGATGCATTACTATTAAGGACACCGATATGTTGTAAAAAGTCCCCTGTTTTAACTCTATTCCTCCAAGCCAACCACCTGAAAAATTGGACTTTGGGGGGAATACCATTATTCCACACAAACTTACAAATTTTGAATTGAGGGCCCATACTAGCATCACAGAATCGATAGAGATCAGCCACCTTGAAACTACCACCAAGAGACCCATTCCAAATAGGATAGTCTTCTACATCAACCCGCAGAGAAGGAGCCTCCCTTAAAATTGCAGCCATACTAGCAATCTCCTCCTTCTCCCAATCATATAAATCCCTTCGGAAATATAAGTTCCACTCCTCCGCGCTGGATTTTCTTGCTGAATAATAAGATAGTGTACCTTCCTTATCATTTGACAAACTAAAAAGTCTAGGGAACTTATCTTTAAAACACCTATCACCGACCCACTTATCATACCAAAACTTGATTCTGCACCCGTTACCAACCTTTATCTGATACTTCCCCAAAAAGAACTCCACTAAAGGTGGATTACGACCAGCAGTTGCAAGAACATCACTCCAGATTCTAGAGTGGATAGATGATGAGTGCGCTGGTGGCATCCAATTAGCCTCCTCAATCATATACTTACTGCACAACAATCTTCTCCAAAGGGCATTTACTTCACTTCCGAATTTCCACCACCATTTAAGAATCAAACTGTCATTGACATCCTTGATTCTCTTAATCCCCAACCCGCCTTGATTCTTATTTTTTGATACTTCAGCCCACTTCACCAAATGTACCTTCCTCTTTAAACCATTCCCTCCCCAGAGGAAAGAAGCTTCCAACCTTTCAATCTCTCTAACCACTCCAAGAGGCATTTTAAACAAAGATAGATAATAAATAGGAAGGCTAGATAAAACGGACTTAATCAAAGTTAATCTACCTACAAAGGAAAGGAGCCTTCGCTTCCACCCAAACAGCCTAGATCTTACTTTATCCAAAACTGGCTTCCAAGTAAACTTCCTACCTGGATTAGCACCTAATGGCAGCCCCAAAAATTTAAGTGGTAGGCCATGGACCTTGCAATTCAGAATATCTGCGAAGGAGGCCAGAGTATCCTCCTTCACTCCAACTCCACACACAACGCTTTTATGAAAATTAATTCTCATGCCAGACAGGATTTCAAAACATCTTAAGGTCCTCTTTATGAGTACAATTTGATCCATATCTGCTTCACAAAATAATATGGAATCATCAGCAAATTGAAGATGAGATATCACTACTTCATTTACACCAACTTTTACCCCTTTGAGAATGCCTTTTTCAATAGCTCTGTTCATTAAAATATTCAGACCTTCAGCCACTATGTTGAATAAGAAAGGAGACAAAGAATCGCCTTGTCTGAGATCTCTCTGTGGTGAAAATTCCTCAGTTGGCGAGCCATTCACTAAAACAGACAACCTTACTATAGATGTACACTCCTTCATCCATGATACCCACTTTGACCCAAAACCCAAAGTTAGATAACATTAAGACTAAGAATGCCCAATTAACTGAATCATAAGCTTTCTCAAAGTCAAGTTTGATAATAACACCTCTTCTTTTGGATTTTTTCCATCCACCAACAATTTCATTAGCAATAAAAACACCATCCAATATACTTCTCCCTCCCAAGAAAGCAGATTGTGTTTCACCAATAACAGTAGGAAGAACTCTCTTAAGTCTATTAGCCAGAACCTTGGAAAGAATCTTGTACATACTACCCACCAAACTAATAGGCCGATAATCTAACAGCCCAATGGGGTTATCAGACTTAGGAACAAGAGTGATAAAAGAGCTGTTAAATCCATAGGAAAGCTTGCTATAAACATGAAAATCCTACAAGAAATGCATAACCTCAGGATGAACTATCTTCCAGAATTTCTGAAAAAATAGCAAATTAAACCCATCAGGGCCTGGAGCCTTATCGCCACTACACTCCATAACGGCTACCTTAACTTCATCTACAGAAAAAACAGCTTCAAGAGCATGGTACGCAGCACTTTCTGAAACTGATTTAAAGGAACCTCTCAAATCTGGTCTTCTTTCCCAACTTTCAGTGTACTGCCTCTTAAAATGTTGTACAACCTCGAACCTGACCTTATCTGGCTCCTCAAACACTACTCCTTCTACTGTGATGGAAGTAATTGAATTTCTACTCCTCCTGCTGCTAGCCATAAGATGAAAATACTTAGGCCAAGTTTGGCTAAACTAAAAAGTGCACTTATTTCATTTTTTTATCTTTTTTGGGTCACATCAATCAACATCTCCTCTCTACTTTTTCTACACATAATACAAGAAAAGTCAAAAAGTGCACTTATTTAGTCTTCCCAAACTTGGCTATTTTTGTCCCCATTAATGGTCTAGTTTACTCTAGATTTTTGTTGCCATAGCCATTACACCATTCGATTAAGCTTCCAAACTTCACCTCTCACTTCTCTTCTTCTGATCCTCTCAGCCTCTACCAGAGATCTATCTTCAGCCACAATGTCTAACTCAACCAACTCCTCCTCTGCCTTCTTGAGTTTTGTATCAAGATTCCCGAAAACTTCAAAATTCAATTTTTTCAGCTCCGCCTTTAGAATTTTCAGTTTCTGAAACAAAACATACCCAGCCCTCCCAATAATGCTAGATTCTTGCCAAACCTTAGCCGCTAAAGAGAGAAAACTTGGATGACTAGTCCAAGCATTAATGAATCTAAAAGGCTTAGGTCCCCAATCCCTCACGTCATCCAATAACAAAATAGGGCAATGGTCAGAAAAAAGCCTATGAAGACCCCAAACTTTGAAATTATACTTCAGCAGCCACTCCGGATTAAGCAATATTCTATCAATCCTACTCCGTTTCTCCCCATCTTGAGCATTACACCATGTGAACTTCTTGCCTAGCAAAGGTAGATCATGCAACTCACAGCTCTCAATGAAAGAATTTAGATCCCTCATGCCCTTATCTCTTCTGGAACAACCCACCCTTTCACCAATATTCCCAATCTCATTAAAATCTCCCCCCAAACACCAAGGTTTTGGGAACTCAGATTTTAACTTAAGTAAGGAGTCCCAAAATTTACATCTACTACCCACCTCATTGGGGGCATACACATTCGCCCTTGCTTTGTCTCCTGAAGAAGCACAATATCGACCTTTCTTTCATAGATGAGCTTCCTAATCCTTCCCTTCTTTTCTAGCTTCCCCAATCCTCTAACATTCCAAGACATCAACTTCATTAAAAAAACAATTTTAACACCAAAAAGACCCCGTAGAGAGACTCAATGCTCCTATTCTTTCCTCTTCACCTTCCTCCTTGCTCTATCAGCAACTTCTAGGTCCATCATTTTTTCCAGAACTTCAGACTCTTTGCCTTTATAATTAATGCCTAGAATTTTCCCCAACTGTATGTTTGCTTGTGCCTCACTAAGAATGTGACTTCTAATGCCAAAGTGACTCTCATTAGAAGCAGATAGTGACAAAGTTGCTGCAGCAGCAACCCTAAATACAGCACATTTAGGGGAGGACTTACTTGATGATACACCTTTATGACCATACATTCGAGCAAGATAAGCATACCCACTGACCTCGTTAGCTGATTTTGATGCTCCAGCAAATCTTACCTTTCCTTTACCTTTCCTTTTTGACTTCTGAGCATTAGTTCTGCTATTTATAACTCCAGGTGGGCTTGTTTGCACCGTAGGCATGCTGGGTCTTTTAGAAGCCCAAATAGAATTATATATAACATTAGGTTGTGTATTTGGACCCCTCACTACAATATCAGATCTATTATACTCCACTGGACCATAGAGATGGCCCAAATTTACTTCTAGGCTAATACCAGGCCCATAAACATCAGACCCATTTAAACACTTAAGAAAGCCAGGTGTAAATAGCTGCCCCTCAGTCCTTAGATTGTCATCATTAGCCTGAAGGCTACTCCCTGCCACCGCCAGCTCCATACGCTCCTCAACCACCAAGTTGTTCCCCACGCTACTTGCAGTCTCTTCAACTATGGTGTCAACCAGATTGGTTTCCAGCTCAGCTTCTTCATCTTCATCCTCCACAACTAGATTATCAGCAGACTTATCGTCATGACCCACTCCTACTGAATCATGCTTATCAACTTCATTGGAGTTGTGGTCTTCCATCAACTCGCTGGATAATATGCTTCCACTGTCAAAAGAATTATGTAGTTGTTCTTCACAAACCAAAACTGGATGGATTCTTCCTTTACATTCCAGATTAATAGTCTGATTGATAAACTCCATACAACCCATTGCAATTCTGACTCTGCCATGGCTAAAAGACTGTGGTTGACTGATATTCCCATCTAGACTTAAAACACTGCCCCACCTGCTACCGATCTTGCTAAAAGTGCTTCTATTCCACATGCTCAGGGGGACACCATAACATCTGAGCCACAGGCACCTCTCTTGCTCTGCATTAATTTCTGAGTCCCAGATTTTAATAGACTCACACCAGTCCTTAAACCATTCTTTAATCGACAATAGGTTAGCCAACATATCATCTTTTGACAAGAAAGTCAATACTACATTCCTGCCACCCCCATTTCTAGCCAGAACATGTCCCATTCCGTTCTCTTTAAGCACCATCTGAATACATTGCAAAGAGTACTCTGTCTTGAATTTCAAAATCGCACTATCAAACAACCAACCATGCCCTTCTTCATTTACCTTAATGGTAGAAGTTGCTTTACCCATCTGTGTATTTATTCCGTCTTTGACCACATCCGCAAAGGATCTCTGTAAACCATGATTAGCTCGATCATACCTTCCCCTATCTTCATTTCTACCAATATCCCCTCCAGACTGGTTTCTTTTAGCTGATCTATCTTCGATTCTGCCATACTCTGCCATATTAACTTTGAGCTCTCTGTCCTCTACCCACAATCCGTTGGCTTTCTGGACAACGATGTTGGCCGCCACTGAGCAATCAAATCTAACAAAACCAAATCTAGTGTTTGTGGCCTTCCTTCTCTTCTGTGGGATAAAAACATCCCTCACTACTCCAAACTTAGTGAAAAGTTGAAACAAAGCTTTAGGATCCATCTTGTACGGTATATTGTCCACGAAGACAGAGAATAATCCTTTACTTGCTTCCTTTCGCCACACTTCTCTCCTTCTCCTATGATTCACTACTGGGATCCACCCCCCTTGCTCCCTCTCGATATCATTCTTCATCGCCATCGAAAACCAAACCATTTGCAATCTGTTTCTTTTAATCCTATCTATCTATATTGTTGACATCAACAATTTTGACCCAACACATCACCAAAAGCTACTCAATTTTAACCAATAAGGCCTTTCATAAAAAAAAAAAAAAAAAAAAATAAAAATAAAAAAAAAAAAATTTGTACTCTCATCTCTCTTCTATTGCGAATTTCAATTTTTTTTTGGGTAATTTTCATTTGAAAATATAAAATTGTTAGAAATGGAAGTAAACACGAAATTTTCCATTAATGATTAATTTTAAAAAGTATAAATTTTATTATTAATTTTCCTAAAAAAAATGTATAAAAAAAGATTGATGAAATTAAAACGTTTTTTTTTTTGAATAATCCCTCTTCTTATCTTTCAAACTTATCTTAATTTTTGTATTTTCAAAAGGTTTCACTCCTAATTTAAAATAGATTAATGTTTTAGATCCCCACTGGGGGTGACTCCTAGGACATCCAGTGGGGTTTGATTGGCCAAGAAATATGTATATATATATTTTTTTCTTCTTCCAATAACCAACATCCACGTGTGTGTGGGGGTGAGGAAAATTGGGGGTCTCACTGGCCTTTAAAATATGATGGATATTAAGTCAAGTGTCCAGTTAAATCTTAATAAGCATCTCATGAAACGTAAAGTTTGAATTTATAAAGTGGTCAATACTATCAAAGTTGCTTCTAGAGTATGTGTTACATAATTACCCAATATGTATGCAACAAAAAATCACTTGTACCCAAGATTAGTTGGGATACTTCCATTACCAAATATATATATATATATATATTTAAAATAATGGAATTCAACCTTTCAATGTTAATTTAATCAATAGTTACTGATTGAACAAAATAATAAAATTCCTGAACGAAATAATAAAATTTCATAAACAAGTCGAGCTAAAGTTAAAAATATATGTATATATATATATTAATATGTATATTAAGAGAAAAAATAAAAAATAAAAATAAAAAGTAACATTCATATTATTAATAAATTTCATTAATTAAATATGTAAATTTGTCTAAATACCAAACAAATTTTGTTTAACAAATCTATCGGGCAAAAGAATTTTTTTTTTCAGGAAAAATTCAAATTAAACATGAACAGTTGGGCTCACCAACCCCACAGCCAAAATTGAGATTCCATTGAAAAGTTAGAAACACCCTTTGGCTTTGACGTGGCATAAAATGATAGGATAGTTCTATAGGACAGAAACGCATCATGCTTAGTTGGCTTCATCAGAGGAGCCATGTCTTTGGGTCCACTCTTCAGAATACATAAACCCAAACCCAACTCTCTCTGTCTCTGTACATTTGCTCATAAAAAAGGCTTAGGTTCATTTTCTCTCTTTTCTTCTCCTCTCTTTTTGCATGGCACTGTACTTCTTCCTTCTTAGCAACTAAGACATCTCTCTCTCTCTCTCTCTCTTCAAATCTCTGTTGTGAAATGGGTTTTGGGTTTTGATCAGTTCTACTGATTATTCTCATTTGGTTTGTTTTCTGTTTTTGTTTTTGTGATCTAAAAATCAGTGTTGAAAACCCACTTTGTATGTTTTTGGTGAAGTACAGGTGTCCTTGTCTTGGATTGCGATCATGACGCTTGGTAATGGTGGTGACTATGAATCTCAGAAGATGTGAGTTTATGATATGCTTCAATGTTTTTTTTTTTTTTTTTTGAGAAAAAAAAGTGCATTTTCTTTGTTTTTTATTCAATCTTTTTTCTCTGATAATTTTGAAAGTTTATTTTGATTTTTGGGCTTGATATATAGGCTCGACGTCTACATATATGATTATCTAATGAAAAGGAACATGCATGAGGTTGCTGCGATTTTCGCCCGAGAGGCTAATGTTACTATCAGTCCTCTTGGTATGTGTTCTCACCCACCTTTTTTTTTATTTGTTTAATTTTATTTTATTTTAATTTTTCATTTTTGAGTTTTTTTTTTCCTTTTTTCTTTGTGTGTGTGTGGTGTGTGTGTTTTGGCTAATTAATTTGTTTTAATTATCCCTAGGTTTTATTCCTTAATTTTAATGGTGGTGTTCTTTGATTAGATACCCATTTGTTTTATGTGATAAGAGGCAATAAATTAAATCAATTGATTGAGTGCTGCTTGGATAGTATGTATTAGGGCATGTATGGCTTTAATTATTTTTGATTTTTTTTTTTTTTGAGATTTTTTGGTTTCATTTTTGTGCTGCATGATGAATTTTATGATATATGTGGGTTGTGTTATATGAAACATGGTTACTATGAAAATAGTTGATCTTCCCGTCAATCCACATCTGGATTGAAAGGTGTTATCTGAGCTCATGGGTATCATTTCGATAATATAAGTGGTTCATTTTCTACATCTTTGCGTGTATATCATCCATGTACAAAAGTTAGTTGATCTAATAATAATAGCCTTTTTCATTTTATCGAGCTTCTCTCTAAAAAATATATCTTTTGTTTGGGCCGGTGGGGTCCACCACGAGTTGGAGACAAATGCGATAAAATAAAAATATAATTTATTATTAGATTAATCTAATTTATTTTTTTATTTTTTTTTTTATAGATGATATACGCAAAGAGTTATACAAAATGAACAGTTTAAATTTTCGAAACAAGACAAGTAGTGGGTCCCATAGGTTCAGCCAACATTTTTCCATCCTAATTTTGGATTGGTTTGGACCGGAGAGAAACCTAGTTGCTTCAAAAAATAAGTCATATTAGTACCAAGTACGCAAAGCGTGCTAGTACTTTATATGACTTTTTATATGGGCACTAGGTGCATGAAATAAGTATTTATTTTTATTTTTTTTATAAAAAAGTATCCCAAAAGTATCTAGTATATAATATTTACAGATTAATGATAAACTTTGCATGTAATGAAGTATAAAGTGATAAAAATTTTCATTAATCAGTAATTAATTGTTAAAAAATCCACTAAGCAGTAATTTCCTTTTTTAAAATTTAGCTTTGGTTCCTTACAAATTTTTTATTGTAATAATATTTAATTTTAATTTGTACCTTATTTCTCTCATTAAAATGTGAATTTTAATTAACTAAATCATTTAACTAGTTTTTACATTACTCCAAATTAATATATATATATATACGAACATACTAAGTTATATTCCACTTTACTTTTATGTTGTTTTATTTGAAATTTTACCGTATATACTATATATGAATTAGTGCCCGCTTCATAGGTTGTTGTCAGTCATATGATATCAATGTTGTGCTCAGGTGTCTGATTGTTCATTGATCACGCTTTCGCCATCCAAATTATTAACTAAATGATTATTGTTTTACTTCAATGAAGCAGAATGAATTTTATCATCTTTTGATGAATTTTAATGTGAAATCTATAATATATATATATATATATTTGTTTCAGTGATTGATTCGCCAAATGGTTTCTTGAGTGAATGGTGGTCGATATTTTGGGATGTTCATTCCGCTAGGATGCCTACAAGTCACTTGGACATGCCTGGTGGACCTTCTGTTCAGGTGTTATTTTTATCAACTTTGAATTATTTATTTATTTTTTAGAATAAATTACATTAAACTTCCTAAGCTATGAACTACGAAGAATTAGTGTGTAAAGATAGAATTACCCTCATATTTCTGGTTTTTAGGCAATGCATTTGAATATTCCTAGTTTTAATTCTCAGGCAGCTCAAAGAGTGGTGAATGAGCAACTGAATAAGAGCCCTAATGTGCCAAAACCAAATGTGAATCATCAGAATTCTAGGAAACTCCCTAGTCCCGATTTCGACAACAACATGGTGGGACAATCTGCAGCAACTATGAATCACCAACTATGAATCAACCACAATCTGCTGGATGCTTGAATGGGCTGTGTGCTGTTATGTTTGTTTGCTGGCTGAATGGGATGGATGTCAATGTCTTAGGTGGTTGATTGGGCTATATGCTGGTCTGTGTGCTGTTATGCTGTTGGAGTTGCCTCAACTGCCTCTATCTGGTTTTTTGTTTTCTTTTTCTCTGTCTGTTGTTGTGGAAGCATTTTTTGCTTTCCTTTTTGTTGGTTCCTCACCAACTGGAGTTTGGAGTTTCATGTTAGCTCCAAGCTCCTCTTTATTGATGTATCTTATCATACCTTGTATGTTTTCATCAATAAAGATTTTTTTGCCGATCAAAAAAAACTATGAATCACCAGAATTTTGGGAAACTCCCTATGAGTCATAGTTTTGACAACAATAAGATGGGGCAATCTTCTGCAGCAAGTGTGAATCACCATAATTCTAGAAAACTCCCTATGAGTCCCGATTTCGACAACAACATCATGGGGCATTTTGTAGCAAGTGTGAATCACCCGAATCATGGAAAACTCCTTATGAGTCCTAGTTTTGACAACAATATGATGGGACAATCTTTTGCAGCAAGTGTGAATCATCTAAATTCTGGAAAACTCCCTATGAGTCCCGATTTCGGCAACAACATGATGGGGCAATCTGCCGTGAGTGTGACTTACCAGAATTTTGGAAAACTCCCTATGAGTCCCGATTTTGACAACATGATGGGGCAATTTGCAGCAAGTGTGGATCACCAGAATTTTGGGACACTCCCTATGAGTCCCGATTTCGATAACAACATAATGAGGCAATATGCAACAAATGTAAATGACCAGAATTCTGGAAAACTCCTTATGAGTCCTGATTTCGACAACAGCCTGATGGAACAATTTGCAGCAAGTGTGAATTACCAGAATTTCAAGAAACTCCCTATGAGTTCTGGTTTTGACAACATGATGGGGCAATCTGCAACAAGTGTGAATTACTAGAATTCTACAAAACTCCTTATGACTCTCGGTTTCAACAACAATTTGATAGGACAATCTTCTACAGCAAGTGTGTTAGCTTCAAATTTTTTTGAGGAAGAGCATTCAAAGATTCCTACTAAAGACTTGAACTCCAATATGAGACTTTTTGACGTTGATAACTTCACTCTCTTAAAGGCATCTTTAAGCTGTGCTAGGTACTTCCATAACAAATCTTTACACTACAGCTTTGTTTGGTTCTATGTAGTAAAAATGACAAAAAATGATATTTTAGCCATTAAAATTAATGTAGGTGTATGCAAGATGCTTAAAATATCATGTTTATTGAGTTTAACGATCAAAATATTTTTCTCTAATCAATTTTACTTAAAAATAGCACTACAAGAATTAACACTTTTGGCAACAAAAAAATTGGTCGCTAAAAGTCAATTTTTGGTCGGCAAAAGTTATCCGCAACCAATTTTTTTGGTCGCTACTTTGGTCGCCAATTGAGGGTCGGCAAAAGTAATTTGCGACCAAAATTTTAGTTGGTCGGCAAAAGTTGGATTTGCCGACTAAATTTTTGATCGCTAAATATTTAATTACCGCGACTAATTTATTTTGTTGCTAAAACACTTTGGTCGCGAAAAGTGATATTTTCCTGACCAAATTTCTTAGTCGCCAATTGTCACATTTCGCGACCAAAAAGTTTGATCGCCAATTATCACATTTCGCGACCAAAAAATTTGGTCGCCATTTGTTACTTATCGCGACCAAAACTTTTGGTCGGCAAAAGTGAGATTCCACGACCAAGAGCTGTTTTGGTCGGCAATAGATGTATTTTTTGCGACCAAAACTCTTGGTCGGCAATTGTCATTTTTTGCGAAAAAAAATTATTTATTTGTCGCGACTAATAAATTGGTCGCCAAAGCAGGAAAACAATACACCTGTAATTCCTAATAATTCATTCAATCCATAATAAACCTATAATTTTAAAGCATCATTCAAATTAACTGAATCATTAACATTCGACACAATACATAATTCATTAACATTCGACACAATATTACTATTCTAAGTTTTCATTCACAAGTCACATCCATCTCGCATAACAATTTGAAACAATACATAATTCAGATTTACAGCATCAGGAAAATTGCTTAATCCACTAAGTTGCCTTGATAGCCAATCAAAAAGATCCTTGCGGCCTTCCGTGCCGAGCTTCGCATCCATCAAAGCAGTAG
This sequence comes from Camellia japonica, assembly GCA_030407325.1. Taxonomy (NCBI): domain Eukaryota; kingdom Viridiplantae; phylum Streptophyta; class Magnoliopsida; order Ericales; family Theaceae; genus Camellia; species Camellia japonica. Next base: position 103,102,814 of record JAPPVO010000017.1, on the reverse strand, counting down.
TGATGTAAGGCACCTAATAAAGAAATAGAATTGGAAAATTTATCAGAGAAGCATGATAAATATATAAAATTAATTAAAAAATAAACGAAATAGAGAAATTGGAACCTAATAGTCAAGGCAATGCTCTTTACGTATGTGAATGTATTATAAATTTCTCACCTTTATTGGTTTTTCAAAACAATAGTCGAGGCAGGTTTTCTGGTACAGTACAGAACTCTCTGTGTCCATTTGGACTACTAGATGAGGTTCTACTGGTTCTGATCGATTCCCCTCTCCACCTTGATCAATAAAAGAGAGATAATACCGGGAGCTGTTTGGTCTCACACAACCTTTTTTAACTTCTTTGCAGCAACTCTTAAAGACTTCCACGGGTGGACAATACCGCTGACCAGGAACCTGTTTAAAATGAATGTGAGAAAACTCCAATCAAATTACATAAACCAAAGCAGATAAACAAGCTTAAATTCAAAAATATTATGATTGACTCATGAACACTATTAAATGATCTCAGGTATCACACGTCAATTCAAGCTATCCCACTTGAAATTAATAAGAAAATGGCAAGAGCACAAAAGTTGTGCCACTTTCAGTATAATGCATTCTCTAAGTCAATTTTTACAATATAGAAAACCATCAATAAAGAGCTGAAAACCCAAGCCATGGTTAACTCTCAATAAAAAAATTAGAAAATTTGGAGAATCAAGATTTTTTTTATAAGCATTACCAGTAGCATTTTAACATATATACATACATATATAAACAACAAACCCAAGGAACATGGTGAAGTCTTTATGTTGACCATCTTCATTGAGTTATTTTTGGGATTTCCAGCATCCTATATTTTGGGATTTCTAACTAGATGCACTTCTAATTTAGTAGATCATTTACTATCTCAAAAGTGTGGAATGCACTTACCTCTTGTAACTCTGAGACCACAAAGAAGACAGAGCCAGTGTTAACCGTGTCATAAAGTCAAATTCGAACCAATTCTCTGCTACATGGTTCAGGCTAGTTCACAGATGAAGGGCCATGATCAACTCCCCTAGGAATAGAAAGTGTATTCTCCCAGTACCCTACATAACGCCGTTGGCTTGGTATTGAGACCTGTCCAATACATGCAGATCAATGAACTTCTAAACAAAATACTCATAACTACCGAAAGTCAAGACTGGCTAATGAATCCAATACCATCCTTTAACATGTTCAATTTATTAATGTATAGATAGTTCAATACTAAGTAGCCCTAACCAACCCAAGGTTTCTTGGTTTGATTCTGCTAGTTGCCTACCCAAACCAAACCGACCCATACACGTCCCTGTTCCTTCGTGAACCAATTTGGAAACTGAAAATGTGCAAACTGCTAAATTGCATTTCGTTGTCATTTACTTCACAAAGTCCTACATGATAGCCTTTTATACATAATATTACTTACTCCTTCATTATTGGTAGTCCGTTTATGTGCATACACTTGAAGAGCCTCCTCTGCTGACATGCCACTATAAACAAGGTAAGCAGATACCATCAAGCCTGTCCGACCTTTGCTAGCCTGCAAAATTTAAAATATGATACAAATGAATAAAAAGCATGTTAAAATCAATCTTCTATAAGGGCAAATCAATCTTCTATAAGGGCAATATGAATCCAGAACGTTTGGAAACAGAACATGATTGAGCATAGTGAAACACGTTTTTACACAGTGGGAATATGTCCACTAAGGTTTAAATTGGAAACAACTCAAAAAATTAAGGTTTAAATTGACAAAATTATAAATTCATATTTGTTTTGTTATAAGATTTAAACTTTTAGGCTTATTTTGTAATTTATCGTAGAAATTATTTCCTGCGTTAAAAGGAAAAACAAAAAAAACAAAAAAAAACCAAGAACTAAATTAGTGTAAAAAAAATTAAAAAATACTAATCATTTTTATATGATTTTATATTTTTTGAAGGCAAAAATAATTTTTAAAAATTCAAAATTATTTTTTTTAAATTTAATTTTTTCAAACTAAGTTTTATTCTTTTAGAAAATTTCAGAAAAGTAATTCTGAAATCAAAACCAAATGAGCCTACATATTTGCTTGTGTGATCATCTATAGAATGTTCATTTGGTTCCCTTTTGTTGGCCCTTTCATTAGAATTAGCTTCAAGGCCGGTTCTGACATTTTCGGCACTCAAAGCAAACTCTCGATATGGGACATTTCTTATATTAAAAAAAAAATTGTAATAAAAAGATTATGTATCAATTTTTTTTTTTTCTTTTCATTTTTTATTTTTTACAATGCTTACGAAAATGTTACTTTCATATAAAATTAATAATTTTTATTTAAATATATAACAAATTTTACAATAATAAAATGATCATAATAATCCAAGACCAAATATTAAATAAAAGGTGAACAAATTATAATAAAATGTTACTTAAATATAATCATTCTTGGATTTTTAATTGCAAAATTGCTAATTAAGCTTTCATATTCAACTTATCAAATTTATCTTTTCCAATAAATAAAATTATTAATTCATTCAATCTTTCTTGTAATATAATTGACCAAATATAATATTTGATTAATTTTAAATTTGAAAAGTTTTTTCCGCGTGAACAATTGTGACTAGCATAACTAATTGTATTCTTTATTCAATCCATTTATTTAAGAAACAACTTTTAATTAATTTTAAATAATTTATCATATCAACTATCAATTAGCTTTAAATGTTTACTGAACTTTTTCAAGGCCTTTGAAATTCACGTAGGTTTTTTTTTGGGACTAATATCATGACTTAAAATTTTGAAGTTCTTTTTTTTTTCATTTTTTGGGAGTCCAAAGCAGCAGCTTTGCAATTTCACATCTAGATTTTTGGTTGATTTGATGAATGAGAAAGATGGATTAAATTAAAAAACTGTTTACCAGTCAACAAAAGTAGCATTCTTGGAAGAAAACAACAATGTGAGAAACCTTCAAAGTCATGAGTTTTATATAATATAATAAAATAGATTGAAGACTGTGAATAATGGTCTTGTTAAGGCTAGTGTAGAAATGAAAATGGACGAACTTGCTTTGCTTTCAATATCTTAGAACCTTTTCTATGATGCACTATAATTCGATTCAACTGAACAAACTATTAAAAAAAAAAATTTTAAATGAGGGTATTGCATCTAAATATTTGGTGGGTTTGATGAACGAGGAAGATGGCTTAAATTTAAAAACCGTTTACTAGTTCACAAATGGACATTCTTGGAAGAAAACAACAGTGTGAGAAAGCTTCAAAGACAATCTGAGTCGTGGGTTTTATATAATAGAATTGATTGAGAAATATGAATAATGCATCTATGATTGTTGTTATTTTCATTTGTTACTTTTGTTGTAAACGGATATTAATTCCTTCTCTAAACTTGTACTAATGCGTTGCAGCAACTCGCAACTTCAAATTCCAGAGAGGGTGGCTCCACAGCAGACTACAAGAGTATGGATATATATATACACATATACGTAGAAACTCTAGTGCTAAGTCAAATTCAATATTAACTTAAAATTCAAAGATTAATGGTTTTGCCAATGTTGTAGGATAACAGCTATGGTGTTGCTTTCGGGGGAACTAGCTCTGGCGTTGCTTTCCGAGGAACTAGCTCTATATGGACTCATCTCTCTTTGCTGTGCCAAAATTCCCAGTGCCAAGAGCAGAATCTTGTGATGCGGGTTTGTATCGTATTCTACTTTTATGTGCTTTGCTAGAGAAAAATAAGGCTCAACAACCTCGTCGTTAAGCCTTTTTCATTTAGCATTTATAATTAAGACCGTGAATTTGAATAAATGGATTGCATGTTTGGTTTGTTTTCATACTTTATTAAGGGATGCTTCTTTGTAATTCAAATAAATTGGATTGTTGAGCTATCTCATGTGAGATACATGACCATCTAAACTAGCTTTTGTTGGAACAATTCGTCTTGAATTCTTCAGTTGGTGATCTTCAGGTCTTCAAAACCTAGCGAAGATCTTGTCTATGTAAAACAGAAATTTGGTGCTTCAAATCGTGTTACTTAGTCGCTTTTCAAAAAACAATATTTGTACCCACCAAAAGGTATACAGGGGGTTATAGCAAATTCGCCTCCAAGATACAATAAAGTCTGATCTAAATATCAAGTTTATCGGCGTCTGCACTGAAGACAGTAAATCATAATACTCTTGATATAATCAAGAAAACCAAGACACTGATAATCAAGTCTGCAGAATTTGATTACCAGTAAGAAAAGCAGAAACTTGCTTAAGAAACTCTTGATCGAAAACACTAAATCAAGAGGGAGAGAGAGAGAGAGAGAGAGAGAATTGCATGGATGCTTTCTGAATTTTGGATGGATTGAAATGGTTGATTTCACAGCCTATTTATAGGCCTTGATGCATCTGATCGAATGGTCATGTCCCTTGATTGGATCCGATCAGATCTTACCGTTGGATCGACGATCTATGGTGCAGATCATTCTCACACTAAATAGACGCCTTAACTGATCATACCTGATCATGATCGGATGCTATCTCATCCGTGTGATCGCGCGCATCTCCAATCAACGGCTATGATCAAACCGCTCCAGATCGGACACGCAACCGTCGATCGGTTGGTTGACTCATCGCCAACAGACACCACATCACTGCCACATGGAGCTGACTCTATTCCACGTCACCCATGCCACATTGGATCCACGTTATTGCTCCAACCTATCTGATGCAAATAGGAAAGTGCTCTCATGGCGCCTTGAGTCCGTGCTAAGTGCAAAGTGCAACATCAAACGCCACACAACCCACTGCCCACGCCACCCGCGCGCGTATGCGTATGTGGATGGTGCGAAGCACTATCCTTGCGGTGTGAGTGCATGTACACTAGCATCCATCCCATAATTCCATATTCAAAGGAATATTCTATGTAGCACTTTATTAAGTGTTCCATGTTTTCCTCTCTTTCCGGTGTGGGACAAAGTCTCCAAGCTTATTTCAAGCTTTCCAAAAAAAAAACAAGGAAGGTTTTGAAAACACCCAAAAACTAAACAATAAATTTTGAAAACCCATTTTGAAAATTCCCAAACATTCCTCCACCATTTTCAAAATACCAGATGATGATTCTTGGTTCACTTGGGAGCCTTATGCATAGGTGAAGATATCTTACGATTTGAATCATCCACTTAGTGAAGACACCTCAAAGTTAGTCAAGATGGCATAGTAGACTTGTCTTTGAACTAGCGATCTTATACGACTAACCGGACATGTCTCACGCATAGTACAGGTTACCTCAAGTATTCATACAAACTGACACGTGGATTGGCCTTGTGTCTATATCCAGTTTTCTGAGCGCTCTAGAGTCAAGCCTTTGGACTCATAGGAAGCGGCACCACCTCCTACACTCACATAGGTAAGCTTACTGAGAGTACCCCTATAATTTATAGTACCCCAACAACCCAGTTGTAAGCTTATTAAGAGTTTGCTAACTCGTCCTCTTCTTTTCACATTACACGTACCAAGCACTTCAACCTTAGAATGAAAAAATGAAATAAAACTAAGTGCTTGCAATCATGACATATGGTGTACTTGGGCTCATTGAACTCAAGACTTTATGTTTCTTCAAGCGTTGAGTTGAGTTTCCACTAGGAGTGATTATGTTAACTGGGCTTAAGACCTATCCCCTTTGATGTTTTTCACACCAAATCCCTTGCAAGTCCTTTTGTTAAAGAGTCAGCAAAGTTTTCACTTGACTTTATATAACTAATGGTAATCACACATTCTGTGATTAACTACTTGACACAACTATGTCTCAGTCATATATGCCTGGACTTTCCATTATAGACATGGTTATAGGCCCGCGATAAGGTTGCTTCACTATCATAATGCAAAGATAGCGGTCGCATAGGTTTTGGCCATATCTTAATCTCTAAACAAGAGATTCCTTAGCCACTCTACCTCTTTACTACAAGAAGCCAATGCTACAAACTCTGATGACATGGTTGAGTCTATTATGCATGTTTGCTTCTTAGAACCCCAAGAGATAGCTCCTCCTCCAAGAATAAAAATCCAACCACTCGTGGACAAGTGATCTTCACGGTCAGTTATCCAACTAGCATCCGTGAATCCTTCCAGCACTGTTGGATAGCCATTATAGGCTATTCCATAGTCTATCATTTTCCTCAAGTACCTAAGTATTCGGTTAACAGCATGCCAATACACACTACTGGGATTAGTAGTGTATCTACTAAGTTTTTCCACTGCAAATACAACATCAGGTCTAGTACAAGTTATGGCATACATTAGGGTACCTATCACTCTTGAGTATTCTAGTTGATCAACAGCTCTTCCAGTATTATGATACAATTTCAAATTTGAATCGAAAGGTGTAGACATGGGTATACAATTATATTGATTAAATTTCTTAAGAATTTTCTCAATATAGTGCGATTAGGTAAAATCAAATTATTGTCCTCTCGTTTGATCATAATACCCAGAATTATATCAACCAAGCCCATGTCTTTCATAGTAAAGCTAAACGACAAGAAACTTTTAGTACTTTCAATGACATCATTGTCAGTATCAAAACTAAGCATGTCATCTACATTTAGGCATATGATTACACCTCTATTGCCAGTAAACTTATTGTACACACACTTATCAGATTCATGTATCCTAAAACCATTTGACACTATTACTTTGTCAAATTTCTCATGCCACTATTTTGGAGCTTGTTTCAGTCCATATAGTGACTTCATCAATTTACACACTTTGTGTTCTTGACTTTGTACAACAAATCCTTTCGGTTGTTGCATATAGATTTCCTCATCTAACTCTCCATTTAGGAAAGCGGTCTTAACGTCTATTTCATGGATTTCAAGCTTGTAGATTGATGCTAAGGTAATCAACACTCGAATGGTGACAATTCTGTCCACCGGAGCATATGCATCAAAATAATCGATACCCTTGTTTTGAATAAAACCCTTAGCAACTAATCTTGCTTTGAACCTGTCAATTATGCCATCAACTTTCATTTTTGTTTTGAAAATCCATTTACAACAAACTGGCTTGGATCCAAGTGGTAAATCAGCAAGTATCCAGGTATTGTTACCCATGATAGAATCCATCTCACAGTTTATTGCTTCTTTTTAGAAAGCAACATCTTAAGACTTCATAGCCTTCTCAAAGGTTGATGGATTTGAATCCATATTCAATGAAATCATTGTTTGCTTACAATAAGTTTTCCTAGTTCCTTCGACAAGGTAAATAATGAAATCAGGCCAAATGACTTCTCAATCCTAGCCCTCTTACTCCTTCTTAACTCAACAGGCTCATTAGGTTCATTAGGCTCAATGGGTTCATGTCATTCACTTTCCTCTGTAGACATCAAAGAAGTTGATTCATTTCCTTGATTAGAATCCAACCGTGGAATGGTTGTGAAATGATTCTCATAAAATACCGCATCACGTGATTCAATAATGGTATTTGTTTCCACTAAACCATTGGGCTCTACTACCATAAACCTATATGCTTTGTTATGTATAGCATAGCCAATGAATATGCATTAAATTCTTTTTTCACCTAATTTCTTCCTTTTAGGTTCAGGCAATCTGACTATTGCTCTACAGCCCCATGTTTTCAAGTAACCTAGATTAGGTTTCTTGTTTTTCCAAAGTTCATAAAGAGTAACATTTCTTCCATTGAGAGGAATTCTATTGAGTATGTGACAAGCAATGAGCAAGGCTTCACCTCAAAAACCAGAACTTAAACTGGAGTAAGAAAGCATAGCATTAATCATTTTTGTTAATGTCCTATTATTTCTTTCAACTACTCCATTTTGTTGTGGTGTGTAGGGTGCAGACTTCTCATGAATAATACCAACATTTTTCACAATATTCTGAAAAATGGAATGTGAGTAATTTTAGATTGCACACAAAATTTGTATTTTTTAAACATATCAATGTCATACATAGGAATTAAATCTAAATTAACCATATCATGCATTTCCTAGTATTAACATGACCTAAACGAGCATGCCATAAAGAAAGAGAATCAACAATATAAGCAGAAATAGATGTATTATTGGGGGCATTTCCCTAAATAAGCCAAAATAATAAAGGAATTTCCAAACTAAGCCTAGTTTTGAAAGAATTCCCAAAATAAGCTAACTCGCGGTTCACAATCGCGAGTTCAACACTTTTCCACCCCTCTCGCGTGAAATGTAGTAAATGTTAAACTCGCTGTTACGAAAAGCGAGTTTGATTAAGAACTCGCGGTTACGAAACGCGAGTTTAATTAGTTTTTTTTTTTCTTTTGAACTCGCTGTTACAAACCACGATTTCATCAAAAAAAAAATTCTTTTGAACTCGCTGTTACAAACCACGATTTTATCCAAAAAAAAAATTTCTTCTGAATTCGCTGTTATAAATCACGATTTTATCCAAAAACTTTTAATATATATTAAAATCTGACCAACTTATGACATGCGCTGCTGGTAGCTTAAATGGTAGACCAATGTCATGGCTTGGTTGGGGGCGTGGGTTCAAAACTCACGCCAGGTTTCCCCCTTTTTTTTTTTTTTTTTTTTTTTTTCTTTTTTTTCACTCACTCACTCTATACTTTATATATTTATTATGTAATTTTTTTATCAAAAAAAAGTAAAATATTTGTTTGGTTAATTAAATTTTTTTTTTATAAAACACAATTTTTTTTCAAAATGTCAATATAATTGTTTAAAAAATATTCAGTGTATTTGGTTTCAGTTTATTGGATTTAGTTGTTTGAAAATTGAGTTTTTTGATTTTCGTATTATTTTGTTTTTAGTGAATATTTTTTAAATTTAAAATTTTTTTTTTTTACTTTTTTAGATGCACCTTACTTAGATATATCTAAAAAGTAAAAAAATTGTGAAAAAATATTTTTCAAAATTAATAAATACATAAAAATACAAAAAATATACAAAAAAATATTTTTTGTATTTTTTCAGAAAAATATTTTTTAAATATTTCAACATTTTTTTTTTTACTTTTTTAGATGCACCTTAGTTATTTGTATCTAAAAATTAAAAAATTTGTGAAAAAATATTTTAAAAAATTAATAAATACATAAAAATACAAAAAATGTACTGAAAAAATATTTTTGTATTTTTAATATTTTTTCAGAAAAATATTAATTTTTTCAGCAAAATGTACTCAAAAAATGTACGCTTTTAAATTATTTTAGTACATTTTAAAAGCATACATTTTGCTGAAAAAAATATTTTTTTCAGTACATTTTTTGTATTTTTATGTATTTATTAATTTTTTAAAATATTTTTTCACAAATTTTTTAATTTTTAGATACAAATAACTAAGGTGCATCTAAAAAGTAAAAAAAAAAAAAAAATGTTCAAATATTTAAAAAATATTTTTCTGAAAAAATACAAAAATATTTTTTTTATATATATATTTTGTATTTTTATGTATTTATTAATTTTGAAAAATATTTTTTCACAATTTTTTTACTTTTCAGATATATCTAAGTAAGGTGCATCTAAAAAAGTAAAAAAAAAATGTTTAAAATTTAAAAAATATTCACTAAAAACAAAATAATACGAAAATAAAAAAACTCAATTTTCAAACAACTAAATCTAACAAACTGAAACTAAATACACTGAATATTTTTTAAACAATTATGTTGACATTTTGAAAAAAAATTGTGTTTTATAAAAAAAAAATTTAATTAACCAAACAAATATTTACTTTTTTTTGATAAAAAAATTACATAATAAATATATAAAGTATAGAGTGAGTGAGTGAAAAAAAAAAAAAAAGGAAAACCTGGCGTGAGTTTTGAACCCACGCCCCAGCCAAGCCATGACATTGGTCTACCATTTACGCTACCAGCAGCGCATGTCTTAAGTTGAACAGATTTTAATATATATTAAAAGCTTTTGGATAAAATCGTGATTTCTAACCGCGAATTCAGAAGAAATTTTTTTTTTGATAAAATCGTGGTTTGTAACAGCGAGTTCAAAAGAAATTTTTTTTTTTTTTATGAAATCGTGGTTTGTAAAAGCGAGTTCAAAAGAAAAAAAAAAGTAATTAAACTCGCGTTTCGTAACCGCGAGTTCTTAATCAAACTCGCTTTTCGTAACAGCGAGTTTAACATTTACCACATTTCACGCGAGAGGGTGAAAAAGTGTTGAACTCGCGATTGTGAACCGCGAGTTAACTTATTTCGGGAATTCTTTCAAAACTAGGCTTAGTTTGGGAATTCCTTCATTATTTGACTTATTTAGGGAAATGCCCCGTATTATTGACAACATTAAGTTTGAAAATTCCCTGATGCATATATCCCTTCCCAATAAAAATCACACCCTTAGACAGGACAAATTTGTCCAACTCAAATACTAAGGCCTTGTTTGGGAAGACTAAATAAGTGCACTTTTTGTCTTTTTTGACTAAAAAAGTGAGGTTGAAAATATGGATGTTTGGGTTAACTTTTTGACTTTTTATGGAAAAATGTGTAATAAAAAATTGTAAAAATTGGTTTTTAGAGGAAAATTTGAATTGGGAGTTGTGCAGCCGTAATTGTTGACTTTTGGTGAATAGTGTTAACTTTTTAACTTTTTGAGTGACTTTTTGGCTTTTTGGATTATTTGGGATATCCCAAACTTAGCCTAACTTGAAACCATGCTTATTAAGCAGGCTTCCAGGTTTTCCTGACATCAGGTATATGATAAACATCATTAAGACTTAAGACTTTTCTAGATGTGAACTCTAGATCCACCGTCCCTTTACCTTTAATAGCAGCTTTTGTGCTTTGTTTTGGACCAAAACCCTGTTGTTTCAAGCTTGGAATTTGTGGTGACCTGTCAGCCACCACCATAGGCGATCGGCCATGGTTCATGGTTGTCGACCATTGGTGGCTAATCGGCTACCAGTGGTAGCTGACGGCCACCAGTGTCTTTTTCCAGATATTTGTTGACAGCTGTGCCAGCCGTTGGCACAATGAGTAGCATCTCCCTACGCGTGTATGGTGGGATGTTTCTAAGCTCAAGACTTGTTTTTCTATATATAGGAGGGTTCCTCCCCCATTTTGGAGGGTTAGAAATTTTGGAACAAAATTCTCTCTCTCTCTCTCTCTAGACTTCTCTCTCTCGTGTAATTTTATACATATTTGTTCACAAATCCTACACTTTTGCCTATACACCCTTGATAGAAGTTGCTAGTCTTTGAGCTGAGGTAGCTTGGGACTTGTTTTGAGCTCTATGAGAAGGTTTTTGGCTTGGATTGTTGGCCAAATTGTGTCTTCTCTTCAAGAGATATAACACTCCCTCTTTACACTTATTTTGTACCCTTGCTTTGCCATCTTTTTCAATTGTTTTGAGGCTGATTTTGAACTGTAAAAAGCTCTGTTTTTATGGCTTAAAAGTGTTGGTTTGAGGCCATTTTCAATTAAGGGGTGGTTCACCCTTCTTGCTTATTTGCTTCTTTGCTTCTAAAGCTTTTGTACCTTTGTTCATCACTTTCAAACCAACTTTTTTGGGTCTTTTAACCACTGAATTTCAGAGGTTTTTCAGTGGAAAAAAACTCATTTTAAAGTCCAAAATTGGAGGGGTTAGCCTCCCCACCTTGTGTCTTATTTGCATGCCTAGTTAGCCCCATGTATTAGCTTAATGTTTTAGCTTTTTGTGGCTCAAGTCCAGCATATTTTACGCTCTATTTTGAATTGTTTTGCCACTGTTTTGGCTGTTTGGGGCCTTTTGAGTTTTGTTTTGCGTAGTTGTAGTGTAAGTCCTTTCACTAGCTTAGTGTTTTAAGGCTTTAATCACCATTGGTTTGAGTTGATTGCATGTTTTAGTGCTTTTTCTCATCTAATTTCAGCACTTATAATCTCTGCAATCTCCCTCATTTCTTCACTTTTTCATTTGCTTTGAGGGTTTTTTCAACCTTAAGGTTGTTTAAGCTTGAGATGGAGGCTCATGCTTAATGGTTTAACCCTCCTTTGAGGGTTCATTACCAACGGCATAAAGCTTCGCTCATGCCTTAAACTATCTCTTGGTTGACACTTCTTTCACCTTAGAAGACACTCACCAATGGAGTAATTGATTAAAGAATGATTAGGTAATTAAAATGTGTAAACAAAATTGGCAAGTAAAAGAGGCAAGATAAGCATTTTTTGTGTTGCATTGCATGTGTTTAAATTGGACGTTAATTTGAACATAAGAAAAATAGGACATTTCATACTCAAAAGTGATTAAATGTGTCATTCTCCTAGGTCTCCATTGTCCTTGATCATGTATGATAGGGTGATGGTCATTTGAGTCTTGTTTTGCATTCATTAAACTTGTACAAACTTGGTTCTTTGGCCATCGTGCAATGAAATTTCTTGGTTGATGGTTTGAGAGCCAAGAGTATCCCTCCTTTGAACTTGTTTGATGATAAGGAGGGTAACAGTACAAACAAACTTTCAAAAAGTATACTGTTTTGCTCTGTTTTCTCTCTGTTGCAGTAAGGAAGTCCAAGCCAATGGTGCCCGACGGCCACCATCAGTAGCCGACCGGCCACCAATGTTGGCCGACCGACCATCAGCAGTGGCCGACCAGCCCCCTGTCGGCCACCAATGCAAATTCAATAGTGTGCTCTTGAAGCAAAACAGAGTTGATCTGGAGAAGGAGAAAGTGTAAGTGTTGCAACAGCAAAATAGAAGCCTTTCGGGTGAAAAACTGAGCATGCATGCATCACTCGTTTCCCGAGGCCTTTTTAGTTGATTTAGTTGTAACTAATGCTTGCAAGTGATGTAATCATAGCTTAGTTGTTTTGTAATATTTAATTTACTTAGATAGTTAATTATTTATTTGTTTTACTTAATTAGCTTAGAATAGTTAGTTAATCCTTAGTGTAATAATTAGTTAGCTTAATTAGCCTAGTTAGCTAGTTAGTTAGCTTATTCATTCGGACCCTCCTTCGCGAGAGCGTAATGTTGTAACAAGTGTGCGTGCGTGTGTGTATGTCTTCCAACCCCACGTCTTTCTCTCTTTTATTTGATCACTTTTGATGGTTAGATTAGGGACATGTTTTGATTAGCATGCCTTATGATTCATTCGTATTGCATGGACCGAGGCTCGGCGCATCATTCAAAATGCATCGTCATTTTAATACTTCTTTGAATACGTGTTTAACCGCATGTTATCAAAATCACTTCATATGCCATATTAGTAGTCGAGCCAATTAATCGCATTCTTTGCTTGTGTTACATTAGACACTTAACATAGTTAAGGATCATGCATATTTTTCTAACTCATGTTTTCCTTGCTTGGAGTACTAGGTGAGTTTTTACACTTTAGCATACTTGCATAAGTGTGAATGTTGCCATGATTAGCATGCTTGCCATGAGGCTCTGTGCTTAAATGCTAAACTGCATGAATGCCTGTGGATGAAAGCTTTGTGTTTGAATTGGAACAATTCAACGAATGTGCGTTTTAAGCCCACTTTGTTAAGTGGCAAATCATGTTTTAAGCCCACTATGTTTGGTGGCAAATTTGCAATCTTTAATTCAAACCATTTTCGCAAACAAACATGAGTTGAATTGTTCCAAATTGAGCAAACTAGTCTATATTTGCTTGTGCGCATCACATAGCAAAGCTAGCTTAATAATCAGAATAAGAGCACATAATGTTTATAAAATATCATATCATGATTAGTAAAGGCCGATCTTTGATCGGGCGTGCGGGGGTGCTCAATTCATGACCTTCTCCTCTCGTACCTAAGTTCCCGAGCCGAGGCAACTTTGGTGATGACAAACTGTGGCCTTTGGCACGAGTCATAGGTTTCCTAAATTTCTCCAAAAATAAAATATTTAGGTAGCGACTCTGTATCTGGCAAAGCAGCCCAATTTTGGCATTTTGATTCAAAATCAATTTTCTAAAACGATTTGCCGGATTTGGACTCTTTGGTGTTTATCAGTTTCACATTGCACTTGTGAGATTAGATTCAGAATCGTGGGAGTCCGAATTGTAGGGCTTTCTTTCAAACTTCCGAAAGGGGGCGCGAAAAAGCTGAGCTATAGTTTCTGGCGACTTTGCTAGGGATTTAGAGAACTTGACTCAAACTCATGATATGACTTTTTATTTACACTTATGTGTTTCTTTGCATTTACATTTGCGTCGGTGCACCTAAGTCACAGTGTTTGCCATCTGCTATTCCTGAATGGTTTGTCGGAGGCTCGCTTGGAAAAGCTTTCCAAAAGGCTGACCGGTTGCGGGCTCTGCCACGATGGGAACACAACCATTGGATCTGGACTACCACTGTACTGTTTGATCCTCTTTTCACTTCTCGGTGTTAGGTGTGAGAGGTATATTAGGTAGTCTTGCTGAGGTACCCTTTTTGACCAATCGACCTAGTTGCATATCGGAAACCATAAAGATTGTTCCAAATTAGGATAGGATGCTTACCCGAATGCAGGATTGTGTGAAACCGCTTGTTTTGCATAGTAAACCCTAGTTCTTGACGAAACTGGGACAGGTAACCCTACCCCATCATAGGGGTGTTTTGGCTCTCACTTGATTGTTATGTGCTTTTAGAGTGAGACTCTACAGGAATGTATGTATCAGTTGCAAGTCTGGGTATCAGTTTTTGGGAGGCAAAATTCAGTATTGAGCATGGTTCTACGGCTTTGATTACATCAGTGTATTGATTAGAATCTGAGCAGGGGTGTTGTGCAGTTTTTGATTTTTGTTTTTATTTTGCTTTATTTCTTTTTACAAGGTAGTTTTTCATCATTGCTTTGGACGATTCTGTTACCCCCTAAGCACTCTGGACTCGTGTTAGAAGGATTTGTAGATCCGGGGATCTTGTCAGGGGACAGCCAGTGTTTGTTTCACTCCCACCAATTACTAGACGGAGGAGGATCAGGCAGAATTCACCGATTCAGCAGTCACCTTTTACTTCACCCGCGCCCAGTCAGGCCCAGTCTTCTACTCCTACTCCAGAAAGAAAGTATCCACCAGTTCTAGTAGCTCAAAATCCTCTAGTCAGCATGGAAGATATGCTTCGTCAGCTCCAGTAGACCATTGAGACTATACAGCTAGATGTTGTCCGCCAAGCTGAGGTCACAGCCCGCCAAGTTGAGGTCGCAGCCCGCCAAGCAGAAGTGATAGATAGGCTTCAACAACACTAACCACAACCGGCAGTAGCTTCTGCATCCCATGCACCCCCAGCAGGAATTCCGGCACCCGGGGTCACAATTAATGTCCAAGAGAATATGGACATCTCGGCAGATCCGATCCCACCTCAGACTTCCAAGGCACCAGTTTACTAAATGGAGGCGCCATTTGAATTCGAGGTTGACCCTACTGCATTGAAGCTCAACAAGCTGGAAAAGCTCTTCAAGCTGGCGTAGGGCGTGAATTCGATCCCTAACATTGAGGACAGATACACAGACTCCGTAGTAACTCTGCCGGATAGATTCAAGATGTCACACATAGTCCGGTTTGATGGTTCTGGGGATCCTATGGTCCATCTCTGGCTATTCTCAGATATTCTGTGCCCGATGGGCCTTACCAGACTTCAGAAGCTGTCACTTTTTGGTCGGACCCTGTCGGGTATAGCGGACATCTGGTACGCAAAGCTGGAAGACTTCGTGAAACGAAACTGAGAGAAAATGGCCGAGGCCTTCATTGGGCAGTACTCCTACAATACCCAGATCGAGGTCACTACCCGTGATCTTGAAGCAACTTGTTAGGAACCGAATGAGGGCTTCTCGGACTTTGTGACTTGGTGGAGGGCTAAGGCCTCTATAATGACTATCCAGCCGTCTGAAAATGATCAAATCAGAATAGTGGTCCGTAACTTGCAAGGGAGACTGTTACAGAAGATGATAGTCTTACCTTTGTTTACATTTGCTGAGCTCCATGAAATAGGGGTTCAAATTGAGGATGCAATGAAGCAGGGGCTGATAGACCATGAGAAGGAACAGCCCAAGAGGCCCTTTACACGTAGCTCGATTACAAACATGAGTGGTAGCACTTCTGCATGGCCTTCGGATGTGAGCATGGTCACCACCACACCCAAAACTGCCAACCCGTTCGCCAACACCTCTAACACAACTCCACAAACCTTAACCAGCCAGGCCCGAGCTCAAAGGGTCTTTACCCCGCTCCACATGACTTTATTTAAAGCCCTAGGGGTCCTGATAAAAAAATGGCATCTTAAACCGCTAGAGCCTCGTCCTCTACCCGATCCTCTTCTCCCGAGACACAACCTGGCCAAATACTGCGTTTTTCACCAGCAGCATGGTCATGACACTGATCAATGCTATAGACTGTGTCATGAGATTCAAGATCTCATTGGCAACAAGGTGATAGCGCCTCCTCAAAAACCAAACGTCACTACAAATTCTCTTCTACCACATAACCAAGTCCCTCCACCTCGGTATGTAAACCTCATCCACACACTGGCCGTCCCTTACGACCCTAGTATATACATCACCCCTTCCCACCTACCTAAGCCGGCGTTGTTCATCCCTGATAGCACAGACTTGTGCATGATGAGCACATATTTACTCCAACCCGAACCAGTGGTGGTGGCAGTGGAAAATGAAAGGAGGTCAGCATTGGTGGAGAATGCCAGTCCGTTGCTTAAGGATTCCGAGGATTTATCTGAGGGGATGTATAACCCGAGCTACTATATTGTGTCAATCAATCAAGCTAAGCCAGAAGTGGTGTTGCCAGTTGGAATGGAGGTTAGTATAGTTCGAGAGGATGGGCCAAGTTAGGGATTAGATGATCTAGTTGACCGGGAAGAGGATATAGACAATTTGCAGTTTTTTGATGAGCAAGATCAAGGGGACGTGCATATTGATTGGCTTGAACTAAACGGGTCAACAGACAATTTTGGGTGGCTAAGTGATGAACCCGATATAGATGAGGGAGCTGGATCGAAGCTGGAAGAACAGAAAATGGGGACCACTGCAATGGCCGATGGAAAGGGTAAACTACCAGAAAGCACCGGTGAAGAACAATTGGCTCAGGAACTAGACGTTATTAGTACTGTACATACAGAATAAAAAGCCACGCTGGAGCGGTTTGGGCAAGAAATAAGTGAAAACAATCAGAAAGCTAGAAAAAGTCAATACCCTGCGGGAAATGTTTGTGATAATAGAATGATCCGAACGGAGCCAGACGAGTGCTTGTCCGCTGCTGAAGGGGTCTGGTGGAATGATGACAACCTACACATGGCCCATACCGATGAGGATTGGGGCGAAGACCTTCCTGACAATACTTGGTATATGGAAAAAGTCGACCATATGACAAGAAGTGGCCGATACTTCAAACCACCGCCTCTGGACCAACCCGAGACATCCAGGAAGGATAAAGAAATGGAGAAACAGAAGGAAAAGAAGTGGAGAAACAGAAGGAAAAGCAGTTAGAGGAAGAGGTTGTGTTGAAACAGTTGAAGAAGATTCAAGCAGACATATCTATCTGGGGTCTGCTTATGGCTTCACGAGTGCACAGACAGACTGTACTGAAGGCGATGGATAAAGCTAAGTTGTCCAGCGACACCACCCCGGAACAACTGGTGGGATTAGTCTTCCTGGGAGGCGCTGCGCCAACTTTGACCTTTTCAGACAAGGAATTACCGCCAGAAGGCTCTGCACACAATAAGCCTTTATATATATCTATAAAGTGCCAAAAAAAGTGGATACCAGTGATATTGGTCGACACCAGGTCAGCAATCAACATCTATCCTTGTCGTACGGCTTATGCTATTAGTCTGAAACCAACCGATTTTGTGCCTACAGCCCAGGTGATCCGAGTGTATGACAATACAAGCAGAGAGGTGATGGGGACAGTACAGATTAGAGTTCAAGTGGGCTCGGCTCAAACAGACATTGAGTTTCACGTCCTCGATGTGTCGGCCACTTTCAATCTCTTGCTCGGAAGGCCGTGGCTACACCAAGTAAAAGCCGTCTCCTCTACCCTTCATCAAATGTTGAAGTACCCCCATGGAAAATGGGTGGCCATAGTTTTTGGGAATTCATCTATACATCCTCCACTAGAGGTCACTACACCTGTGCTGGAAATTGTGCATGGCGAAGAGGATGTTTTCCTCTCTGGATTTACCTTGGCCGAGGCCCGGGCAGTACAAACCATCTTAGCATCGGATGAGGGCTTATATGTCAGTGCTCAATCGATCTACTTCATGAACAAACTCCAACACATGCCAGGAATGGGATTAGGGAGAAGTGGCTGGAAGGGCGTCACTGCATTGGCCGATGTGCCACATAACCCACATGTCTTTGGTCTTGGCTATATGCCCACCAAAGAGGATTGGGTGAGGAAAGGAAAAGAAATGGCCGGAAGAGCCAGAGCAAAGCAGACCGAGAAGCACTACGAGCTTGTGCACCGACCTATCTGGGGAACCATGAATGGTCATTTTGTTTGGGAAGGTGAAGACTTCCCATTTTGTGGTTTCCTTGAACCGTGGTTCAACTCTAAGCAGTAGCGGGTTCCCGGCTTTGAGATTTTCTTCGACTTGCAGCTGCAAGAGAGTGATACAGAGGAATAGACTGAACTAACCGCTGAGGTTGCAAAGAGCAATGAAAGTGATTCTAACAGCAATGAGCTTGAGATAGGAGCAGCATTGGCATGTCTCCTTTCGAATCCTCAGATCAACTCAGATAGCTTGGGGGATAACCTGACCGTTTCTATGATCGGGGACCAACCGGGTGTGAACCCTTCTAGCAACATCTTGGATGCATCTGATGCACCATCCCTCATTTGGTAGCTGGAGGAGGGCTACCTGTCTAGCAATTCTGAGTCGGGTAATGAACCAGAATTTGATTCCACAAAGTCTGTGGAATCAGAATCAAATTCCGATTCCTTTGAGTCTGGGTCCGGTATTCCTGGGATTGATAACCCGGATGCCGAGGTCTTATCCAGGTCATCATTTTTTTTTTCTTTTGAGTCAGTTGTAACCGAGGATTTGGATGAGCTGGACCTTTGGAATGAGAATGCCACTACAGATTATGAGTATTTCTCTGTGTCCCTTGTTTATTGCATTGATCATGATTTTCAAAATTTTGATGAAAACGATGAGGAAGGAATTCCTCTGGTTTTGAAAAATTTGATTAATCGGAAGGAGAAGAGGTTTGCAAAACCTCTCGCTGATGAAATCATTGCTATTAATGTGGGTACTGAGAACGATCCGCGTCTAGTCTAGATCGAGTCTACGTTGTCTTCGGAGGAGCGCGAGCGCTTAGTCGCCTTATTAAAAGATTTCAAAGATGTTTTCGCGTGGTCCTACGAAGACATGCCTGGAATCGATGTTGAGATTGTACAACATCGGATCCCTCTTGACCCCAAGGCCTGACCTATTAAGCAGAAGTTGTGGAGAATACGCCTGGATTGGGCTTTGAAGATTAAGGAAGAGGTCACCAAGCAGATAGACGCAGGGTTCTTGCTAGTATCTGAGTATCCAACTTGGTTGGCCAACATTGTTCCAGTGCCGAAGAAAGATGGCAGAATTCGGGTGTGTGTGGACTTTAGAGATTTGAACAAAGCCAGTCTGAAGGACGACTTCCCTCTACCGGACATCGATGAATTGGTGGACTTCACCGTAGGCCATGCATTGCTCTCCTTCATGGATGGATTTTCTGGCTACAACCAGATTCTGATGGCACCAGAGGACAGAGAGAAAACCGCCTTTACTACGCCGTGGGGAACCTACTGCTATCGGGTGATGCCGTTTGGACTGAAGAATGCCGGGGCTACCTATCAACGGGCTGCAACCACAATTCTACATGATATGATCTATAAAGAGGTCGACGTGTACGTGGACGACATGATTGTCAAGTCCAAGGAATGAGAGGGCCACTACACTGTCTTGAAGAAATTCTTTCAATGGATCAGAGAATACAAACTGAAGTTAAATCCACAGAAGTGCACTTTCGGTGTAACAGTAGGGAAAATGCTGGGTTTCTTGATCACACAGAGGGGCATCGAGGTAGATCCTTCCAAAATCAAGGCCATCCTAGAAATGCCACCACCAAGGACTAAAAAGGAGGTGCGAGGCTTTCTGGATAAAGTGCAATTCATAAGACGGTTTATTTCTAAATTAACTTTGACTTGTGAACCACTATTTGGTCTCTTGAAGAAAGGAAAGAAATTTCGATGGGATGACCGATGTCAATTCACTTTTGAGCAGATCAAGCAGTACCTTCAGAACCTGCTCGTGTTGTCACCGCCAGAGCCGGGGAAGCCCTTGATTTTGTATCTGTCAGTCACAGACACAACGATGGGATGCATGCTTGCTCAGGAATCTGAGGATCGGGTAGAGAAAGCCATCTATTACCTGAGCAAGAAAATTTTGGATTATGAGATCCGCTACACTCCGCTAGAGAAAGCTTGCTTAGCCTTAGTATGGGCTACCAAGAAGTTGAGGCACTACTTGTTAACTCACTCCATAATTCTGGTTTCAAGATTAGATCCCATCAAATACCTTTTTGAGAAACCAGTGCTTTCGGGTAGGCTAGCCCATTGGTTGCTTCTTCTCTCCGAATTTAATTTGAAGTATGTTACTCGCAAGTCTATCAAGGGGAGAGCGGTAGCAGAATTCCTGGCAGATCACCCAGTGGAAGGAGATGAAGCGATAGAATACCTGTTCCTAGATGAAGCTATTCTGCAAGTCGAGGAAGAGATTTGGACAATGTACTTTGACGGAACGTCTAATCAATACGGTTATGGGATAGAGGTGTTGCTGATAGCACCCGACAATTCCCATATACCCTTAGCCTTCAAACTCTGGTTCAAGGTATCTAATAACGAAGCAGAATACGAGGTTTGTATCGCTGGTTTGGGAGCCGCCTTGGAACTAGGGGCAAAAAGGTTGGACGTTATTGGGGACTCGAACCTAGTTGTGTCTTATGCAAAATAAGACTGGAAGGTCAAAAAAGAAAAGATGAAGATCTATCACCAGACCCTGGATGTTCTGATTGCTAGGTTTGATAAGCTGACCTTTACGCATCTACTAAAAGAGAACAACAGGTTCGCTGATGCCTTATCAACTCTATCTTCCATGATAGACATCCTGCTTAGAGTCCGGATGCGTCCGATCATTATTGAGTAGAGATATACGCCGGCTTACGAGTCTATCGCCATAATAGATGAAGTGCAAGATCAAAACCCTTGGTTTTATGATATCTAGAACTTCTTGGAAAAAGAGGTTTATCCACCAGAGGAAAATTCCAAAGATAAGAGGGCAATACGGCGGATGGCCGTTCAATTTATCATCTGCAGAGGTAAACTATACAAGAGGGGTCATCTGGGAATACATAAGTTGTGTGTCGACATAGAGGAATCAAAGCGCCGAATGGAGGCCATCCGTGGAGAGAGTGTGGAGCGCACATGAATGGAGTAATGTTAGCCTGAAAGATTCTCAGGCAAGGTTACTACTGGTCTACTGTGGAGGAGGATTGTATCGATTTTGTTCGGTGATGCCACAAATGCCAGATTCATGCTAATCGCATGAACATTCTGCCGTCGAAGCTGTACAACATGACTTCACCATGGCCTTTCTCAATCTGGGGAATCAACGTTATCGGTGCAGTCACACCAAAAGGATCAAATAGGCATGAATACATTCTGGTGGCAATTGATTACTTCACAAAGTGGGTGGAAGCTCAGTCTTATGCAGTGTTAAAGGCAGCGCATGTGGCTAAGTTCATCCGAAACAACATCATTTGCCGTTATGGAGTCCCAAATGAGATCATCTCAGATAATGGTCCTCATTTCAAGAAAGAAATGATCGACTTGTTGGAAAAATACAATGTGGCTTTTCGTAAGTCATCCAGATACCGGCCACAAACCAACAGAGTTGTTGAGGCCGCCAACAAGAACATCAAGCATATTCTGTAAAAGATGGTTGAGACTTATAGGGACTAGCCAGACAAATTGCCATTTGCACTCTAGGGTTATAGGACTTCAATTCGGACGTCTACTAGGGTAACTCCTTACTCTCTTGTTTATGGGATGGAAGTTGTTCTGCCGATCGAAATAGAAGTTCCGTCATTGTGGGTTATGGCTGAATATCAGATAGTAGAGGCAGACTGGCAGCAGAGCAGGTTCGAAGAACTAATGCTGTTTGACGAAAGAAGGCTGAAAGCACTGTACCATCTTCAGGGTTATCAACGTAGGATTGCTAGGGCTTTTAACAAGAAGGTTAAGTTCCAAAACCTCAAAGAAGGGGATTTGGTGCTAAAAGACAACCAAGCTCCCATCCATGACCCTAGGGCCAAGTTCAGACCCAATTGGAATGGTCCTTACATCATCAAAACTATCTGGTCGGGTGGAGCTATTATTCTTTTGGACCTGGATGGCTTAGAATTTTCCCAACCGATCAACATGGACAAGTTGAAGAAGTACTATCCCTGAGAGGCTCGCTAAGCCGAAAACCCGGAAGGGAGACCTAGGCAAAAGTTAGAGCACAAAAAATTAGAAAAAAGAAAAACTGAGCTCGCAAGGTTGAAAACCCTAAAAGGCGGCCTTAGCAAAAGTTAAAGCATTAAAGGAGAGCGTTAATACTCGAGTGAACCCGAACCGAACTACGTAAGGCTTGATTCCTATCTTCGGGATACGTAGGCAACTTCATCCTGAAGCTCAGCCGTAAACACCACCAAATCAACTGTCCTGTCCATGTGTTTGATCAAGCCATCTTTGTCTTTTCTTTATCTGAGTGTTCGGTTATGATCGTCTCTGAGAATTGGTTATAGTGCTGAGTAGTGCTATTTAGACGAGGGGCAATTTTCCATTTTGGGATTCGGGGTTCTGCATCTCGAGGATAGATTCCATGCGTGTCAAGTTGTGATCCTTATTGAAAATGGTTTTGAAAAGTTTTGATAAAAGTTGATTTTTGCTCAAAATTTACCTTTTACAACTTAGACCATTTTTGGACCAAAAGGAAAACTTTCAGTGCTCACAACTTTAATTTCATTGATTTCAGTATAAAGTTCTCCAACTCTCGATACAAATCAAAGATGATTTTTATTACATGTATAAAACTTGAAAAGTAAGATCAAAGCAATAAACTTGAGACATAGATGAGTTAGGTGTTCCTGCGTCATCCGCTTGTGCTCGTGGAAGCTTTTGATGCTAAAGTGGGCCCGGATTGTGCCTCCTCTTCCAGCCAAGTCAGGCACTTGTCAGAAGGGGCGCAGCTAAAATTAGGGACAGGAGCTAGAAGCTCTCTCGTCCTCCAAGCAGTGAGGTATCTAGCCGAATGTGAACCTCGGACGAGAAATGGAACCGGGTACTCTACCCCCTCCTCTGGGCAAGTCTGGTCATGTCCAAATTGACGTCTAAATCGGAACGGAAAGTAGAATACACAGTGTGTCAAGCCAATAAGCTGAATGCCAGGTTGCCGAGCCATTCTGTAGCTCATTTCGGTCAGATCAAGCCAGGGGCAACACCAAACAATGTCAGCAGCAGACCTGTTGCACATTCAATGGCACCACCATCCTTCATTCAAAAAATCCACTAGCTGTTGGCGGAAAAAAAATGCTCGGGTTGAGTATGCGGGGTAAGAGTCCACTACCTTCAGCTTATCCATAAGCCATATCTGGGAAGGGATGAAAGAAAAGAGAGATTAAAGAATAGAGAAGTGTATGTTAAGAGAAAAAGTGAAAAAAGGGCTTTGAGAGAAAAATAGAGCATGAGTGCTGAGAGATGTAAGAAACACATATCAGAAAAGGTGGGAAACATTACCTGAAGAAGTAGTGGACTCCCCGCGAATTTGGTTGTCTCTCGCCGATGGAAGACGTCTAAACCCATCAAAGTCTTGGCCACTGCTAAACCAATACAACTCTTGCCCTCTTTCAAACCTTGGGCTACTTCGATTAATCGAATGCTAGACCTGCCAAAACTAGGGGCAAGGAGGAAATGTGCTAGCATGCACAAACAAAGGGTGTGTTGTCAAAAACCCCGCCAAAGAGGATCACCGCGGTCGCCAGCGTCAGAAAATCGATAAATCAAACTGGGAATGTCCAGCTCTCTGTTGTGAACCAAGGATCGGGCCTCGTGTAGAGTGAGCCCACACATCCATCCCAAAGCTTAGATGTGACCAAAACGAGGCTGAGACAAGATTTCCTTATTGCGCCAGGACTCCATTAGCACTTGAAATTCTTCAATTGTCGGGCATAGCTCTTGTCCCCCGAAACTAAAGACGTGTGTGATCGGGTTCCAACATCTAGCCGTGGCATGTAGGAACGGAAAACAAAGTGGAGAATGACTCAGCAGGAATAGTGCATTTATGTCGAAACCCCGGAAATTCACCTTTTCCGAACCATCTAAAGTTGCAATCCAATCTGAGAGGTTTTGGGCAGGAAATGGCTCCATTGGTGGCAAAAACAACAGCCAAACTGAGTTCTGGAAAAGAAATGACGAAGGTGAAGCTTTTGTAGAAGATAAAGCAGTGAGTGGAAGCCAGGTGGCAACAACTTGGAGGTTCCTTACATTGATGGCCGACCGGCATTAGTGATGGCTGACCGGCCACCATTGGTGGCCGACAACTCCTATTCATGGCCGACAGCCTTCTTGTCTATCCTGTCGTCCACCTATGTGCTGAGAATGCTGAAGGCATGTGTTTTGTTTTGTTTTTTATGCATTTTAAGGTCTTGTTTTGAGTCCTTTTAGTGCTAGCAAGTTTGTTGAGTTGTATTTGAGTTGTTTTGCTTATCGAGTTGTTTTGTTGTTTATCGAGTTGTTTTGTTTTGTTTATCGAATTGTTGTTATTTTGATTATCAAGTTATATTACTTTGTTTGTTAGTTTTGGTTGGTTCATTACCCAATTAAGAAAGTTTTGCTAATACTATGTTCAAATTTCATTATCAAATTCGTTCTTGTTTTCATGCGATGCGATGTTCATGATGCAAAATACAATATTTTTTCAAAATATATTGGTTTTCATTCCAGTCATGGTTGTTTTTACAAAAGTGTAATACAAGTTTTTAAAGTAAATAAAACCTGTCTGAAACTGTACAATGTGCTAACATTACTAACAAAAGAAGCTAAGCAAAAAACTACAAGAAAATCAGCGCCAGTCGCCTCAGGCTCGTGATGCCCTCTTCGTCCTCTTCCTCGGAGGAAGGAACTCTGGGGCATTGTCTCCATCGGCGTTGCTGTGATACCCCTGTTCCGTAATTAGCTAATTGGTCCCTAATCTGAATATGATTATGTGTTTAGCATGATTTTGTGTGCCATTGTGTGATAATATGTGACTTTGAAATTCTATCTGTTCACCGTAGGAATATCTGTTTGATTTTTTCGCTTCGGAAATTAAATTGAGGGCCTTATCGGCCATGAAACTCGAAATTGACTACGCCAATGTGATTAGCGTAATTTTTAGAGCCTACGGTGAAATTTAATTGAAAAATTGATTCGGATCAGATTAAATTGATTTAATCAAGGAATTGGTGCCCAAGTATTATTATTATTATTATTATGGGAGTTAGTGGGTTTTGTTGTGAGAAGGCACTATACACTCAAGTCCTCTCCTTATTTTCTTTTGACTAAAATTGTGCTCTAAGAGAGGGGAGAGTCGAACCTAGAGAGGGAAAGAGCTCAACATAGAGGAATTGATGGGAAACTTGATGATCTTGGAGCTACACTCAAAGAATCAACCATAATTTGTGGGAATTAAGCTCCTAGGTGAGTAAACACCCCTTGGTTTCTAGATTTGAGCTTGTGAATTTGTGTACCCAAGATTGATTATTGGTCAAGAGTAAGAATTGAAAAGGAATTGAGTTGTTGTGTTCAATTGAAGCCTAATATGAGCATGCATGTAAAGGATTCCTATGAAATCACCTAATCTAGCATGTAATATATGAATTATGAAAGATTGTGAGTTGAATCATACATGCAAGCATGTTTTTGTTGAGTTTCATGGTTAGAAGCACCATTTGTACCATTTGAAATAGAAATGGAGTCAAGAATTGACATGCATGCATGATTGATGAGGATATGAAGCTTGAATGCATAAATTTAATGTATTGGAAGTAAGTTTGGTATAATTTGGGTTTGCATGTGATTGATTCATGGGAATTGAGCTTCAATATGTTGTAATTTGGTGTTTATATCATGTTGGTATATGTATATGAGTGCTATGGGCTGTGAAATGCAAGAAATATCAGTTTGAATGTGTATTTGAAGCTCAAGAACAGTTCTGGAAAACCCAGAAAGTTTAGTGCCCGCTCGAGCGGGGAAACCGCCGCTCGAGCGGAGAATTCGAGCTCCCAGCATTTTTTTTTTTGACAGACATAGTGCCCGCTCGAGCGGGAAGTTTACGCTCGAGCGGGAAGCTATGTAGACCGGCAGTCCGCTCGAGCGGCCGAGTTCACGCTCGAGCGGGAATTTGAGGTAACCAGCACTTTTGCAGACTTAAGGGTCCGCTCGAGCGGGGAAGTCCACGCTCAAGCGGGGACCCTGTTTTCTGGAATTTTGAAAATGCATTCTGTGTTCTGTTTTTCCGTTCCCTTTCACTTCTAAACACTCTTAGGCATGCATTGAGCATTGTGATTGAATTAAAGAGATAAGAATAAAGCCTAAAGAGGAATATGTGAATTAAAGAACGGATTGAACTATTTGTGACCCATATGTGTTATGTGATATGTAGGGTCAAGCTCCAGGGCAAATTCACATGCCGACCACTGTGAGTAATATCGATATGTGAATGCTTGTGAATGTTCAATTGTTTATTCCCTTAAAGCTTACGAATTGCTAATTGGGATTGTGGATGTAAGATAAACATGAATGGACCCAAGGTCGTTTGTTAAACATGAATGGACCCAAGGTCGTTTTGTTAAACATGAATGGACCCAAGGTCGTTTTGTTAAACATGAATGGACCCAAGGTCGTTTTATTAAACATGAATGGACCAAAGGTCGTTTTGATAACCATGAATGGACCCGAGGTCGTTTTGACATAAATGATTGGGCCGAAGGCCGATTGATAAATGATTGGGCCGAAGGCCGTTTGACACGAAAGTGTATATGGGCCGAAGGCCGTTTGACACGAAAGTGTATATGGGCCGAAGGCCGTTTGATATAGATGTAGGCCGAAGGCCGATTGATAGATGATTGGGCCAAAGGCCGATTGATAAATGATTGGGCCGAAGGCCGATTGATAAATGATTGGGCCGAAGGCCGATTAATAGACGATTGGGCCAAAGGCCGATTGATAGATGGTTGGGCCGAAGGCCGATTGATAGATGGTTGGGCCAAAGGCCGATTGACATGAATGAATGGGCCAGAGGCCGTTTTGACATAAACGAAAGTCTGAATTGGGCCCAAGGCCGTTCGGGATATGTTGTTCTACATATTGTTGTATCTTCTTATTTGATATTATTCACTGGGCTTTCGCTCACGCTCATTCATGTGTTTGTAGGTGAGCCCGGAGAAGTCCAAACCCAGCCTCAGTGAAGTCAGTGTGGAACAACAAAGATTTTTGGGGAAGTCAGCCCTTGTGTCTCACGCACGAGACCCGCCTTCGCCTTTTGTCGTTGTTTTCTGTTCTGTCATGTTGGCGAAGTTTGAGTACGTCTGTGTATGGTTTCGTTTGGCTGACTTAGATTTGAATGATCCTGTCTGTACAACATTTTTATGTCATTGTACTTTCTGTCGTGAGTTATTAACATATGTATGTAATGATGTGCATATAAGCACGGCTCTATGGACAAAGTTTTAAATTGCTTCCGTTTGGCCCCCATTAGCTCTGTTAAAATACGTTGGTTTGGTTTGAGGCCGTAGGTAATCGCATGATTACTGGCCGGTTACGTCCTTAACCCATGGAGCGCGGGTTCGGGTCGTGACAGAGTGGTATCAGAGCACGAGTTAATAACTCACACACTTGTCCAAGAGAGCAATAAGTGTCTAGAAAAGATCTAGGATGCATTCATAAGTACGAATTTGGAAGCATCGATAATATGCTTAACTTTTGTTACAAATGATTATGTGCTATAAATTGTGAATTTCTTGCATTATAATTGTTCAAATATGCATGCTTTCTAGTATATACACACTTGTGTATCTTCTGTATAAAGTATGATGCAAGGTTAATCAGATGGTGAACTTTAAATATTTTCTGACGATACGAAATGACGAGTTTCTTGAAATGCTATTTTGCATGAATGAATGATTGCCCAAATTTTCTTTGAACGTAATTGTGGTATCCTTAGCAGAAGCCCTCGCCCAGGGGACATAATACTGTGGCTAAGGGTCATGAGGCCCTAGCCTGGGGGCAATAATACCGTGGCCTATGTATGTGATAACTGAAGATTCCAGTGTGGAACTTGATATGCTTGACCAACATGTTATGTTACGCTAAGGGAAGTACCACACACGATTGGAATATGAGACATGAATTGTTACACTAATGTGTACAATAAGTTTGTTTTGATATAATGCACATACATGAATACATGAATCACGAAAAGTTGTTTATGTGCATCCGATTCTGCCAATGGCTGTCTATGTGGAACATGAACATGATTTGAGTATATACTTACTTAGTAAATGTTCAGCATGTGATATTTGATTAGTATGCAATTATCTGTTACGTATGTGATTAATTGCGTGTGATATGTGAAATGAGAATGTAACAATGTGCCTATGTACCCATGTGTATTTGTGTTTAATTTCGTATTGGACATCCCAGTATTTGGTAAAGTTCGATAAGAATTTGTGTAGAGCATGGGCATTTAAGGGCATACGGGTTGGAAGGTTCTTCCACAGCCCGACTTGATAGTCTGGAAATAGTAGTACAAGGAATGGCAAAGATCTTGAGACAACAATGTCAGTCGTTGCTACGGCAAGAACCTTTGCCACCAAAAGTGTAAGAAACACCAAGGAGTTGTTATCGGATTTTTAGGTTTGTTATAGGTGTAGTAAAATGGACCATATGGTAAGGAACTATCCCCGAATTGAACGAAATGTGAATGAATCCTCTGCCTCGGCTGAATCCGTACCAGTGGTAGGAATTGTTGCTCAGGATGGAGTAATTGCACTCATCCCAGAAAGCCCTCAGAATACTGCAACCGTTATCCCAGGTATCTATACTGTTTATAAATGAATGCCTAGGTGTTTGTTGATTCTGAATTAGTACATTTGTACATCTTCGCTTGGGATATTATTTGATTCGAATCGGCATATTTTCCATATCTGCTGCATGTGTATCTAGATCGGTTAGACCCACATGATCGAGACTGTATTCATTGGAGGTATATGCCCCGTTTGGGAAAATTGTGGAATATGTATTGGGATATTGATTAACTCCGCACATGCACCTGTACATCTAAACCTATGCTCAGGGTGATTTGTTATATTACTGTCTTCAACGACTAGACTACTGGAATTGTGACCTTGTGACGGTATAACTGAGTTGAGCACCCCAAGTAATTAACTCTGCAAATTACGGACCATGTATGTGGACTGGTAGAAAATTGGCTGAACTACGTGACTAAACTGAGCTTGACTCGTAAGCCCATGTTTTGTGACTGATTTAGAACTTTTGTATAACAGACCCTACCTTAGGTACAACCGAGGAACTTTGTTTAATGTGTTATTGTGCACCATGTACTTGCATGTAAGACTTATTTGGGAACTGCTATATTGATTATGATACGTACCTCCCGACATGAACAACTGCATGCACATGCAACTATACCTGAATTCATGTGGACAATGCCATATTGTACCTGACTTGAAATACTTTGATATGAACAGTTGAGATGAATGATTTTGATATGACTTTGAGAACTGATGAACTTAGGGCAGTTGAGAAACTATCAATCGTGTACCTAAACAAACGAAGTACGCCTTATAGAATCGAATGTGTCCTATTTGAGAAAATTTTTATCTGATTCGATCCGATAGAACCTTTGCCTGATATTATTTCGATGGAAACCTCATTTGATATGATTTGATGGAATCTTTGTTTGATTTAATTTGGCAAGACCTGTGTCAGGATTGGTTTGATAAGACCCCCTGTCTGATTTAATTTTGTAAAAAGGGATTGAGGATTGCCTGTAAATAAATAGCCAGATTATTCTTGGCAGAAAAACTGATAGACCCAAAACTTGAATCTGTTAGAGTACTTAACCTATTTGAAACACCTTCTGTGGACTATGACAGATTGCTCTAACCATGAACACCGTTGAGAACCAGCCCCCAACTATTGAGGATATGTGTTGTAGATGAACTGAATTGTGCAAATCCAGTGATTGGGTGTCTTAAGGAACAACGCGTGTGTGTTGTCATATTCTTGCTTGTTTGACGCTACGGAAACCGATGGCAACAGATTGATTTGATTGTGAACCGTACTGAATATTTATCCTCGACTCATCAGAATATGTTTCATGTGTTTGCTTCAGTGTTATCGGATTTCGGGAAATCAGGTTATAGTAGGTGGTATTGCGTCTGTTTGGATGACATTCTTGAGGTGTCCTTTCGTGCTAGGGGACGTTAAGCCTATGTAGCACCTTCGATTGAGATATCTTTTGCCACCGACGGTTTCGTACGGGTGGGTTTTGTCTAATCGATCTCGGGTCGGCCACCGACGGTCGTGAACGGGTGCGCTTTGATCCCAAGACGATTATTCCTTTGTTTTGTCCGGAATGTCATTCTTTGGTAATTTGTAGATGTTTAAACATCCAAGAAACTTTGAAAAAACCCTGATTGTCCGTAAGTGCGCGAATTCAGTACGCTTTGTGAATAACTGCTCAGTGTCGTCATATTCTGTGATTGGGGCTTTGAGGATGTGTAAATTGCGTTTAACACATGATTGATTGTTTTAGTATTGCCTTATGCTTTTGACGACTATCAAATAATGTGGGGAGACTCGATGGAACAGAGAATTGAATACTGAACTGGATTGGAAACTGTAAACCGTAAACGGTTGAAGGACTGAGAACACGTGTATTATGTTAGAAATGGACTGCGTCAGTGTTATTGCACTTTATAATCAGTGCTGTGGGGATATGTGAGCTATGTACATTGTATGGTCGATTGTTTCGTTGTTATCTTGTTGACTCGGGAATCGGTGCCTGGATCCACTTTAAATTCCTGAAGACTTTTGATTGACCTTGGATGACTGTGATGAGTTACTAAACTAAGTACTGAATTGGGTCGTAAATTGCGGGATTATTGGGGAATGAATTGAACTTTTGTGACAAGGGAATAGAGCGAACTCCTATGGTAAAGTTAGTTGGCTTTTGAAATAAATATGTTAGCGACCTATTGTGAAGAAGGAAGTTGTTGAAATTGTGTCTGAATTCTAAAAAGCCTTCAAGAGGCAATGGGGGCTCAACTTCTGTTCTGTTATGTTACCCGGATCCGGAGGTTCCTTTATGGAACTGGTTATCCGTAACCTCACGTGTATATGTTCTGTTCTGTTCTGTTAATGCTAATGGATGTATCACGTAAATTTAATCGTGACTTATGATTTCTGTATATGATCTGGACGAATTATGAATTTGATATGAAACTGAATTATGATTCGGCGCTATTTTTCCATTCGCAAATTGATGTGTGATCAGAAAGAACTTTTTAGATTTTTGGGAGGAATGCTCCAAAGATATGCATTAGATTTTCAGGGAAGTTGGAAAGATCTATCCATCGTTGGCAAACTTTGCTTGCAACAACAGCTCACACTCTAGTTTTGGCATGGCACCATACAAGCCTTGTATGGCGGAAAAAGGGTAAGTCTCTGATTGATTGAGAATAGAGCGTTGCTTGATCTTGAGACTAAGAGAATGGCTATCGAAAAGGATTGGAACCGTCGAATGAAAAGTGTTCCGAATTGTGTTCGACTAAAGGTAAATTAAGTTTGGAGGACCAAACTTCCTAAAGGGGGGAAGACTGTGATACCCCTGTTCCGTAATTAGCTAATTGGTCCCTAATCTGAATATGATTATGTGTTTAGCATGATTTTGTGTGCCATTGTGTGATAATATGTGACTTTGAAATTCTATCTGTTCACCGTAGGAATATCTGTTTGATTTTTCCGCTTCGGAAATTAAATTGAGGGCCTTATCGGCCATGAAACTCGAAATTGACTACGCCAATGTGATTAGCGTAATTTTTAGAGCCTACGGTGAAATTTAATTGAAAAATTGATTCGGATCAGATTAAATTGATTTAATCAAGGAATTGGTGCCCAAGTATTATTATTATTATTATAATGGGAGTTAGTGGGTTTTGTTGTGAGAAGGCACTATACACTCAAGTCCTCTCCTTATTTTCTTTTGACTGAAATTGTGCTCTAAGAGAGGGGAGAGCCGAACCTAGAGAGGGAAAGAGCTCAACATAGAGGAATTGCTGGGAAACTTGATGATCTTGGAGCTACACTCAAAGAATCAACCATAATTTGTGGGAATTAAGCTCCTAGGTGAGTAAACACCCCTTGGTTTCTAGATTTGAGCTTGTGAATTTGTGTACCCAAGATTGATTATTGGTCAAGAGTAAGAATTGAAAAGGAATTGAGTTGTTGTGTTCAATTGAAGCCTAATATGAGCATGCATGTAAAGGATTCCTATGAAATCACCTAATCTAGCATGTAATATATGAATTATGAAAGATTGTGAGTTGAATCATACATGCAAGCATGTTTTTGTTGAGTTTCATGGTTAGAAGCACCATTTGTACCATTTGAAATAGAAATGGAGTCAAGAATTGACATGCATGCATGATTGATGAGGATATGAAGCTTGAATGCATAAATTTAATGTATTGGAAGTAAGTTTGGTATAATTTGGGTTTGCATGTGATTGATTCATGGGAATTGAGCTTCAATATGTTGTAATTTGGTGTTTATATCATGTTGGTATATGTATATGAGTGCTATGGGCTGTGAAATGCAAGAAATATCAGTTTGAATGTGTATTTGAAGCTCAAGAATAGTTCTGGAAAACCCAGAAAGTTTGGTGCCTGCTCGAGCGGGGAAATTGCCGCTCGAGCGGAGAATTCGAGCTCCCAGCATTTTTTTTTTTGACAGACATAGTGCCCGCTCGAGTGGGGAAGTTTACGCTTGAGCGGGAAGCTATGTAGACAGGCAGTCCGGTCGAGCGACCGAGTTCATGCTCGAGCGGGAATTTGAGATAACCAGCACTTTTGCAGACTTAAGGGTCCGCTCGAGTGGGGACCCTATTTTCTGGAATTTTGAAAATGCATTCCGTGTTCTGTTTTTCCGTTCCCTTTCACTTCTAAACACTCTTAGGCATGCATTGAGCATTGTGATTGAATTAAAGAGATAAGAATAAAGCCTAAAGAGGAATATGTGAATTAAAGAACGGATTGAACTATTTGTGACCCATATGTGTTTTGTGATATGTAGGGTCAAGCTCCAGGGCAAATCCACATGCCGACCACTGTGAGTAATATCGATATGTGAATGTTTGTGAATGTTCAATTGTTTATTCCCTTAAAGCTTACGAATTGCTAATTGGGATTGTGGATGTAAGATAAACATGAATGGACCCAAGGTCGTTTTGTTAAACATGAATGGACCCAAGGTCATTTGTTAAACATGAATGGACCCAAGGTCGTTTTGTTAAACATGAATGGACCCAAGGTCGTTTTGTTAAACATGAATAGACCCAAGGTCGTTTTATTAAACAGGAATGGACCAAAGGTCGTTTTGATAACCATGAATGGACCCGAGGTCGTTTTGACATAAATGATTGGGCCGAAGGCCGATTGATAAATGATTGGGCCGAAGGCCGTTTGACACGAAACTGTATATGGGCCGAAGGCTGTTTGACACGAAAGTGTATATGGGCCGAAGGCCGTTTGATATAGATGTGGGTCGAAGGCCGATTGATAGATGATTGGGCCAAAGGCCGATTGATAAATGATTGGGCCGAAGGCCGATTGATAAATGATTGGGCCGAAGGCCGATTGATAGACGATTGGGCCAAAGGCCAATTGATATGATTGGGCCGAAGGCCGATTGATAAATGGTTGGGCCGAAGGCCGATTGACATGAATGAATGGGCCAGAGGCCGTTTTGACATAAACGAAAGTCTGAATTGGGCCCAAGGCCGTTCGGGATATGTTGTTCTACATATTGTTGTATCTTCTTATTTGATATTATTCACTGGGCTTTCGCTCACGCTCATTCATGTGTTTGTAGGTGAGCCCGGAGAAGTCCAAACCCAGCCTCAGTGAAGTTAGTGTGGAACAACAAAGATTTTTGGGGAAGTCAGCCCTTGTGTCTCACGCACGAGACCCGCCTTCGCCTTTTGTCGTTGTTTTATGTTCTGTCATGTTGGCGAAGTTTTAGTACGTCTGTGTATGGTTTCGTTTGGTTGACTTAGATTTGAATGATCCTGTCTGTACAACATTTTTATGTCATTGTACTTTCTGTCGTGAGTTATTAACATATGTATGTAATGATGTGCATATAAGCACGGCTCTATGGACAAAGTTTTAAATTGCTTCCGTTTGGCCTCCATTAGCTCTGTTAAAATACGTTGGTTTGGTTTGAGGCCGTAGGTAATCGCATGATTACTAGCCAGTTACGTCCTTAACCCATGGTGGCGGGTTCGGGTTGTGACAGTTACTGTCTGAGTCTGAGCTGGCGCCATCTCCACTCTCTATCTCTGAACCTGCCTTGGCATCAGCACTCCCATTCTCGGAACCCGAGCCAATGTCATCACCTTCATTCTCAGAGGACTCAGACTGTGGACTCGCTGCCTCTTCGGAGCTACTCGTCTCGGTTTCGTTATCACTCAGAATGGGCTTTGAAAGACCACTCTCATCTCAGGTGCCCCTGGCTCTACTTCGACTGCGTGCCGGAGCCTGTCTTTCTCTTCTCCCTGCTGCTGGAGGAGGCATCGCTGGTGCAGGTGTTGCAGCTGCCACCGGTGTTGTCGATATGGATTGGACCTGAAAAGATAGTTGTTATATGTTAGTCACAATATGCGTATCAGATGCAAGTATGGTGTGCAAAATGAGTATATGCAGAAGTCAGGTACAGTGTACGAATACAGGGTGGAAGTGCAGTGTTTCAGATGTAGTGTATTAGTACAGTGTGGGGAAGTTTTTAGTTGAATTGTTAGTTTCAGTGTGTCAGTGGAAATTTGATGACTGGAATGTAAGAAAACTGAAGAAATGACCTGAATGCCGTGGAAGCCGAGCAGTGCCTCTCTCCTCAATATCATACCCTCAAATGAAGCTAGTAGCTCCAGTAGATCCTCGGTGTATCCTGGGGATGCCCATAAATTCATTGGGAATGATCAGTGTCCAGAAGGAACAAATATCAGAAAGAGATGGAAAAACTAAAAAATGTGGTACATACCGGGGGTGCGTCATAAGCTCTGACATATCTATGCCCCGCTGCAGCAGGCTCAATTGGGATCTGGTATGCCTCCCTAGTATACTGCCAACATGTAAGTGCAGTAGGCAGCTCAGGCTAGCTGATCCTCTGTCCCGCCTGGGTAGCCCTTTTACCATGCACCCTAGTCGCCTTAGTTGCCCAGGGCACTCTAGCTCTCTCTCTCTCACAGTTGGAGCCCCCGCTCCTTCACCTCCACGAATACCAGTCAAAGGAGGCATGAGGTGTGTCCGGATGAATGTCAAATAGTCCCCCTCCCAGCGAAAGTAGTCGGCCTCCAAGCCCTCCGTGAACTAAATCATCTCCTGGAAGGTGAGTCTTTCTGTAGCTCTCGTAGATGGCGGAGGCGCCATGGGAACTACCGGCTTAGGCAAACCCATGGTCTGGTGTAAAAACCGCTCGCCTAGAAATCAGGCTCGACAAACTGGGCCCTCGAACAAAAGCCGAAAACGGGAGGCTCCCTAAGTTCTAGCAAACTGGTCGCTGACTCCGGCTGGCATCGTCGCCCAGGGCTGCCAAGTGATCTGTAAATAGAGAATGCACAGATTGTTAGTGGCCATCAGATATTGAAGTATGAATCAGAGCCCACGTAGAATGAAAATAACTGTGAATTTTGAGTTACCTCTGCGCGGTCACTGTGTCGAAGTACCGACGGAAGAACGAAAAAGTCTCCCTGGTCCTCCGTAAGCATCTACCGTCGTACCAGTGAGAGTACGGGACAATGGGGGGCATCTCCACCTTCAGCTCCAGAGTGAGAGTCGGGAAATATGCATACATCCAAAGCTGTAAGGGAAGGGGCAATAGTGAGTATACAATGTATAATGTACGGAAAGTACAAGCACAGATGTAGAAAACAAAATGTGTGCAGAAGGTGTGTACAGTGTATAGAGAGTATTGGTACAGAGGATACAAAGTGTACGGTGCAGAAGCACAATATATGGGTGAAAACAATGCAGAATGTGTGTGCAGTGTACAAAAAATGCAAAGTAGAAAGTACTGAAAAGGAAGGCAGAAAATGCAATGCAGAAATGTAAAGCGTACCTCCCAGGCTCACCAGTAGCCTCCTATCCTGTCTCCGCTCCTGCAGGATGTCGAGCTTATATAGCCGTACAATGTGGCTAAGCCAGCACCTCCCCAATCGTAGAGCCGGATCCGTGGTAAATCCACCAAGGCGCTCAAAAGATACAATCCTACAGCGTTCGCTCTGTTCGCGAACAAGGTGGTGCCGAAGAGGAACATCAAAAAATCTCGGGCGTAATGCTCTGTCTCCTCAACTGTCTCTGGCTTAGTCCCTTGGAACTGCTCC
Source organism: Camellia japonica (assembly GCA_030407325.1). Classification (NCBI taxonomy): domain Eukaryota; kingdom Viridiplantae; phylum Streptophyta; class Magnoliopsida; order Ericales; family Theaceae; genus Camellia; species Camellia japonica. The sequence goes on along the minus strand of JAPPVO010000017.1, from coordinate 103,066,163 downwards.
GCGAACTAACTGGATCGTACCATCCCCGGTTGGAAGTGAGGCGGGCGTGCCCCTAACAGGTAAATCCTGACTGTCTCTCACTCGTCCATGTCCGTATCATAGGGAATCGAGTGACGCCCTACTCCTATGCCGGTGAGCATGGAGAAGACATAGAGGGTCATTATCATCTTCTCAGCAGTAGAGAAGTAGAAAGAGTTTGTGGTATCCCACCACCTCTTTACCAATGCTCCAAGTAAAGGCCGACTCACAATAAGGCGTGATAGCCCCGTGCAGAATGAACCGAAGCCGGCCTCATCGATAAGGTGGCGAACACCATCAGGAAGCTCCATGTACCAGTCCCTCGCGGACGTGGCTCCATAGCCTCTAATAGAGCGAGAATCCTCCTGTGATCAGAACAGTGATGTACAGTGATATGAGAATAAGCAGATGAAAAGACAGTGTAAGAAATATAGTGCAAGAGTGTGATTAGGGCAAGAAATGCAGTGTAAACAATACAGTTGAAGCAAGGAACACAGTCAAAGCAAGAAATGCAATGTATAGAGTGTATAACTTGGTGGCGCCGTAAGACAAATGGGAGTCCGGCTCTCATAGCAAAAGGTCCTCTGGTACACCTCGCGCAAACCCTCTGAAATACCGGATACTCTCAGCTGGTAGCACATATGTCGTCGGATCAAAGGGTCGAATCTTGGGTGGTAGTAGCATTGGCTCAGGCTCCGCCTCTATCTCTGGAGACAACTACGGTGGGATCTCCGGGAAAGCTCCGTCGTGAGGTATGTTGTCCACCATTTGGAAAGAAGATGGAAAATCCGTGAAAAGTGAAGAAAAAATATGGAAAATGCCAAAAGTCAACCCTGAGAGAGAAAAGGGAAGAAAAAGTCAAAGCCCGGAAAAAGGCACCAAACCCAAGAAGAACTCGAAGGAAACAAGCCTCAAGTGGTGAAATTCCAAGAAAAAGCACCGAAATCAAATTTCAATCGGTTCAAAATGAAATAAACTAAGAGGGTTTAGTGAAGAAAATGTACGTGGGACGTTGGAAAACACGCATAAAGCTCGGATTTAGAGAAGGAAAGTGTCTAGAGAGAGAGAGGGGGAGGATTTTCGGCTTTGGAGGAGTAAGGAAATGGAGTATGGGTGAGTATATATAAGGACTCGTGGTGAAAAGACCATTTTGGGCCCGAACTGTCATCGGTGGCCAACCGGCCACCACTGGTGGCTGACAGGCCCCATTGGTGGTGGACAATATTCAGGGGTGGCCGACAGGTGGCCGACACCCTCCCCTTGTGGCCGTCCAGTGCCCAGTGCTCCTATATTGAATTTTGATACTGTTTTTGTCCCTGTTTCCCGAGAGGAGCAAGGAAAAGTCACTGTTGAGTTCAAATTCTCTCTGTGGAAACTCGAAACCGTGTTTCGGTGATCGTTGTTCGTCACTTGTTGAACGAGGTGTATCCTTTTTGTATATCGCAACTTTTCCGAGAGGTAAATCGGAAAGTTGCTACTGAACTTGTTTCGATAGAATACGCTTTCGTTCTTGCGTAGACTATGCATCACTTTATTACATGCATAGAACATGCATTTTGTACTTTGCATAGAACATGCTGTTAATTGTGCATAATGCATAGAACATGCATTTTTTATAATTTGCATAGAACATGCTGTCAATCGTGCGTAGGACATGCATTTGGTACTTGGCATCGAATATGCCTTTATGTAGCATTTTGCCTCAATTGTTTTCTTTGCATAGAATATGCATTCTTACTGTATTGCATTTGTTAGTTTTATACAGGCACGATATTGTATGTACGGTTCATTCAGAGGAGTTCTAGGTAAGATCATTTGTGCCCTTCAAAATGCGTTTGGACGTATTCACTTTCTCCTCTCATATGAGACGCTTTTGGATGTTTTCATTTTCTCCTCTCGCGTGAGACACGTTTGGACGTTTGCACTTTCACCTCTCGCGTGAGATGTGTTTGGACGTATTCACTTTCTCCTCTCCCGTGAGACGTGTTTGGACGTATTCACTTTCTCCTCTCGCGTGAGACGCGTTTGGATGTATTCACTCTATCCTCTCGCATGAGACGCATTTGGACGTATTCACTCTCTCCTCTCACGTGAGATGCGTTTGGACGTATTCACTTTCTCCTCTCGCGTGAGATACATTTGGACGTTTTGACTTTCTCCTCTCGCGTAAGACGCGTTGGATGTTTTCACTTTCTCCTCTCGCGTGAGACGCGTTTGGACGTTTGCATTTCTCTTCTCGTGTGAGACGCTTTTGGATGTTTGCACTTTCTCCTCTCGCGTGAGACGCATTTGGACGTATTCACTTTCTCCTCTTGCGTGAGATGCATTTGGAGGTATTCACTCTCTCCTCTCGCGTGAGACGCGTTTGGACGTATTCACTTTCTCCTCTCGCGTGAGACGCGTTTGGCCGTATTCACTTTCTCCTCTCGCGTGAGACGTGTTTGGACGTTTTCACTTTCCCCTCTCGCGTGAGACGCGTTTGGACGTATTCACTTTATCTTCTAGCGTGCCACGCGTTAGGATCTTGGTTGAAACCTTGGGTGAGCCCGACGGTTGTGTTGCTTTTCACCTTTCCTGCGCGTCGTAGGTAAGCTTGCATAATTTTCTTACATCCTTTCTGCATGAAATGTAGTTTGGTTCATGATTCTCGCACGTGGCGTGTTCATTTGCTTATTTCTTTTCATGTTTAGGATGTTGTACCTTGTTTCGGTTTGTTCGAATGTGGCATTTTCATTGCACTGTATTTGCATTTAAATGTTTCATTACAGTCTCATTGCATGATCATAAGTTATGTTCTTGCATCATGCATATCATTCGCATCTTGCCCTAGAACTACGCTGGTTTGATTCCTTGCAAAGGGATACGTAGGCAGCCTAGGGGCACAACCATTTGTCTCTATCTTTGTTTGTTTGTCCAAGTCTTCGGCCTTGTCAAAAATGGGTTATCTCTGGACTTTGACATTCACTCCCTTCATTTCATGACTTCCGAGTTCTGTCAAAGAGGGGCAATTGTAGACACCCCATTTTTGACCAACCTCAAGACTTAGACGTCATCACTTGTGCAATCGATGATTACGATTGCATTTGTTCGCTTTGAGTGCCCGAAGTCCTCGGTGGAACGCCCTGCCTCTGAGCCTTTTAAACTTGTCCTTTTTGTGCTTTGTTTTGGACCAAAACCCTGTTGTTTCAAGCCTGGAATTTGTGGTGACTTGTCGGCCACCACCATAGGCTGTTGGCCATGGTTCATGGTTGTCGGCTATTGGTGTGGCGGTCGGCCACCAGTGTCTTTTTTCAAATATTTGTTGACAACTGTGCCAGCTGTTGGCACATTGAACTGCATCTCCCTACACGTGTATAGTGGGATGTTTCTAAGCTCAAGGCTTGTTTTTCTATATATAGGGGGGTTCCTCCCCTATTTTGGAGGGTTAGAAAATTTGGAACAAAATTCTTTCTCTCTTTTGTAATTTTATACATATTTGTTCACAAATCCTACACTTTTGCCTATACACCCTTGACAGAAGTTACTAGTCTTTGAGCTGAGATAGCTTGGGACTTGTTTTGAGCTCTAGGAGGAGGTTTTTGGCTTGGATTGTTGGCCAAATTGTGTCTTCTCTTCAAGAGGTATAACACTCCATCTTTACACTTATTTTGTACCCTTGCTTTGCCATCTATTTTAATTGTTTTGAGGCTGATTTTGAACTGTAAAAAGCTCTATTTTTATGGCTTAAAAGTATTGGTTTGAGGCCATTTTCAATTAAGGGGCGGTTCACCCTTCTTGCTTCTTTGCTTCTTTACTTGTAAAGCTTTTGTACCTTTGTTCATCACTTTCAAACCAACTTTTTTGGGCCTTTTAACCACTGAATTTCAGAGGTTTTTCAATGGCAAAAAACTCATTTTGAAGTCCAAAATTGGAGGGGTTAGCCTCCCCTTCTTGTGTCTCATTTGCATGCCTAGTTAGCCCTATGTATTAGCTTAATGTTTTAGCTTTTTGTGGCTCAAGCCCAGCATGTTTTACACTCTATGTTGAACTGTTTTGCTTGGCTGTTTAGGGCCTTTTGAGTCTTGTTTTGCATAGTTGTAGTGTAAATCCTTTCACTAACTTGGTGTTTTAAGGCTTTAATCACTATTGGTTTGAGTTGATTGCATGTTTTAGTGCTTTTTCTCATCTAATTTCAGTACTTATAGTCTCTGCAATCTCCCTCATTTCTTTACTTTTTCATTTGCTTTGAGGGTTGTTTCAACCTTAGGGTTGTTTAAGCTTGAGATGCAGGCTCATGCTTAGTGGTTTAATCCTCATTTGAGGGTTCATTACCAATGGCGTGAAGCTTCTCTCATGCCTTAAACTATCCCTTGGTTGACACGTCTTTCACCTTAGAAGACACTCACCAATGGACTAATTGATTGAAGAATGATTGGGTAATTAAAATGTGTAAACAAAATTGGCAAGTAAAAGAGGCAAGATAAGCATTCTTTGTGTTGCATTGCATGTGTTCAAATCGGACGTTAATTTGAACACAAGGAAAATGGGACATTTCATACTCAAAAGTGATGAAATGTGCCATTCTCCTAGGTCTCCATTGCCCTTGATCATGCATAATGGGGTGATGGTCATTTAAGTCTTGTTTTGCATTCATTAAACTTGTACAAACTTGGTTCTTTGGCCATCATGCAATGAAATTGCTTGGTTGATGGTTTGAGAGCCAAGAGTATCACTCATTTGAATTTGTTTGATGATAAGGAGGGTAACAGTACAAACAAACCTTCAAAAAGAACACTGTTTTGCTCTGTTTGCTCTCTGTTGCAGTAAGGAAGTCCAAGCCAGTGGTGGCCGACGGCCACCATTGTTGGCCGATCAACCATCAGCAGTGGCCGACCGGCCCCCCCTATCAGCCACCAAGCTCAAAGACAGGGTGTTCCACCGAGGACTTTGGGCACTCAAAGCGAACAAATGCAATCGTAATCATTGGGTGCACAAGCGATGACGTCTAAGTCTTAGGTCGGTCAAAAATGGGGTGTCTACAGGATTTATTTTGCTTATTGCATGACTATTTTATTAATGAGATTTTTCAAAAATTGTATAATCATTTCTTTGGTCTTATAACATACTAATTTAGTGTATATGTCAATTTTGTTGGTTTTCCTTGCCGTTGTCATGTCTTCTGTTATTTGAGTTGTAGGATAGTAAGAATGTGGTGGTGGAGAAACCCTCAGATGACGATATTGTGGCCTTTTTGTCCAGTTGCATTGATGATGCGGACATTGAGAATAAATCTTTCACCAAGTTACAACGACGCTCTACAGGCCTAACATCTGAAGCCAAGAATGGTATGTGAATACTACTGAACTTGTAGATAGCACTGTAGATGATTCATTCTGCACATACACGTCCATCACTTATGCACACATAAAGCACATTAGATAAAAAAATAAAAATAAAAATAAAAAAACATTGTAGATTTATACATGGTAATCCCTCCATTTTAAACTTTTAGAAATCAATGTTATATGTTGCATTTTAGATCATTTCTTTCAATTTTTATTTTCCTCTTCCTCTCTTCTCTCCTCAACTCCGAAAACACTAAATTTTTCTCTCTAAATGTCTCACTTTTCACCAAGATCCAAGCCTAAACCTCATGTAAAAGATGAAGACTACATGGAGATCTTGATTTATATCGATTGGACTTAGATTTCATGAAGAGTTCTTCTTGAACCTTGCTTCTTTGCTTTCATTCTTGAGGTAGGGGATTCTCTTAACTCTATATATTTATGATTTGTATGATTTTGTAAGATTTTAGGGTTATGGGTTGTTATGAGTCAGAAAATTTTGATGAAAAGTGGTTAATGCACAAAAAAATAAGGGTTTCACTCAAAATTTTAAAATTTTTTGAATGTTTTGACATGTTGAGGAATAATAATTGATGATTTGAGGATTTAATGAAGAAATAAGGAAAACCCCCCAATTTTCTTGAAACCCTAGATTTGGGGTTTTGCTTAAAAAAGAGGGTTTGAACTAATTGATACTTTATGTTGAAATTTCAATTGATTTTCTTTGAATATATGTGAGTGGGATGAATTTTGATTTATGATGATATTATTGAGGATTCAAGGAAGTTGAATTGTGTGGAAACTTGAGAATGTTAGAAGTATGTAAGTTAATATTTTGTATGAAATTATTGTTGGTGACAAGGAAGACTTGGAGTCATGGAAATGAGAATATTTCATTAATTTTTACTTGTGGAATTCTTATGCAATTAAATTGAACCCTTAGGCAAATTAGAATATTTGCAAACTCATGCATTGCATTGCATTCTCATGGCTTTGATCTAAGTGTCAAGTGATTTAAAGGTGAGTGTGTGTGTGTGTTTTGGAAACACGTTGCGTGTGTTGAGGTGCCTAATTTCCCTTCCGTGCTCAAAGGATAGAAAATGTGGAAATGTTATCGGTATATTGTTAAGGTGCCCAGTTGCCCTTCCGTGCTCAGAGGCTAGAAAATGTGGGAATGTTATCGATATATTGTTAAGGTGCCTAATTGCCCTTCCGTACTAAACGCTGGTAAATGTAGAAGATATGGTTGAATAGATTGTTGGGTGTCCAATTGCCCCTCCGTGCTCAGTGGCCGATAAATATGGAGATGTTTTCAAAATGAAATGGGTTTCCAATTCGTGCTCGGTGGTTGTTAATTGTAAAGATATTTTAAAAATGCAATTGGGTTTCCAATTGCCCCTCCATGCATAATGCCAATGGAAATGGTTTCTTGGAAATGTGTTAGGTGCTTACTTGCCATTCCGTACTCGGTGACCAGTAAATGTAGGGGGTGATTGAATATGTGTTGTGGATTTTTATTACCAAATGAGAACTTCTCGGGTATGATAAAGGTTAAAGAGTTTGGGTCAAGCATGGGTTTTAAATTATACATTGAGCATTAGAGTTTCAAAACAAAGTCAAAGTATTAGGCATGGCATAGCATCACATGAACATAATCATATCGAACATTTATACATTGTGTTTAGTTTATTTCTTACTGGGCGTAAAAGCTCACTCGCTTTTATGGGTTGGATATCCGAAGTTCTAGGTGATGTGCCTCCAACCCATTGCGAAGCAAGTAGAGTTCTAGATGGAGCACTAAAACTCCTTTTGATGTTACTTTGTTTACAGCTATCTAGCTTACTTGCCAGGATATAGGACTTTATTTTGTTGTGATCAAGACCTTTAGCCTTGAAAAGTGTAAACCCCTATGGCAATTTGATGTATATTTTAAGTTTCGTGTATTGTAAACTAATGTAAGTACCTTAATAAAGAATTTGTTTGATGAGTTTTGGCTCATAAGATTGTTGTCTTTTATTTCTTGTTCACATTAATGTTATGGAATTGGGTAATAGTAACGGTTTGGTAATCTATAAAATGGTATAGAAATATCGGGGCTTAACACTCCAGCTCATCTACCATCTCACCGCCGCAACCCACATCTCACATCCTTCATCTTCTTCTTCCTCTTACCAAACCTATAGCCGATGCCACCATCGTGAGCCCCATTTTCTCTCGTAATCTCAATCTTGATTTCGCCACCAATACCCAACCACCATTGTCAGTCGTTGTGCTATAGCGGTCCAACTGCTACCGTCGCGAGACTCTTCTCTCTCGATCCACATTGCACAAGCAAACCCTAGATCTACAACCATTGTCGCTCTTCGATTGAAAGAAGAGGAAGAAGAACTGTGGGGGTGGAAAATGAAGAGAAGAGAGTGCTGGAGGAGAGTCAGAGAGGGGCGGCGATGGAGGTCATGGTGACTGCCGGCATTAGGAAGTGATAGGGAGGGGTGGGTAGCGATCGAGGTATGAAAATAAGGGCTTAGAGTGGTGGAAGGAAGTCGGAGAGGGGCGGCTGGAGGTGGGAAAAGGGAGATGGTGACAATCGGAGGGGGTGGTGACTGCCTGAGGTAATAAGGATGGGATTGGGATTAGGGTAAGAGTTAGGGTTAGGGTTTGGGAAATTAGGGTTTGAAGATTAGTGATATGGTTAAAAATGGAATTTTATGTTGGGACAAAATTGGAATTAAAAAAAATATAGGAGGTGGGAGGTTCTAAGAAAAACGGTATGGATAAATAGCAGCCCTCTTACTAAATTAATCATAAGTGCCAAAATAACCCGTTTACCCTTTATGCTCAAAATTACTATTTAAATCCCAATAAAAAAAAGAACTTATTTTAATATATTAAACGTAATTTTAAGCATTTAAGGCATGAAATCTGATCAAAATACATCAAATTAGCCATAGTAAGTAAAACTAGTTTCAAATATCTATAGAAAATCAACAATACATCAAAATCATGTCATCTTTTAAATATTATCATAAATGACCATAATCTATCCAAAGATCCTATTTTTCCATTTTTCCTACACTATTTCAATTACTAACTTTTGAAGTTGACCAAAAATTACAACAATGATATCAAAATGATAAATATGCTTTAAAAATTACACTAAGTCTATACATACATTTTCTAACATGAGCCATAAGTAAACAAATTAAACTAAGCCTTTGGTCCCAATCAATGCGTTTGGATCCTCTAGAGTGATTGTGCGAAGTGATCCTCTAGAGTGATTGTTGATGGCGCGACACATGTCTTACTTATGGAACCAAGGCCTGAGATGACTCGCTTATCAAAACGGCGTCATTTTGATGAGAGAAAACAAAAAATAAATAAATATTTTGAGTTTCAGTCGATTGAGAGGGAGAAGAGAGAAAGATAAAGGAAAAAGAGATAAGGGACTTAAGAAGGAGAAGCTCACAGCGTCGCCGCCAAAGGATCATTGTCTCTATGAAATTTGCAAATGGAGACTCAGAGAATCATAGAATTTCCTCACAAAAACATGGATAAACGCACTAGCTTCCAAAGTTACATATATATATATATATACATTTATGTGTATATCTTTACCTTTTTGCTTGAATTTGTTAGACATGATTGAAATATGCTTAATTCTTTCTCTTAATTTACATCCCTATCTCTGTCTCTGTGTGTCTCTCTCTTGAATTTTGTGGAAATTTGACTCAGATTTGGCTACAATTTTGTATATTTTTTGAAATGTGGATCTCTTTGTTTTGCAATTTGGCATTTTTGTTTTTTCAAGCATGGATTTTTAACCAATATTTTTCATTATTTTACCCTAGGTTGATCTCGTGAATCTTTGTAGATGAAGGGCTAAAGAAGGAGAAGCTCACCGAGTCACCGCTACCCCGTCGACGCCGTCACTCTCCTTTCGCTCTTTCTTTCCCTGTCTCTCAATTGACTAAAACTCTTTTTTTTTTTTGGTTTCATAAGTGGGACATGTGTTGTGCCAACAACAATTACTCTAGAGGATCGCTTCACACAATCACTCTAGAGGATCCAAATGCCCAAACAAGTGGAAAAATATTTTGAGAAAAGAAATCCTAATATGTTCTTTGTAGGAATTTCAAGCCAAAAAAACAAGAGATTATGGATAAAATGAAAAATAATAACTCACAAATGAAATAGGCATGGATTCATCAACCATAAGCATAAATCCCTAGTATAGACATCCTAGCATGCTCTTATATACAAGTGAGTAGAAAGAATCCTTGCCAAGGAGAAAAAAAAACCAAAGGATGAAGACCTAAGGAAGCGGATTCGCTCCAAGCTCTAGCATTCCCAAGTAGCTCCACCAAACACACTCAAATCTCTTTTAATTACTCTAAGCAACTCCTTAGCACTCTTATACACAAAGAAATGACCAAGGATCTATGGAAAAGATCCGAGTCAAACCTTGAAGCTCCAAAAATGAAGGAATGAAGAGTAAAAGATTTGAAAGATAAAGAGGAAAATGCCACAGGTTGGGAAAGAGAGGGGGCGGATATATATTTTTTATTGGTCTTCTAAATGTAGACTTCAAAATTTAAAAGTCTTGATTCTTAAGATTTAAACAAGTTTTAATCCAATGGCCCAAAATGATCAAGACAAGCTCCAAGTGATCACAATCATCCACATATGTCATCTTTTATATAAACACCCTTGTACATATATAAACACCATTACTACACTCATTAGTGCATATCTTACACAATTAGTGTCATGGTTCAAATGCCTAGTAAATGTGTAAGAAAGATTCATAGTTTGTAGCCACAAAAATGGCAAAGAGAGACATGTGATGAGAAGAGAGAGGAGAACTTAAGGGAGGGTAGGTGGGCCTTTTGTCTTATTGCATAATGGCCTCAAAATTCAAATATTCAAAATATCTCAAACCTTTCATGCAATTATGCAACCTTATAGTTCCTGATGTGCAATTAATTATTCTAAACCCTGGTTAACAACAAAATGATATTATTATCATTGAGAAAGTTGTCTATTGGGTTTAGAATGTCTGTCCCTCTAATCCTAAGCTATAATAAAAAGCCATTCATGTGTATCGATTACGTAACTTGTATAATTAAATTAATCAAGAATGGGAATAAATAAGAGGTTCGGGTCTTAATTATAATTAATTAAAGTTCAACTTTTCCCTTGACATTACATTTGTCTTGTGATCTATGACGGTGATGCTCATACTATAGTATCACTCCATTGCTAGGAAGGTTTTGTTAATGGTTTAGAAATAAGTGATTCACTTAGGTGGTGTTTGATAAAGTTGAAAATTGAAGACTAAAAATTAAGCATTGAAAATTTAATGCTGAATTTTTAAGTTGAAAAACAGTTTGATAAATATTTAAGTGTTGAACTAAAAATAAGTTGTTTGATATTATAAGATCAAATTTCAAATTTATTATTTTCAAATTTATATTTTAGTTTTTATATTATGATGGTAATGGTGGTGGTGGTGGTAGCGACAGTAGTGGTAGTAAAATGATGGTAGTGTTTATGAAAACAATGACAATGATGATGAAGGCGGCGGCAACGGCGGCGGCGGTGGTGGTGGTAACGGTAGCGGTAGAGATGGTAGTGATAGTAAAATGATAGTGGTAATCATGACAACAATGACAATGGCGATGAAAGTGGTGGTGGTGATGGTGACAATGGAGGTAGTGATAGCTGTAGCGATGGTGGTGGTGATGGTAGTAGTAGTGGCGGTGGCATTAATACGTAGAGTGCAATTGTAGTAATGGTAACAATGGAAACAGAGGAGAAGTGAAGATTGAGAACTAAGAACTACTTAAGAGTGAACATTTTCGTTATTTAAGATCGATTATCACAACAGTTGGAGAGATTAGGGCAGATGTGGTCCATAGAATTAAAACGAGGTAGCTTAAGTGAAGGAGTGCATCTGGGATATTGTGCGATAAAAAAGTTCCCACTAGATTAAAAGGAAAGTTCTATAGAATGGCTATTAGACCAGCAATGTTGTATTTGATAGAATGTTGGGCAACTAAGAAATAACATATAGATAAGATGAGTGTTGCTAAGATGAGGATCTTAAGGTAGATATGTGGCAAAGACTAAAAAAGACAGGAATGAGTATATTCGTGAATGGGTAGGAGTAGCACCGATAAAAGATAAGTTGAGAGAGAATAGATTGAGATGGTTTAGTCATATACAACGGAAACCAATAGAGGCAGTAGTGAAGAGATACGATACAGTGATGATAGAGGGAAATGTTAGGGGAAGGGGCAAACCTATATTTACGTGGGCTAGTGTAGTAAATAAAGATATGAATCTCCTTAGCCTTCGTTTGGTTTTCTCATTGGAGCTAAAAAAGCACAAAAAGACAAAATAGGCTATATAAGCCAATAAGACAAAATACTACTTTTTACTCATAATCATTACACTTTTTCTCTCATAAAAGTCAAAAAAGTTCAAAAACAAAAACCAAACGAGGCTAAAAAAGCCAGGCTAAAAAAGTCCCCACACAAAAAAGTTGGCTATATTAGCCAATGCCAAACGACCCCTTAATTTAACTAACCAAATGGCTTTTGATAGAGTTGAGTGGAGAAGAAGGATTTATATAGCCGACTCCATTTGACTAGACTTAAGGCTTGGTTTGGTTTGGTTTGGTTTATCCTCTGGTATGATTCTCTCTAGGGTGATGGTAGAGCAGATGAAACGACGTGGTTTTGTCAAGCCCTGACCCCCCCAAAAAAAGAGGCAAAATCACCTAAACTAACGCTAGCGGTTTAGGTAGAGAGAGAGAGAGAGAGAGAGAAAGCATAGATGATGAAGAAGAGACAAAGGAGACCAGTGAATGAAGAAAGCTAGACATCGCAGCCATTGTCAGAGTCCTTCGCTTCTCTATCGGTAGCCATTACCAACAAACGAAGTTCTTCGGAGTCCTTAGCTTCTCTTTCCGACTGTGACCAGCAAACTAAGCAAACGGAGCTCTCACCTCTCCCTTTGACTGGAGCTCTCGCACCTTTCTTTCCCACTGCCTAATTTCAGGTACATGTCCAGATATTAGGGTTTTGAGTTTTGATTTAGTGCTTTTCAATTTCAATATTAGAGTTTATGGTTTTTCAATTTCAAAAATTAGGGATTTTCAAATTCTGGGTGTTGACATTAACAAAATCTAGCTGGCTTAAACTGATTTGATTATAAACATTTTTCCTTTTATTTTATGATATTTGTTATGTTAATGTAGTGGGTATTATAATGTAGTTCAGTTTATTACATATATTTTTTTCTTCTAATGTTTGAATTGCATATGTATAATCTTTTTTTCTTTTTTTCTTTTCATTTTTGGTTAAACTTTTTCTGGGTGGGGGGATTTGCTTTACAGTTGCAGGGTAACTATTAATTAAAATGTCACTATGACACTTTGATTTGATTAAGCAATTCTATGACTTAACTATGTTTTCAGTTAATCCATTTGAGTTATATATCATGGTTATTCATATGTTCTGTACCATTAGAACCCAACACTTTTAAGCCAATCAAGTATGTTCATAGTTCATATGCTTCCATGGATGCAGTGTCATTAAGGGGATAGGCGCACCAAGGTCTCCTGAGGCCTAGGCGCAAGGCAAAGCATTGACTTCACCGAAGTGAGGCGCATATTGTACGTACAAAATATATAATTTAATATAAACAAATAATTTAGGGTTCAACATATGCAAAATGAAATGTTAAACATTTAAAAATACAAAATATCAACAAACACTACTATTTTAATATAGATAAATAAACAATATTTCAAAATTTAACATAAAACATGAATAAGAAGAAAGGGGAGAAGAAGAATAAGAAGATAGGGGGAAAAAACACATCAGCCCAAAGAAGGATGAGAAAGAGAAGGAGGCCAGAGAATAAGCATAAAAAGGTAGCAACGTGAAGAGAATAGTAGAAGGCAGCAACATCACAACCATGTGAAGAAGAAGATAGCAACGTAGAGAAAAGAAGTAAGGAAGAAGAAGAGAATGCGAGAGAAACGTGAGAAGAAAAAAAGAAGAAGACAACAATGTGAAGAAGATTTTCGAAGCTGATGAACTAGATAACAAAGACAGGCAATAACAAAGTGTTCTTCGAAAATTAGGAATTAGGACTAATTTTTCTTTTATCATTGATTTGAGACTGAATGTCCAATGTATTGGCATGTGTAATTAAGAGTAGTTATGTTTTGTAACTGCACCATATTAAATCAATGGTCAGATTTCAAACAAAATCAATCAGAGCAACAATAAAAAAAAAAAAAAAAAGAGAAGCCCTCAAAGCCCAAGCTTTGGGCTTTATTGTGCTTTGGCCCAGTTACACGCCTTAAGTGTGACTTATTGAAGTTGCTTGGTCTGGAATATTGCAAGGCGCATTTATAATACTTTTGAATTTATATTTTATTTTTGTAATCCTTTTAAGAACTAAATATGTTTGAATTAAATAATTTAGGAATTTATAAATTCAATCATAGTTTAGGGACTAAATATTAGTAAATTCAGTCAATAGTTTAGGGATTAAATAAACAATTTAATTTTAGTTTAAGGATAGAAAGTGTAATAAACCTAAAATAAAAAAATGGGGTACTTACCAATTAGTCCTATTAAGTAGACTTATTTACCTACAAGTCCTAACTAATAAATTTAACACTATAAAAATAAGAGAGTGATAAATTTATCACTAAAAATTTATTCATAAAAACAAAGAGACTGATAAATTTATCACTATAAATTTATTCATAAAAATAAAAGACTGATAAATTTATCTTTATCACTTAATAAATTTATCAATAGGACTTAATGGGTAATAAGTCTCCAAAGTAGGACCTATTGGGTAATAAGTCTCCAAAGTAGGACCTATTGGTAGTTTACCCTAAAAAAATTAGGGTACATTACCAATATGTCCTAATAGATGGACTTAATTCCCATCAAGTCCTATTGAAAATAAGTCCTAGTACAATCGTCGCTAAAAATAATTTTTTGTGACAATTTTTTACAAATGTCGCTAAAAATTAACAATTAATGACTTTTTTTTGTCACGATTTTTATAAATTATCGCTAAAACTTATAATCAGCGACGTCTTCTGTGGCAAAATTTTTATACTGTCGCTAAAAGTTAAAAATTAATGACTTTTTTTTGGTAAGATTTTATTAAACTATCACTAAAACTCATAATTAGTGATATTTTTTATAATAAAATTTTTAAATTCTCATTAGAATTAATATTTAATGACTTTTTTAATAATATATAATAAAAAATATCATTAATTATCGTAATATACAATAAAGCCTTTTTTGTCATCCCCTAAATAAGTCTATTTTTTTTAATCTTTTTTATATCACATCAATCAATATCTCCTCTTTATTTTTTTAAATAATTTTTTTTTATAAAAAATCAAAAAATACACTTAAAACATCCCAATCCACCAATAAATGCACTTTTTATCTTTTTGAACTAAAAAGTTGAGGAAAAAAAAAAGATTTTGGGTTAACTTTTTGTCTTTTTACGAAAAATTGTATAAATAAAGTGCATAGTGGAAGAAAGATAAGTGGTTATACGGCTGCACTGCTGCCCCAGCATGTCTTACTCAGAACATAATTGCCTCATTTGGGACAAAGTATTTGGACAGTGATGATCGGTCTGTGGGGGCCACCACGGGTCCCATTTTTATAATCTGAACCGTTTAATATGTACAACTCGTCGAGTATTATATGCATGTAAAAAATCACGCTGATCGGATATCGATAGCTATATGATCGGATTAGTTTTTTTCAACAGTTAATTATCACATCATTCGTTTTGTTTATTCAAAACTGATTTGATTATATAGTTAACAATATCTGATCAACGTGATCTTTTACAGGCATATATTAGTCGACGAGTTCTACATATTGAACGGTTCGGATTATCAAAACGGAACCCTTAGTGGGCCCCAAGGGCCCAACATTACCATCAAACTTTGTGATTTTACATATGTAATTTTTTTGACCCAAAAAGTGTATAATGGCCTTCCTGCTTCACAAGTATGACTAACAGTATTCATCACACTTTTGTATTATAAAAATATATAAAATATTTTTTTAATATTTTTCATTTGAGAATAGTAATGACTTTTTTTACTTTTTTTTTTATAACATTTTGACTTTTTGAATTATTTTGGACTTGTTAAACCAGCCCCTACTAATGTCCCCCATAAAATTATATCAGTCAAAACTTAGAGCGGTGTTTGAGAACAAATTTTTTAGATTTTTTCTACTAAAAGATAAATTGGTTCCAAAACAAAAAGAAAAACAAATCTAAACAAAATATCACATCAAACTCCATAATTATTTCACTTTTTGTCTTACAAATATGACATCCAATCACAAAAAAATCTAACTATCTTTCCAAATAAATTTTTTTTTTCTCCAATAATATCCGTAACTAAAAAAAAAAACCTACCCAAAACAAAAAAAAAAAAAAACCCCACTCCCCACACACCCACTATATCGATCTAGTTCTCACTCTTCCCAGTTGTCTGATTTTCCAACCAAGTTCTCAGTTCTCCACTCTTCCAAGGAAGCAAACGGCAACGACGAGGTGCAACAGCAACAGCAGCAGCAGCGGCAGCGGTGCCGACGCGTCTCTTGGTTGCTCCGTCGACGGCTGTGTGCAGAGGTAATCCGGCTGCTGTGTGAATTCTTTGTCTCTCTCCCTTCCCCTCTCTCTCTATCAGATTTTAATGGAAGAGCCTTTGCCCTAATTTTTATCCCTAAATTTTGTTTTCCAATGTGTTCCATGATTTCTGTGCCCTAATGGAAATCTATAATTTCTATCATCTAATTTGTTGAAACATATGCAGATATCAGTGGATTTTGAGTAGGTAGTCATGCTTCCTAGGAGATATATGTTCTGGATGTGAAAAAAGAAAAAAAGAAGCAAAAAGTAGAAAATTTTATTCGATCTCAATTGGGAGCACTTGATAAGTTTTTGAGTAGCAAGAAACTAGTAGAGTTCTGGTTCAGTTGATGAAGATTTGGTAATTAAAGAACCTAGTCAATGTATAAATAGCAATGATAATAAAGATTCAGTGATTAAAGAACCAACTCAATGTTTAAATAATAATGATAATGAAAATTTGGTGAATGAAGAACCCAATGAAAGTGAACATGTCAATGTTGAATGTGCATCTTTAAACATTTATGACCCAAGTAATTGGGACAAGATTTGATGCAGTGGGAAACACAAAATAGTAACACTATTAGAATCCGTTGATTCAAGCAAGAATATCGAAAGCGAGATTCTTCTCAAAACTCGTTGATTTCCGAAGAATATCGAGAATAAAGGCTTAACAATGGTTGATTCTCAAAAGAATACCTAAGGTTGGAACGAAGAGTATATCAATTCACAATTTCATTAATCATCAACAACTTCTTTTGCCCTAAGGCTTACCACCATTATTTATAATAAACCTAATTCTTGTAAAATAAGGAACTAATTAAGCAGGAAATAAAATCGAAACTAATAAAATAGGAAAATTAAACAATCACAAAGCAAGAAACTAAATAATTCTAAAATAATTCTATACTAAATTAGAATATTCCGAATCAAATGTTAAATATTAAATAATATAACAAAAATATAGATATCTTAAAATCTCTTTAGCATCAAGATTGGTTAGAAATTCTAAGATTTATTAGTTGAAAGAAATCCTATAAGAGGTAATGGTGTCAATTTTCCTAAAGATGACAAAAATAGACATTTCTCCTCTACATATTACATTCAAGATTTATCAAATGAAGAGAAGCAGGATAGGAAATGGCTAGTACATTCAGATGCTTTAGACAAATTATTTTGCTTTTGTTGTAAGTAGAAATATCAAATATGTAAACGAGATGTAAACAAAAGATGAGAGAATTTTAAGGAATGTACACACTTCATTTCTTAGGCTTCAATGCCATTTTATAGAGTTCAAAACTCATAAAATACAAAATTAAAAAAGCGTAATCTAAAAGGGCTAGTCTTAGGTCATAAGCCATTATTTACAACTAAATCAATGCCTACGAAAGACTAGTTTATCTATTACATCTTTTTGTACATATTACATATTTTTACTTTCTGCAATTAGTTAGTTAAATATGTCTACTACGAATCTGGTGTCAGAGACTAAGTAACGAACTTGGTGAAGAGCTTCATAGTAAGATCAAGTTCTATGTAAGTATACCATTTTTGATTTTATTTTTTGTTTGGATAGTTATATAACTAATAAATTATTGTGGTATTTTTGTTTCACAGTTTGCTATAAAAAACTCATTCTTGATAATCTTCAAAGCCCATATGCCCACAAGCTATTAACCCATAATCTCCAGTCAAAGGCTCCTACGGGATTAGTCATTTTGGGACACGGTTTTAGGCATATGAAGAAAAACAAGAAGGTTTAAGTACCATTGATGGACTAATATGGCAAAAAATACACAAGAAAATATTAGATGTATAGCTGCAAATAAGAACGTTATAGAATCTGAATTTGAACATAGTATGCACATAGATAAATGTAATAGTAATAGTTTACTTGCTATAGCTTCTACTATTAATGGTATGTGTGATTTATTTTCTTTTTGGTTTGAAACCACAAAAAAACCAAAAGCAGAATCGTATATATAGATAAGAAATTAGATGTTTTGCATCAAGCTCTAGTAAATGTAGAACAAGATGTTAGAAATCTTGATAATATAATTAATATAGATTTAAATGAAAAAATAAAAAAATAAATGGAAAATCTAATGACAAAATTAGATTTATTAAATGAACAGAACGAAGGTTGAGATCTTTTTGAGGATACCTCAATACCTCATTTATTTTATGGAATTGACGAAATAAACGTCATTGAAGTTCAATTTCTTCTTACAAAAAAGAAGAATACGAAATCTTGTTTAAGTCATTGAGTATTGGAAAAAAAACTTTATGCAGATCCAACATTAACTGTTGAAGAACGCAACAAGTTGATTACTGAAATTCAAAAATTATATTTGGAGAATGGAAATTTGTTTACTCATTTTGGGTATCAAGTTTTTACTCTTGATGATGACTCCTCGTCTCACTTCATTAATGCAACCAGTGTGGTGATCAAGGACGAACAGACCTCAGAATCTAAAATCTCCTCAAACTGTGAAACCTCTGATGAGGAAACCAAACCTGCAACCACTGGTAAAGGTAAAAGAAAAATAGATGAACCATTAATTTGAAGCAAAACCAGAATTTAATGTGTTCATAAAAACTACCGAACAAATGGCACTAGCCACAGTGTCACAGTGTTAATTTTCAGTCTCAAGTTTTTCCTGCAATGACATTAAGTCCCAACACTTGGTCTCAGCCAATGCGCACACACTCAATAATGTTTGTCAAGCACTTAAGATAAAGCAACACAACAATTATGGAAAGCCCAACCTTTGTTATTACTCCAACAATTACAAAGGAAAGCGAAATGCCAAACTCTCAAACATTTGTTGATTTTCGAGTTTGCATGGCCATGCCCATACATAGGCTACAATCAGAATATTTGAAATTCAAACATGCAACTAAGCATAAGGGACATATGTCACATGGCATGGCAGTTGACACCCCAACTGCCAAAGGGTTTAGGACAGATCTGAAAACAGACAAGTGTAACTGTCACCAACTTCTCCTACGTTTCAGCCTTCCCTTGTTCCTTGCCAACATGCCTTGTTCTGCCCATAACCGCCCCTACAATCAGAATATTCAAATTGCTCATGCCACCAGCCAAACAAGCCCCAAGTGCCATTTGTTGGTCTTGGCCAAGCCCATGTACCTTGCTAACCAACCAAGTGCCAACCATGCCTTGTTATCTAGCCAAGTGAAATCATTTGATTTTGTTAAATTCCCAAGCATGCTGCAACTCAGCATTCAGGTCATGTTTATGCCTTGCATCTACCATGTTGCCGTTGAACGACACAATTGATTAGGTCCCAAATTGTTACATTGGCATGCCTCCCTTATGCCTTGGTCCAGGTTTGATATAGGTGCATGGTGCCACCAAATGTGAGACCCTATGTTACCAAAAACGCTGATACCTTAGCGAAATTCGTATTGGTATGCACACTCTGAAACATGGTATACTTCTGTTCCAAAATAGTAAATTTAGTAATCCAAGGCGCTTCCAAAAGTATTTTTTTTCCAATATTTCCTTAAATGTTACTTTAAGAGAAAAAGAAAAAAATTAAATATAATGAACTAAAATCTAAGAGGAGTTAACCAAAGGGCTCTAGCCCAGTTGGCTAGCCCTTTAGCCACCAAGTCTCTCCTAAGGAAGGGAGGTCTTGGGTTCCACTCTTAGGAGTGGAATGGGAGGGCAAGATTTTCTTGCAAGGTGTATGGGGGTGAGTTTCAAGTCTTCGAGGTGCTAATCCAATAACTAGCCACTGACTTTCGCCGACCAAAAAAAATCTAAGATGAGTTAAGTTTTGACAAGACAAAAACATGAACAATGAAAAGAAATTTTTTTTTTTTTTTATTGGATGCCTAATAGTTAAAAGAAAATTGATCCACATTCCAAGTAACATAGGTCAGACCACCAGCTCCCAAATGTCAAGGTGCTAACACACATCCACTAGTGAAACTAAACCTAGTGATCCAAAACCATCTTACCGAAGAAAAGATGATTTAAACAAAAATGCAGTAACCCAACATGGTACTTACTTGGATTTAACACGTTGCTTTCAAAGATTAGTTAAAAACAATTGATGATTGGACACAATCCATGGCTATTTTAATAACAAATTATAAGTCAACATGGACTAAAGAAAGGTTCTTAAATTATATTGTAGCAACCCTGCAAGAAAATTGTTTGCAATGGCTAAGACAATGGGATAAATCTGATTATGGGAAATACCAGAAGACAACTCTTTTATCAAACTTTTTAAGTTTTGATAAAATGTTGAGTGATTTTGTCACCATAATTAAAGAAAATCTGTGGCTATTCAGGTGAAATTAATTTGCAAGAAGATGCCAATTATGCTCTAGCCAAATTAGAACTATGTAATATTTGTCAATATGAAGAATATGTGACATTATTTGAAAAATATTACTATGTTCTAGATCCTCCGCAAAATACCTATTGGTTAGATCAGTTTTTCATAAACTCCCGAACCCATGGGATGATTTAAGTTTAAAAAATTATCCTAAATTTTAGAAAAATTGAAAAAAAGTGATAATCTTGGATTTAGGATAAACTTTGTTTTGAGATTGATAGCAAATTAGTGCTTAACAGTACAAGCAAAGAAACATGTAAAAAATCAAATCACCAGTTCTGCAAGAGGGAAAAATTGTTGTGACCAAATTTTACTAGAAAATTGGAAAATTGGTTGCACACCTTCTTATAACAGAAAAGATAAAATTAAGAAAAAGAAATTAAATGGAAACCTTGGGAATCGTTTTTTTTTCTAATTATAAACAATATGTTAAGAAAAGAAAAACAACTTCAAAAATATCTAGGGCCGGCCTTGAGTTTCTAGGGGACTGAAGGCACAATAATTTTCCGGGGGTCTTTTAGATATTCATAAATAAAAAAAATCATTCTGTTTGGTTTGGAATTTTCAAAAATAATTTTACGAGCTTGCAATTCGTATTTTTTAAAAATATTTTTTCTATTTGGTAATATTTTTTTTTAAAAAAAATCACAAATATTACATTTTTTTAAGTGTATCTAGATTAGGTGTATCTACAAAACATTTATTTATTTTTTGCATGAAGTATTAAAAAATTCACTAAAAAAACACACAATTGGGCCATAAAGAGAGTTAAAAAAAAAAAGGCCAAAAAGAATTAGGCTAACGACTAATACTTCTACATATATTTTATATTTTATTTTTTCAATTGGGCTAACAACTAACTGGGCCTTTTATCAATTGGGTCAAATAGAATTTTTGGAGCCCTTTAAACTGACTCAAATTAATAAAACATAATTGAGCTATTTTGAGTTTTTAATATAGTACAAGACTAATGAATTTGGGGGCCTTTTTTTGGGCATAATTTGTGGAGCACTAGGCATAGGCCTTACTAGCCTTGGCCCAGGGCTGGCCCTGAAAACATCTATAACAAGAAAAAAATCTTGTAAATGTTATATTTGTTATGAAGGACATTATGCACCTTAGTGTCCTTAGAAAGGAACATGTGCTAAAAAGATGACAAAAGTTATTGAAGAACAAGAATTTGAAATTTGTTTTGGTGAAGAAATTTCAGATATTGAAGAAATATTGTATGAAATTTCAAGCAAAGAATATTCGTTGGATGAGGATGAAGAACACATTTTTATGATGAATACAATTCTAGAATATCCTGAGGAATCAGAAAATTCCAACTAGGAGATTATATCACTGGAGAAATTATCTTTACTGAAGAACAATTGGCCAAGTATGAAATATTTCAAGAAATCCGAAAAGAAGAAATTTAAAAAATTTCAAAATAGCCTTGGTCAGTAAGAATATTTGAGCAACATGGAAATACAAGAGCTCAATTTACAGATGAAGGGAATGTTGATATAACCTTATTTGACAAAAAGAAAATTGCTAGATGGAAAAAAATAATTCTGAATTAAGATATATTCATATAGGATTAATTCAGATAAAAATCACTGCTTTGGTTAGACAAGGTACTGATACGCCCATCTTAGCAGTCTTACTAGATAAAAGATTTTAGGATCCAATAAGAGCAATTATTGGAGGAGTACATTCTAATCTAGTAAATGGAATAGTATGGTTTAACATAAAACCAAATTTCTTTGTGGTTATAAATGATCCTAATATAGAAGATGTTGTTAGGATTTGTTTAAAAGCACAAAATATAGGAATGAAACATCAATTAAATCAATTGATACAAAAATAGTTGACATGTGGGAACCAAAGCCATATGAAACAACAATTCAACCAAAACTTATGAATTGGTCAGATTTAGAAATTCCAAGAAATTGGTCAATTTCTGAACTAACAGAAGATGAGGCAAGAAAATTTGTTAATAATGTAGAAATGTAGGTGTTTGGCAGTAATTTGTGTATAAGAAATCACAATTAAAACAACCAACACAAAATTTATCAACTGACTAGAAAAAGTTCAATAAATTAAAAATTGCACAAGATATTAATAATAGTAGTTCTCAAACAGAACCTATTGGTATTAAGATAGTGCAAATCCCTTTTATGCCAAGAACACATTATAGATTTGAAGAACAAAAAATGTTTCAAATCTATCATTATCAAACAAAACATGATGAAGTAATTTTTCCCTCTAGCCAAGGAAAGTGAAAATATACTGATGTTTTGGGAACCTTTAATTTTAAAGGCTACAAACAATATAGTCTCAGTGTTCTACTTGGTACTGGAGCCACTGCACATGTAGAATGAATGCTATACCTGAGGATAAATGGATTTTAATGAAACATCTTTTCTCAGTTAAAGGAGTTAGTGGAGAAGACACCTCCATTAATTCTTAGAGCAAAAAACATAACTGTTTGGTTTAACAACAAATTTGTTATTTCAAAAGTTTTGTGCTTCCCAAATATGCATGGAGATTTCATTCTAGGAAATAAATTTTTATTTGCATATTTACCAATAATGCTTGCTGATAAAACAATCAGTTTAACTCTTAACTAGCAATTGTTAACAATTCCTTTGTTGGAACAACATCATTACATGTGTGATCGAGAGTTCTTGCCAACTAAGAGTGGTGACTTAGCACCGTACATAAAATTTTATGGTGACTTAACACCATACACTCTTGATGAATCTCATTGGATTTATAAATTTTTTTGATGAAAAATTTAGTGACAATTCTTTGAAACTATGGTATCGTAGTCCAAGATATTGTAGTTTCAAGTTAAAAGATCCTAATATAATAATTAGGGTAAAACCGATGATCGATACCTGCCAGGGCCGGCTTTGGGCTAAGGCTAGTGAGACCTGTGCCTAGGGCCCCGAAAATTAGGCCCAAAAAAGGCCTCCAAATTCATTAGTCTTGTACCATATTAAAAACTCAAAATGACCCAATTCTGTTTAATTAATTTAGGCCATTTTAAAGGGCCTCAAAAATTCTATTTGGCCCAATTGATAAAAGGTCCAATTAAAAAATATTTACAAGTGTTAGTTGTTAGCCCAATTTAAAAATAACATATAAAATATATGTATATGTATTAGTCGTTAGCCTAATTCTGTGAGGCCTATTTTTTCTCTTTATGGCCCAGTTATGTGTTTTTTAGTATTTTTTAAATATTTTGCGCAATTTTTCTTATTTATTTTGTAGATACATCTAATTTAGATACGCTTAAAAACTATAATAATTGTGTTTTTTTTTTATAAAAAAAAAAGTTGCCAAATACAAAACATATAAAAAAAAATATGAATTGCAAACTCAGATAATTATTTTTGAAAACTCTAAACCAAATAGGGTAATTTTTATTTTTTATGAAAAATTATTGGGGAAAAATTATTTCGCCTTAGGCCCCCGGAAACTCAGGGCCGGCCATGATACTCACTAGGATATAGATGAGTTCAAAACTCAAATTGGTGCACTTCTTGAGAAAAAAACTTATTGAAGTGACCCTAGCCCTGATTCATGTCCTGCATTTATGGTTAGAAATCATGCAGAAATTAAAAGGGGAAAAGGCAGGACGGTAATCAACTATAAGAGGCTTAATAAACATGTAGAATTCGATGGGTACTATAAAAAGATATTTTGATAAACTTAACCCTAGGATCAAAAGTCATTAGTAAATTTGATTGTAAGTTAGGGTACTGGCAATTACAATTAACAAAAGAGTCAAAAACCATTGATTGCTTTCACTACTCCAAGAGGACATTACCGCTGGAATGTAATGCCAATTGGATTAAATACCGCACTACAAATCTTTCAAAGATGGATAGATTCTATTTTTAATGACCTAAAGATTTTTGTGTGGTATATATAGATGACATTCTTGTTTTTTTCAAATCTGGGGAAGAATACAAGAATCATCTTTAGCCAATTATATAATAAATTCCAAAAACATAGAATTATTCTCTCCCCTAAAAAGATTGAAGTAGAGAAAGAAGAAATTGAGTTCTTAGGTAATCTTAACTTCAACAAGATTAATGCTTAACGAACATATTATTTCAAAAGTAAAAGAATTTCCAGATGAATTAACTGAAGTAAAACAGTTTCAAAGTTTTTTTTAGGAATTCTTAATTATGGACGAAATTATGTTAAAGATCTAGCTTAATTTCGTCCGAGTGAGAAGAAATAAAATCATCCTTAAAACTGATGCCTCAAATTTATGTTGGGCATGTGTATTGAAAACAATACCTTCTCAATTCTGGACCAAGTGAGAAGAAATAGATAGTTATGGAATTAAAAGCAAGAAAAAACATATCTTCATAAAAACTCAGAAACATGAATTAATTTGTGGATGCAACTCTGGTAAATTTCAACTTGTTGAAACAAGATATATTATTTTTTGAAAAAGAACTTTTAGCAATAAAACTTGCTTTAAAACGATTCCGCATATATCTTGCTTTTGAATGCTTTATTGTTAGAACAAACAATCAAGCAGTAAAAGATTTTGTAGTTAACAAGAAAAATATTGAAGATGGTAGACAACTTCGATGGTGTAATGAAATTGCTACATATAATTTTGATGTTGAACATTTGAAAGGAACTAATAATTTTCTTGCAAAAGTCACTATACTAGTGTTTTGTCTTTTTAGCCATGAACTGTGAGAATAGTAGTGTTCGTTTTCCTTTTCCTTTTAGGATTAGGAATTAGTGTTAGTGTTCTATATCTAATAGCATTCTCTATCAGTGGTGTATTTTGTTTAGGATTAGGATTTAGCATTCTATATATTTGTGTGATGTATTCTTTGTTCAAGGCAATCTAATATATAGTTTTGTTTAGAAAACTTACATGGTATCAGAGCTAGGTTCGAAATCCTAGCTGCTTTGCTTGTCGCCATCGTGGTTCGCTGGTCAAAGGGTCATCGATCTTGATCCCTCCTTGGTTCTTCTGGTTTGTGATCAGCCCTAAGTGGTGACATTCTGGTTTGTCTGGGTCATCACCATCAGCCCTCTCTGGTTCGACTGGTTTGTCACCATCGGAGTCGCGACTTCTCCCTCTCCAGACTCGCGAGGGTTCGAAACCCTAGCCCTCTCTGGTTCATCTCGTGAAGGCCTCTCTCTTCCTTGCGATCTCTGTTTGATTCGATTCGCAGCCATCTACTTCGGCTCTCTGGTTCGTCTACCTCTCTCTTCCTCACGATCTCTGTCTGATTTGCTTCTCAGCCTCAGTCTCTCTCTCTCTGTCTTCAACTTGGCTATTTCTATTTGAAACCCTATTTCAGGATTATTGCACTAAAGCCCCATATTTGTCTGTTTATTACAAATTTTGTTTTATTACAATGTCGGATACTAAAATCCAAGCCATCAAATGTAAACTCACTGGTGGCAATTATGCCTATTGGGCCAATGTCATGAAGAATTTTCTTCTTGGTCAAAAAAAATGGGGCTATGTTTCTGGTTCTGCTCCTCGTCCATCGGACTCGAAGGTAAAAAGGTATCTGTCTTCCTGTGACACTTGGGATTGTGATAATGCCCATGTTCTAACCTGGTTTCATAATTCTGTGGATGATCGTATTGGAATGGTGTTTTCCAAGTACAGTACTGCCAAGGAAGTGGGATTATTTACTCGGTGTTTATCAGCAGTCCAACTTTGCTAAGCGGTATGAGTTGGAAACAACTATTCAGAGTGCTTGTCAGCGGGATCAAACTATTCAGGACTTTTATATTGAGATGACAGGTCTCTGGGATCAGTTGGCTCTTATGGACCCACCTAGTCTCAAGATACTAGACGCTTATATTGAGTTTTGGGAACAGGGTCGTTTAGTCCAGTTCTTAACAGCTCTCTCCCCTCAGTATGAGGCTATTCGAGGTGGCATCCTTCACCGATCTCCTCTTCCCTCTGTGGATGCTATTGTTCGTGAACTCCTCTTCGAGGAAACCCGTTTTAAGACTTCCAGTCAGACTTTGCCTCCTTCTGTGTTCTTGGCTCCTGCCAAGCCGCCCTTGTTATCGACCCCTCCTTTTCATCAGCTTCAGGCCACTGCGAAACCCAAGAGAGGACCATTAGGGCCAGATGAGTGTGCTTTCTGTCATCAGAGGGGTCATTGGAAGAACAATTGTCCCCAAAAGGGACGTCAGCTTGCTCCGTCTTCTCAGACACAGTTCCGTGGCCCTACTTCGGGTACTTTCCGACCTCCTGTTGCTTACACTGCATCTACTTCGGCTCCCGATCCTGACTTGGCTTCCTTGAGTGCTCAGGTTGCACAACTTCAGCATATCTTGTCCACCTCTCAGTCATCCCCATTTGCCTCCGCGCTTACCTCTCTTCATTTAGGTTTGCTTGGGTCCTCTTCAGGTATCCCTTCTTCTGTCTGGATTTTTGATTCTGGTGTCTCTCATCACATGACTCCTCACATTTCCTTACTTCAAAATTGTATTCTCCCACCCGTTCCTATTACTATTAATACTGTTAATGGATCTGGTATGTCTGTTCTATCTGTTGGGTTTGTCTTACCCTCTGCCATGTCTGCTGTTACTATTCCTTCTGTTTTTTATGTTCCTCAGTTATCTGTCAGTTTATTATCTATCAGTCAACTTGATGCGTCTGGTTTTGATGTTATCTTTTCCTCTTCTGTCTGTTGTGTGCAGGATCGGGTGTCCAAGAAGCAGATTGGGACCGGCTGTAGAATTGGAGACCTCTATGTGGTTGAAAGCTTGCATCTCCCCTTATCCACCTCTCCAGCTGCACGTTCTTCATTTCAGTTAGATTCTCAGTCGAGTCAGTTTTACTTATGGCATTCTCGCTTCGGTCATTTGTCTGTTGACCGCTTACAGTCTTCAGCTCAGTCAGGGTTGTTGGGTAAAGTTTCTCCTAGTCAAATTGATGAATGTCGGGGGTGTAAACTTGCTAAAATGTCAGCCTTACCATTTAATAAAAGTATCTCTATTTTTGTTTCTCCTTTTTCTCTTGTACATATTGATGTCTGGGGACCCTCTCCTGTTTTTACTAAAGGGGGTTCTGCATATTATGTGTCTTTTATTGATGACTGCACCCGTTACACTTGGGTTTATCTTATGACTCATAAATCTGACTTCTGCCAGATATATCATACCTTCCAGTCTATGGTCACTGCACAGTTTGGATCTACTATTAAATTGTTGCGGTCTGACTTGGGTGGGGAATACTTTAAAACTGAATTTTGTGAATACTTGGCCAAATTGGGTACTATTCACCAAACTTCTTGTACTGATACACCTGCTCAAAATGGTCGAGCTGAGCGTAAACACCGTCATCTCCTTGAGACAGCTAGGTCTCTTTCTCTCTGCCTCCGTTCCGGGGTGAGGCAGTTCTTACTGCTGCTTTTCTTCTCAACCGTATGCCTACCCCTCTTCTTTCTAGTCGGTCTCCTTATGAGGCTCTGTTTTCTCAACTTCCTAATTACTCCCTCCTTCGTGTGTTTGGGTCTGCTTGTTTTGTCCTTTTACCCCGTAAAGATAGGACTAAACTTAGTGTCCGGTCTGTCCTATGTGTCTTTTTGGGTTATAGTCTCACTCAGAAAGGTTATCGCTGTTATGACCCTGTTTCTCGTCGCCTTTATGTCTCCCGCCATGTTGCCTTTCTCGAACGTCTATCTTACTTTCAACTTCCTCCTCTCACCGCCCCTGTTTCCAAAGAGGATTTGGTTCATATTGATCCATTTCCTTCTGAGGTTCCGTCTGATGAGTACATCTCCACAGTTACTCCTGAGCTTATTCCATCTTCTCCTCCTACTTCACCTCTGGCTGCTTTTCCTCCTTCGGCCTCTTCTCCTTCTCCATTGTTAGTTTATTCTCGTCGCAAGGCTCCTCCTCCACCAGTTGTCTCTACCCCTACTGCTGATCCTCCTGCTTCTGACGACTCTGATCCTGCTGCACACCGATATCCTCCTCGAGCGCGTCATCCTCCAAACAGGTTGGGTTGGTCTAATACTTGTTTTTCTGCTTCCTATCGTACCTTTTTGTCTGCTATTCACTCTTTTGTAGAGCCTCAGTCTTACAAGGAAGCCTGTCAGGATCCTCATTGGGTTCAAGCTATGGAGGATGAGTTGTTTGCTCTACAGAAAACTAGTACATGGGAGTTGGTTCCTTTGCCTGCTGGTAAGAATCTGGTTGGTTGCAAATGGGTCTACAAAGTCAAGACTCATTCTGATGGTTCTCTTGAGCGCTACAAAGCTCGTCTGGTTGCCAAAGGTTTCTCCCAGGAATATGGTATTGATTATGAGGAGACGTTTGCTCCTGTTGCCAAGATGACTACTGTCCGTACTTTGATCTCTGTCGCTGCTATTCGTTCTTGGCCTCTTTATCAGATGGATGTTAAGAATGCTTTTCTTAATGGCCATCTCACTGAGGAGGTTTACATGCGTCCTCCCCCTGGTCTTCACCATTCCTCTGGCCAAGTTTGTCGTCTTCGGCGTGCTCTGTATGGTCTGAAGCAGTCTCCTCGTGCTTGGTATGATCGCTTTCAGACTGCTGTTACCAAGCTTGGATTTCATCCTTCTGCTTCCGACTCTGCTTTATTTCTGAGACATACCTCGACTGGTTTTGTTGCTCTCTTACTATATGTGGATGATATGATCATCACTGGCTCTGACTCTACTGCTATCTCTGAGGTCAAGCAGCATCTTTTCCGCACCTTCGAAATGAAGGATCTGGGACCATTACGGTATTTTCTTGGTATTGAAGTGGCTTCTTCTCCCAAGGGTTACTTTCTATCCCAAGCTAAGTATGCCAACGAGGTTATCCATCGTGCCAGACTTACTGACACTAAGCTTTCTGATACCCCCATTGAGCTTAATGTGAAGCTTAACACTACTGATGGTGTTCCTCTGGACGATCCTACGTTATATCGCGAACTTGTGGGTTGTTTAGTCTATCTGACAGTTACTCGCCCTGATCTTGCCTATGCTGTCCATGTGGTCAGTCAGTTTGTTTCTGCTCCTCGCTCTACACATTGGGCTGCTTTGCTTCGAATTCTTCGCTATCTTCGTAGTACTATCTTACAGGGCTTGCTATTCTCTTCTACTTCTTCGTTAGATTTGGTGGCCTATGCTGATGCTGATTGGGCTGGTGATGTTAATGATCGTAAATCTACTTCTGGTTTCTGTATGTTTCTTGGCGATTCCCTGATTTCTTGGAAAAGCAAGAAACAAACTGTTGTTGCCCGTTCTACTGCCGAAGCTGAGTATCGTGCTATGGCTCATGCTACTGCTGAAATTGTCTGGCTTCGTGGTCTCTTATCTGACTTGGGTGTCCCTCAGTCTTCCCGACCTCTCTCTATTGTGACAACCGAAGTGCTATTCAAATTGCTCATAACACTGTCTTTCATGAACGGACAAAGCATATTGAGATTGATTGTCATTTCATCCGTCAGCATCTACAGTCTGGCATTATCTCGCTTCCTTTTGTTTCTTCAACTCTGCAACTTGCTGATTTCTTCACCAAGACTCACACCACTGCTCGGTTTCGGTTTTTTCTTGACAAATTCTCAGTGTTTTCTGCTCAAACACCTTGAGTTTGAGTGGGGGTGTGAGAATAGTAGTGTTCGTTTTCCTTTTCCTTTTAGGATTAGGAATTAGTGTTAGTGTTCTATATCTAATAGCATTATCTATCAGTGGTGTATTTTGTTTAGGATTAGGATTTAGCATTCTATATATTTGTGTGATGTATTCTTTGTTCAAGGCAATCTAATATACAGTTTTGTTTAGAAAACTTACATGAACAAGGGTAAACAGCCCGTTGAGTCAGACAGAGAATGGGTGACAATTGCTAAAAAGGCAACCCTCAAACTAGAAAAGGTTTATGTTGTTTTTTTAGGTAGACAACCTAGTATTTACGCAGAATGGAAGGATTGTCATAAGCAAGTTTGGAAATTCTCTGGAGCTAACTATAAAGCGTATGACAATCTGGCGAAAGCTAAAAAGGCTTTCTATAGTGCTCCAGCATTGCCTATTTTTCAGCAACAGCAAACTAGGCAAAGTTTGGCATATTGCAAAAAAGCCAAAAAGTTACTCAAAAAGTTAAAAAGTTAACACTATTCACCAAAAGTCAACAATTACGGCTGCACAACTCTCAATCCTAATTTTTCTCTACAAATCAATTTTTACAATTTTTTATTACACATTTTTCCATAAAAAGTCAAAAAGTTAACCCAAACATCCATATTTTCTTCCTCAATTTTTTAGTCCAAAAAGACAAAAAGTGCACTTATTTAGAACACCCCAAACAACCCCTAATGAAATTCCTTTTGAATTTCAGAAATCAAAACCAAATGAATATGAAATTAAAGACTTTTTTAATCCTGGTATTCCCAGAAAAATTTATGATGAATTAAATGGTGCGTGGAAAACTCACATTTCAGAAAATAAAAAAGGTTTTCGATCACATTTGTCTAATTTATCATTTCAATTAGTGGAACAAACCACTAAGATAAATGAGTAACAAAGCCTTTGTTTTTAGCTCATTAAACAAATGAATTGGGATCAAGATTTTAGATTTGAAAAGATAAATACTTTTCTTCAAAGCTCTAAAATCATAAACCATGAATATTCAGATCCTTCTTTTAATATAATCAGAAGAATTTGTCTTTTTGAAAAAGTATGAACAATTCTTCATCATGAAAATTTTAAAATCATTAAAAATAAAGTGGAACATCATTATGAAAGAATTAAACAAATTCTTTTTAAATCAGTTAATAAAATCAATTTACAAGATGATATTCCAAAGACCACATTATTTCTAGATACCCAAGAATGGTTCTATGCAGATAATGATTGGACGATCTCTGAAGAAATTGATTGGGGAATAACTAATCAAGTTATTCTTCAAAGTTCTCATCATGTACAATGGAGAGATTTTCCTAAAAGAGAATTACAAATGGAGCAAATATTTCACTTTTTGGATTGCTAGCACCATTGGATGGCGTGAAAGAGAAATTTTATCAACTATATTAGATTTGGTATTTGAAAAAGATTGAAGAATCAGAGTTAGCTCATGAAGGACCTTTAATAAATTCTAAAGGTGATATTGTTAATCCTCATGGACTAATTGAATCTTTAAGTCTTGCACAATATTGGATAGAAAGTCTAATATTGTTGTCCCAAGTTGCACGAAGCATAAAAAGTTGCAGTATATTGCCTTTCATGAAAACTGATTGCAGAAGACTATTTGTTACTATGGAACCAATTTCATATACAAGAACTGCTGAACAATAATGTGAAGCAGAAGAATTCCTCGACAATTTAGCAATAAGAAATTTGCTAGATCTTCCTTTATATTTGGCTATGGAAGTCGATGAAGTGGAAGCTTACAAAACATAGGAATGGAGTTAAGCACAAGATTCTCCATTATCTGAAGATAGAGTCTTCATGCACAATCTAGACAACATGATGGAGGCATAGTGGGCCTATGAAGACTTGTTGCAGATATACTTGACCGACTGCAAATTTATGTAGCACATGTGGTAGCATATGCGATAACAAGAAAAAGATAAGATTAACCAAATCTTATATGATACAGTTTATCTTTTTCAAAAAGGAGGAAGGGAGACTGAACTTGTATAATATAATATGTACAAAAAAGATGTACTAGATAGACTAGCCTTTCGTAGACATTGCCTTAGAATAGTTTTTGTAAATAATGGCTTATGACTTAAGACTAGACTTTTCAGATTAGGCTTTTTTAGTTTAGTTTTTTTTATAATTATTTTTTTATTATTATAAGTTTTGTACTCTATAAAATGGCATTGAAGCCTAAGAAATGAAGTGTGTATATTCCTCAGAATTCTCTCATCTTTCGTTTACATCTCGTTACATATTTGCTACTGATGGATTTAAAGCTTGGAAGAATCTAGGGCACGTGTTTAGAAGTCATGAACCTAGCAATGAGCACATTACTTGCCTGGACAAATGGATTGAATTGGAAATTAGATTGCCAAAGAATGAAACAATTCATAGAAGTGTTCAAGAACAAATCAATAAAGAGAGAACATTGGAAAGAACTGTTATTAAGGATAATTGCTGTTGTGAAAACTCTTGCTAAAAATAATTTAGCATTTTATGGAGACAATGATGAGATTTATGAAGAAAGTAATGGAATCTTTTTAAGCTTAATTGAAATGGTTGCTGAATTTGATCCAGTAATGCAAGAGCACATTTAATGTATCAAAAGGAGTGAAATTCATTACCATTATTTTGGTCACTAAATCCAAAATGAACTGATATTACAGATATTAGCGGGTGAGATCAAAAGTACAATTGTAAAAAGAATCAAATATGCGAAATATTTTTTACTTATACTTGATTGTACTCCCGATATTATTCATGAAGAACAAATGTCTCTTGTGATCAGATCTGTGGATGTTTCAACTAGTCCAGTAAAGATAGAAGTGTTATTTTGAGAATTTTTAACGGTGGATGATACATTGGGGTTGGTATTTTTTAGTGTACTTCAAGAGGTATTGCACACTCCAACTTGATATTGGTGATATAAGAGGGCAAGGATATGATAATGCCTCTATTTTGAAAGGGAAACACAAGGTGTATAGAAAAGACTACTTGAAATAAATCCTAAAGCATTTTACACACCATGTGGTTGTCATAGTCTTAACCTTACACCTTGTGATATCGCTAATTTTTGTTCCAAAGTTGTCTCCATATTTTTTGAGTGGTACAACGTATATTTTTATTGTTTTCATCCTCTCCAAACCAGCGGAAAGTTTTAAAAGTTAATGTGGAAGGTCTTACACTTAAGTTGTTGTCACCAACACGGTGGGAAAGTCGTGTCAAAAGTGTTAAAGCAATAAGATACCAAGCTCTACAGATGAGAGATGCTTTACTTTATTTTGCAAGTATTAGTGATGAACCTGAAACAATAGTGAAGCTGAGTCCTTGGCATCATATGAACTTGAAAATTTTGAATTTTTGCTTGGTATGGTTATTCGGCACAATCTTTTGTTTGTAGTCAACTCAGTTAGCAAAACCTTTCAAAGTAAAGACATGCATATTGATATTGCTATAGATCAATTAAAAGGACTCAATACCTTCCTTAAAAAGTATAGAGAAACAAAATTTTTGGTGGTTATGATTGAAGCTAAAGAAGCTGCAACTCTAATGGAAATTGATCTAGTATTCCTGAAAAATGTGTCATTCATAGAAAGAAGCAATTTGATGAGAATGATAGTGAAGAGGAGACATACATAGCTGAAGAATCCTTTAGAAGAATCCTTTAGAGTTAATTACTTAATATTTATAATAGATCAAGCTCTTTCTTCACTTAAGAGTAGGTTTCAACAATTTCAAATATATGAAGAAACTTTTGGGGATTTGTTTGATTTGAAGAAGTTAAGTTTTGTCAGTGATGAATGTTTGATGACTTATCATGCTAATCTTGAAGATTTTCTTTAACATGATGAACTTTCTGATATTGATGGAAGAGATCTATTTTCAAAGTTGAAAGTCTTGAAAGAAGTTTTGCCGACAGAAACCAAGAGGCCAATTGAAGTGGTAAATTATTTTAAAGTAATGGACGGTTGTTTCCCAAATGCATGGATTATTTATAGAATTTTGTTGACCATATTGGTTACAGTTGCCTCGAGAGAAAGAAGCTTTTCAAAGTTGAAGTTAATCAAATATTACCTTTGGTCAACCGTGTCGCAAGAAAGATTGAATGGATTAGTTTTGTTATCCATTGCAAAGAATATGGTAGCTGAATTAGATTATACAAGCTTAATTAGTAAGTTTGCAGCTAAAAATGCAAGAAGAGTAATGTTAAGTGATATTTTATTGTAAACTAGATTTTGCTAAACTATATAGCAACATGACTAGATTTTTGTCATTTTGATTTCTTGTAATGATTTCTTCCTGTCTTAATATATGTAAGTAAATTTTAGTTTTATATATACAAGTAAGCTGTTTGTGGATACTAGCAATGTATATTTTTAGTTTTTCTATTTACCATATTACATGAACCCCTTTTTTTTTTATTTTTTTTTTTTTTTGTGTATGTGGTAAATATGTAGAAGGGCCCCCTCATAAGAGTTTGCCTCGAGCCCTGTAAAACTCGGGGCCGACCCTGCACCCAGTGGGAGAGATGAAGGTTGTGGGATTGGTCAGCGGGGGCAAGGACAGCTGCTATGCCATGATGAAATGCATTGAATATGGCCACGAGGTCTCTCACTCTCTCACTTCATTTATATATATATATATATATTTATTTTCTACACTTCACAATCTCTCTCCCTCTCTCTCTCTCTCTATATATATATATCTAGCAATCTAACTTTTGTGTTATTTGCAATTCAGATTGTCGCATTGGCGAATTTGTTACCCATCGATGATTCCGTGGATGAGCTTGATAGCTACATGTACCAAACGGTGAGCAGCAAGTGTAAACTCTGTTGATTTAATTGTGCAGATTTACGTTTATATGAGGCTTATCTATAGATATAATCGAACAAATACATCATCAACTGCCTGCCAGGAATTAGGGATTTCTTCTTGTCTTTTGTTGATTATATATCATGATTCTGGTTAATTTCAACATTAACTAACAGCTGATGCCAGGTATTGGGTGACTTGAATTTGCAAATTCAACATTAGGTAATACTTTTTTTTTTTTTTTGAGACACAGTTATGTATTTGTCTATATAAACATCTGGATATTGTTTTAGTGTTTGTAGACCAGAGATGTCCATGGCCATTCGAGTTAGAATTCATATTATGAGTGTTGATTTGAACATTGGCAACTATTGGCTGTAAAAAAGTTCAAAGAAATTGGGTTAATAAACAAAAAAATAATTTGGCTTTAATTATGTTGGCATCATAAATATGAATGTCAAAGTCAAGAAGGATCCAATTTTCTTTTCTTTTTTTACATACTATTAGTAAACTTGATTGATAGCTAAACATAAATGGTTGGGTTCAGCCGAGGGGGGTCATGGAGGTGCTTTGAAGTTGGAGGGGGGCTCGGGTTGGAAAATGACGGCAGAAAGTTTGGGCTTTGGCACCGCTGTTATGTTTAATGTGGTTGGTTTGGTTGGAGTAGAATTGCTGAACGTTTCAAGGGGTGCATCATCTTGCCTCTTGGTTAGAGAATCGGTTGTTAACAGTTTTGTATAGTTGGGTTGAAGGGAAGGTGGATCCGGATGTGTTTGTGTCACGACCCAAACCCGCCCCTAAAAGTTTGGTTCATGACCGGCCAATAACCTCTTGATTACTTACGGCCTCAGACAGATTACAAAGAATTTATCATAATGGGGCCTGAGCGGAAGCAAATAAAATGACAGAACGTCCATTGAGCAGTGCTTAAATGCTAGAATTTTAAAACATCATATCATATATAGAGAGTTCACATACATAGTCCATACATACAAGCATGAGTCATGTAGGTATATACAAAAAGTTAGCAGCCCAAAAATTACATATTGACAATGTATCCAGTAAAAGTCACCAAAAGGCTTAACAAAATGTAACATCAAAGGGACTCCTCAAAAGACAAAAGGCTCCAATTTTGAAGGCTTAACAAAACAGGTCCATCAAAAGTTTCCTGAAGCTGACCTAGGGCTGGCCTCCGAGCTGATCACCTACAAATATATATATAAATACGAAATGAGCAAGGCTCAGTGAGTAATAATAATGTAAGGAGGTTCATATGAATGAGCATATGTCTTGAAGAATAAATATACAATATATACATGTCTTATCTATAATCATATTCCAGAACGGCCTTGGGCCTAACATAATACGGAACGGCCTTAGGCCCAACATCATACTGAACGACCTTAGGCCCAACATCATACAGAACGGCCTTAGGCTCAACATATCAACAGTTGTTCTGAACATTATAGGGTAGATGGAACATCGGCATGTCTCCATCTCCCTCGGCCTTAGGGCCATTAGTCATAAACAATCCATATCAGACATAACGGCCTCGGGCCCATCATACATAACAGAAACAGAATGACCTCGAGTCCATTTCGTATGCCATTGTAATCCAATGCTCAATCATTCCAATCAAAACACAAGTTATATAACGTATGCCATTCACGATCAAAAATACATAAATCATAACATATCGTTACACTACTATTACTCACAGTGATTTGGTCGTGCAACGGTCCCTTCTGACGAGTGACATACACATGGCACACACACAACTTGATCAGCAATTCATCTTTTCTTAGCTACTTCTCTTTAATCATTCTTCCGTTTCGTTCAATTTCTATTTATCTTGAAGCATTTCGGAGGGCTTAAACATACACATTAACAGATTCAGAGGGTCGAAAAGATTTACAAAAAGATGCAGTTTTTCTCCCTGTTCCCCGCACGTGCGGAAGAACCCCACAACACGTGCGGAAAGATGTGCCGCACGTGCTTTTATTTCAGAATGTTCTAGTGCTTCCCCTGTTTTCCGCACGTGCGGCTGTGAGATCCGCACTTATGGTTCTGGGGTCTGTTTGTGCAGTCCGAAAAACCAACAAATTCAAGCTTTCCAAATGCATTTCTAAGGCTCTAAGCTCCTATGTTGAATTTCCCTTTCTCTCTTTTCTCTTCTTTCTCCCTCTAGATACTCTCCAGGAGATATTTTTATGTTTTTGTTGAGTCAAGTCTCATATGAGGCTCATCTCTATCTATACTAAACCAAGAGTTAAACTTATTTGAGCCTAAGCCAAGCCTAACCAAGGGTTTAGACTAATTAAATCGAATTAATTCTTTGCGAATCAAATTTTTACAAAATTTCATATTATGTTCTAAAAATCATGCAAATCATAACAGTAAAGTCAATTTCGGTTTATCGCACCTTTAAGGCTTTCAATTTTCAGTCCAAAGGTCGTAATTTCAGTAGATTTTCTCATAACTGACAGATACAAGTATATAAACATGTAATTCACATATTTAAACATAGAATTTCACATCAAGCATATAGTCACACATCTAATCACACATATATTGAGGGAATTAAAGCATATGAGATGGTCGGGTTATTACACTTTGGCTTTTTAGATTTTTTGGATGATTTAATTGGTTAGATGGTTAGGGGGTTTCCCCAAATTGGGGTTTTCCTTTTGTGTTCTTTTGCATCAGCTTGATGATGCTCTTATGAAGTTGCTTTTATTGATCAAAAAAAGAAGCTGTTCAATGATCTTCAAAAACTTGAATCTACTTCCGATTTTCACTACTTAGTACTTGCTATAAGAAGCAAAAGTAAATTCTTATTGACAGTTTGCTTGTTGGAATTGCTGCTGCTGAGGGGAACTAAACTGCAGATGAAATAGCTTTGACGATGATTACTTCCAAATGATTTTTGTTTCTTTAGATTTAAATTTGATTGCGCCAAGTAGATGTCTGAATGTGTTATGTGCGTGGGTATGCTTGTGTATGTGCATGTTTGTGCAAATATAATTGTTGTCTGGTTGCTGCAAGTGAGTGTTTGGCATTCAGAGAAAGCACTTTTTATTTCAAGGGAGAACCTGTAATTATCTATTTTTCACGTATTTTTTCTGCTTATTATTTACTTTGCACTTTTGAACTTTTTGTTCAGGTTGGGCACCAGATAGTCGTCAGCTATGCAAGATGCATGGGAGTGCCATTATTCCGAAGGCGAATACAAGGATCCACAAGGCAAGTCCTTTAGTGGGAAGCTTTGATTAAACCAGTTATCTTATTTAGGGGAAACTACAATCTTTGCTCTTTACATGACTGATAAAGTTATCATACTTCCAGTATCATGGATGGTAACTTTCTGTTGTATATTGGCCCATATAAGTTGTTTGCTTTTGCTACTTTGTCAACCAGCATATGTTGGATAAGTATTGTATTAACTTTGAAACTTCTTAAAGCTTGGTAATTTAAACTCTTAAATTTGGTTGTTGCTTTGGACAACTATACCATTTGGAAAAAAAGAAAATGTTATTGAACATAATTTCTTCCTTGTAATTCCTTTGTATAAAAATGGGGTAGAGTACTGTCACGCCTGGGTTTTTTGAAACATTATGCAAAGGATGTATTTATTTGATAATGCCATGTGAGTGGTTTGAAGGAAGTTGAACGATCAAAGTAATTTGCCTTGTGTGCAATTTAAGAGTATATAAAAGTCAAATGATCCTCTATGTTAAGGAATTGTGTAGAACATGGGTCATTCTTCTAAAAAAAGGAACTTTTGTTTGAAGGTTTACTCTTTGGTCAAAACTAGATCCAATGTTTAAAGAAAATTTTCAATGGCATGCCCACAGTAAGTTGGGCCAACAGACATAGGCCTTAGCAAAACCACCCTGTTGACATACAAGCAATTTTAAATCCATGCATTTCATAATACAAAAAGAAATAATCATCCACGGTAATTAATACATGCCCAAATGTATCTTCCAAATTTAAGTTATACAATTCCCAAAATGAATAGTGAGTAGATTTCAAAAGAAGGGGCTACAGATGCCCATCAAAATAAGATTTACCGTTCCAAGACAAAAAAGATGCTTCGAATGCGTAGATCTTTCATTCAATCATAGTACAAAAACATCATGGGCTTTCTTTCCAATCACTGACCATGGGGTGCATCTGACAATTGTTACAACAATGCCT
The DNA here is from genome assembly GCA_030407325.1 of Camellia japonica. Lineage (NCBI taxonomy): Eukaryota > Viridiplantae > Streptophyta > Magnoliopsida > Ericales > Theaceae > Camellia > Camellia japonica. Next base: position 103,027,088 of record JAPPVO010000017.1, on the reverse strand, counting down.
TTTTAGCTACTGAAGAATCCCCCTGCATACTATTTTGAATTGGACGTTTCAGATTTGTGCCATATTACCTTTCTTTAATTAAGTCCGTGCAAGTGCATCCCAAACCTCCTTTCTGTATCCATAAACAAATATCCATTATTGAGTTCTGGTTACATGAATTCAAAAGCCAAGACATAACTAAAGATTGCGGCTGTGATTTCACCTGTAATGTAACCCATTTTTCCGTTTACTCTTGATAAACAACTTCTCAGATGGAGACCAAGGTAGATAATTATGCCCATTCAACTTCACTGTTGTAATTTGCAATGTAGGATTATCCTTTGAATTTTGATGACCCGTGACTGATTGTTGAGAGGTCACTGTTGTAATCTGCAATGTAGGATTGTCAGTTGAATTTTGATGGCCCGTGACTTATTGTTGAGTGATTACACTTTCCTTGGGCTAACACAAAATCTCCAAGCAAAAATCAGATCACCAAAAGTCCAAAGGAGATTTTCTGCAGTAGTAAGCTGCTAATGTGGGAGCAAATCACAGAAATAGAGGCTTGGAAACTGCCGTCCTGCAAACTAGAGACCTGACTTCCCCAAAAAAGTAGGCAGCAACACTTCCGAACAAAAATGTAGCAACCAACTCCCCCAAAAAATTCAAAAAGCAAACAATCAACAACCAATACCTGAATGAAAAACAATAAACAGGGGAAGAATTAGCATCTCAAGTTGTCCATGGAGAGCTGTTTATATGTATATATTATTTTTACATCCTCACTTTTTTCTACTGCAGGGAGCAATTGACCAGTCTCGGAGTAATGTAAGATTAAGAGAAGAGATGAGGGAAGAGAGGAAGGGAGAAGAAGGAAAAGAGAGGCGTTATGTGGAGAAGGGAGAAAAAAATATTAGGGCTCTCTCTCTCTCTCTCTCTCTTTTTATTTTTTTTATAATAATATTCTCTGTAAAATATTACAATAATGACCTTTTAGGAATAATGAAATAATAAAAAAATTTCGACATGTGAAACAATAAACTTAGTGAGGAGGAGATTAACAGAGGAGTACATAGAGGATATGAGAGATATTCAAATGGTTTTCGTAGATTTGAAAAAAGCTTATAACAAGTGTCTGGACAAATATATGATAGGTGTCGGGGAAAATGAGTGACAAAAGCGTTTATTTTTGTGATAAAGAACACATATGACGGAGTTGTGACTAGTACTACAATTAGATCATCAATGGAAGAAACTGAGTGAAATTCCAATCACTGTAGGATTATGCCAGGGTCAGCCTTTTTTTCCCTTTTGATTATAAACAATTTTTTTGTTAATATATATATATATATAAGAAAAAAAGTATGAAGGGTACTAAAACAGGATGAAAAGTCCACCAAGTGGTGTATCAATGGTATATTCACCAAGTCTACCAGCCATAATCGCAATCTCTGTCCTCAATGGTGTATCATGTGCACAAGGAATGAGGAATCTTTGGATAATTTATTCTTGGTTTGTCCGGCTTTTTCAATTGGTAGATATTTGTTGGCTGACTCTGACAACTTGTACAAGAAAGCGAAAGTGATGTGGAGAGTAGTTTTTTATCTCACTTTTACTGGTGATATGGTTGGAACGGAATGCAAGGATTTTTTACGATAAGTTTGAGACTTTAGAGTCATTATGGGATAGAATTTGTCATTTGGCATCTTTTTGGGTTTCCATTTCTTCTCCTTTTAAAGCAATCCGTTTCTTTTTCATTTTTTCAGATTGCAGAGTAGTGTGTGAGGTGTAGTTTGTTCTGTTGCTTTTGTTTCTTTTGGAGGACTCCTTGTCATCTTTGTTGTAAATTTTCTTCTTTAATGAAGTTTCATTTGTTGCTGATCCAAAAAAAGAAAAAAAACACTGGCAATTCCATTACTTTATCATGTTCTTAAAAATTCATAAATTCACAGTCGCCACTATGTAAACATGTTTGTGTTAATCAATCAATATGTAGTTTTCTCTCGCATTCTTTAAACAGAACAAATAAATAGCATTCTCTTTCTTAATTTCTGAATTGGTGTTTGAATGCTTGAAGTTGTTGAATTGCCATTCTAAATTATTGTTTGATTGTTGAAGTGGTTTTTTTTTGGTTACCTAATAGTGATTATAGGAAAACTTGTCTTCTTGTATTAGTATCACACACACAAATTCTGATGTTGATGAAGGTAAATACAACTTTGATTTCATGGTTTATGATTGATAAACTATTATTTTTGTATTGAATAAAGCTTAAATTATAGATTGAGTGGTTATTTCATGTTGAATTGATGTTAGTTTTTTATTTTTTTATTTTGATTATTTGGTTCTAATATTCATATACATAGAATAAAGATATATGAAAAGTTTTTTATTTTATTTTATTTTATTTTTTTAAATGTTCTGTCATCACTGTGTTTGAAGCTTGATTTTTTTTTTTGAAATTATTGCATCCTATATTCTGTGAATGTCCTTATCCGTGCTTCTTGGTTTTTGGCATTTTTTGGGTATCAGTGTCTTCTCCCTCAAAGGAATTCCTCTGTATGCGATTAGTTGAGATTGAAGTATCTAATTGGTAGGGATTGGTGAGTTATGCATGGTGTATAATTTTGCTTTAATCATCAATTTTTAGTTGACTTGCACCCCTGATTTTCTCTTCGGACTCTTGTTTTTTCGTTGCTCATCGAAAAAAAAAAACTTCAACTGGGTGGCTGTCTCTAAATCATGTAATTGATATCGAGCTTCCGATGAGCTAAAAACCAAACAAATACTTAACTTGGAGTGGTACATATGCATTCCAATTTATCTTATGGGGAACAAAAAGTGATTTGTCTGGATTATCAACAATCTTTTCAAAAGTAGGACTCACAAGAAAATAAGACTGAAGAATGAATAGTGCCTGCACTTTAAAAAATACGTCTCAAAGAAACACTGCCAAGAATAGATAGTGCTGTGAAATCAATTCACTAGCCTCACAACACAATTATTAACATTTCTTAGGAAATCGAAACTTGTAGAGATTGGGGCCAAGTAAGAAGATGCCATCAAATGAATAGTCCACAAACTTTTATAAATACGCCTCAAAGAAACACCGGCAAGGATAGATAATGGTGAAACCAATTCATTAGGCTCACAATAGTTAAGATTTCTGAAGAAATTGAAATTCCAAGAGATAGGCCAAGTACGATTATGCCATCAAAACAATAGAGACATGTCAAGAACATATAATTGAGGGAACAAATGATCTAAAGAAGCCTCCCCCTATCCAAACATCTTTGCAAAAGCACATGTTATCTCCATTTCCCATGACAATGAAAAATTTGAGAAAAGTAAGAAAGAAATGTACTTTCATAAGAATTATCCCAAGTAACCACATGAGAATCCATCCCTTAGGTTCCTATACCTATTCTTACTAACATAATAGTATTAGTAGCACAAAGGGTCACACTCATATTGAAATCTTTATGACCACTTTCCAAGCAAAGCCTTATTCTTTTTTTTTTTTTTTTTTTTTTAAACTAGAGGCAAAGCCTTATCCTTAGCAACAATATTTCTCACATGAAGATCCTCTTGTTCTTCGAAAAAGAAACCAAATCCCTACCAATCAAATGTTCTTTCTTCCCCTCTTCACTACCTTCCCACAAAAACTCTTTGATTTTTTTCAATCTTATTGGCTACCCTCACCGAAACTCTAAATAGAGGTAAATAGTAAATAGGTATACTAGATCAATTCATATAATGACTGAAGCGAGGTAATCATCCTCCCCTAGATATCAATGCCCTTTCCAATTTCTTTTCTATTTTCTCAATAACAAAAAATTTCTAAAATTTTCTCACCTAGGATTTCCCAAAGGTAACCCCAAGTATTTCAGGGACAAGGACTCAATGAAGCATTCCTAATAGTTAGGCCAACCTTTGCAATCTTCCCTGTTGGAAGTTGTTTCCCACTAAAGTGCTTTTGTTCATGTTTACTTTATTGTCACGACCTTGGTTTTTCCAAGCCAATCATGTGGCCTTAGATGCTTGTTAACTTGCTTGGTTTGCACCCAAGTCAGCCTACTTGGAAGAGAGATAGGAAAGCTTTGCATACACAAGGAATTTTACACTCCCTTTGGATGGTTTGTCTGAATGATGCCTCCCCTTTATATAGGCATCATAGCCTTCTACGATTATTCTAGAATATACAATTAGTATGGTGTGTGGAATCCTTATGGAGCCTTCCACCAACCTTCCTAGAACTATCTAGAATCTAGTCTAGAGTGTTCTATACAAGTTTTAGAATTATATATAATATTCTTGGATTCTCTCAAGCCTTTCGGGATGTTTCGGATTCTTTCGTTAGCCTCCAATGTTCTAGCCCTTCTCTAGTGGGAATTTTGTGTAGGCAACTCAACGGGTCGTGACACTCAAGCTCATAAGTCAGTTTGATCCTACACAAAACATCAATAGTTCTTAGGTGAACCGAAAGGTGATAGTGGGTCACCTTGCCTGAGACCTTAAGGACACTGTTCGCCTTACCATTAATAAATATTTGACAAATTACAAGTGGACAGACAACTATGAACCCTCTTTCTCCTTCTATCTTCAAATCATTTCTTTTGCATTACGAAATTAAAAGTCCTCACTCCATATGATTGTATACCTTTTCAAAATCCACCTTAAAGAGAATGCCTTCCTTATTGTTCTTCTTCTATATCCTTCCAACACCTCATTTGTTGTCAAAGCCACGTCCAAAATGTGTCTATATCCTTCCATCATCTCATTTGCTATCAAAGCCACAGTAGAAATTTGTTGTCACTCTACAAAAACCCCTTGAGAAGCAGAAATGGTATCTCCCAAAACTACAGTCAGCCTCCTTGATAAAACTTTTTCCAAAATCTTGTACAAAAAGGTGACTAAGCATATTGGCCTAAAATCACCAATCTTCAAGGAATGTCCTTGGGATACAGCTACAAACATATAAATGAGGTATTTATTTGTACAAGCATTAACACATCCATTTGTTGTTTTTAGTATGTAAATTCAAATGTTTTTTGACCCGAATCTTACGAAATTGAACTTGAGCCGAATTGAAGTTCTGATAGTCATCAAACATGGATTTCTTTGAAGTAAACTTTCCTAATAGTATGATTCAACATATTCAAAGCATAATTTGGCTTTCTAATTGTTATTTATCAAGCAAAAAAATTGGCTTTCTAATTGTTAATGTGAATTTCATAGGCACCATAACCTGAGCTACACTATGACTGCTGGTGATGAAGTTGAAGATTTGTTCATCTTGTTAAATGAAGTAAAACGACAAATACCCTCGATCACGGCAGTATCTTCTGGTGCGATTGCATCTGATTATCAAAGATTACGGGTGGAAAGTGTATGTTCGAGGTTAGGGCTCATTTCTCTGGCATATTTATGGAAGCAAGATCAGTCATTTCTCCTTCAAGAAATGGTAAGTTCTGTATATGAAGAATGACAATGTGTTCACCACTTAGGTTTGCTATATTGACTGACATGCCTGTTCTGTTCCAAGCAGATAAGAAAAGGAATTGTGGCCATCATTGTAAAGGTATAACATATGGTTGCATCTTTTATTTTATTTGGTTTCATGTATTTATGTAATGTCTTTCTATGCAATTCTTTTTTTTATTGATCAGCGTCAACGAAATTATATTAAGATAGTATGTAGTTAGGGAAAAAGTACAAAAAAGTGCAAAGGAGGGCAATAAATCCTCCCAATCGTCCAAAAAAAAAACAAAAGCTACAAGTCACAAATTGCTCTCCAATCACTAATAATAACTTACAAAAAATTGGAGAATCTCTTTGAAATAAAGGAGATAATGACACTAAAAAATTGGTCAAGAATCAAACTTCTCCCACAAATTTTCTAAATCTTTAGATTCTAAAAAAATTATTGAATTCACAAGAATTCTTTTCCAATCAAATTACCCATAGCATAGTACAAACCACACAAAATCCTCTAAAATTGATCACTAGCCGAACACGAATGGTAGGTAATAACTTCTTTTTTTATATATGTATATATTTTTATAAATATAAAGAGTAAGGGGGATACCCAATCCCTCTAAAAAATCACTATTATGGCTGTGTTTTGCTAGTTATATCTTACTTTTAGACCCAGTTATAGTTTTATTTTTTGACATAGAGTGCACAAGTTCAATGAATTACATGACCTCACAATTGCGATTTCTTCGTTCAAATTCATTTACTTTTCTTTTCTCATGTAATTATGCCATAACCATTAATTATTCTTATCCTATTACATATGATAGTCATCGTTTTCTTCATTGTCTATTAATTGTTCACTATGCTTCATATGCTCCAAAATTAACTACTGAGGTGCATTTTCTTTTTATTTAAACTTATCCAGTTGGTGCTTTATTAAATGCTATCGATCATTTGAAGTTTTGTTGGTGGAAGACAAAGGCTATTGATGTTTTAATTGATCAAATACCTCAGAAGAATAGCATTTTTTTGTTCTCGTCCCTAAAAATTATACCAATTTAGCTTCATTTGAAATATGAATCAAATTCATGAAAGCATAGACCAATATGTACATATACATGCACCAAAAGAATGTAAGTATACAACATAGGAGAATATGGACATAAGGAGAGATTCTTGTAGTTGACAAATCCCACGAGATTAGCTAGGAATGCTGGACCTTTTTTCTTTTCTCTTTTCTCTATAATATTATAGAATATTATATAATAGCGCCGGGGGGGGGGGGGGGGAATTTCATGCACCCAAGCACATATAGTTATTAAAAGGCCATCTAAAACTTAAACTGTGTCGAGTGATGCAAACACAAACTGTGTCGAGTGATGCAAACACAGGCTGTTTTTTGAAGGTAAACTTTGTGTGCTACGCTGTTTTGGGTTTGAAGGTAGCTTTGGGGAAGACTAGCTTGATTTCAGATAGTGATGTGCCGAATGTGGAGTGGACATTCTTGGATGTAAGGTGGAGTTGATGCCATCTACTTAGCTGGGGTTACCTCTGAGACCTACTTTTAAGGAAAAATCAATGTGGGTTTTGTTTGTTGATAGATTTTAGAGGAGATTGGCTGGATGGAAGAGACAATACTTATCCAAAGGTGCTAGATTGACTTTGATTGATAGTACCTTATTCCACTTGCCTACCCACTTTATGTTGTTGTTCACCATTCCGTCTCTGTTGGCAAGAGGTTGGAGACGCTACAAAGAGATTTCCTTTGGGGTGGTATAGGTGATGAGTTCAAGTATTGACCAGTCAACTGGGATTCAGTGCGCTCTCCTCTTCAGGTGGGGTATTCAGTGGCTTGTAATTTCAACCAAGCTTTGTTAGGGAACTGGTTGTGGAGGTTTACTTGTGAAAAGGAAAGGTGTGGGTGTATGGGGAACATATGCACAGGCACGTTAGGTTGGCAAATCTGGGAAAATGGTGGGCACCGCATCCTACCTCAACTGAAATAAAGTAGTGACTGGTTAGTAGTCATAGACTACCAAAGGTCTAATTGAACAACCATGTGATACCCTGTAGAATTTGGGGTAAATTTTTTTGTTTGGGTATTCATTATTTATTCTACAACATTCATTCAGAGTAGTGCATAAGTAATTGAAATGAAAAACACTTCACTATTTTCTATTACAATATCTTGGCTTAGTTACAAAAGGCATACAAATCAAACAAGAGAAAAGTACATCTTGTCTTTCAAAGCCAACTACACACAAATATCTTGACAATTGGTGGGTTGTTTAGCACACAAAAAATAAAGACTAAACTATACATAAATTCCGTAGAATAATGGCAAGTTCAGGTAACGATCCTCAGAGACAATTGTGAAATTGAAGTAATTTTAATTGCATGATTCCTAAATTAATTTTGATAAAAATAGTTGATGAGAATTATGTTGAAACGAGAATTAAAAAGGAAAACTAGAAATTCATAAAAAATAAAGACTAAACTATACATAAATTCTATAGAATAATGGCAAGTTCATGTAACTATCCTCAGAGACAATTGTAAAATTAAACTAGGAGTTGTTTGGGATGATCTAAATAAGTACACTTTTTGACTTTTTATGAAATATGGGTTGGGTTTGAAGTGATGTGGTAGAGAGGTGATGTGACTTAAATAAGATGATGTGATTTAACTAGGATAGTGACTTTTTGGTTTTTTGACTTTTTTAGGGGATGCCAAACCTAGCCTAATTTTAATTGCAAGATTCCTAAATTAATTTTGATGAAAATAGTTGATAAGAATTATGTTGAAACGAGAATAAGAAGGAAAATTAGAAATTCAATTAACAATAAATATTAGGGTTGAGAAATTAATTGGGAAAAAATCCTAGGGCAATGAATCCACCACTAGTTACATAAATAGGGTTTGAAATTGGAAATTAATTGCCTATGGTTTGAACTACCCAATGCTTCACAACTACAAGCTTCAAACATTGATTAAGAGGATTGTCGCGTTCAGCGTATAGGCACGAATCATCTCAAGTAGTAGGAGTTGTTCGCTCTAAACTAGGATGGCAACATGACTCGTTTTTCGTAGCATGACTCGTCTCATACTTTGAACATGAACAAAAAGAAAACAGTTGTATGGAAAGCATTCAACAATTACAGAGAGAAGAACACTATAAAGAAAATAATAGAAATGTATTAAAAATCTTCTAAAACATTCATGCAACTTGTTCAAATCATTACACAAATCAAAACCTAAGAAAAACCTATTTACTTGGTTAGGGTTTCATCAAAACCCTAGAAAAGGGGAAAACGAGCCGCTCATGGGAGCACTCCAAACCCTCAAGTCCAAAAGCTGCAAAACCCTAGCCTCTTCTTGGTCTTTACTAAAATGTTCGAACCCTAAAACAACTTTTCTTTCCTCCTCTTATACTCCCTCAGCAAAACAGATCACTTGGAAGTCGTGCACATATCTCAAGGTGGGCCGCACGTGCGGGAAAAACCTTCCGCGTGTGTAGATTACTCCAGTGAAGAATGGCTTTTCAACAAAGGGCAGCCCGCTCATGCGGGAATGCTCCTCCGCATGTCTGGTGAGTGACTCCATGACCAAACTCCACATTTTTGACCAATTTCGCAACTTAGACACATCCAACGTGTACCAAGTTATATTAAGAGAAGGGTTAAGAAATATCAATTAACGGCCTCAACGGAACACATTTCGGCCTCAATCAACAACACATTTCTCTATTGGTAAGATTAAAACATATAGATCTCTACATCATATATACATATATACAATGCTGGGGTACGAAGCCTTGATCACCTTTTTCACCAACATACATGTAGGAGAAAAGGATGAGCCGAGGCCCAATAAAAACAGGATAATGTATATCCATCTAAACGAAACAAAGGAATAATTGGCTCTACTACCTATTAAACAAACCCACAACCATGTGGTAAAGAGATCTGAACATATGCTACTAATATATTTACTGCCCCCTAGTAGTTGGGACTAATCGAAGATGTCATTCATACTTTCAAACGTGAATAGCATGGGATATCCATTCATATGAAATGTTTTGACATAGTTCACAACATAACATAGTTTGAGCTCTAAAATAGTAGTTCAAAACATAGCTTTCATAAAACACTACTAACCTTGAACTCTTGAAAGTAGGTTTGTCCATGAAATTTATCAGCCTACACAAGCATAAGAGACATCACTCATTGATACGTAATTTAGACATGTGAGAATTTATGACAACAAACTTGATAGGCGTAGTCTTTTATTTGCTCAAGTTATTCTAGGTATGCCAAGGCTTCAAGTCTTGATTGGAGCCCCGTTGTAGTCTTAAAACAAGTTCCTAAGGTTAGAAATGGTCCTACGAGGTTAAAACAGGTGAAATGAGGAAAATGCGGATTTTCTCTTGATTCCACTCGAGCGGTGGTTTTCATTCCTTGGTCGGGTGACACAGGACTTGGCCGCTCAAGTGGGGTCTCGGGGCCACTCGAGTGGTGGTCTTCTGGGTCCAAGTCTTAACCCTTTTTTCTTCTTAATAAAATTTGATTTATTATTTATCAAAAAAAAAGTCTCAACCCTTTTTTTCTTGAGCTCTAAGCTATTGCAAGTTCAGAAATTATAATTGTGCGGTCTAAAAACATGAGATTTGACATTCTATGGTCATAGAAATAGAGGCAACTCCATGAATTCCATTTTCATGCAAAAAATTTTGACTTTTCAAATCAATAGCTTGAATCTGAATGAAAAAATTCTCCAAACTTGTTTTCTTTAATCTTTTCTTCCCAAATCCATTTTCAATACAAATTTGACCAATTGAAGAATCATAATGAGATGTAAGAGCATGAATTTTTCATTGAACCAAGCTAAAAATAAACCTAAGTTAAGAAATCTAGCTTTCCCCTTCTTTTTTCTTTCGCTCTTCTTTTCCCCAGCAGATTTTCTCTCTTTTCTTACTTTTCTCTTATTTTCTATAGAGAGACACTTATCTCTATTTTAGATATGTCTATCCTCCAAGTAGGAGGTGGCATGGTGTAGACACCCCATTTTTGACCGACCTTAAGACTCAGACGTCACCGATTGAGCGCTCGGTGATGTTGCATACTGTGCTCGTTCAGAAGTCTTAGAGTCGCGGCCGTGCGCCCTGCCTCCGGACTTCCGAACTCTCTTCTGTGCCTTGTCTCGATTTGCGAACCAGACTCGGTTTTCTCTGTTTTCTTTCCTGAGGGGAGGGAGTGGTCCCGTAGACTATCTCTCGGTGGCCGTGCGCTACATTTCGTGGCCGTAGGCCATTTTGCCCATTTCGGAGCCCGGTTCCCGGTTTTCGGGACCGTCAGGCCGTGTGTCTCGGTTCGTGACCGCCCAACCATCTCCGATTCCTCCGGTTCTTGGCAAGTGCCTCTGTTTTATCATACCGAGGGACACTGGGGTCTCAGATACCCACTTCGTGGCCAAACGCCACTTTCGGTGCTTACCGCCTATTTTCGGGGCCCCGAACCTCGCGGTTTGGCCACCGAGCATTCATTTCGCATCGATTTCTGTTCATTCTTGGCAGGTACCTCTGTTTTGTCATACCGAGGGACATTGGGGCCTCTGATACCCACTTCGTGGCCGAACACCACTTTCGGTGCCTACAGCCCATTTTCGGGACCCCGAACCGCGCGGTTTTGGCCCCCGAGCATTCATTTCGCACCGGTTTCTGTTCAAATTTGGCAAGTGCCTCTATTTTATCATTCCGAGGGACACTGGGGCCTCTGATGCCCACTTCGTGGCCGAACACCACTTTCGGTGCTCACAGCCCATTTTCGGGACCCCGCGCGGTTTTGGTCCCCGAGCTTTCGTTTTGCATTAGTTTTTGTTCAATTTTGGCAGGTACCTCTGTTTTAGCACCAGGAAGATCACTGGAGGGTGGGAGGCCAGCAATTGTCTCAGCAACCAGTTATCTGCTTGGTCAAAAGTGGTTCAGCATGAATCCGGGAAGGAGAAAAGTCTGCGCGGCTTCACCGAAACAAGCGTAACTCTTTGCACAAGAGGAATTAAAATATGAGGCCACCACCATTGGAAAGCTTACTTCCGGGGCTTCATTTTTCACTCAAGAATATCCTAAGTCCAAATCCGGGGGGAGGAGATATGGTTGGTTAAAGTCCGGTTGGACTGAATCTGCGCGGCTTCACGGAAACGGGCATAACTTTTTCCACAGAAGGAATTTTAATGCAAGGTTTGCGCCATTGGAAAGCTAACTTCCGGGGCTTCAATTTGGACACTTGAATGGACATTTTTGGACTTCTCTAGCACCCACCAGCCAGTGGTCTTCTCGGCAGTTTTTTTTTTATCTATCTAGTTGGCCAGCCACCCCTTTTGTAAAATGACGATTTTGCCCCTGTGAGCTGGCCGGCCCTATTCCTCTCATTGAGTGTATTCCAGCTATGCATTGGTTGCCCTCAAAATATCTAGATTTTGCATTGGTTGCCCTCAAAATATCTAGATATTAGGGAAAGATCTTAAAAGGGAATACTTGGGTGCATTTTTCCCACCTTTTTGGCCCTCCTTTTTTGACCCCTCTCTTGGCCATATGACAGCAGCTCCCAGCTGTGTTTAAGGGTAGGAAAAAACCCCTTGAGAGCTCCATACACGCCTCTCCTCTCCCTCTCCATTTCCAAGCTCAAAACTTCCAAGTTCTCTACCATTTCTACATCAACACCAAGTACCACCATCACCACTCCATTTCCACCACTTGGAGCTGATTTCCAGCAGCTAAAAAGGCAGCAAATTTGGTCCAAGAGGCAGCCAAGAAGTGTTCTTCAAGGGTAAGTTGCTATTTTCCCTTTTCTAGCTCTATTTTGTATCATTTTTCTACCCCCTTTGCTTGAGTTTTTGGGCTCCGACCCTAACTGGTTTTGGGCCTATTTTGAGCCCCTCTTCAACATTGAAGAAGGGCTCAACCATGTTTGGTGCTTCTACATACCACTTGCTTCACAAATCCTCCAATTTACCGTAAACTTGCATGCTATTTTTAGCTTATACGCATTTATTTTTGGAGCATGCTATAAACTGAGATTGAGCTTATTCAGTAGAGAGCACACTCATTCGGTTTTGTTCATATCTGTTCTGGTGAAATTGGCTGAGATGCTGTCCGTTTTCTCTTTTGCTAGGTAGTCCTGGAACCATAGCTTCAGAAGGCTCCACTATCCCCCGGGTACATTGGACTAGTGCTGATAGACTTTGTTAGGTCAGAAATTCGATTCAAGGGCAACCAGTGTTCTTTCACTGAGGCAAGGCAAAGAAAGGCCAGTCAGGGCTCACCGGTTCATCTGATCCGTCAGTCACCAGTCACATCACCTTTGTTCGGACTCAACAGACCGTGATGTCACAGGGTTCGGAAGAATTTGTGGCCGTGGTAGCAGCGTTGCATCAGGAAACTGCCATGCAGGCTGAGACCAGTATTGACATGCAGCGCCCATCTGGGGCATCTGCCTTACATCCAGCTTTGGGACCCCAGCCGAACTTTGACCCAATTCCACCAGCTGAAGATTTGCAGGGTCCGAATCCTCGAGAAGGGTTGGCTCAAGCCCAAGTTTTCAGACCCCTGGTGCAGCCTAATGAGAGGCGTTATTCCCTTGATGCTAATGACCTCGATCTGACTGCAGTGAAAATTGCGAACCTTGAGAAGCAATTCAAAAAGGCACAGGGCCTTAACTCCATTCCCGACATTGAGGATGGATACACCGAGACTGCCGTACGGCTCCCAGACAGATTCAAAATGCCACATATTGACCGTTTCGACGGGTCTGGGGATCCAATGGTACATATCCGACTTTTCTTGGATGTCCTGAAGCCGATGGGTTTGACTAAGCCACAGAAACTCTCTCTGTATGGAAGAACCCTGTCGGTTGTAGCAGCCACTTGGTACGCTAAGTTGGAAGATAAAGTGAAGCAAAACTGGGAAGAATTGGCTGAGGCCTTTGTTGATCAGTATTCTTACAATACCCAAGTTGAAATGACCATCCAAGAGCTTGAAGCAACCCGCCAAAACCCAAAAGAGCCTTTTGTGGAATTTGTTACAAGGTGGAGAGCAAAGGCAGCACAGATGACAGATCGCCGCCCTTCTGAGAGGGATCAAGTGCAGATGATGGTACGAAACCTCGAACATGATATGTTGCAAAAATTGATAGTGGCTCCGCTATTCACTTTAAAGAGTTTGCATGAACTGGGGGTCCAGGTCGAGAATGCGTTCAACAGTGGGATCATTCCCAGAACAAGTGAACCGACAAGGAGGGCGATTGTAAGGAGTACCAATGCCGGAAGTAGCACTATTTCCGAACCCACTGAAATCAATACAGTCATCACAACCAACCCTTTTGCCAAACCAAGCCTACAAACAACCAGCCCAGCCCTAGCTCAGGGCAGAACTTTCACCCCCCTCTATATGAGCTTGACTAGCGCACTAAAACTCCTGATGGAAAGAGGGCATCTCAAACCCCTCGATCCTCAACCTCTTCCCGACCCACTCCCAGCCAGACATAACCCTGCCAAGTACTGTATGTACCATCAGCAGCGCGGTCACGGCACCGACCGTTGTTACCGCCTTCGTCATGAGGTCCAAAATCTCATTGACAACCGGACGATAGCTCCACCTTCAGACCCCAATGACCAAACATCTCTTACCTACCTCAATCTCATCCATACACTACCATCCACCTATGACCCCAGCATATACATCACCCCGGCCCATCTACCCAAGCCTGAGGTGTTTATCCCAGAAAGCATGGACTTATGCATGATGGGTGCACCTGAATCCCAATCATCTCAAACCCATGAACCCACTACTTCCGAGCTGATGAGGATGATTGAAGATCTTCAAAGAACAGTGGCGGATTTAGCCTTTGGAGTTTTGGCTCCATCATCAACCACATCGCCTACCAGGGAGTTCATGTCAAAAGGCTCCTCAGTCTTAGGACGGGCTGCATTTGAGGAAGGCCAATCCCTTGGCAAAGTGGAAGCGAGTGAAAAGAACAAGGTAGGGGCAGACATGGATCCCCATGAGCATCTTTTGTTGGCTGTTGAGGCTTTGAAAGCCGAGGGACTGAACAAAGAACAAGTGCTCGCGGTTGTCACAAAAACTGTAGATGACACTTTCGCCACTCAAGTCGGGGGCAGTTTGAATCGAGAGGCAAGCCGGGAGAAGGGCCGTTGTACCAAGAATGTTCCCTTCAGCTATAATCCTCCACTCGGAAGAGATCAGCAAACCAGGCTAGCACCTGCCAATCCCTTTGCTGGTGCGTCCAGCAAAAATCCACAAACCCAGAAGTACCAACCCGAGGTCAGAGGGTCTTCCATGCCTTCCACATGCCTTTATCCAAAGCTTTCCAAATCCTTGTTGGACAAGGCCATCTCAAACCCCTTGAGCCTCGGCCTCTCCCGAACCCTCTTCCGGCTACACATGATGCTATCCAGTACTGCGCGTACCATCAGCAAACCGGCCATGCTACCAACAATTGCTTCCGTCTTCGCCATGAAGTGCAGGATCTATTTGACAACGGGGTCATCCTCCCGCCGAGCTCAGCAAAGTCTATCGGCACTGGGTCAGTGAACTTGGGGGATAATGTTATGTGATCAGGGGATGAACCACCTGCGAATGGCGCTCAGATTACTCCAGCTGTGGTGAATGGCATGCACTGTTTTGAGCAATGTACAAGTGCTGTTAATTTTGCATTCTGACTTGGGTATTGGGTCAGTTTTGTTGTTTTGTTTTGAGTCTGTCTTTTTGTTTTGAGTCCGTCTCTTTTGTTTTGGGTCTGTCTTGTTGTATCGAGTCAGTCCTGTTGTATAGGAGTCGGGTGATTCTGGGGGTGTTACCTTGGGCGTCACCATTTTGTTTTGCGTTTGTCTTGTTGTTTTGTTTTGAGTCTGTTTCTGCCAGGGAGCCAGTTATGCCAACAGATTTTGAATGAAACAGCAGTGATTTTCACATTCTTGTGCTCGCTTCTGCCTTGTGCCAGTTGTGCCAGAAGTTCTGAATGAAATGGCAGTGCATTCCACCTGCTCTCTTGTGCCTTGAAGCCATTGTATTGACCTAAGTTTTTCAAAACCTTTTTGAACACTGCAGTGAAAACGAAGAGGGAGGAATTCCTCGGGATTTGCAAAACTTTGAAAACGAAGAGGGAGGAATTCCTCGGGATTTCTAGAAACTGTAGACGTCCCCGAACGCCCCGGGAGGGTTAAGTCCCGTTCTGTTCATATTGGGGTCACTACAGTTCAAGGACTCAAATGTCACGGTTCTTAATCTTGAACCAAAGAGTCCAAATCCGGCAAATCGTTTTGAAAACAGATTTTTTGAAAGAAGTGCCAAACATGGACTGCTTTGCCAGATAACAGAGTCGCCACCTAAATATTTTTTAAAATGGGAAATTTAGGAAACCCTGACTCGGTGCCAAAGGCCACGTGTCCGTCATCACCAAAGTTGGCTCGGGAACTTGGGTACGATTGGGGAAGGTCACATCGTGAGCACCCCCGCTCGCCCGGTCAAAGACCGGCCTCTACTAACCATGATATCTTATTTTGAAAACAATGTGAGTTCTTATTCCGGTTATTAGCCTAGGTTACTATGTGATGCTCGCAGCAAACAAGTATAGACTGGGCCGCCTGAATTGGAACAAAACATTCATGTTTGTTTGTTTGAAAATGGTTTGATGGTGCTACCCGCAGGTAGGCTAAGACGCGAATTTGCCACCCTCAGGTGGGCTTAGAAAACATGATTTTGCCACCGTCTAGTGGGCTTAAAACAAACAGTCAACGCATTGTCCCAATTCAAGTAACACAACCTCCACCCACAGGCATTCAAGGCAGTTATATCACATAAGCACATAGCCTCATGGTAAGCATGCTATTCATGGCAGTCACTCACACGCATGCAAGGATGCTAAAGCATAAAACTTACCGAGTACTCCAAGCCCAAAACAGAAACTTTATTAGAAATCATGCATGATCCTAATTATACAGGAATGCCTAATGCAACACATGCAAAAATGCAACTATAGCAGGCTCGGCTATTCTAAACATGGCATATGAAATGCTACAGCTAACATGTATTCAATTTGGAATTGAAATACAAATGCAGTTTGTATGATGCGCCGAGCCCGGTGCATGCAAAACAGATGAATGATGCAAACATGCTGTCATACTGTATGCTAATTGAAATATGCCCTATATCTAACCATCATAAGCGGGTAAATAAAAGGGAGAAAGAAATGGGGGTTGGAAGACATACATCACACTCACCCACACTTATTACAGTTTTGCCCTCGCGCAGAGGGTCCGAATAAATAATACAGTCCGAATAAAAGAATAATACAGAGTCCGAAATATACAGTCCAAATAATTAACAGATTAAACTAAGAAAGCTGTAAACTGGCATGCAAGCCAGGGGGCTGCCTCGATTCTGATGAATGATGTATGCTGGGCTGCCTTTGCGCAGAAATCCACTGGGATGCCCAATTTAGCCTCTGTTTGCAATGTTTCTCGAAATGCGCGCCAAACTCCGAAAAGTTGCTGATTCCTTATTTTGCTGCAACAGAGAGCAGGAAAAGGGCATAGCAATGTATTTCACAAATATATGCATGCCTCGATCCTCGTGCCACCAATCACGCATATCGATGCATGATGGCCGAGGAATCGGATTGCACAACTCAATATAGGGTGCAATGCAGATGAATGCTACAACAAAACCTAACTCCATCATGGATAATCCGGAGCGTCGGTGACTGGGGAATTGAGACCCGTTCCGTCACTCGGAGTACGAAACGTGCCTCGTTTCCCGTGCCCGGGCTAACTCCTACCCCGAACACGATGCAATATGCATGATATGCGTGAATGCAACTAAAATACAATCCTAGCATGCACAATGCTATGAAAATGAGATGTCTCGAAATACGTGCACACGGGCGCGCAAACCGAGGCAATGACATAAAGGCATGAAATGGCATACACGATGCAAATTGGGCTTATACCAACATGAGAGGGCCTCAGCCACACTCATACGGGAGGCCGTCGGATAAAAAGGAGTGCCTCAAAATGCGTGCACACGGGCACGCAAACCGAGGCGGTGACATACGCAATGCAAATGACATACGGAATGCAAATTGGGCTTACACTAACATGAGAGGGCCTCAGCCGCACCCACACAAGCTGCCGAGAGACAAAAATGAAGTGCCTCGAAATGCGTGCACACGGGCACGCAAACCGAGGCATGGCCCTAAGGCACAGAAATGACATGCGAATGAGATGTGACATATGGCATATGGAAAATGCCAATTTCAGCAGCTAAAATGATGCACAAATAGCCCCCGAATTATGACAAAATTACACCCGATGCCCGAAATGCGATGTAATGCACCCGAAATGGCCTACAGCCCTACTAAACATGCATAATTGACACATGACATGTAAAACAGTAGCAAGGCAGCCCCTAAAATAACATTTTTTTCAGTACAAAGCAAGGCTAAACAACAACCACAAGTATGGCAAAATTAGCATGCAAAAATGGGGAAAAAGAGGGGAATTACAAAGCAAGTAGTATATACAATGCTCAAACCGAAAAAAACAGTTCTACAACATTAAAGAGGGACCAAAAATATGCACATTTATAAGAGATAACATCCCCCAATTCAGTAGGTAGATAGGCTAAACATAGCATACAAAATAATGAGCCAACAAAGGCTATAACATGAGGTACCAAAAGCATACACCAAACAACTTTGGACCCTTGACAAAACATGAAGAATGGGTCATTTTAAGACACTTTCCAAGCCTGATGAAGGCTGAAAACAGAAGCTAAGCAAGCCTAACAAAGCATGCAATTTCACGGAATCAAAGATGGTATTACAAGAAGTACCAAAAGCATGCACCAAATGGCCTAAGCCCCTTAACAAAACGTGATGAGAAGGTCAAAATAAGACTCTTTCTAAGCCTGATGAAGGCTCAAAATAGAAGCAAAATAAGCTTAACAAAGCATGCAAAATGGGGCCAAAGAGAGGTATAAAGAGAGGCCATTCATGGAGGCACCCAACAAGATTGGTCCCTTCTACAATGTTGTAGAGGGACACAAAATAAGCTCAATCTCAGTTTATAGCATGCTCCAAAAATAAATGCGTATAAGCTAAAAATAGCATGCAAGTTTACGGTAAATTGGAGGATTTGTGAAGCAAGTGGTATGTAGAAGCACCAAACATGGTTGAGCCCTTCTTCAATGTTGAAGAGGGGCTCAAAATAGGCCCAAAACCAGTTAGGGTCGGAGCCCAAAAACTCAAGCAAAGGGGGTAGAAAAATGATACAAAATAGAGCTAGAAAAGGGAAAATAGCAACTTACCCTTGAAGAACACTTCTTGGCTGCCTCTTGGACCAAATTTGCTGCCTTTTTAGCTGCTGGAAATCAGCTCCAAGTGGTGGAAATGGAGTGGTGATGGTGGTACTTGGTGTTGATGTAGAAATGGTAGAGAACTTGGAAGTTTTGAGCTTGGAAATGGAGAGGGAGAGGAGAGGCGTGTATGGAGCTCTCAAGGGGTTTTTCCTACCCTTAAACACAGCTGGGAGCTGCTGTCATATGGCCAAGAGAGGGGTCAAAAAGGAGGGCCAAAAAGGTGGGAAAAATGCACCCAAGTATTCCCTTTTAAGATCTTTCCCTAATATCTAGATATTTTGAGGGCAACCAATGCAAAATCTGGATATTTTGAGGGCAACCAATGCATAGCTGGAATACACTCAATGAGAGGAATAGGGCCGGCCAGCTCACAGGGGCAAAATCGTCATTTTACAAAAGGGGTGGCTGGCCAGCTAGATAGATAAAAAAAAAACTGCCGAGAAGACCACTGGCTGGTGGGTGCTAGAGAAGTCCAAAAATGTCCATTCAAGTGTCCAAATTGAAGCCCCGGAAGTTAGCTTTCCAATGGCGCAAACCTTGCATTAAAATTCCTTCTGTGGAAAAAGTTATGCCCGTTTCCGTGAAGCCGCGCAGATTCAGTCCAACCGGACTTTAACCAACCATATCTCCTCCCCCCGGATTTGGACTTAGGATATTCTTGAGTGAAAAATGAAGCCCCGGAAGTAAGCTTTCCAATGGTGGTGGCCTCATATTTTAATTCCTCTTGTGCAAAGAGTTACGCTTGTTTCGGTGAAGCCGCGCAGACTTTTCTCCTTCCCGGATTCATGCTGAACCACTTTTGACCAAGCAGATAACTGGTTGCTGAGACAATTGCTGGCCTCCCACCCTCCAGTGATCTTCCTGGTGCTAAAACAGAGATACCTGCCAAAATTGAACAAAAACTAATGCAAAACGAAAGCTCGGGGACCAAAACCGCGCGGGGTCCCGAAAATGGGCTGTGAGCACCGAAAGTGGTGTTCGGCCACGAAGTGGGCATCAGAGGCCCCAGTGTCCCTCGGAATGATAAAATAGAGGCACTTGCCAAATTTGAACAGAAACCGGTGCGAAATGAATGCTCGGGGCCAAAACCGCGCGGTTCGGGGTCCCGAAAATGGGCTGTAGGCACCGAAAGTGGTGTTCGGCCACGAAGTGGGTATCAGAGGCCCCAATGTCCCTCGGTATGACAAAACAGAGGTACCTGCCAAGAATGAACAGAAATCGATGCGAAATGAATGCTCGGTGGCCAAACCGCGAGGTTCGGGGCCCCGAAAATAGGCGGTAAGCACCGAAAGTGGCGTTTGGCCACGAAGTGGGTATCTGAGACCCCAGTGTCCCTCGGTATGATAAAACAGAGGCACTTGCCAAGAACCGGAGGAATCGGAGATGGTTGGGCGGTCCCGAACCGAGGCACACGGCCTGACGGTCCCGAAAACCGGGAACCGGGCTCCGAAATGGGCAAAATGGCCTACGGCCACGAAATGTAGCGCACGGCCACCGAGAGATAGTCTACGGGACCACTCCCTCCCCTCAGGAAAGAAAACAGAGAAAACCGAGTCTGGTTCGCAAACCGAGACAAGGCACAGAAGAGAGTTCGGAAGTCCGGAGGCAGGGCGCACGGCCGCGACTCTAAGACTTCTGAACGAGCACAGTATGCAACATCACCGAGCGCTCAATCGGTGACGTCTGAGTCTTAAGGTCGGTCAAAAATGGGGTGTCTACACATGGTTATAATTGAGGTGGATGCCTACTTCAACCCAACTAATCATGTAATTAGCTTAATGAATCAATGTTAAGTCTCTAATGTTACTCAAGCTAATTAAGTATGATTAAGCTTAACTAATCTTGATTAAGTCCACTCAATCGCGTTTAATTATTACAAATCTTGGTTAAGTTTTAACATAATATATTTGAATGTCAATAAAATTAGACTAAGGCTATTAAGCACCTTGATTAAGAAAATACAAATGTGTAAGCTTTTAAGGCCCAAAAGAAAATTCTTCATCTTGTACCTCTAAATCTTAATTCATTTCATATCAAAGAAGCATATGAGAGATACAAATGGGAAACATAACATAACAAATTATACAATTCATGTAGGCAACACTTAATGTAGAAGACTATTTTTATCTAGAAATATATGGTGTATGACAGAGTTGTAAGTTGGGTAGCCCAAATGGCACATTGGACAAGTAGCTCTGTTGTATAGAGCACAGATGCTGGAAGTTGGGATGATGACCGCAAGAGCGGTCCATGGCTTCGCTCGAGCGGTGGTTTACAATGGCCACAGACTTGATATTATTAATCCAAAATCTGTCTAATACAATGCCAAAGCATCTTATTTATAAGCTAAAAACACTAATCAAAATAGGAAACTAAATTGTAATATTATTTGGAAACTTCATCCCCAACAAAATAAGATACCAAGTAACAAAATTCCTAATTAACTTATAATCAAAATAAATATTAAAACATAAAATTAAATATTTGTAACATGATGGTTAGAATCTTACGATTCACGATTTGATTCATATGAAAAAAAATTTGATAACCGGGGGTCCGGTCCGACTTACGCGCACTTTGACTAATCCCGGAGGACCAATCCCACAGCCCACTTGTGGAGGCCCCATTTAAAGCCAGAGCAAACACCCTATATGGACTGGCCCCAAGAAGCTTATTGCAGCTAGTGAGTATTGAACCTGAGACTTGGAGGGAGCACATCCCTAGGCCCAATTCAATATGAGTTTCAAGTAAAACGATCGATTCGTGCAGTCAAATCTTAAATTGAGTGAATCTTACAATTTGATTGCGATTCATTATGATCCACTGTGATTCGAATGGTGTCATTTTTGCAAAATAAAAGAAGAGATCAACTAAATATTGATCTACAGAGTTTTACATGTATATATGTACATTTTAGTTATATTGATATTTATTTCATTTTAAATACTATATGTGTATTTTTATACGTGTATATATATAAATTATATATTATGTTAAATAAAGTAAATATTATGATTCACGATTCGAATCACAATTTGACAACACTAATATGTAATGCAAAATTGGTGCGTGCTTGTTTTGCATTGTATTGTTATAAATGATCTTAGTCGTCCTTGCTTATATGATCGAGGTGTGCAACATGATGGGATAGAAAAGACATACTCTTGTGAGTTTAACGATGTTGTGATCACCTTGAAATCCTTTAGTACGAAAGCTATGAAGAAGCATCTAGAGGAAGGCCAAAGAAAGTTGCTCATCGAACCAAGTTTCAAAAGTCTGTTGAGAATCAAAGCAAGTCACTACACATCCTTGCAAGGAAGTAATTTGGAAATAAAGAAAAGAAAGTGGAATTATATATGTTGCAGTGGTAAAAAAAGGTGCAAAATCCAACAACTTTAACAGCCTAAAATGTGCCTATAGAAGTTCTTAAATTGTTGCCTGAGTTTTTTGATGTTGTATCAGAGGATCTACCAAAGGAGTTAGCACCTGTGCAATGTGCAACATGTTGTAGACCTAGTGGTGGGGATTAAAAAGGCATTGAATGACTATAAGTTGAAGAATATATGAATTTAATATAATTAGGAACTATGATATAATAAAATTTTATTTCTTCAACAGTAATTTTCAATTCTGTAGTTTCCTTATTTCTGGATATCCTTGCCTAAATATATGGCTTTATGTAATAATTTTAGATTCAACTTTGGCTGAGTATTGATTATTAACTATTGAATATTGGTATTGAGAGTTGTTTTGGAATTGTGATCCCCAGTTATTGTGTTCTTCTATTGTCAGTCCAATCAGAGTTCCTCATCCATGGGATGTATGCATCCCACAATTTTGATGGTACATCAAGCCCTTGTGAATTCTTATCTTAGTTAAATAATTTAGAGGATTATTTTTTGATTGGCATGGTTTAGATTGCATAGAATTTGTCACAATGAAATTGAGAGGGTTTGCTAGGCAATTTTGGCAAGAAAATTCAGTGGAATTGAGTCTATTTGGATAGGCCACATATCCCTCTATGGGATGAAATCACACAAATATTGAAAAGAAAATATGTCCCTTGTTCTTACAAATATCAATTTTATAGTCAATGGCATGATCTTAGGCAACAAACGTTAAGCGTCCCTGTTTGGTTTGAACATTCGAATTTTTTAGGGAAATATGGGACATTAATACTAAACCCTTAGGGCATGTTTGATTGCCTCACTAATGATGGGATTGAAAGTGGGGGAACATGTGGAGCCCATTGGATTTTTAGTCCGATGTTTGATTGCGGGATAAGAAGGAAGGGATTGGAGGTGGGGAACATTTGGGTCCCATCGGATAGTCCAATCTGGCATTTGTTTTGCATGGTATTAAACTCCGGATAATTTAGTATAGTATTGATATGGAGGATTAAATAGTGCTTTTTTTGTAGTTGTTGTTAGGGGAGCGATTAAATAATACTGTAGGTATTGTGGTATTAGAAGGATTAGGCCTCTCTGGATAATTTTTTTCCCTCATCCAATGGGAAAAATAATTATATCTTTTTATTTTATCATAAGTTTTCCCCCATAATCTTGTCATATATCCAATCCTTCTTCCCATATATTCCCGGGGGATAACTTATGCCTGATAATGCTATAAATAATCACATCGTATCTAATTCTATAAAAAATAATCTAGCAATCAAACGTCGCCTTAGTATTTGTTGTACAATTTCTACTAGGGTTGAGACTTGAACTTTGTAATGAGATGGTGACCTCTTATTGTACTTTACGAGATGGATATGAAGATGCTTTAGAGGTTGAACATTATATCATTGGAAAGGCTCGCCTCTTATAGTCAGTTTCTAGTAGAGTCACTCATTCAACTGTTGTTGCACCTTCCCATAATCCAATTGGTGATACATTCCCTAATGTAATGGTAACTGTGCATAATGATATAGTCATTGACTATATAGATGATGAAGCTTCTTGTGAGTCTGTCACATTCTACACTCATCCCCAAGTTTGTTGCTTCTAATTCTTAGCTTGATGTAGTGTCACGGCCCCATCCCGCCCCAAACCGGATAGTAGTTATGACCGGCCAGTAGTGTCTAACTTCCAAAGGCCTAGCAAGACAAGACAAGGTTGGACTAAAAACATTGGAGCTTATGCGGAAAAAACATTGTCCATTTAATTACCAAGAGTCCATCCAGAGCATGTGCATAAGTCAAATGATACAAAAATAAGCAAATTTACTTATTTGTCTTTGACATTTGCAAGCTCAACATTCAAAAGAAAGTACAACATTTACAAATATACGATCAACAAAAACCAAAACTCATATACAAGATCTTCGTCTGAAACTGCATCTCCCAAAAGTAGAAAAAAGAAAAGAAAAAGATTTCTAACTTGATCTCTCATTCTCAACTAGATCTTTACCATCACCTACATACATATAGGGGAGAGGGGTGAGCCAAGGCCCAGTGAACAGTAATAAAGTAAAGTGGTAAATGAATGAACACCGATAACTTTATTTAAAACCAAGCACAAGCTCATTTCAAACATAGTATAATTTGCACATGGTAATAAAACTTATCTTGCAAGCATATGCATGGCGATAAACATTCTCAAGGCACTTTGGATTAGAGTTGGGGGGCCACAGCAGGTGGCAAAGAGCTTAGTTAGCACGAGGTTATTGGCATGATTCCCAATAACAAACAAGTTCCAAGATGTCATCTTAATACATGATATAAAAATATGTGATGTTCATTCATAGCAAAACATTATTTAGCTTTCACAAACTTACCATACAAACTTGCATTTCGAATCATAATTTTAAGAAACATAACTTTACTACACCACTACTCACAATTGGCTCCTTGCCCAAGGGTTTAACTTCCTTCAAGACTCAACCTACAAAAATAAGAGCAAAGCATTGAACTTTCTAAACATTAACATAACAAATTGGTTCCTAAACTTAACTTTAGTTTTTCTTTCTTATTTTGACTTGATTGAGATTGGTTTCTAAGTGTATTTGACTTTCAAATTGGTTCAAAATGCGTATAAGGAGGCCTGAGGGTTGAAGGAAAAATAAATAAATAAATAAATAAACAAACAAAACGGACATTGCCGCTGAAATCCGCACGTGCAGTGGAACAGGGCTGCACGTGTGGAACCCTGGCCGCACGTGCGGGGACGTGCGTGCAATTAAAGTAGTCTCAAAATATTTTCTGGGTTGGCTGGCCGCACGGCGAAGGCCATTTCCGCACGTGCGGAGGGTGTGCCGCACATGCGGTGCTTTTGGCTGCACATGCGGGAGAACTGGGTAAGTTGGGCTGAAGCTGTTCGTCGCTGTTTTGGCCTCCAAGACCTATTTTTGTACATTTTCCAGACCCAAAACATGTTCTATAACATCCTAATATGCATATATATATGATATAGAACCAATGAAAACATGTTTGTATGAATGAATTTGAGATGAAAACAATTAAAAGATAAGATTTTATCAAGAAATTATATCTTTTCAAACTTTTTTTTATTTCATCACTTTCAATTCCTTGAAACATAATTCTAAGGTTTTTCTAGGTATAAAGAAATAGTGTAAATTCATAGCATAACCCTTATATAACCCAAATCTATGCTAAAAACAACTAAAAACATGTTTTCCTCCAACAAATCTTCAAACTTTTTCCTAACTTCTAACTTTTCTATTTTCTTTCAGTTTAATCTTCTCAAAACTTGTTTCTAATGAATTTTTAGTTAGGTTTTGATATCAAATTATGGAAGAGGATTGAGTTTCTTACCTTGCAGTGATTTTCTTATGATTTCTAGGCTTGAATTTTGTTGAAGTTCTTGATTCCCTTCCTTTTCTCCCTTTTTCCCTCTTTTCTTCTTCTCCTCTCCCGTTTGTTCTTGAAGCTCCAGCAAAATCTCTTATTTGTTTGATTCAGGACATGAGGTTCTATTGTGTGTGATTGGGGCAAAATATGGAAAATCATTAATTAGCTAATTTCCTCGCTTAGACTTAATTAATCAAGTTTAGAGCTAAATAATCGAATCTTATCCTAATCATACTTAACCTAATTAATCTTAATTAGGGTTCACTAATCATACTTAGTTACTACTAATCCTAATTAGCATAATAACAAATAGCATGAAATGGTCAAGTTTATTAGACCAAGGTCATGAATCTCCTCACTTAAGGCATAGGCATATCCTATAGTTCTCAAATCAAGTTCTAAGCCATCTCCTAACTCAAAACGCATAACAAAATAATTCTAACATAACTCTTCAAACTTCTTCTTCTTCTTCTTCTTCTTCTTCTTCTTCTTCTTCTTCTCATCCTATTGCTAACAAGTCCTAAGTCACGCACGCTCGTAACATATAACATGAATGCATGAACAATTAGATATACATGATGCATGAACGATTTAGTTGTCACGTGTAGTTAGTTCACTTGAGGTCATTCATCTCATGACTTTGTTAGTCATGTTTCTTGACCTGATAATACTAGTTCCCTTGAGGATGTTCTTTATTACTATAAACATGTTGGCATCATCGACACCCCTTTGATTCAAGTTTTGTGTGCATCCTCGATATTTCTTGTGGAAATTTGGTGAACATATTTGTGCTATTCTTAAGTATGGACTAAATGCATGATTTACTAATTTACCATTAAATTTAAATATTGGTCCAAATATTCATGAGGGGTATTTGATGCTTACTCAAGACTCTATGAAGCCGGCTTGCTCTGCTTGTGGATTTTCCTACAAGAGTTTCTACATGCATAGTTGTCAAATCGCGAATCGAATCGTGAATCGTTAGTGTTAAAATTTTGAATTGTGAATCGTATCGAATCGTGAATCGTAAGATTCACTTTTTCATTAAAAAATATTTAAAATTTATATATGTTTACATATAATGAAGTTTTTATTAGACAAATAATTTACTTATTAATCTAATTTGTAATTGTTAGTGAGTATTTATTAGTTTCTAAATTAATTAATGAGAAAATTCCAGCAGGGTTGCACTACTATTAACCAATGGTGTGTTACCCAAAAAGTAGCACCTTTAAACCAAAGGTATCACTGCTTGATGTATTTATCTATGCACAACTTTATGGCCTTGGTCAAAGCACATTTATTGTGAACAGCCCTCAAAGCCAGAGTTAAAAAAAACGAAGAGCCACAATTATAGACACAAGTTCACTTGTTCTCTTTCTCTTTTACTAGATACATGCTGTGCTTTTTTGTCTATCTACAAAAAGAATTTGAAGAAATTATTATTCTTAATAAATAAAAGAGGGAGAAGGAGAGGTAAAAAAAAGGAGTAGAGTGAAGGCAAGACACATTCCCGATCGAACAAGATGGTGCAAACAGTGAAGAATAAATTACAGCCTACAGGTATGTTGATTTGTTCTCTCTTCTTCTGCATCTCTCTGATCCGGGGTGGTTCTGCTTTGATTTGGTTTGTTCTTAGCTCGTTTGAGTCGCGGGTTTGATCTAAAGAAAACCCTTGAGGCAATCGATCGGAAGGAAAAAAAAAAAAGAAAAAAACAACAGAAAGATGATATCTTTTATTGTTAAAAATAAAAATGAAATCACAAGAATCATCTAAATTGTGCGATAATGTGCGATACATATATTGAATCTTGTGATTCAAAGGTATTTCTGATTCGAATGTGCGATTCATATTGTGTAGCATGAAACTCGTATCAAATCGCGACTAGTGCAATTCTAACAGCCATGCCTACATGTCGACTACTGTTGGTACATAAATTTCAACCAAATTTATGTTAAAATTTCAAATACGGTCAATTAGTCAATGACACATATAGAGCCTATGATAAGAATGTTGTAGGTAATCACTTCCTAAAATAATCAATATGATCCGTTTGATCCATTGAAGTGCATAAATAACACAACGTCGTATCTCAGCGACGTTATTCAAGATACTTAAAAGACATGTGGAGCCTACAATGACACCTGTAGAGCCTACAACAATTACACCACATGGGATGAAATCGAAAGGATTAGGACGGTTAATCAGATATGATGACGCCAAATTCAAGCGGCATTATCATTTAATTTGAAATTCAAATTGAAGATAGTGCACTCTTATCACAAAGATGGCCCTCTATAAATATGAGGACCATCACACGAGAGAATTTAGAGAGAAATTTCTCAATCAATCAAAGTTTAATATCTCAAAGTTGGTTCCAAAGTGGTTATGCCTCTACTAGATATAGGCTACAATTTCCCAACGCAAATTATCACATGATATCTTACATTATACTCTCCCACTCAAAAGAACTTGTCCTCAAGTGAAGACAAACACAACACAACTAATGCACTAGAAGTGAAACCAGAAATAGAAAGTATAATACAAACAAAGTCCACAAAGGAAACTAATCTACAATGATAGAAGCAGCGTTGATACAATAATCGTCTGACAAATAAGGCATAAGGTGTTGCACATTAAAGGTGTTGGAGATTCCCAAATGAGGCGGCAATTTGACTTGATAATCATTGTCATTGACTTTTGGAATCAACTTTGAGATATTGGACTTTGATTGATTGAGAAATTTCTCTCTCTTGTTCTTGATTGGGCTCATCATCAAAATTAGAAGTCAAAGAAGTCTGCACAAGGAAGAATAAGAGAAAGCGGGAGAACTCAAGTGTAATGGCCCAAATTTCTAGCCCAAATGATAATACGACAATCATGGCTCTTTCAAGGAAAACCAAATATAAATCTCCAAACTTACATTACATGATACAATAGTTCTTCATGCAGCAATACATTAATCCAATAACAAGTAAATAAACAAATAAATACCCCCAAGGGGTTTACAAGTTTCCAAGGCTTGAATCTGATTACACAAAACGGTTATTCAAACCCACACAAATACAGCCCTTGGCTTACACACAGAGTCACAGCAAAATGAGAGCATTGTACTTCCAACACACATACTTCAACGCCCCTAGTTGGGTGGGATCACCACATCTTTTCCTGCACAAAAATCTCATAGGGTGAGCATAATACCCAGTAGGAAATTCTTAACAAAGTATATACATTTTATACAAATCTCAGGAGATGAAATGCACATGCCATGCTATGCCCTTTTTGAAGTAAATCACATTTTCATCTTTTGAAAACCATCATGCTCAATGATATCATGCAATTTCAATTGTTCAAAACTTAACAATTTATTTCAAGGGCGGTAAATACGATTCTAGTAATCCCTAGGTTGGTGTCTGCAAGTAAACTATACAAGTACTACCAATTTGTCATTTTTACCAGCATTGACTAGAAGGCTCGACACATATAATCTGTCATTTTTACCAGTATTAACTGGAAAGCTCGACACCTATTCAATTTCATCTACACCACCTGTCAAGACTTATCACCGTATTTACCCCAAAACCAATTCATAGAAACTTGTTTCTCAACATTCTTTTCTCAATGCAAGTTTTCAAATCAACTTTCAAAGTTTAATGTAATCAAATGAATTGATATGCCAATAACACAAGATGAATATAAATACTTTTATTCCAATTCATCATCCAAGGAATAACACAATTCCTTCTTCTCAAGTATCCTCAACAATTAGTCATTTCAAGACTATTTCAACATTTGGAACAATAATTTTCAAAATGAACAATAATTCTCATATTCCCTGAAACTCATCATTTATATAAATATAAATAAGAAATTTTTCAAACATCCATTTATTTTGACACACAAAATAAATATAACAATATCATTCATGGATTTTTAGTCTTTTTAAAAAAATTCCAAAATTCTAGGTTTTCTCACCAAAACTATACAACTCAAATCTTTTGAAAGAAAATTTTCTAAAATCATCTTTTCTTCAATCAACAAAGATCAAAACCCATAAGATCATTTTAAAAGAACAAGAGACAGATCCACTTTCAAAATCGCTCAACTTTTTGAATTAACAATCAATTTTCAAAGCTATCGAAGGATGATTTCGAAAATCATCTAGATCTTGCAAAAATATATATATAACTCTAAGAAAATCCCTACCTCAAGTTTTGAAGAAGAAATAAGATGAAACCCCCAAAATCAACAGTATCCAAACTCGATCTTCACCGCACACAACGAAGCCCTCGAGGAGCTAACCAACTTTGATGAAGAACTTAGGTCCAAATCCCAAAGGATTTGAAGAAATCAAAGATCTTGTGAGGTTTTTGGTAGGAAATGTAGAGAGAAGGGAGAGGAAATGTTTTTAGAGAGAGAGATATACAAAAATGATTCAACTTCAGCCCAAAGCGAGAAGAAAAGGGAAAAAATTTCGGATCTCACCAACCCACCGCACCTCACTCCCGCACCTGCCTTTTTAATAGTGTGCAAGTTGTGCTCTCCCCTGAAATCCGCATGTGCGGCTTGCTCTCCCGCTCGAGCGGACAAGCAACTTCGAATGCATTTTGCATTTTTGTTTTGGGGGCGCTGCCCCCTAGACCCCCACCAAGGCGCTGCCCTTGGACCCGCTAAGGGGCGCTGCCCCTGGACCCCCGCGAGCTGATCGGGCAGCTTGACCCCCGACATACTCAGCGAAGTGGCAAAACTGGGATCGTTACATCAAGTGCCTACGCTACAAATGCATAATGGCGATCAATAGGTAAAGGGTTCTAAGCCCAAGAATTGTACTTTGTATTCAAAAGTTTAAAACTCACAACAATTTCAATAAAATATTTACTTTCCTTAAATTGTTTTCTGTTAATTTTTTGTTCTTCACTAATCCGAAGTTTCATTTAATTAAAATGTGTAATTAACAATCTAAAATACGGATTGGAAATAGGAACCTACTATTCAAATAATGAACACTATTTAGTCCAAAAACTAAACAATGGATATTGTAACATAAACTTCGAAATGTGTTGAAACACTTCATTTTTTGAAATTTTTGTCTACAACCACCAACTTGCATGTTTGCGTCATATTAATTGTGTTGTGGATGCTATTTTTTTGGTGCTATTGAGAGCCAAGCAACCGTTTTCCTATATGGAGCTTTTTAGTATCATCTTGTTGAGAAAGTGTTTCGCCTTTCTTATATCATCATAGTTGAAGAACTATTTCACTAGCACAAGCTTCATCTCATAGAGTACAATAGGGATCGAAAAGGCATTGGATGACCATAAATTAAGAATATATGAATGTTAATATGATTACGAATTATGATTTAATGGGATTTTATTTCTTAGTAGTAGTTTCCAATTCCTTCGTTTCCTAGATTTTCTAATTAGATAGTGCTCATGCCTTTATATATATTGCTTCATGTAATGGTTTTAAATAGCTTTGATTAAATAATTATTGATTGGGAGAATTTTTAGAAATCATAGAGTGGTATTAAGGTTCTACACCACCTAGTTCCTGGTTCTCAATTGCCGACATATTGTATCAATCTGGCAGAATATGCTGAACTTAAGAGGCAAGATGAAGATTTGTTGTTGAAAGGGTTTATTCTTGAAAATAAAAGTCCCATGCAGTCCTGGCTTTCTAACACCAAAGAAGGTTGGTAGTTGGTAAATATGTGTTGATAATGTGTAAGGAAATGTGTGGGCAATAATTAAGATGATTTATATTATTAGATATATGCATCTAAGTGGTGTGTTCGAGGGCATGATGCATTTCAACAAAAAACGTACTATATTTCCATGTTTGCTGTGAGGCCAGTCTAATTTTGTTTCTTTCTTTCTTTCTTTCAACTCCATTTAATCTAGAAGTTGCCATTGATATATAATGTAGGATGTGTGTGTGTGCCATGTTTTCATGCTGTCGTGCACACTCACACAGTTTCCACTGCTGCACTGTTTTTTATTTCTGTATTTAATAGCTAATGGATTATGATGTGTGAAGATGCCTTTTCAATTGCCATAGGTTGCGGCCATTGGGTTGGACCCTAGAAAACACTTGGGCAAAGAAATAGCGCACTTGGAGTCCTTCTTGCACAAGTTACAAGAGTATGTATGGCTGGTAAAAGGAATGTCTTTTGGTATTTGGAAGTCTATTCTTCATCTTTTTGCTCTTTTGGCAGATTGTACGGAATAAATGTATGTGGCGAAGGTGGAGAATATGAAACATTAACGCTTAATTGTCCCCTCTTTAAAGTACGTGTACCTTTCTTCATTTAAATGGACAAGTTTCCTCCTGTCATATGTGGCTTTTCTTTTTGCTTTCAACAATTGCTGCATTCCATGAGTTAACTGCATGCTTCAATTTGTTTGATTCTAGGTAATAATATATTATATTTTGTGAAGTCTTCACTTTGTTGAGATACTAGCTATGACCCATGCCTAAAGGCACTTGCCACATTGACATGCTTCAAAACATGGCACATTACATTGAAATTTTATTGGGTACAACTCTTGGCTAAAAATGCGTTGGGTGAACTTTAAAAGGATTTCCTGATTTTCAAAGAATAAACACAAATACCATACATTGGACCTTAAGCAAAAAAAAAAAAAAATTTAAAAAAAGAAAAAAAAGTAAAAAAAGAGTAAAATATATATGAAACCAATTTGTGTGAGAGTCAAAGGGCTTAAATGTCCTACAAAGACAAACGTGATGGTTAAAGGCAACATTAATCATTTGTTTAACAAGAAGAAAAAAAGAAAAAAAACTTGTAAGATGTAGAAGATGCATTTCATAGTCAATTTGATTACACCACAGAAAGATGCACCACTTGTGGGATGCAAAATAATGCATAATAAAGTTCCAATTCTTCACCCAGGAATTACCACTAAGAGTTCTAGCATCACCACATCAGTATATACATATCTACTATAATCATATTAATTTACAAAAACAAGTAGCAAATATAAACAATTTAGGGAAGGACTCACAATTTCAAGAAATCCAATAGAAAATAAGGGATTAAACCATAAACAATGAAGCTTGTCTTATTAGTTTTCGTATAGTGACACAAATGTTGCTACCCCTACTATAATAACTATTTAAAAAGATGTTGCCAATCTGTCATCTGGATATACAACCATTGAAGCCACTAATAATTCAATTTAACTCCAAACAATTTTAATTAAAAATTTTAAAAATCTGTATCTAAGCGCAGAGAAAATTTAGTGTGCCGCTATT
Organism: Camellia japonica; assembly: GCA_030407325.1. Classification (NCBI taxonomy): domain Eukaryota; kingdom Viridiplantae; phylum Streptophyta; class Magnoliopsida; order Ericales; family Theaceae; genus Camellia; species Camellia japonica. The sequence goes on along the minus strand of JAPPVO010000017.1, from coordinate 102,994,115 downwards.
CAATACTATTGGTAAAAATTTATTGGTAACAAAATTTATATAACTCTCTATTCAATTAAAAATTGAACAGCCAACAATGAAATACTGAGTTTACTATTCAAAATTGAAATGCTCGGTCCATCAGGCACTAGTCAAGAGTCCAAGAATGCTACAGATCAAGAATTCAAACTCAAAATTACCAAAAAAAGAAATTTGTTGTCCAGATTCAGTAGTTGTATTGTAAAATTCACCTAAAATGAATGTGAACCACAAATTTCTTTTCTTGGTATTTTTCTGTGATTAAATTCTTGGTCTATAGCATTATTGAGGAGCCATATGCAGCACCACACCAAATAGCATTCTCAATGCATTACAACATCAAGGAAAATACACCATGTTTATACAACAATATGCATGACATGGGCCCCATCATTTTAAAAATACACAACCTCAAATAAGCCCAATTGAAAAGCAGTAGAAGTCTTCAAAAAGAAAGGAGGAAAAGCAGTATAAACCAAAGTGACACCACTAGGTACCCAGATATAACATGATAAATAATTTACGTATAATATATATATATATATATTTTTATGTGAAACTTGTACGAAATATTTGGTAGTATAAGTGTTTAATTTGACACATTATTGCATATAAAATTTTTGTACAGAAATTATTTACTTGGAAAAGAGGTAACCGAGGCCGACAATGATGTGAGTGTTAAGGTTTGGTTGTAGATATTGTCGAGATTGTTATATTGACGGTTTCACCAAAGTGGGTGGCCGATGAAGCTTTGAAGAAGAAGAAGAAGAAGAAAAAGAATTTTTGTGCCGGAGATGACGAAGGGGGAGGAGGGAGAGTAATGGATCTAGGATGGAGAGAGACAAGTAAAGAGAAAATGAGAGAGTATGTGATTGAAAGAGAAGAGAAACAAAGATTGAAAAAGAAAGCGTATGTACAAAAAAGTTTCAAATTTGAAATCAGCCATGTCAGAGAAAGGATTTTGGCAGGATAATCTAAGCAAAATTTCAAAATCTCACTTTTCTTTTCAAGTTCAAACTAACCGTCAAATAATTGCAGCTGGAGGATTTTGAGTTGGGCTGATCTCAACCCATGAATCCAATTATATCTCTATGCCAGCTAGGACATTTTCAACCATTATATTGAGTTAATCATAACCACTCACAGTGACAAGTTGGACATTTTTTTTTTTTCAAAAACTGTATTATTTTGTTATATAGATACATATCTATTGCTCTATCTCTGTGATTTTTTGTGTCAGAAAAAAAGTTGTCTTTCCTATGAAGCCCATGCATGCTGTATTATGATCTTTTAGAACTTTGGGCCACCCTCTAGTTTTTCACAAGCTTATGATCTTCATTTCTTCCCACTCTTTCTACCATATTACCTTACGTTTTTTCTTCCCCCAGAATGCTCAAATTGTGCTAGATGAATTCAACATTGTATTGCACTCCTCAGATTCTATCGCTCCTGTTGGGATCCTTCATACCATGGCATTCCATTTGGAAACTAAGCTGAGGACTGAATCTTTATGTGATAGTGGTGGAAGCAATGGCATATTTCTTGAGAAGACGGATGCAGTATGCGAAGTGCTGGGGGACTGCCTACAAAGATGTGAGGTGGAGTGCCAATCTGTTGATGACTTGGCTAAAGTTACTGAGCACAGACTTCACATTTCAAAAACAAAAAAGGATAATATATTTTCCATATCTTGCTGGTTGCAAGATGCATGCAAAACTTCATCAGGTAGAAGCTCAATGATTTAATGGATTTACTCCATTCAAGGTTGAAATTTATTTTATTTTATTTATTCGTCTTGTCTATGTTTTCATTCCCCTTTTACCTTTTCTGCCTCTGCTAGTTCTTTTGTCTATTGGCCTTTGGATTGTATTTTTTTTTTCTTTTTTAAATTTCTAGTATTTTACTTTTGTTTGATTTGGAAATTTGCAGGAGGATTTGAGGATTATTCTAATGTAGATTGAATTACAAATTTGTCTCTGTATTTCGCTTTTGTGCCAGCTCTAGTTCTCCTCTCTATTGGTCTTGGTTTGTATTTTTTTTATTAAAAAAATCAGGTAATTTAGTTTTTTGTTTTATTGCCAGATTTGCAAGAGGATTTGAGGGTTGTTCTAATGAAGATTGAATTACAACTTTCAGAATATAGATTCTCTTGGGAGAACGTTATCTATATTCATTTATATATAGCTGATATGAGTGAGTTTGCAGTGGCAAATGAAACATATGTGAGATTTATTACACAGGAGAAGTGCCAGTTTGGGGTTCCATCCCGCAGTACAATTGAACTTCCCCTATTGCAAGTTGGTTTAGGGAAGGCATATATTGAAGTCCTGGTGGCAAATGATCAAAGCAAAAGAGTTTTGCATGTACAAAGTATCTCCTGCTGGGCTCCTAGTTGCATCGGACCGTATAGCCAGGTATTTATTTTTCTAGCTTTAACTTCTAATTAATTCGATTTTGTCTCCCCACAATGGAACACTGCATCAACACTGTATTTCTGCTACTTGTGGGCTATCACGTTATTCCTCGTCCAGCTCCATCTTGTTCCATTGCTTTCATTTTTGTTTGTGTGAATTCTAGCATATCTGAAGTGCTTTTTTTATTTTTATTTTTTAATAAAGATTCCTTCATTAATGTTTTCAATTATGGGTCCATTTTTTTTTTATTTATAATTCAGTATCCGGCCCAATGGACCAACTAATTCGGGAGACCAATCCCACCGTCTACTAGTGGGGTGCCCATTTAAAGCCAGGGGCAAAGCCCCATATGGATAGGTCTCAAGAAGTTGTTTGCACCTAGGAGGTTTCGAACTTGAGATATTGGAGGGAGCACTCACAGGCCCAAAGCCTTCACCATCCAGCTAACCCCACTTAAGGCTCCTTTGATTTGACGTAAAATATTTTACACCAAAAAATATTTTTCATGTAAACTAATTTTGCACAAAGAAAAATATATATATATATTTATATTATTTTTTTGGCGTTTGGTTGACAAAACAAAATTCTTCTAGTCTCCATTATACCATTTTAAAAAGTTTGTTAGCTTGAGGTTGAAAAGGTAAAATCTACTAAAAGGGTTAAAAGAGTTGAGCTTGCTGAGGCTTCCTCAAAATTAACTTTCGGGATTTTCATTGGTAAATCATTTTTAGGACTATGACGGAAAATATATTTCTTAAAAAATGTTTTACTTCCTTTTTGTTTGACCAAACAACGGAAAATGCATAGAATATTTTTGAGGAAAACATTTTACGTGGAAACATACGGAGCGTAACTCTCTTAGAGACATATTACAAATTTTGAATATTTTCAGAGGTTTCTGCTCAGCATTTGTTTTTGGGCATCACTCAAATGATCTGTACAGTACATCTACAAGCCCACCACTATTCCAATTCAGCCTAAGCAGCAGGTTACTTGAAATAGGCAACACTTTCATTTCATCTCTAACTTTCATCTGTGATAACAACCAAAAGCTCTAGATGGTCAGCCAACAATCAGAAAATTTGAATGGTCTTCTCATCTTAGTGGGGGCATGCAATACTTTAATCAAAATGGGGCTATGGTCAGAGATACCTGGCAGGAGGAATTTTGCCTCAGCCATGGGGAGTCTTATTAACAAGAGCTCTGTCAATTTTCCAAAACACCTTGCCATTTGTCCAAGTGAATTGAATACCACAGTAATTGAGATCATCAGGATCAGCCCTCAAAAAGCAATCATTGCAGTCATCCATGAACCTAGGCCATTTAACAGACCCGCCATTCCTTTCATGCATATGTCTTACAGGATTAAAATCCCCACACAGAAGTCATGGAGTTTGGTGGAAGAGAGCAGCTGGAAATTCAATATCCCTCCACAGCCTCAATCTATTTTTAGGGGCATTATCTCCATAGATAACAGAAACACTACACTGTAATATCCCTTTGTCAACAACATGACAATAGATAACTTGGTTATTCATACTAATGCAGCTCACATCTTGGTCCCAGACCGCCCATATCCTACTCACAGTAGACCAACTGTAATGAAATCATGCCCCAGTTTCTATTTATTGAATTGAAAACCATATCTTTATTTACACTGCAGACTCTGGTGTCCATGAGGCCAAAGAAAGAAACATTAAATTTGTGAATGTGCTCCATTCCTTCTGGGGTATAGGGCAATTTAAGCCCTTGCATTCTAGCACTTAAAAAATCATTGACAAAAAGAATGGAAAGATATATACCGTATCTGGGTTCACCCTTAGATTTCCCGTTAGAGCCGGATGCCTTCATCTTCTTCCTACTCCTTGCCTTGGTTGCTAGAGAAAGACCCTCCCCTACCAACCCCCTTAAACGCAGTTTGTCGAGGAGTCTGGGAGTTTCAATGTTTGAGTCCTCTGCCTTTAGGCCCTCAAAACCATTAATTGATTCCAAAGCCACCTGAGATTCCCAAACAGTAGATGACATTACCCATATTGTATAGACAGGTTGATCCTGCCCTAGGTCTACATCATCATGCTCTCCATTTGGTAGCTGTCTGCCACCTGGTCTGATGATTTCCCTTGCGCCATTTTGTTGCTCTTCGTGTTCCTTTTTTTTCCCCCAGAGGCTTCACTTTCTCGAGGCTTCTGAGCAAGGCCTCCATTTCTGTTTGGGTGTCTTAACACAATCATGCCCAATCACACCACATGTCAAACACCTGGTGAGCACCCACTGGCACTCTGCTCTAATCTCTGCATATGCCCATCTCCCATATCCAGGTCAAACTTGTCCACGAGCTCATTGGCCACATCAGTTTTGATTCAAATTCTCGCAAAGCTAATCCTGTTCTTCGTCTCAGTCAGGGAGTTATAAAGGCTTGCCAATAATACTCGCAGTATAACTCAGAGTTGTTTTTGGAACTAGCTATTTTAGTTAGCTTTTTGACTTTTCATGAAAAAACGTGCAGAAAAGTAGAGGGAAGAGTTGATTTTTTGGTAGTGACTTTTTAGCTTTTAAGCTAGTTCCCAAACTTGCCTTCAGTCCTTGTGCATTCCTGTAGTCAAAAGGGAAGTTAAAGAACTTAACCCATATCAGGATTTTTTTCAGACTCTCTCAACAAAAAACCGGTTTACAATGCCATGACATCCGTCGGACCACTCTTCCTCAGCAGCTTTTGTGCTATAGAATTGACAGCAAAGGACATCTTCTTATCAAAAGTAGCCTACCAGGCAATAGTTCTAGTCATCTTCCTGAATACAAGAATTGAGTTACCTTGATTTGGTCATCCTCCTTGGGTTCAAAATAATCTAGATTCATTTTTGTGTTTGCTCAAGGATTCTGAAGCATCTAAGCTCAATGTACCTGTCTTTTTTAGCAGGACTAGGGTTGTCTTCCTTCACAACATGGTATTCTCCTTGCTGGTCTGGAGCACAACAGCCATCTCTCACGGCCGTTAATAAACACTCTTCTATTCTAAAAGTGTGTATCATAAACATACTTATAATTAATGCCTAAACTATCTAAGACCATCTCCAACGCTATACCAAACATGATATCAAATTTGAATTTTGATGAAAATGGCACTGTTCATTGCTCCAACGGTGCACCAAATCTGATATCAAATTGAGTTTTCATCAAAAATTTCATCAGATCGCGGAGGAAGTAATGAATTCATCAAAACACTGTAGCGGACACTGTTGCGGACCGTTGGAGGGGACCCGGGTCGACCAACCGGTTGCCCACCCGGTTGACCAACCGGTCAACCGGTAAAAGGTTCAGACAGTTCAGGAAAAAAATTCAGAAATTCAAAAAAAAAAAAAAAAAAAAAATTTGCCTAACCGGTCGACCGGCCGGTTGACCCACCGGTCGACCCACCGGTCGACCCGGAAAAAGTTCAAAAAGTTCAAAAAAAGGTTCAAAAATTCCAAAAAAAAAAAAACAAAAAAAAAAAAAATGGGCTAACCGGTCAACCGGCCGGTCGACCGCCGGTCGACCACCCGGTTGTCCCGGGACAAATTTGAGAATTTGGTGAATCGTTGGAGCATCTGTTATCAAATTTGATAAAAGTGATACTTTTTGACTCAGATTTGGTGAAAATTTTGATTAAGCGTTGGAGATGCTCTAAAAGCACAGTTAGAAAACATGCTTAAATGCCTTTTTTTAGTGTTATTTCATTCAGTCATTTATTATATCATTAAGGCATAAGAGCTTAAAAGTGTGTTTTTCATGAAAACGTGATTTGAAAATGCTCTTTACTGTAGTTTGGAAAATAAGTTGATTTGTACATTAGTTGTTTAATTGGAATAAAAATAAACATATATAGGTCAAAGAGCTCAAGGATTTGTCTAGTAACTCCTTCCAAAATTAGGTGAGATAAATAAGCATGAATGTATTCTTCTTTCAAAATGAGGGTTTTTCTTGCTGAAACTTGTCAGATTTGAGGATTACAAGGGCTGGTCATGTTTATAACAATTTTAAAAAGAGTGCTGCAGCTGCTCCATGTTGTCAGATGAAATTTTGATATAAACCTATGTGTTAGTGTTGAACACTTTAAAGTTACTTATACCTTTATATTTGTGTATGCACGTGGTTTTCATATTATTTAAATTGTTAATCATTCATATTCAGTGATCCCACTATTTCTCATTTTGTTTCCTTCCAGGCAACTTTGCACCGGGAGGTACTTCACATGGCTGGGCAGTTGGGGCTTGACCCTCCAACAATGTTGCTCTGTAGTGGAGGTCCTACTGCTGAGCTTGAACTAGCACTACAAAACAGTGAAGCTGTGGCAAAATGCTTTCACTGTTCAATATCTACCTCTGCCATTCTCTTCACCATTTACTGTTCGGCATATATTCCTTCTTCAGACAGAATCACTATTCAGGACAAGCTGGACACATTCCTGAAGCAAATGAAGTTACTAAATTTACGTGGTGAAAACAAGACTGAAGTGCTTGATTCTATTGTTTTATACGTCCTTGTGCCTGATTTGCCAAAGAGGTAACCAGTCCAACTTGTTTGTTAGTGGGTGTACTGCTACTATATGTCAGCCATCAGAATGAAACCTTTCTCCGCTTTATTTCTATTTTGTGCACCTTTATTTATGCCTCTGTGTTTTCATCTTTATGGTGAACGTAAGATACATGTCATCTGCTCAATACCAGTATACATGACAAAAAAAAATTTTTTAAAAAAAAAAAAAAACAAAACAAAAATTTCCAGAAAAAATGTACTCCTTTGTTACTTTTATTTTGTGCACCTTTTTTTTTTTTTTTTTTTCTTTTTTCTTTTTTTTTTTAATTTGTGTCTTAATATATATTCTCTCTGTTGTGGTATTGTAGAGCTTCTGTAGAAGTAAAGCCTGTGCTTTATGCAGCAGATGATACCGAAACCAAGACTGATTTTGTTACCCAAGATCTATCTATTGAAACAGCACAAAGTTATTGGGGTTTTGGTCATGAAGACTGGCATGATTCTTGCTTTCAGAAATGTATTATTCATGGAAAAATATGTGCAGCCATCCTATCTATTACGGATGAACTTGCTGCGAAAATCTGTTCTGAGTGTGCAGGTGAAAATCAGGAAGTTTGTCCAAATTCCCGCAGAGAGAGACAAATGGACAGATTAGCAAGGTTTTGCATTTTTCTTATTGATGGATTCCTTTCAGAGAACCACTTCTCTTGGAATGATGTAACGGTTAGTTTCTTTCTATCTAGGAGAGACCTTCATTTTAAGTTAACTCATGATAAACTGGGCTTCTGTTCGGTATTTGTTTCAAGATTACATTTATGTTTTACATAGTTTATAGGTAAGACGCCAATGCTACTCCACTAGGATTTCTTTTTCATGCTAGGGCTAATCACATTATCACTCTTTCCAGTTTTCAAAAGTTTCGTAGTTTGCCTGTAGTTTGAGTAGAACCAAGTTCTAATTTTTTTTTTTTTTTGATAATGTAAGAAGGCTTCATCAATCCAAGCCTTTGCATCTGCTAATAAATTCTAGCGTTTGTGTTTTGAGTCTACAAAATGCATTTGGATTTTCATTTAGATGCAAATACCAGGCAAATGGTCTGCGAACCTTTTGGTTCATCTGTCAACCTGAAATTACATCTAATTGCTTGAATGGATTATATGATTGTGAACTGTAATGCTCCGGGTTGTCAAACCCTATTTTAAATGAATGTTACCCGATTTGAGGTTATTTGGTTCCAAATCTTTGTTGTCATGACTTGTGGAGTCAGTTGTGCCTGAGGTTGGAAGGATTTCATTGAACCTCATTTATCTTATTGTTGTTGTTTTGTATCTCATTATTGTAGTCGGGAGTGGGAATTGGGACTCAGAACAAAAATCTGGAAGTTTTGAGTTTTCTCAGGAGCTCTGCATGTGCAATGGGGAGGTCCTGCACGAGCAGAATTGGTCAGAAGGCTGGGTATGTTGCTGCAGCAGGTCTGCACGTGCAGCCATGAATTCTGCATATGACGTGTGGGTTCTGCATATGCGGCAAGAGAGGTCCACACAAGTGAATATAGGGAGTCTTTTTTGGAGTTGTTCCCACATGTGGCTAGTATTTCAGCACGAATGGCCAGGCTGAGACAACTTTTGTTGGGGTGACATGGCAGGCTCTCCACATGTTTTTCTTCATTTTTTGGTGTTGAAGCACGAAATATCATAAAATTCACAATTTCTTTCATTCTTGTCTCTATAACTCTTTCTCTCTTCTATCTCCTTTCTCTCTCTCTCCACCATCATTGAATAGTTTGAGTTTGAGTTTGACCTAGCTAGAATGAAACTTGATCTTTGGTCCAAGGCTTACAGTTGTAGAACACACGAGGGCTACAATTCTACTATTCCAAATTTTTGTTTCAGTTTCGCGTCTAGGGTTTCCTCCCATCTCCTCCTTTGGTTGAGGTAGGGATTCTCTTGCATTTCTACATGTTATGTATTTTCTTTGTTTTTTTTTCATATTATTGTGGTCCATCATGTAGAGTTAGATTTATAGATTTAATATGCATGTATTCATGTTGTATAGCTTAAATTGTGATTGGTGGTATATTTGAGCATTAGATGTGAAGAAGTCGAGATGAATTATGGGGTTGGACGTAGGGGTAGGCGCCGTGTCGTGTTGGGTTGTGTTTGTGTGTGTCATCTCGGGTTCGTGTCATGTCGTGTCATTTTTTGTTGTTTTTTCCATTTGTGTCTTGTTAACGTGTGATGTCAAAAAATTTCACTATTAAGCAAAAATATCAAATGTATGAAAAAAATTTGAAAATTTCTTCACAATTTAAATTTAATAAAATTAACCTCTATTAAATGAAATGATTTATAAAAATATTTGATTTCAACTTAATTTGATTTTCTTGATTTATAAATATTATATTTTATTATTATATTTTTTTACTAAATTAACTCAAATAATAGACAAAAAAAAAAAAATTAAGTTCAATTAAAAGCAAAAACAAAACCTATATTAAACTTAAAATCGTATTTTACAACTTTTTAATAAATTAGATGTAATTATGTAAGAGATTAAAAAATGCCATGATACTCTTTAGTGGAAATAATTTAAAATGTGTAACTAAGTCTTATTATATGTGTTATCCGTGTCATTTTCGTGTTATAAGATTTGACACTAACCCGACCTGTTTAATATTCGTTTGATCGATCGTGTATATACGTGTTCATGTAGGAAATGGTTAACCCTAACCCGCTAACTTCGTTTACGTTCAAGTTGTGTTATCTTGTTGTGTGCAAATTCCTGCCCTTGGTTGGACAGAACAATGGGAATCCAGAAAAAAGAAAAAAAAAGATGAGATTGATGAGTTGAGGAGGAAAATTGCCACTGACGGAGATGGTGCAAGTTTGCAAGCTCCAACCAATGGTAGTGATGATTCCAAGGGTATTCAACCTTCTTTTGAGATCATTTTGGTACACCGCAAGGCCGTTGAGCAAATCCGGAATGTTTTAGTCCAAGTGGGAGAACAACATGGCTTCCCAACTTCATGGAGGTCTCAATCCAGATATTCATTGATTAGTTAAACACCATTGAGCAGATGTTTGAATTGTGATGTTTTTGAAGAGAAAAGGTGAAATTAATGGCGATTCGTCTCAAGCGAGAGCTTCCACTTGGTGGTTGCAATTGCAAGTGTGTAGGCAACATTGAGGGAGGTCAAGATCTGTGGTTGGGAGAAGATGAAGAAGATACTTAAGGAGCAAATCTTACCTTTCAACTACTTGCAAACCTTGTACAGGAACTTACATAACCTCAAGCAATATGGGAGTTTTGACGAGTATAGGAAGCATTCTATCAGCTTATTGCTCAAGTTGATCTCAAGACGTACTTGTCTTACACACTTTATTGTTTGTCTCTGAGGTTACAATAGGGCTTTGGCAGTTGAGAAGCAACATAGCCAGGTGTTTATATAGGACAAGATTGCACTCTCAAGGAGTTTTCGTAGGTGGTTTTAGGCTGGGCCAATCCACTCCTAGCTTTGCCAAGGCTAGTCTTTCAACAAAGATGTGGATAGGGTTGTGCCCGGTGCAAACTCAACGCACTAGTGGTGCTTGCAGAAGCCAAAATCGCCCGAAAGTCATGGTTTTATTATAAGTGCTTTAAGTGTGAAGAACAGGGTCATAGGTCTTTAGATTGTCGTAAGGCTTTGGGCTACAATCAGACAAAGCTCTTGTTATTGAAGTTACAGAAGAGTTAAGGAAGAGGAAGACGAATGAGGAATGACTGAGGGGATGTTGAGGAAGAGGATTGACCTGCTCTCATGGTCAAGGAGACTCTTTTTACACCCAAACAAGAAAGTGGAGAGGATTGGTTACCTACCAACATCTTCTTTACCATTTGCAACATTGGCGGTGACATTTGCAGTATGATCATTGATAATAGTAGTTGCAAGGATGTAGTTCTAAAGAAGTGGTTAGCAAAGTTAGCAAGTTGAAGATCATCCTCATACTTATTCCCTCTTGGTTCAGGAAAGGTAATGAGATCAAAATTACTAAGCAATATTTGATATCTTTTTTCATTTGAAAGTACTTTGATGAGGTGCTTATGGATGCTTGTTATGTCTTAATTAGCATCTATGACAATATGATTGACAACCTTGCATGATGGCAAGTGTAACACCTATACCGTTCTCAAAGGATGAAAGGCATTTTACATTGATTTCCATGAAGGAAAAGGTTACACCGAAGTTGTCTTCCAACATTAAGGGTTTTTGGAAAAGAGTAGAGATCTGTGGTTATTTTGGTGTTGGTCCTGGTATTACATATAGTTGCCATTGAGGAAGATACCTAGTTAGCTCTCTTCTAGGTCAATACTCTGATGTGATTCCAAAATTGCTTCCTCCTGAATTGCCTCCTATATAGGATACCTAACATTTTATTGATTTGGTGCTTGGTTTGGCGCTGCCAAGCAAACTGGTCTATCGGATGTCTCCAAAAGAGAGGGAAGAGCTTAAAAGCAAAGATAAAGGGGGTACATAAGGGCAAGTCACTATGGTGTGAGGCTCTTTTGATGCCAAATTGAGTAATCCAATGCTAAGTACAAAGTTGCAACTATCCCCAAGGGGTTGGCCTGGTGGCAAGGCCTTGGGTCTTGGGGGTCTACTCCCTCCAATGTTCAGGGATTGAAAGCTCTCAGTGTTA